>JAPQWV010000013.1:18697500-19897500 GCA_027422505.1 Craterostigma plantagineum | reverse complement strand
GAAAACGAGTACATGATTCCTTTAATACGCTATCATTTGTTGCCTCATGAAAAACCTTAATAGGAAAACTCTATGGAAAAAACCATAGTGAAGGAAACAAGAGTGCAACGCGTATTTACTCCTCTGATGAGAATGTCCTTTAAGATCGCTACGTTTTCGGATTCCGATTGAATATACTAAAATTTCAAAGATTCTTGGAGGAAGTGCCTTTTAGTGAATAAATCAGCAAGATTTTCACTTGATCGAACTTGTTGTACATCAATATCACCATTTTTGTGAAGTTCATGCGTAACGAAAAAATTTGGTGATATATGTTTTGTTATATCACCTTTGACGTAACCTTCTTTTAATTGAGCTATACATATTGTATTATCTTCAAATAATGTTGTAGAAGGTAATTCCTCGGTAGATAATCCACAAGTGTCCTGAGTGTGTTGAATAATAGATCTTAACTGTAACATTCCGTCCCATACCAGGTGTCACTGTAGCATCGGTCCCTACCGAGACTAGTGGGTTGGGCCCACCACACTCCAACTGATAGTCTGGCCCCACTGTACCACCATTTAACCTTTCAGCGTGCTTCGTCCTCGCTCACTCGCACCCTGGGCAAACTTCTCAGGGGGTTACCCATCCCTAGATTGCCCCAAGTCAAGCACGTTTAACTTCGGACTTTCTATAGATGGACTCCTGAAAAGGTAGGTTGACCTTGGTGATATGAGTAGTACTATCAGTTCTTTTATACGATTCTTAACCTGACACGCCCATACATTGTCAGTCTCAGGATCCCCTCTCATTCTGGTGTTGGATCGGTTCGTTCATGTACCCGTTCGCCTAGAAGCCTGCCAGGAGCCGCTCATTGTCCATGCACCCTAGCACCGGTGATCACTCCCCACCCTCTTCGGCCCCGGGCGTCACATTAACCAAACATTCTCGACTAGCCTCATGAATTGCTAATATTTCAGCGTGATTTGAAGAAGTAGCAATTAAGGTTTGTCTAACCGATCGCCATGAAATAGTTGTACGTAAATAAGTAACTTGTTTGCGATTGTCCGTTATGCGGATAAGATAGAAATCCAGCATCTGCATATCCAACTAAACATGATTGTGAATCATTCGAATAAAATACTCCCGCATCTGTAGTTCCTTGAACATAACGGAATATTTGTTTGATCCCATTCCAATGTCGTCGAGTTGGTGAAGAACTGTATCTTGCTAATAAATTCACTGCAAATGCTATATCGAGTCTAGTATGACTTGTAAGATACATTAATGCTCCAACAGCACTAAGATATGGAACTTCAGCACCAAGTATTTCTTCATTATCATCGCATGGTCTGAATGGCTCTTTATTCACATCAAGAGATCGTACGATCATTGGAGTAGTTAATGGATGTGCTTTGTCCATATAAAATCTTTTCAAGCTCTTCTTTGTATAAGTCTCTTGATGGACAAGTATTCCATTTTAGTAAATAATCAATTAAACAATTATACAACATACACCCTGATCATTTTAAACCGTAAAGCGATTTATTCAGCTTTATTGAGTACTCCTTTCGAGATTATGGATTTTCAGGCAAACGAAATCCCTCGGGGAGTTTCATGTATATGTCACTATTGAGTGATCCATACAAGAACGCTGTGACATCCATAAGATGCATATCGAGCCATTCACGTACTGCCAGACTAATTTGATAACGAAAAGTTGTTGCATCCACCACAGGATAATAAGTCTCTTCATAATCAGTGTCAGATCTTTGTGAAAAACCATGTGCAACAAGCCGTGCTTTGGATCTAACAATTTCACCGTTTTCATAGATTGGCCAAAATGGACCATTTTAATTCTCTCTCGATTGCATCTTTCGTTTTGGTCCATGATCCTCATTTTCATTAATCTCATGTAGCGCTACGTTAAATGAGAAAGTATCGTCAACTTTGACTTCGCCTCTGTTCCATCTTATTCTATTATAGGCATAATTTATTGAGACTCTTCATTTTCAATATTTTCACAACTTTTAGGTACCTGATCAAATTTATTTATGCCCATGGACTCTCGTAGAATTGACGTGTCCTCGATTTGACCATCTATTTTATTTGCTCATTCTCTTTTACGAAGATTCTTGTCTTTGGATCCCGAGGGCCTACCACATTTTCAACTGTGGTTTCGGCTCAATTTTATTATTTGTATTATCAATAGAATATCAGTTCTAACAGGAGCATTAACAGCTGGTATATGCGATTTAGCCACCTTTTTCTTGTCAGAAAAAACTGTCTCCAATTGATTGGCTAATCTTTGTAATGAATTATTCTTTGAACCTCAAGTTCACATTCCTGTGTACGAGGATCAAAATGAGCCAATGATAATTCATTCCAACTAATATCTTTAATGAGCTGTTTATTTTCTTTATCTCCCCCTAATGTTGGAAATTTTGATTCATCAAAATGACAGTCGGCAAATCGAGCCATAAATAAATCTCCTATCAATGGTTCTAAATATTTTAGTATTGACTTAGATTCAAATCCAACATATATTCCCAAACTTCTTTGCGGTCCCATTTCAGTGCGTTGTGGTGGAACAATTGGAACATATATTGCATCCAAAAATTCTCAGATGGGAAATATCTGGTTCTTGACCGAAAATCATTTGTAATGAGGAAACATTATGATAACTTGTGGGTTGAATACGAATAAGTGATGTTGCATGCAAAATAGCATATCCTCAACATGATAAGGGAAGTTTCGACTTCATTAGTGGTCTTGCTATTCACTGTAATTTTTTTATTAATGATTCCACAAGTCCATTTTGAGTATGCACATGTGCTACAGGATATTCAACATCAATCCCAATAAACATCAATATTCATTAAATGCTTTAGAAGTGAATTCACCAACATTGTCAAGATGTATTTCTTAATTGTATAATCAGAAAAAAATGTGCTCATGATCGAATTAACTGAGCAAGCAGTCTAACAAACGCAACATTGTGTGTTGATAATAATGATACATGTGACCATTTAGTTGATGCATCAATTAAAACCATGAAGTATCTAAATGGACAATGTGATGGATGAATTGGTCCACAAATATCACCTTGAATACGTTCTAAAATGTAATAGATTCATTCTTTAAGTTTACCAGTAATGGTATAACGATTAATTTTCCTCTCGAGCAAGCATCACATGATAACTCAGTGGACTGATTAATCTTTATTCTTTAGTGTGTGTCCACATGAGTTCTCAATTATTCTTCGCATCATAGTTGAACCGGGATGACCTAACCGGTCATGTCACACCACAAATAAGTCATTGTTTATAAAATTCGACTCAATTATATTAATATACGCATATTATAAACCGGAAGATATTGCGGACAATTTTTCTATAACGCATTTTTTATTTAAAATCACATTTGTGGTTTGAAGGTATTTATTATCACATTCTTTTGTAGTCTCAATATGATATCCGTTTTTACGGATGTCTTTAAAACTCAATAAATTTCTATTAGACTTTGAAGAATATAATGCATTTTCAATATGCAATTTTGTTCCTCCGAACAATAAGATATTAGCTCTTCCAGAGCCGTCAATCAATTTTGTACTTCCCGAAATAGTATTAATATTTGCTTCTTGAGTAATCAATCGGGTGAAATATTTCTTATCCGTGAGTATGGTATGAGTCGTTGCACTGTCCACAAGACATATATCTCCATGTGTGTTCATTCTTGGCGTGGTAACGTCGATGAAATTCAAATGGTCGAAACTCGTGCTCGGAATGATGACGTCGGTGAACCTCGATTGGTTAGAACCTCTTGCTGATAACGTGTTATAAAAATATTATTGTGATTAATATTTATATAATGATAATTATGATAATATAATTATAGAGAGAAATATTTAAAGAGATGAAGTATGAATAATTTCAATTTGGTGTGTTTTTACAATACAACTCAAGGTGCATATTTATAGGCAAGTTTTTCAAATTACAAACACAAAATAAAATATTCTCATAAAATAATCACATCTAATTTATATTCCCATGTTACACATCCTTATTTGACCACGAATATAAATAATATACATCTACAATTTATTCCATCCATCTACTATTAATTCCATCATTGTAATGTACATCCACGTAATATACTTCGTAATAAAAACCATTATTATGTTGACCCATAGTAAGTATATCTACACACGCATGCAGATAAGTTATAGGCCATCCGTTTTCAGAGCTCGTCAGCCATGACGTCAGCTCACCGGCTACTCTTGCCAAAGTCAGAAACAAAGAAAGTTTTACATAAAAACGTTTAAGCTTATAGAGCAGAGTGATGCGAAGTAGCATAGCACGCTTGAAATTCACGAAGAAAAAGAAACCATGGGTTGGTCGAGCTGCGGCCCGAACGGCACCGTCGACGACTCAAAATTCAACGAGCCCATGCCGTGGATCGGCCTATACATCGCCTTAGCTTCCTCCATCTGCGCGGCGGCCATGGCCGTCGACGCCCTCCACGGCTTCCGCTACAGAAAATTCTGGTTCCCCTGCAAACTCTTCGGAATCAACGCCACAACCCTAACCATCGTCTCCGTCGCCATCAAGCTCTCCGTCGACCTCAACACCGCCATGCCTCGGCGCATCGATCAGCTCGCCAAGCTAAGCAGCAACGCCTTCCTCTGCACCGCGATCGGAAACTCCCTGCCCTCCCTGGGCACCATGGAGGCCGGCGAGATGACCGCGAACGTGGTTGCCCTGGGAATCCTCGTGATTACGGTAATCGTAAACGTCTGTATTCAATTGGGGACGGGCGTGATTTACCTCTTCTGCTTGGAGCAGGTTGCCCTAATTTTCCTCATGGTGGTGCTATTTTTGCTGCTGATTTCATCTTCCCTGGCTATTCCCACCACGAAATACTACCTAGACGTCAAATTCAGGAAAAAGTATGCCATGGCAAACGATGAATGTGGCTCTGCTAAGTTCAATAGCAGCAGTAAAACTCCTCTCACTCAGAAATTGAAAGAGGATCTGACGAAATATTGGATGATGGCTCATACTTGCAACCCTCAGTTCGTCGTGGGCCGTTCTGCGACTTGCACAGCCTCGGGCGCATTTTGCCTGCTCAGCACACTGACTTTAATGGAAGCAATCGTTCGAAGCTACTTGGCTCCATGGTGCTACAGCTTTTGCAGGGGAGAATCAGATTATAAGTGGTCGATCGTCGTGGTTTTCGCAAGTCAGGTCATAGCCGTGGTTATAGGCACGATTGCTCCAGCCTCGAGATGGTTCATGGCGATCAAATTTCGGTGCCCAAAGAAATCGAATAGGAAGAAATCCTCGAAGGTCGAAATTACGAACGTGGAGCTTTATTGGATCAAGAAGCTCAAACAGTTGAAGGATTGCCCGTTAGAGCTGCAGTTTGGGGGCAGACATGGTAGAAAGATTGTGCACCTTGTGAAAGATAAGGCCTTGGATTTCTGCATTTGGGTTCAGAAGGGAATGGTTGTGCTTAGCAAGTTTGTTAGGACGATCTCCATCGTTATCGTACACAAGCTGATCTTGATCAGAAATGGATGTAAGAAGCTCGTAGATCTGATTCGATGTAATAACTCGATTAGGGACGTCGAAACGAGCCCAGACTCCAGCAAAATGGACCTCAGCAACTACGTTCTCCATCTTCAGGGAGAAGAAGAACTGATCGATCTGATGATGGAGCGAGACAGCGATTCGACCTGCCATTGGATCAAAATGGGTCGTAAAAAACAGCCCAGAAACCTCGTAAATCTGTTAGAGAAGCTGAACCCCGCGAGGGAATTCGAAGGCCTGAAGAGATTCGATTCGAACAAGGTTCGTTCCCTTCATATCGAAGAGCCACCCAATAACTGGTCCCTCCCCATTGTGACGCTGACTAGCATCGCAGTTGCAGTGAGTGGCAACGACATTAACCGTGCACAAGAGCTCATAACGCTCGTTAACGAAGGGATTAGGTACATAAGAGTCGTCGAAAACAACCTTAACGTGAAGAGGGACTTGGTCAGAATCAGACATACAGCAGATGTCGTATGGGCCGGCGTGGATCTTTACCATAGGTGGCTCAATTTCGATCTTCGACAGATTTCAATCAAAGGAAAGAGCCCTAAAGAGGTAATTTCCCAACTTTCAGACGCTGCGAAGAACAAATTCAACAATCTTAGGAACACCGAAGCCTTTGCATGCCTAGTGGATGATCCCTCGACATGGCCTATCCCGAGCATTGCTGCTAACTCGATGTACAGAATATGCGAAACCCTTTTGCTGAACGAAGACAACATTATAAGTACTGAATGTAATGAGACGACGTTTGAGAAGATCAAGTTGATGATAGTCGATATTATAGGCGCTTGCTTGACGAATTTGAAGGACGCAATACTGATGAAATGCCATAAGAGCTCCATTGAAGAGAGGGAGGAATACATAAGAAATGCCATCGTACTTTTGGGAAAGACGGAGAAGATATTAGAGATTCTCGGCACTGTGGAATTGCTTCCATGCGCTGATAGAGAGGTGTTGGCTTGCATTAACGAATGGAGGGCTTTATTCGTCGAGAAACGTAAGATGAGTTCGACGAGTAATCAAAGCTCGGGTTATAGAGAGGAATCATCCTCTTCGTCTGACGTTTACCTCAATATTGACTGAGAATGTGTTCTTACTAGTCTTGTATAATATTAGGAATAAGTGCGATGAGTGTAACACAGTTCTTTGTCGGTATTTCTCTCTTGATGAGAGCTGTATTCACTCTGAAAATTCGAATGTTAGCAGAGTGATCTACTGAGCTCTTCTGCCCTTGTAAATTTATTTTGGGTAATATGAAACATTTGGAAAAAAAAAAAAAAGAGTTCACGATAAATTGGGGAACACCTTCGTTACGTTTAATTTCTGTTCTTTCTAAATCTGTATCCATTGTAATTTGCTGCTTTTGGAATACTTCGGTATATGTGAACTAATAACTATCTCTATTGAGATTAAAACTAGGGAACAGTCACATCTTTGGATTAAATTTAGGCTTATTAATTTTTAGTCCCGTAAGTTAGGGGGATGGCGTTATAGGGACCGTTATTTTACGGGTTGGCATTATAGGGATACTAACTTTCGAAAAAATGGCAATTTAGGGACAATATACGCCCGCCCCGGTATTTTGACACAAACACGTTGACGTGGAACCCGACCCGCTGACATGTGTGCTTAAAGGATTAGCAACGGATTTTAGCGACTAATTTCCGTCGCTAAAATGAAAAAAATATAAAAGATAAATAAAAAAATACAGCTCCGTCACAAAGGATTAGCGACGGAATTTGGCGACGTAATTTCCGTCGCTAAACTGAAAAAAAAAATTAAAACAAATAAATTGGGGTTAGAAATATAATTATTAACAATTTGTATGCTAATCTAAAATAATAGTGGTGAAAAAAAAATGAAATTTCAAACAGTTTTGTAAAGAAATAGAAAATAGTAATAACTAAAATTGTTAAATAAAAATTGTTAATTAATTGTGTTGCGTCATAGTATTAACAGTTTTAATTATTACTATTTTCAATTACAAACTAAATTTCGTCGCTAACAGTTTTAATAATAATTATATTTCTAACCTCGATTTATTTTTTTAATTTTTTCTCAGTTTAGCGACGGAAATGATGTCGCTAAATTCCGTCGCTAATCCTTTGTGACGGAGCTGTATTTATTTATTTATTTATTTTTAATTTTTCAGTTTCGCGACGGAAATTCCAGCGCCAAAATCCGTCGCTAATCGCTTAAGCACACAAGTGAGCGGGTCGGGTTCCATGTCAGCGGGTTTGGATCAAAATACTGGGGCGAGGCGTATCCCTAAATTGCCATTTTTTCGAAAGTTAGTGTCCCTATAATGCCAACCCGTAAAATAACGGTCCCTATAATGCCATCCCCTAACTTTCAGGATAAAAAAATAATTGAGCCTTAAATTTATGGCCAACCATTTTGCATAAGTGTGTGTTCTATAAAATGGACACATGTTTAACAACACTGTAAGAACCGTTTGAGGTGTTAGCTGGTGAGAATCAGGTGAATCTATTACAAATCAAGTGGTCCTTCCTAAAATTAATTGGTAATAGGATGAAAAAGACTCTGCTATATGAAGTGGATTCAAGAACTTGAATTATTCGGCGTGGAACAAAACCCAAATTATAATCTCAACAGAATCACTAGAATATTCGCTTCGATCGGAATTATTGGAAGAACTTATTGATCGACACGTGGTGTGTGAATGAAAAGTGCGACAAGTGATAAATAAAACGTATACCTAATTACTATCACCGACGTGCGATAGGCAGTGGACCTATCGTTTGTAGTGCAGTAAAGTGAGTAAACGAGTATCGAACACAAGGAATAAATCAAGTACTAGTAATGACCTATCGACTCGATATTTAGCCTAAATAAAGTGCGTAAATTGTTTGACGACTTAACCTAACAGATCGCTCCTAAATCAACCAGAAATTCAAAGAACGCGACTAACTGATGCGAAAACTTTCAGATGATAAAGACGTGCTCGGGATTCGAATCCCGCTAGGTATTATCGGCTAAGACAGTAAAATTGCTCCTAAGTGCTTAAGACTAAATCGCAGTAATTTCCTATCCGCTCGCGAATTTGCTGTCGCCCTAAACGCTCGCGGGGATCTAAAATTCAATAATTACTAACAGCGAGGATCGAGTATTTGCTTCGCCCTATACTCGAATCCTATCTTCTATGAACGGCCTAAACGTTGTTTAGCTGTCGCCCTAAACGTTTTTCCACACAATCACTTTAACACATAGACATATTAAAGCAACGAAACTTATTCATAGAACGATAAATAGTCAAAAACACAAAGTCACGATAATATATGTCTTAACTACGAAATATCCTAGCGTTCATCTAATCCCGAACACAACGGGGATTTAGCTACGCATAATTGAAGAAGAAACAACTAAAGAATTAAAAGATAAGGATGAAGAACTCATGATCTTTCCTACTGATGAATCTGAGGTGATCTCGTGGAAAGATCTTCGTTCTTTGTTAATTCGGCGTGAATTCTTCGTGGATCCGTCTCTTGCGCTCCGGGACGGGATTTCCTGTTCTTTTCGCCCTAATTTCGTCTCTGGATGGTTGGGAATTGATCTCTGGTAAGTTGTCCCCTTTCTGGGTCGAATTTGGGCTTTTTATAGTGAAATTCGACACTGTCACGGCCTAGGACAAGTTAGGTCACGGCCGTGACACTCTCTGGGCAAAAAATTGAGCTCACTGCCACTCGTCACGGCCTGGAGCAGTAGCGTCACGGCCGTGACCCTCTCAACAGCTTTGCGGCAGTTTCGTATTTCTCTCGGATGAAGGGATAAACGATGTCCAATTGACCTGAAATTTTAACCATAGATAGAAGACTTGCCACTCTTCATTCTGACCAAAGGGATTCTCAATCCGAGGTCTAGATTGAGAGATATGAATTTTCTAATGTTGCTGCTGCTATGGGTCACGGCCTGGTGCAAGAAGTGTCACGGCCGTGACCGTCTTCAGTCTAACTCTCTGCCATGTGTCACGGCCAGGTGCACTAGATGTCACGGCCGTGACCTTCACCATTTTTCATCGTTTTCGCGCCGTTTTGCCTCGTTTTCGCTCCTTTTCGCCCGAAACTCGTCCTAAAGCCTTATAATACCAAAACAAGTAGAAATAGGGTTAATAAGTGCATAAAATGACTACGAAAACTCTATTATGAGCCAATTAAATACTATAATAAACGTAGTATAATACGTTTATCACTTATGTCTAAAAGTTTATGGAACACGCATCAAGAAACCCCATTAGGGGCCAATGGGGTTTAGCACTTTATGAAAAGCTAGCAGTTTTAAAATGCTTCCGAGGATCTGAGTTCTCTATGCAGTAACTGCAATTTTTGTTTCCTGATAAGCATAATAAGGGATACATCAGAAAAAACAAAAACATTTATCAAAACATAGTGCGTGTTTGGGATGCTTTCATGGTGAGAATTCAGCTCAGGTGATTTCTTATGGCTAAGCTCATCAGCGGCGTCACGGCCGTAACTGACCAAGGCTGAAGCCGTGACAGTGGACAGCCTCAATCACGAATGTTGCTGCCTGAAGTCACGGCCGTGACACTGGATACAAGAGGCCGTGACCACGAGCAGAGGCTGATGAAGACTGCACCTCGATTGATTCACGGCCGTGACACTGGATACAAGAGACCGTGACCATGAGCAGAGGCTGATGAAGATTGCACCTCGATTGACTCACGACCGTGACACAAGAAGCAAGCGGCCGTGACCCGTATAACCATTTCAGGCGGGAATTAAATGTCTTTAAATAGTGCACGCACATTACTGTAGATCATCTTCTTGTATCTGTAAACACTCAGTGATCAATACCAAAAACCCTAATCTTTCCCGTGGATGTAGGATTCAAATCTTGAACCCGAACCACGTTACATCTTTGTGTTCAAGCAATTCGATTTTACAACTTTGTTATGGTATCAGAGCGAAGCAATATTTGAGCTTCGATCTTCGATTTCGTTTTCGTTTCGTCGCTGATCTTCAAGATTTTCTTCTCAATCAATCGAACTGAGAATGGCGACCTCCTCAGCAGTATCGATCAGCTCGAATTCCACAGTCCTCATCAACGACCCTTATTTCCTTAACCACAATGATACTTCCGGCCAAGTTCTAGTTCATGAGCTGCTAAATGGCGAGAAATTATTCAACTTGGAGCAGGGCGATGATGATTGCACTGATTGGAAGGAACAAAGAGGGATTTATCAATGGTGTTTGCAACCACCTGTCATTGACAGTCAGAATTCGGCCGACTCACAGAATCAAGTTAGCGCTTGGAGGCGAAATAATAATGTCATCATTTCATGGATCATCAATTCTGTCACGAAAGAGATATCAGCTAGTGTTCTGTTTAGTTCTTCAGCTAGGGAAGTATGGGTCGATCTCCAAGAAAGGTTTGGGCAGTCGAACAAACCAAGGATATTCCAATTGAAGAAGGAGTTGATGAATTTAAAGCAGGGATCAGATAATGTGGCAGTCTATTATACTAAGCTGAAGACCCTATGGGACGAGTTATCCAACTACAGACCATCTTGCCAGTGCACTTGTGGTGGAATCAAGCAAATGACAGCCCATCTTGATTAGGAATATGCTCTTGCATTTCTTATGGGGCTCAGTGATTCTTATTCACATATCAGAGGACAGGTTTTACTCATGGATCCTCTACCCTCTGTTAATAAGATTTTCTCACTAATGGTACAGGAAGAAAGGCAGAGGTCGATGCTAATGGGAATAACTCAAAGGATGGATGATCAGACTAGCAGCATGACCATGATGGCCGCGAGAAATGGTCAAGATGCTTTCAAGAAAGGTGCTTATCTTCAGAAGAAATATCAAGGCAGGCCCTTATGCACTCATTGCAACAAGAAGGGACACACTGTGGAGACATGTTACCAGCTCCACGGGTACCCACCACGCTTTAGACAAAATCAGAGGTTCAAGGGTGGGAAGATTAACCAGTTCTTCACTGATCAAGGCACCAATGCCAAGCAGGACTCAGGTCAGAATACCTATGGTAAAGGGGAGGCTTCAGTTCATCTGCAGGTGACGCCTTCACAACTCCTAAGCCTGAGGACCCTGATAAATCAGTCCATAACCAGCTACTCAGTAGACAATGTGGATTCACACCAGGCAGAAAATGGTGGAGGTATTTGTTTATCCTTTAATTTCCCACTGCTAAGAGATGAAAAGGTATGGTTGTTAGACTCTGGTGCTACAAAACATGTTTGTGGCAATAAAAGGTTGCTGACAGACTTGCATCATATCAAGGAGTCTAGTGTCATATTACCTGATAACACTGTCATTAAGGTGAACCAAGCAGGAACATGCATTATCAATAGCTATATCACTTTAACAGATGTCTTGTTTGTCCCACAGTTTCACTTCAACTTGATCTCTGTCAGCCATTTGGCCACTAATCTGCGTTGTAGGATTGTTTTAGAAGCTGACAGGTTTCTGATCCAGGACAAATCTCAGCAGCTGATTGGCAAGGGTAGGAATATTGCTGGGCTATACATGCTTGAGACAGAAATTGTTCTTTCTCCTTTAGATGAACATAAACATGTGTATTTCAATAAATTCTCTTTAGATCTATGGCACAATAGATTAGGGCACCCATCAGATAGAGTTTTAGATCTACTTAAGGCCTCTTTGAGTCATGATAGCAGTTATGACAGCTCATATTGTAAGATTTGTCCCATTTCCAAACAAAAGAGGTTATCCTTTCCAAATGATAATAAAACAGTTTGTGAACCTTTTGATCTTGTTCATTGTGATGTATGGGGTCCCTTTCATGTACCCTCACACCTAGGACATCAATATTTTATTACCATAGTTGATCATTTCTCTCGTTTTACTTGGCTTTTTATGATCAAATATAAGTCTGAAGTTCCAACAGTGATGAGCTACTTTCTGACCTTAGTAGAAACTCAGTTTAAAGCTAGAGTGAAGACAATTAGAACATATAATGCACGAGAATTTAACTTGACTGAGATTTTCAGAGAGAAAGGGATCTTGCATCACTTGTCATGTGTCCAAACCCCTCAACAAAATTCAGTAGTAGAAAGGAAACACCAACACCTATTGAATGTAGCTAGATCACTTTATTTCCAATCAGGTTTGCCCATTAGAGTCTGGTCCGAGTGTGTTCTAACTGCTGTTTTTCTTATCAATATAACTCCGCGTCTAAAGCTAGGTAGTAAGAGTCCATATGAATTACTCTACCAGAAACCAGTAGACTTTAGTATGTTACGGGTTTTTGGCTCTCTGTGCTTTTGTTCCACCCTCGCAGCCGGTAGGAAGAAGTTCGATGCACGAGCAAAAGAGTGTGTATTCATTGGTTACCCAAATGGAGTTAAAGGTTACAAGGTGTTGGATCTAAACACAATGCATATCTCAGTTTCCAGGGATGTTAGATTCAAGGAAGATGAGTTCCCATTTCAGAGTCATGGGACAGCCAATTCCTCAATAGACCCTTTTCCCAGTCATGTTCTGCCAAGACCTCTTATTGCAGATGGAGATCAGGGCATTCAGTCACCAGAAATCAATGAGCAGAGTTTGCCTGAAGCAGAGCCAGAAAGGATAGACCTTGAGCCAGCAGGTACAGATCATATTCAGGAGGTGACTCAGACACAACAACATCAAACTCAGGAAGAGAGTCAGTCACAACTGTCATTAAGAAAGTCAGGCAGGGAGCTCAGAAAGCCATCCTATCTTAGAGACTATCATTGCAACAAGCTGGCATGGCATTGCACCAATCTATATCCCATTTCCAAGGTTGTCTCAAATCAACACTTCACGGATAAGTACCAAGCCCTCATGACCAATATCACAGTGGCTGTAGAGCCTAAAAACTATGCACAGGCTATTGGCAGCAAGGCATGGGCAGATGCCATGAAAGATGAGTTCAAGGCCTTGGAGGAGAATAAAACATGGTCTGTAGTTCCACTCCCAGAAGGCAAGAAGTCCATAGGCAGCCGTTGGGTCTATAAACCCAAGCACAATTCAGAAGGTCAAGTCATGAAGCATAAAGCTCGTTTGGTGGCTAAAGGCTATGATCAAAGAGAAGGGGTAGATTTCATCGATACTTTTGCCCCAGTAGCTAAGCCAAATACCATCAAGATAATCCTTTCTCTAGCAGCAAAGCTCGAATGGACTCTTATACAAATGGATGTTAGCAACGCATTCTTAAATGGAGACTTAACGGAGGAAGTCTACATGGACCTACCTCAGGGATTCTACAAGAGTTGTGACAGAACGGGCCCTAGAAAGATGGTCTGCAGGTTGCACAAGTCCATATATGGACTGAAGCAGTCATCTCGACAATGGAACCAAAAGTTCACCAAAGCAGTCCAGAACTTTGGTTTTCGGCAGACCCAAGCAGATCACACTCTATTCATCAAGGGCAAAGGAGACGACATCATAATAGCTGGACCATCAGCTAAGAACATTCAGGAGGTAAAAGATTCACTCAGCTCCAGTTTCAAGGTAAAAGACTTAGGTGAGCTTAAGTACTTCCTAGGCATTGAAGTGGCAAGGAGTTCAGCTGGAATTTACATCTCCCAGAAACAATACACTCTCCAATTGTTAGAAGACACAGGGTATTAGGGAGCAAAACCTCTGTCTTCACCTCTAAGTCCATGTGAGAAGCTAACAGAGTCTGAAGGCGAATTACTGATTGATCCTTTTAAATACAGGAGACTTGTTGGGAGGTTACTTTACTTGACCTTTACTAGGCCTGATATTGTATTTGCTGTCCACAAGCTGAGCCAATATATCTCAGCTCCCAGAACGCAGCACATGAAGGCAGCGCATCATCTCCTTCGATACCTCAAGGCTTCACCAGGACAAGGAGTTCTATTGGACTCAAAGCAAAATCTGGTTTTAAAGGGATTTTCTGATGCAGATTGGGGGGCTTACAAGGATACTAGGAAATCTGTTTCTGGTTATTGCACGTTTCTCGGTGATTCTATGATTACATGGAAGGCCAAGCGACAAGCCACAGTTTCCAGATCATCCACCGAGGCCGAGTATAGAGCATTAGGATCCTTAGTAGCAGAAATTCTGTGGATCAGCCATTTACTGACAGAATTGGGTGTTAATTTGCAGCAAGTTCCAGTGGTCTATTGTGACAACCAGTCAGCCCTGAGCTTGCCTCCAATCCTAAGTTTCATAAACGATCCAAACATATTGATATCGACTGTCACTTCATCAGACATCACCTCGCAAATGGCTCCATCAAACTGCTTCCCATCAGGTCCGAGAACCAGCTTGCTGATGTCTTTACTAAACCTCTCTCTGGGCCAATTCTCAAGCAGTTCCTCGTCAAGATGTCCGTTATTAACCTATACCATCCATCTTGTGGGGGGGGTATCAAAACATAGTGCGTGTTTTGGATGCTTTCATGGTGAGAATTCAGCTCAGGTGATTTCTTATGGCAAAGCTCATCAGCGGCGTCACGGCCGTAACTGACCAAGGCTGAAGCCGTGACAGTGGACAGCCTCAATCACGAATGTTGCTGCCCGAAGTCACGGCCGTGACACTGGATACAAGAGGTCGTGACCACGAGCAGATGCTGATGAAGACTGCACCTCGATTGATTCACGGCCGTGACACTGGATACAAGAGACCGTGACCATGAGCAGAGGCTGATGAAGATTGCACCTCGATTGACTCACGGCCGTGACACAAGAAGCAAGCGGCCGTGACCCGTATAACCATTTCAGGCGGGAATTAAATGTCTTTAAATAGTGGACGCACATTTCACCGTAGATCATCTTCTTGTATCTGTAAACACTCAGTGATCAATACCAAAAACCCTAATCTTTCCCGTGGATGTAGGATTCAAATCTTGAATCCGAACCACGTTACATCTTTGTGTTCAAGCAATTCGATTTTACAACTTTGTTAACATTATCAGTCTGACAAGGGATTATTTATTTATTTTTTTGTTGTTACAGATAAGTCGACACGTACAATCAAGGCGGGGCGGAAAAGTCGGCGTCTTTATTCCAATAGCCTCTAAATTCTTCGTCCAAGTGGTTTGTTAGCCCTAGTGATGGTTTTATCGCTTTTTGCTCGACCATCAGCAGCAAAATGGAACCGTTGCACGCAGGGAATACTGTAATGATTTGTGAGGGCTTCGGTTTATTTGTCTGATATTTGATGAAGCGTTCATAAAATTTAGTCCTTAACGATTTTATATGCTTATCGTAAAGAGAATAAACATAAGACCGAATAAAAGCAATCAATTGCAACCAACAGGTCAACACAAGAGTCACTCTTCAAGGAGTTCAGTTATACTACTTATAAAACGTCCAACAAAAAGAACACTGTAAGATGATGTAGAGAAGACATAGACTAGCCTTGTGCAGAAACCTTCCAAGTTGTACCCATCCACGCACTTGAATCCTGAAAAAATTAATAAAATCAAACCAAACCCTTTTTCAGATGAAACAAACACAGCACAACACTTGGATATGTACGTGTTTACATACTGCTATATGGACACAAACCCCACGCTTAATGAACCACAAAACTACTAATCGCGAAGTTTCCCGTAAGTTCATGAGTGAACAAATGCTGGTTCAGATATGTCAAGGTCTCCTAAATCTCGATTTTGTCGAAATTTTAGGATAGAGACAACTCACCTCATAAGATTCCTGATAAGCAAAATCAGTAACGATGATTATAGGGTTTGCCAAAGTCATCGCGTCTGTGACGGTGCAAGTCGTCATATGTATCGTGGGATCTTGAAGAAGAAGTATAATTAGGCCCATTGCTCGGATACCTGAGTCTAGAGTGTACATTCGTTGTCCCAGAATAAGTTTGACTGCCTGCAGAAATATCGAATTCTTGATAATTCGGCTGCTTGTTGTAACCACTACCAAATCCTGGAGAATTAATCTGATGGTGCAGTTGTTGCCTATTTTGGGCCTCTTGTCGGAGAAACCCGTCCCACATATTTGCATGTGTAGCCTTCAGTGCACCCACTTTTGTTATGTGATTATCCCTTAGTTCACGAAGAGCCTATAAATTGATATATCCCCACAACCATTAGCTCATTGACCCCAACCAAATGAGAGCAGGTCGTGCTTAATAAATCATTCGTTTTTGAATAAATGCCTAATTAGCAGCATATTAATGAAGACCAAGCAAACACAGTGGTATTAACAACAATGATTAGTCTATAACATGCTAAGCACAAAAAGAGAAAGAAAGAAAGAATGACAAACTAACCTCACGATGCTTGGCGTTTTCCTCATCCTCTTCTATGTCCCGAATTCTTGCAAGCTCTGCAGCTTCCCTGGTATATTGTAACTCTAACTCCTCTAATGTTTGGGGAAAGGAGAGGTAGTTAAATTCTGACAAACGCTCGTTAGATACTCCAACTTTGTCATTATTCCACTCGTTCGTTCTGTACCCATCTCTGTTCTGAATCTGGCTTTCGTACGAACCGTAAGAATTTCCAGTGTAAGATGGACGAGCAGGAGACTTTGAATCGCCTGAGCGACCTCTAACTCTATCTCCACCATTACCATAAGCTTCACCAAAGGAAGATCGTGTTAGGTACATCGTCATGGTTGCAGCTTTAGCATGACAATAGCTTAAATTTTCTCAATGAACCCAACTGCAGTGTGAGATGTGACTTCATATTCTTTCTTTATATAAAATTCATTTGACGAGACCATCCTTTTCAAACAAAACCACCATGAAAGCAACTCAGAACCCAACTTACCTCTTGAGCGTTGGAACTTACCACTTGCGGCAGGAAACAACCAGCAATAGTGTAAAACAGACCATCTAAAGAGCAGTGCTGCAACAGGGCTTTGAAAGTCTTCTACATAGACGTAAGAATGAAGGTCATGCGTAAAAGTGGTAACCTACCTTGAGGGATGCGGCTTGATAATTTTTCTAGATCTTCACGGACATGGTCTTCAACAACTTTCTCTTGTCTTCCATATCTATGAGATATATGTGCATTACTTTGAGGGCTGGGATAAGATCTTCTGGAGTCAGATCGCCCTAGCCGAGAGGAAACAGGACTTCTACGTTCAACTGATCTTGACTGTATTGGAGAGCTACGAGAACTTCTACGTACACCCTCGTCGGGGAATTTATTACCACCCTTACTTTCGCCCGCTTCTTTAACTTTGTGGACAGCATCAACTCCCTTTCTCAGAATTAGCCGGTCCTTGCCACTTACTATGATAAATTTTTCTTCTATTTTAATTTTGCAACCAATATCTTTCTCGATTTTGCTTACCACATCCGCTGAAAATAAAGATTTTACATGAGGATCTCTTGCTGGAACTCTTTCAAAAAAATCTTGTGATTTGCGATTAGCTCCTAGAGTAGATGGACAACCCTGAAAATAAAGATTATCTTACCAAATGTCCAAGAGAAATTTTCCGTGTTTCAGATATATTAGGAAGCACATACTAGCAGTGAATAGGCTCTTTGTGCACGCCAGCATATCAAAATAATATCCATCCAGGGACAAGTTAGAAGATACCTGAGTAAAGTGACCAGATTCGCCACATATCTTGCATATCATCTCCTCCTCTTTCTTCTTCTTCCAGTTCCTCTCTGTGGCCTTGGATTTAGCCTCCCAAAACTTAGCTTCTCTGCTAGTAAAATCTGTCGGCACAGCATTAGGGTCATAGGTTTCCTGGTCTTCCTCCACATTTTCATGAGATCTCTTATTTGTTGTTGCTTTATCCTGAACATCGGCAGCATTAGAACGCACAGGTCCAGTATATGCTTTATAGATGTCACTGAAATCATCGTCCTCAACATCTAAGTCCTCTTTAGTTGACATGGTGCCCTACCAACTATACCTGCTTTGACCAGTGCTAGAAAACATCAATAATAGAACATCGATCAGGTTAAGAGGAATTAAAGTAGACATGGAAACGGTGATGTGAGAAGAAACCATCAGAAGAAGTTTTCCAATCTTGGAATTTACTTAGTAAGCATTGCAAAACAACCGAAACCAGCACGAACAGGTGCAACATAATGAAAAAAATCCAGTTAAAATTGGCTTAATTAGCACGTGAACGAAACAGGACGGACTGAAACTCAACACATTCTTACATTACATCACCATGTAAGAAAATCCCCACTGAAATTATCCTCCACTGAAAGAGTATGCTATAGCACTAAATGCATATCCGTAAGATCTCAGCCCTAATAATATCACATAATCAAATCAAAATCAACGCCGGGCACAAGTATTCAGTAAACACTCCTATGCCCTCCCTACCTGCTTAGCTATCAAAAACGAACCAAAGTCACAAAATTAGCCAGAAAAAAAAGCAAGAGATGACTGAAAGATTAAGATAATCAACTATACAAACAATTTGTCGAATGAAATTTGGCCTATACAAGAAATAGGACGAGCTGAAACGATTTTATCCAGTAAACGAACCGCGAACAGAACAAACAGGCGTATCTGGATTACCCTATCCCCAATCGAGAGCAACGGCAAACTCAACCTATCGTATGATTGGCAGCAAGCACCTAGATGATAGAAACACAATACAGAAAAAGAAGGAAGATCACAACAGATTCTTCACCTGATGCTACGGAGTGAGCCGCTTCTACGCCGCGAGAAAATGCGAGTCAAAGGCGAAGACGAGCTTAGCAGCCTAGGGCTTATGTCAATTCCAGGGCCCTTAAATTTCATTATTTTATTTAATATTATTATCTTTTCATTATTAAAATAGAAACTAATTTTTAAAATATTATTTAGAAAAATTCCCACTTGATAATTTACCTACCTGGATTTCCAGAGCTCTCCTCAGTTCTCATTTCAGCGGATAAAGTACTCTCAGACGGTTTGAATTGAAGAAACGGAGAAAGGACAATACTACTTCATGGCTGATGATCACTCCCAGGATTTAGACCAGCTCCTTGACAGTAATTTTTTAAAGCCCTTCCTTGTTCCCAAACAATTTTAATGGTTTTTGGATAAATTTGCCTATTTTCTTTGCGTGTTTGCTCAGATATTATTATTTCTCATTGCAGGCGCTTTGGATGATTTTCAAAGTCTTAAGCTCAACTCTTCTGCTCAGAGGTAGATAGTTTTTCCCTAAATTAGACCTTGATCGCCCTATTTTTTTATTTTTATTTTTTGGTAAGATGGATCGTGATATTCGTTTCTATGAATTTGGTTAAATTAAAATTGTTGGTGAAGTCGTGATGATGTTGAAAAGAACAAGGAAGAGAGTTCTGCACCACAATTGGAAAATGTGAAAGGATTAGGGTTAGGCTTGCCTGATTTGAACAATAAGAGAAAGGGCAAGCAAAAGGTAGCCCAGCCAGTGCTTAAGCAAGATTCTCACATCTCCGAGGCCCTTGATAAGCTTAGGGAGCAAACCAAGGAAACGGTTAAAGGGTTAGAGGCTGCGACGGGAGCAAAACAACAGGCGAAGATTGGTAATGAAGATATTTTTGGTGGAGACCCAATGATTGAAGATTGGGTAAAGCAGTTCGAGGAGCTCGCTGGGTCTCAGGTTTGCGGTTTTCTATTTAATGATTGAATTCATTTGTATGATGTGTGTGTGATGGTTGGTTTGCATAGTGTTTACCTTTGAGGGCTCATGTGGTAAAACATATTTGTTATAAGAGGTGTGAGTAGTCTCGTTACTTTTTATGCTGAGGGTAAGTTGATTCCAAACGTATGTGGGATCATTAGATTGCAAAAACAAGCATGTTGTTATAGCATTTCTGTGTTGTGTTGGGTCTAGATGAGGTATGCCTCGAGAAATATTCGAAGCTTGGAAATTCTCGCCTTTGAAATTATCCCTAAGCATGTAGAGGGAATATTTTGAATTTGAATTTCCTTGACATGTGATCATCTCTTACATCTACGTGGATATGGCATCCGTGAAAGATCAAAATAATTATTTTTGCAAACAGTCTACTTGTGTTTCTTAGTTAAACATGCTCATTAATCGTTCTATCAATAATTGTCAATTCGAGTTGTTTCTCTCAACATGCTATCTTCTTTTACCAAACTTGTATAATTTCTGTAATCCTTATCTGAGGTTTAAAGAAAGAGATTAAGGCAAAAGATTAGAGAATCAATTTTCGTTACACCTTTAGATGATATGATACTATGGGCGTACTCCTTGCAAGTGGTAGGGTAGACACATGAGATGCCGAAGTTTGTATTTAGCTAGCTACATCTGGTAAAATTAATGTCAATGTCTCATATAGTTTCTGTGACTTAGTGACATCTCTTGCTTATTTTCTTTTTTTACTCTGCTATGGTCAATGGCAATATCTTTACATTTGCAGGATATGCAATCGATAGTAGAGACCATGATGCAGCAGCTTCTATCGAAGGAAATCCTCCACGAGCCCATGAAAGAAATAGGCGAACGCTACCCTAAATGGCTCGAGGAGAACAAACCAAAGCTAACAAGCGAAGAATACGCTCGTCATTCGCATCAGAGCGAGCTTATAGAAGAACTGAACCAAATTTACGAATCCGAGCCCGAAAACTTCAACAAGATAGTGGAGCTCATGCAGAAAATCCAAGAATGTGGTCAACCTCCTAATGACATTGTGCAACAACTGGGACCCGAGTTCGATCTGTCTAGCCTCGGACAACTGTGAGTTTCATCCTAGTTTCCTTTCTAACAGTGCATCATTCTTTGCTTTGATACAAATGTTTTTTCTTCCTCTCATGTTTCGTCCAGGTCGCCAGAGATGTCAGATTCTCCACAGAACTGTCGTATTATGTAAGGGAAGGAAAAATGCCATACTTTCCTCTCATTAAGATGTCATGTTTTTATCATCTTCCCATGACATTATTTGTTTTCAGTCAGATGTTCACTTCTTGATGGTTATAGTTGCATCACATGTTCATCTTTTGCTTAGATTGTTATACCAATAGGAGAACCAACAAAAGAATCCTCTTTCAAATGTAATGTATTGTATACATGACCCACCCTTTCCTAGTCTAAATCCAAGAACCCTTGGCCGACATGACTTCAATAGATTCTTCTCTATAATCTGATCTTTCAGAAACCCTAATAAATCTTGGAGGGCGAATTCCCCTCGCCCACCAACCTCGGCAATAATGAATCCCTTTCGAGCGAAGAAAGAATCCTAACAAAGGCTCCCCAAACGAAAGGCGCGCAGCAAAATGCGTAGCCAAATACCAAAAGCGCCCTCACTACCCCATCCGAGTACCAAGGATAAGCCATCACCACGAGCGACCCGAGGATCCCGAGCCAAGGAACGAAGACGGGCAAAACGGGCAATAAAAAAGCGTTGACGGCCATGAACGAAAGAGACAAAGCCCCGAGCAAGTACACCGACCATCCTATGATAGGATGGATAGTGCACGGAATGACAACAAATGGGACAAACATAAGCCGCAAAAACGCACCATACAACTATGAGTTTGAACGCTGTCTGAGCGAAGAATGCGCCCTTTTCTTCACGGCGATGGCATAGCTTGGATAGGCTCGGGCGGGCCACGTGGGCCACACCCATTATTTCCAGGTAGAGTACGACTTGCATCCATACGATGGGCATTTCCGAGCCATACCCGAGATTTTCGAGGCGTTCGTGCCACTGAAGGCCCTGTGGGAGGAGGGACCAAGACCACCAGTACCAAGGTTTGAGCCACGGAGCGATATGTCGATTTGGTGCTTACAGTAGTAAGAAGCGTCTATCTGCGCCATCGGGGTTCGATCTCCCGTTTTGCAGTTCGTGCATCATGTCGTCGAAGACTTCCATCGATGGCTAAAATCACAAATTTCACCTCAAGTTATCTATATATATACTCCACGACCCTGGAGTATTTACTATCAATTGACTATGAGCTTGTGCTACACATTCCGATGATGAGACTAATCTCTAGGGATCAGATGATCATGTTCGAAATTCACATAATTCGATGATCATAGGGTTTGAAGCTACGACCTAATTGGCGAAATATCACCCACTCAAGCCACGAGGCAAATCCTAATTGATATATAATATTCCATTATATTAAGGGCGATGGTGAGTATAAACTCTTTTTGGTCTGTCAAATAGATAGTCCTTTTTACAATTTACCCTTAATATTAGATTCTATAACCTATTAATAATATTAAATTTAAAAGAACTTGATATATTTGTACATACGTGCTGAATATACTAGTATATATTAGTAATTTGGGAGTCCTGACTTTTTCATAGTAAATAAAACCAAAGGCTGATTGATGCCTGCAAACTATGTAAATCAGGTAAGTAAGACATAATCATGTGACAAGCTCCTCAAGATATGACCTACTTAATATCATGCCACCTCGGTCTGGATCACAGGCTAAGACCTCACTGGCTTCGTCTCAATTACGTTATTAAAACATATGAAAGAAAAACGTAGGTACGTAGGTAAAAAAGAATGAGCAGTAAATACCTCGAATACGAAGAGGCCTATGTGGAAGATGCACGGATTGATGAAGACCGTACAGAACTGTCCGCATAGGAAGAGCTCGTCGGTCTTTCGGAGGAATAGGTTGTCCGCATCGAGCATGACGACTCTGTCGTAGCTCACGAGCTTCCATGCGTAGAGCTTGTTTAGGGTTAGCTTGAACCTCCACGGCGAGTCCTCGTCGGCTACGTATGGGTTCCTTATGTTTTCGACGCGTACAACCTTCGCGCCGTCTTCTTCTTGTCTAAAGAAGAAAGAAAAAACACCAAAAAAATTAAAATAGACTAAGATCATAAAAGAGACCTCAATAACATTTGATGTTTTTAGTGGGTGAGATTTAATTTTTTTTAAAAATTTTTAATTTTCTAGTAGTCACAAGATACGTTGACAATGTTGCAGGCCATATAGACTTGGCTTCATTACATGTGGGCAACTCCGTTTCACAGTTCAGACAAAAAAAAAAAATAATCAAATGATAGAACTCATTTTGAAATAATATCTGATGCATCGTACACTAGGTTAGCCATGCAATATAAAATAGTAAATGAACAAATCTACATGTTTCTATATCTTTTATCTTTTCTTCTTTCAAGATATGATCACAATGACAATGGCATATTCCACATACTATTCGAATGCCCCGTTTGGATTCCAGATTTTGATTTGAAATTCGAATTTCGCCCAAATCTGAGGGGAAATCCAAAATCTTATAATTCGCCGGATTTGAAATTCCGTGTCAAATGGTTCGTTTTCGAAATCTAAAGCTGAGCACGTAACGAGTTTTTCGTAATTGATAATAATAATAATAACATTAGTTTAACAATAATAACATTAAATAATAATAATGAAAAATATAATAATTACAATAATAATAATAATAATAAGTAGGCGGTGGACGATGAGTTGAGCAGATTCGCAAGCTCGATGAGCCGACTCAAGCTCGTCATGGATTCGCGAATGAGCCGGCTCGAGCTCGACGAGCTCTTGTCGAGGTCGTCGTGACGGGTTCGCGGATGAGCGGGCTCGAGCTCGAGCTCACTCGTGGACACTCGAAAGCTCGCAAGCTGACTCACGAGCTTGTTTTTTATATTATTCAATGATTTTTATTTTTATTTTATTTTATACTTTTTTAAATTATTTTAGAAAAAGTTAGAAATCGAGTTCGACGAGCTTCACGAGCTTGAGTCGAGCTCTGTTTTGAAATCTGAATCTCGAAATCCTAATGTTTGCCAAACAGTAAATTTGGATTTCAAATTACGATTTTGAAATTCATAATTTAAAATCAAGTGATTTCGTTCAAATACACGAATCCAAACGCACTCTTAGTCCTTTTCGTTTATTTTCAAATAATAGCCTACCTCCGAAAAAAAAATAATAGCCGAACAAAGTGCTATCTTTGCCATTTTTTTTATTCTGTCATTCCATCATGTTATTACCAATAATAATATTGAAACTTCTTCGAAATTACTTTTATTCCACTAAAATGAAATTGATAAAAATAACTTTATTAATTTCTTCATTTTCTTCCTAACAATCCTTATATTCGCAATCCCAGCAGTCTAACGACCCCATAAGATATGAGAATAAATTCTATTACGAACTTAACTCGCTCTACGAACAGAAATAATACTATCTCCTTTCTTCTTTCTACGGTAAAATTAGTTAAATGCCTTAATTAAATCAGTGATTAATGCCACATTAAGACAAAATTCAAAACCAATCGACGCCTAATAAATACAATTTCTAATACAATTAAGTAATAATAACAACACTTTAAAAGAAAAGGAAATATAAAAAAGATTGAAAAACTTACAGAGCTGGAACCCAGTGAAGAGGCAATGACGACAAGGTCAGCTTCAACCTTAAACTTTCCGAGAGATCTGAGCATGACACGTGTCGCCACGTAGAACTCATAGTCCCTCGGCGTTCGGTTGAAATCCTCTGTCCCATAATCCTGTCCCATTTCCTGTCCCACTCCTTTAAAATTGATTTTTATGATTATCGAAAAATATATGATATGGATATCAAATCGATCATCATAAAACAAGGAATAAATTGGATGTGTTTATTTATTTTTATGATATAAATCTCATGAAATAACGACGGTTTTATGATTTGGTGGACTATGGGATTAAAATAATTAATCAATAAAAAAGAAAATTTGTAAACCGTCGGATTTAAATTTTAACGGATGTGATCATTTTGGGACATAGAGGGGGACATGTTTTTGAGACAGATGATTTCGTGCGCTCGGCGTTCCCATGTACATCATCGTAGCATAAGCATTTCTCTTCTTACCCAAAGCTTCACATGAAGGAAACACCAATAGCAGTAGGCCCCACAATAAACCCAAGAACTTCTTCCTCCCCATTTCTTATTTTTTGCTATCTTGAAATTATAAAATTTAACAAAACAAAGAAAATATGCTTTAGGAGAGGAGAAAATGGCCGCAAAAAGGGAATGGGTAGTTGAAAAAGCGTGTGATATGATACTAAAATAGGGAATTCACAATGGAATTTATACAAGATCCTATGGAGGGAGAGATATTGGTGCCAAGCACGATTCGTTGGCTTGTGACAAGGTTCTCAAATCGAGTTTTAATCGGACCGAAATTTTTAGTGGTTGAAGATTTAGTGGTTTAACCGGTATAAAGCCGGAATCAAACCGGAGTAAAACCGGTATCATAAATATAATAAGTACGTACTCTCACTCTGATTTTTAATTAGATGTCGTTTTACATATTTAATTTTTGTTTCTAATTAGAAGCCGTTTTACAGATTTCAAGACAAATATTTACTATATTTCCAATTTTACCTTTTTATGTGATTTTCAATATTACAACTTCTAATAAGCATATTAACTACTCTCATTAAAATTAAAATATTCATATTAACTATCATCGATTTTGTGTCGTCCTCATTGTTGCTTATCTCTGGAGTTACGTTCAAGTCGAAAATATATTCTTGATAATCATCTATGATTGGGGTTCTATGAATCCATGAATCAATTTACGTTTTTTTTTTCTTATTAGTGTTTGCTGTGGTATTTATATATAGGCTTGTTTTACCCTCCTCTTGTACATTTTAAAATTTAGATGAATCAGCACAAGAATTTTTGGCTCCAAGTTCAATTTTTTTTTGGTGAAAATACTTTGATGATTGACATAGATGACGAGAGACTGACTTCTCATATTCTTATTAGAAAACAAACAGAACGTGAGATGTGTATAATTAAGGATCAAACAATCAACAAATGGAAAGTAATTATATTAAATGGGGTTAAACAATTAAATAAGGGTATATGAGACATTCCATTTTATTTCTTAATATCTATGAAAATCCTTAAACGACATTTAATTAGAATTAGAGGGAGTATTTTATATATGAATCAATCAATTAATATGGAAAATACAAATGTTTGTATGAACTTTTTACACATTATAATTTTTAAGGAAAAATTAAATAAACGTAAAAATTGTGGTCTGTTATAAATTAATTGTAGGTTAAGTATTAAATCTTTGAATTTGGGGTAAAATTTCAATAAATATGAAATAGTGAGTTAATAAGTTACTTATAAAATAAAAATTATGGTGTTGAATAGATTCAAACTCAACCCCATTAAGTAAATACCCATAGCTTCACCACTAGATCAAACTAATTTATTGGTTTTTCCTATTTGTATATCTTATTAGAAACCAAATATTTTTATTTATTTTAAATCTCTAAAAAAAGACCATACCGAGACCAGATCGGATTTTTGATCGGTCCAGTCCGGTCTTCATAAACATGCTTGTGACAAAACAAATAGTTTTACTAATTCAATTTGTCAAATACATGTTTTTTGTTATTCTGCAAATATTAAGTTATTTACATTTATATATTATTAATTAACTTTAATTAAAAACTAATGAAAAAATATAATAAACTAAAATATTAGGATACAATAGTAAAAACACAACAAATTTGACAGACCAAAAAGTAGTTTATACATACCCTCGTCTTTGATATAATAGAATTGATACGCATGAAAAACATCTAAAACTTGATTAGAAGGTCATAACCGTATGACCTAGTTAGTACTTTCATGGTTTCTAATTCTCTTTGCACACTCTAACGTGTGTGGTATAATATATAAATATATAAATTTGATATTATCTTATTGATAACTATTATTTAAATGTGTTTGCTATAATATATAAATATATAAATTTGATATTATCTAATTGATAACTATTATTTAAATTTGGTTATGTGTATGTAAGTTATAAGATTAAAGATTAATATTTTTAACTAAAAATAGTAATTAACCAAATATAGTAAATACAGTTAGTGGGGATTTTTTTTATTGTTTAAGTTTCTTTTAAGTTACAAACAAAATTGATATCCAATTGACAGTTTATACGTGCCCCTCACGCTTAATATAAGAGTATAGATGATAATAATGGAAGCGTTGACGAAATGGAAGACACTCATAGTATGTATATCTTATTAATTTTAATTAATTCATGGGTATATTACAAATCATGCCCAAAAAATGTTTTAAAATAGGGTTCAGGTCCTGTCAGAAAAAATTTTAGTTTAAAGGACCAAATTTTTAGAGATAAGGACCTAAATTACACAATTGTTATAAAGTGTATATGAACTGTTATCGGTTAATCGTTTTGTGTTATTTCAGAACAATGAAGTGTTACTCCAGAACAACAAAGTGTTACTGAACAAATCGGTCCTTAAAACTAATTTTTTGACATGGGCTGAATTCTAAATTCAGGTCCTGTAGGGGCTGAACGAAAATTGCCCCTTAATTCATGGACTTAATGAATGACGAATTAAGAGTACTTAATTGATGAATTTTTTGCAGTCCCGATCTCCACTTTCGAGATTGGAGCAGTCGACCGTTGGCATCTTAACTTCCTTTTTTTCCTAAATGAAAATGGTATACGATTTCCGCAATGGATTTTAATTAGAAATTTCCCTTCTATGTATATCGACATAAGAAATAAAAAATAACAATACAAGACGGCTTTCGTATCGTATGGGACATTTTTTCTATATATAGCATTGTTTTAAAAAGCGTAGCGCGCTCTATCGCGTATTTTCGGGACAAAACGCGTCGACGCATACTAAAAATCGCGTTTTTCCCTAAAAGTTTACGCTATTTTACGCTTTTTTACGCGTTTTTACGTTTTTTGCGCTATCTTTGAAAATACTCGCGCTATTTGGGTATTGATCAAATCACGGTGTAATTTGTAAATTTATTCATAATAATGTGGTCCATGTTAAGACTAATTTAGGAATAGTAATATATCGATGAATTGTGTAATATGGTTAAAGTATAATTGAAAATATTAACCAATTTATATCTACAAGTCTTTCCATTATCCACAGCAAATTAATAGTGCAAAAAAATATTGCTTATTTTATCTTTTAAAGTAATTTCACATAAGTTTATATTAATATCCGATAAAAAAGATTTAATAATTTGAAAAAATAAATTTATTAGTTAAAAGTATAGGTGAAAAATAAATTTGTATTTAGTCAATGATGCTATGTTGTAGTTGAATATACAAATAGATTCAATTTAGCTGTTATTTAATTTTACAAATGTTTATATGGTTCCAAAATGGTTATTTTATTTGTGTTGTCATATATTATATTTTTTGTGTATTATAAATGCATTGCTCGAAATACTCACGCAATGCGCTACGCGCTATTGTAATCAAAACGCAACGCGTTGCGCTATACGCGTTTTGAAACATTGATATATAGTCGATACGTTGTTTGGAAATAATTTTTAAAAGTTGAATTTAATAAAATTGCATAGTTAAACGAATATTATCTTGTGAGCCGTGACTGGCATATCAAATTGCATGTCAATTACTATATTATATGTATACAAATACAAGTGGAATCTCGTTGCCCGTAAAAAGCATATGCTGAAGCTGCGATTTTCTTTCATTTTATCGTGTTACAGTTATTATTCCACTTATCGATACTCAAATATGGATAAAAGCTTATGATCTATCGAAGGATTTATGTGGGCATAATAACAAATATTAAGGAATACAACAATATTAACTAAAATATCTATTCTATTATATTAAGGGTGAGGAGTTAGGATAAACCGTCAATTGGTATGTCTGACCAATCAGTTTTTCTTAGGGGTGGCAATGGGCGGGTTCGGGGCTGGTAATGGACATATCGTCCTCATACCAAATTCCCATTCTTAATACCATCCCTACTAATTAGGATGAATTGGTTCAGGGGATGAATAGTCACCGTTCGGGGATCGGGTTCCCCGTGGGGGATTCGGGTTCCCCATAGTCATGTATATCCAATAAATTAATTTCTTTTTCTTGCAACAAAAAATAAAATAAGTAATATAGACAAACTAATATGTAAAATATGATGAATATAAAAAAATTGATATAATATGTGATTGAATATGCGCGTTATGAAGAATATATATTGAGAGGATTTTTTTTCTTCTAATTACGATCTTGAATATAAAAGGATTATCTATGAAAATTGTTTATCCAAATGAGTTTTTAATATTAATTATTAATAAATATATTCGGAGAATGGTGAATCACCATTTGACTCAAACGGCGTAACGTCCTGTTTTCTATTACTTTATTTGCGCAGTCATTATATTTTTTCACATAAAATTTTCGTCTTTTTACAACCATACCTTTATACATTAACGGGAGCGTACATCTGGTCTAGTCATTTCTACGCATATCATACATATATATGCACATATCTTATTTATTTTACAACACACAAAAGTCCCTAACGATTCATATACTACATGCACACGATGAACATAGGGAAGTAGGTGAGAGCTTAGCCGGCCAATCATAACCAAATTCACAGCCCTTCCAAGCTGTAGTTCAATCGCTAGGTGAGTTCTTTTTTTTTTCTTTTTTTTTTCGAAAATTTCCTTAATGATAATGAATTCTTATGCCTATCTCTTAGTTATATGATTACGTGTAATGATAGGTAAATAACATTGACATCATACTTGTCTTTTAGCAATAATGATCATTACTTTAATATTAAAATAATTTTCCCCTTTTTGACTAATTTTTCCTTCCCAAATTTCACTAATCCATAATTTCACGAATCCTCAAATTTCACTAATCCTCAAGTTTTACTAATCCTCACATTTCACTAATTCTCAAATTTCACTAATCCTCAAATTTCACTAATCCTCAAGTTTCACTAATCCTCACATTTCACTAATTCTCAAATTTCACTAATTCTCAAATTTCACTAATCCTCAAATTTCGAAATTTTCTTCTTTCAAAAATTCCCTTTCGCGCACCTATTTTATTTTATTATTAGTATTATTATTATACATTTTTTTTTAAAAGTTACTCTTTCAATTCCTAATTTTCATACTTCTCACAAATCCTTTATCGTCAACTATTACTATTACCATCGAAGTTTATGTCATAGAATTCATTATATAATGCATGAACTCTTATAATGCATGAAATCATATAAGGTTTTGGTTTCGGTTTCTCAGATTTCTCCCCCCCCCCCCCCCCCCCTTTTAAAAATTTCGGCCTCGAAATTTCGTACCGTTATTAAGAAATAGCCATGGATATTGTGTCTTCATATTCTCCATCGTTTCCCAAGTAGCCTCACAAACAGAGTGATTTTTCCATTTTACTTTTACCATCGGAATTACTTTATTTCGTAGCTGTTTCTCCGCATATTCCAGAATTTCCACTGGTTCTTCTACGTAACTGAGATCTTCAGAAACGTTCACTTGTTCGTCATGTAGGACATGAGATGGATCTGACCTATACCGTCGCAACATACTAACATGAAAGACATTGTATATTTGCGACAGTTCAGGTGGTAATGCGAGTCGATACGCTAACGGGCCGATCCTTTCAAGTATTTCATAAGGTCCAATATGGCGTGGACTTAACTTTCCTTTCTTTCCAAATCTTAAAACACCTTTCCATTGAGATACTCGCAGAAATACTTCCTCTCCAACTTCATATTCCATTTCCCATCGATGTTGATCAATGTAACTCTTTTGTCGATCTTGAGCTGCTTTAAGTCGACTCTTAACTACTTTTATCTTTTCCATCGTATCCTGAATTAAATCTGGTCCTTCTAAAACCCGTTCACCTTCCGCATCCCAACATACTAGGTTTCGACATGTTCGACCATACAATGCTTCGTACGGTGCCATACCAATACTTGAATGGTAATGATTATTATATGCAAATTTCATTAGAGGTATATAATCATCTCATGATTCTTTAAATTCGATTACACATGCTCGAAGCATATCTTCCAATGCCTGTATCGTTCTTTCTGATTGTCCATCGGTTTGGGGATGAAACGCCGTACTAAAATGCAATTTAGTCCCGAGCGCTTCTTGTAAACTTCCTCCAAAATCTCGAAGTGAACCTAGGATCTCGATAAGATACAATAGATATAGGTACTCCATGTTGCCTAACTATTTCATTGACGTATCTTTTCACCAAATATTCTAATGTAGAACCCCATTTAAATGGCAAAAAGTGAGATGACTTCGTAAGTCTATCAACAATTACCCAAACAGCATCATTTTTCTTAGTCGTTGGAGGCAAACCAAAGAGAAAATCCATCGTTATTCGTTCTCATTTCCAGACTGGTATGGATAACGGATGTAATTTACCTGCAGGTGCTTGATGTTCGGCTTTAATTTGTTGACAAGTTAAGCATTTCAGCAAATATTCGGCCAGGTCTTTCTCATTCTTGGCCACCAATAATGAGATTTGAGATTTTGATACATCTTCGTACTGCCTGGATGCATAGCATAAGGGGCGGAATGCGCTTCATCCATTATTTCCTGTCGAATGTTCTCAACATTGGGGACACATAATCGGCTATTGATCGTCAAATACCATTTTCGTATGTAACAAACGACTTCGTTAAACCTTGTTTTACTTTTTTCAGCGATGCTAGCCAACTTCTCGTCCTTGAACTGAGCTTGCTTTATTCGATCCAACATAACATAACGGATTACCATTGAAGCACATACAACACCTACATCATTTATTTCCATTTTGACATTCATTTCCCTCAGTTTGATCAAATTAGACAGTGAATATGATTTTCGACTTAGCGTGTCTGCAATGACATTTGCTTTTCCAGGATGATACTCTATGGTACATCGTAATCCTTTAACAGCTCAATCCATCGTCGTTGTCTCGTATTCAATTTTTTCTGACTCAACAAATATTTCAAACTTTTATGATCAGTGAAAATCTGAAATTGCGTGCCATATAAGTAATGTCGCCATATTTTTAATGCGAACACTGCTGCTGCTAACTCCAAATCGTGAGTTGGATATGACAATTCATACGGCGTTATTTGTCGAGACGCGTATGCTACTACCTTTCCATGTTGCATCAAAACACATCCTAATCCATGATGAGATGCATCACTGCAAATTACAAAACCATCTGTTACCGACGGAATTGTCACACTGGAGCTGTAGTTAAGCGCTTCTTTAATTCTTCAAAACTCTTCTGACATTCTTCGGTCCATTTAAGGGCCGTTCCTTACGTAATAATTCGTCATTGGAGCAGCTATGAGAGAAATATTCTCTACAAACTTTCTGTAATACCCAGCTAATCCTAGAAAACTACGAACTTCTGCCACGTTCTTAGGACTTTCCCATTTGATAACTGCTTCAATTTTCTTAGGATCAACTTGAATTCCCTCGCCAGGTACCACGTGGCCTAAAAACACCACTTGATCCAATCGGAATTCACACTTTTCTCGTAAAGTTTGAAGTACTATTCGCAAATGTTGTTCGTGCTCCTCTTTTGACTTTGAATATACCAGAATGTCATCAATAAAGACGATCACAAACTAGTCCAAGTAGGGCCGAAAGACATCATTCATTAACGCCATAAAGGCTGCAGGAGCATTCGTCAATCCGAATGGCATAACTAGAAATTCGTAATGTCCATATCTTGTTCTAAATGCTGTCTTTGGTACATCACCTTCTGCTATCTTTATTTGATGGTAATCCGATCTTAAATCAATCTTCGAGAAGACCTTCGATCCTTGTAGTTGATCGAACAAATCGTCGATTCGAGGTATGGATATTTGTTTTTCACCGTCACCTTACTCAACTGCATATAGTCAATACACAATCTAAGCGTATCATCCTTCTTTTTTACGAAGAGCACAGGCGCTCCCCATGGTGATACGCTTGGTCGTTTATATCCCTTGTCTAATAATTCCTTCAACTGTAGTTTTAACTCATTCAACTCTACTGGTGCCATTCGATATGGTGGAATAGAAATCGGTGCCGTGCCAGGCTGAAGCTCAATCGTAAACTCTGTATCTCGATCTGGTGGAAGTCCAGATAAATCGACAGGAAAAACACCAGGGTATTCGCTAACCACTGGAATATCTTCCACTTTTAGTCCACACAATAGTGTATCTATAATATACGCCAAATAACACTTGCACCCTTTACTTATCGTTTTGGATGCTTCTAAACTTGATATCTGGTATGCCGTCCATACATTCTTTTCTCCTTTAAGCACTATACGTGTATGATCCGAAGGAGACAGTTCAATTTCCTTTTTAAAACAATCTAATTTAATTCTATATCGAGACAGCCAATCCATGCCTAATATTAAGTCAAAATCCGTTAAGGGTATAACTAATAAGGTCGACTGCATCTCTACCCCATCACTAACAGTTTTGCATTTTGGATACACTGTATCTACTATGACCATTTCACCCGTTGGAAGACTAACATTTATCTCATTTTCTAGGGGTTCGGGTTTATCATGTAATAATGATGCAAACGTTCGTGACATGAATGAATGCGTTGCGCATGGATCAAATAAAACATATGCATCAATATCACATATAGATAACTTACCCATAATTATACGTGATCCCTCTTTGGCCTCTTCGCGAGTCATTGTAAAGATCCAACCCTGCGCTGGCGGTCTATAAGCTTGTCCTCCAGATTCTCCTATTCCTGAACCAGTGTTATATGGCCCTCGGCCCCTTCCCCTTCCACGAGTGGAAGGTCTGCTAACTCTTGATTGATCCACTGTAGGTTCCGTTTGCGACATTGGAAAATTTCTAGCCAAATGTCCGCGTTGTCCGCATTTGAAGCATTCGCCAGTGAGCCATCTACAGACACCCGTGTAATTCTTTCCACAGTGTCCACATACCGGTATCGGTTGACATATCCCGATACCTCTTCCAGTAGTTCTTGTCCCACCCATACTGCTCCTGGCGGGACCACTTTGTGTGTTCATCGGTCTCGGTGCATTATAAGTCTTCTTCATTTTTCCGCTGGACGATTCTTCGACTACCCTTCTTTTACTACTTTGGAATTTTCTTGACTTCGTTTCCAATTTCTCAGCACGAATAGCCGCCGCCCTTAATCTGCCATAGGATTCCATATCAGAAGGGGTGATACGATTTCGAATCGTGTATCGAAGTCCAGATTCAGATCTTCGACACTTGTTCCTTTCTGTAGCAACCATATGAGGAGCATAACAGAGAGAATAACACAAATAGTGTTATTTTTAATAGTGCTGTTACAAAACTAGACAACTTTCTCACCCTATTACAAAACTAATCAACTTTTTCAATTTAATTATTAGGATTTTAAGTTTTCACCACAAATCTTTTTAATATTTCCTTTTTTCACCGTAATTATTACAAATTCTCAACATAATTATCGATAATAAAATTTCTAACCAAAACATTTCTTGGCGCTCCATAAACTATAAAATCTCATATTTCTATCATAGTAATTCAATACTAAGATTTAATATCGAATATATTAATAAAAAAATAAGATCTAAATAAAACATAAGTCAAAAACAGTAAGAAATATAATCCATTTTATATCGTAATAACTTGATATATGCTAAGAAAGGGGATAGACCGCCTGAAAAAAGCCGACACTTATGGCCTGAAAACGTCCACCTTTTATATAGTTGTTGGGATAGAAAAGCTACAAAACATTCTGTTCGTCCATACAACACAATTACTATGACAGCGGCTGTTATTACTCCAGTTAAGCTAGGTCGTCGTCCTCGAGTTCACCATGTCAATCTCAAAGACCGTCCTTGTACGTGTGGCAATTGGTTAGCAAGATTCCATGTTCACATGCAATGCAAGTAAGGAAATAATAATAATAATAATTGTTATTAATATTATTATTATTGTAGTAGTTGTATAATTCCAGTTGCTATATTTCTTTCAGGTTTGCAAGTTAAAGTCGATCCATGTGAATATGTTCCAGATAATTTTAGAATTGATTGGAGACAACATACAACATATTCTTATCGGTTTGAGTGTCTATTAGAGGAGTCACGTTGGAATGCTCATTTTCATCTAGTACGTAATCCTTATTTACGTCCCCAGAGAAAGGTCGGACGTAAGCGATCAGGAAGATATCCATGTGAAATTTATCGAATGTCTCACAAGAAAAACGCAAGAAAAAACTATGATGAGTTGTGATAAATTTTTTACAAGTTGATTTTTGTTGAATGATAGTTATTTGAATGTTCTATGCATTATTACAAGTTTTCTTGAGTTTTTTTGTTTGTTAATGCTTTAGATAATATTTCTTAATATATATATATGCCAAGATGAAGAATGTCATGTATGACTGATTTTCGATGGTAAATGGAAAAAAAAAGATAATGAGTAAAAAGCTTTTGGGGTCTAAATATAATAAAGAGGAACTGTTTTACTTATTTGAAATAATAATAGAGCAAAAAGTAATATTAAAAAGATTTGAGGTGAATATTGAAAATAATATTAGTGTAAATTGAAAAGGTTGATTAGTTTTGTAATTGAGTGAGAAAGTTATCTAGTTTTGTAATAGCACTATTAAAAATAACACTATTTGTGTTATTCTCTCGAGCATAACGAGATAACTGATTGAACAACACCTCATATTCGCCTACAGATTTATTCCCTTGCTTAAGTGCTAAAAACTCATTTTCCTTCTGATCCTTATAGACTTCTGGCATATAAGTATCGTTAAATTCCTCTAAGAAATCCTCCCAAGTCAACACTGGAGGTTGTACCATACTATCCGGGACTGTTTCCGACCATTCATATGCATGCCCTTGTAGAAGTGACACTGCATAATCAAACTTCTCCTCTGGCGTACACTCCATCATATTAAAAACCCTTTCTGTACTCTTTAGCCACGTTTCTGCCTCAGCAGGATCCGTTGTTCCCATGAAATCCACAGCACCCAATTTTTAGCTTGTCATATCGCCTTTGACGGGGAATTGTCAGGGGATTTTCACGCTCATTACGCATAAGCGTATGAGACGAAAGAGATTCAGGTACGGCCGATCTTCCTCCTCCCCCTATTGTAGGTTCATCGTGTTCTACATGCAATGGTTCACTTACTGCCCTTTGCCTAAATATGCAAAAAGAATTTCAGGGCAGACCATAAAAATACACATACCATGCAAATGTCTACAGAACCTAAAGCCTAGGCTCTGATACCATACATGTAACGTCCCGTTTTCCATTACTTTATTTGGCAGCTATTATATTTTTCACATAAAATTTTTCGCCATTTTACAACCATACCTTTATACGTAAATGGGAGCGTACATCTGGTCTAGTCATTTCTACGCATATCATACATATATATGCACATATCTTATTTATTTTACAACACACAAAAGTCCCTAATGCTTCATATACTACATGCACACGATGAACATAGGGGAGTAGGTAAGACCGTAGCCGGCCAACCTTGAATCCATGCTGTCATATGAAGATGCACTCTAAGTTACCTGCTAAATATCTACAGCAACTGTGAAAACAATTATTCAGAGTATGATCGCAACATGTTATTCCATTATACAAATAATAAATAAAATCGTAGCAGAAAATTAATTTCTTCCTTTCGTTTGCTTCCATAGACGTTTTTAAAGAATATACTATCGTTCGTAGAATCCGTAGATTCACAACACTTGTGTTGTAAACATTTTAATTCACATCATCACGTAATCGATCATCGAAGTTTGTCACATAACCATAGTCCATAGAATCATTCATATAATCCGTAAACCAATGCAATTCTATATGATCATTTATTTCTGATACTTGCGTTATGAACCTGCTAGACTCGTACTACTGACCCCGTAGGGGCCCATGCATGGGACTCTGTAACCGTAGATACATTTTTGTTTGCCTGTACAGGACTCTGTAATCCCCCGATTTGTAGGGATGTAACCGTAGCTGTGTATCAAGTCGTCCGATATCGTAGCAGTCATAACGATTTCTCTTTTCATTATTATCCGTATGCAACACTATACTTTCACCTTATCCTTAAATGACATATAAGTTCTATACACAATCGAATCACACATATCGCACAGTAGCACATTATAACCACATAATTCACATTAATTTCAAATAATTCGTATATCAGAAAATCACCCATATTTAATTCACATAAAGCACATAACAGAACGCATGTTGCATATCATACTCACAGTATGGCTTAAGCCCCGTTCTTTACTCGACTTTATCCTTGCCCTTTCCGAAATTCGAACCTATTAAAATATTATTGTCGATAAATATAAGATCCCTAAGAAAATAATGTATATGCCATGATATGCATGCTCTATATTATACATGATCTAATTTCTATCTGTAATCTTTTAACTTTCTATCTATTAATTGTTAAATATTGGATTCTTTCTTCCTGAGAAGTTATATTTAAATCAGTATTAAATATATTTAAATCTTTATTTATTATTATTTTTTCATATATTTATTTATTATTTTTTATTTTTTTTCATTCCCCCCCCCCCTTTTTTTCTTATTTTCGTTTTTTTTTTCTTTTTTTTTTACTTCACTAATCCACTTCACTTATCCATTTCAACCTCCCATTTCACTAATCCATTTCAAACTTCCATTTCACTTATCCATTTCAAACTTGCATTTCACTAATCCATTTCACTTACCCATTTCAAACTTCCATTTCACTAATCCATTTCAAACTTCCATTTCACTTATTCATTTCACTAATCCTACTATCACAAACGTGTCAAACCCTTCAACCTTTATAAAAACATTACTTTCATTCAAGATCCTAACAATCATTCGATCAAAAACTTAATTCTTAAAAACATGAAAACTTTCCAGAGACTTTAAGTACTTTTCTACCTTCAAAAATTAACTTAAACAAAACATGATATTATATGAAACATGATTAATAACATCCTAATCATGCTTAAATATTAATTAAAAACATGAAAATCATAACCAAATTCATATCCCTTCCAAGTTGTAGTTCAATCGCTAAGTGAGTTCTTCTTCTTTTTTTTTTTCTTCTTTTGTTTTTGAAAATTTCCTTAATGATAATGAATTCTTATGCCTATCTCTTAGTTATATGATTTACGTGTAATGATAGGTAGATAACATTGACATCATACTTGTCTTTTAGCAATAATGATCATTACTTTAATACTAAAATAATTTTCCCCTTTTTCACTAATTTTCCTTCCCAAATTTCACTAATCCATAATTTCACGAATCCTCAAATTTCACTAATCCTCAAGTTTTACTAATCCTCACATTTCACTACTTCTCAAATTTCACTAATCCTCAAATTTTACTAGTCCTCAAGTTTCACTAATCCTCACATTTCACTAATTCTCAAATTTCACTAATCCTCAAATTTCGAAATTTCCTTCTTTCAAAAATTCCCTTTCTCGCACCTATTTTATTATTATTATTATTATTATTTAAAATTTACGCTTTCAAATTCCTAATTTTCATACTTTTCACAAATCACAACACTTCCTTTATCGTCAACTATTACTATTACCATCCAATTTTATGTCATAGAATTCATTATATAATGCATGAACTCTTATAATGCATGAAATCATGTAAGGCTTTGGTTTCGGTTTCTGACAAACGGGGCCGGGTTCGGGGACGGGGATGGGTGGGAAACATGATTACCATCCACATCCCATCCCCACTCTTTCACCGACGGGCACTCGCCGTCAACTCCCGATCCCATTTTGACCGGGGATTCCCCGTCCAATAGCCTCGGGTCCCGACGGGGATGGTTCACCGTGGTAATTTTGTCACCCCTAGTTTCTCTACATATATTAAAAAATAAAAAAGGCATACTAAACCGCGTACCTTCTATAACCTCATAATAACTACAAAATTATGCTTCTAGGATATTACTTATTAAACTATTTAATCATAATTAACGTTATTTTATTGCACACACGTAGGGGTACCGAAAATACTAGTATTATTTATAAATGGCTCCAAGTATCAGTAATCTTAAAACGTCGTGCGAGCGATATTTTGGTCAGCTGGAATCAATATTCAAAATCCCTAAACGTATAAATATATTCCTACATCAACAATAATATTTAGTACTGCGTAAGGGAAAATAATGTACATAATATTATATACTGAAAAATACGTTTCGATTACTGCGGTTACCCATGGTGTTGAGATTATAATTTGAGGTTCGTCCCACATCGACTAATTCAAGCTCTTCAAACCACTATATATAAGAGGCTTTCTCATCCTATCACCAATTGATTTTATAAATAACCCCTCGATTCTAATACATGGATTGAAGCTTCGGCTGTGAATCGACTTTTGGAATAACTTTATGAATCTTTTCGAAAATGATTTTTTCAATAGTTTTATGCAACTTTACGAATATTTTTTTCCAATTGAAAGTTTTGTGCTGTGCTGTGTGCATGAGCAAATACGCTTATAAAATTGGACTTCCAAATCCAATTTAGCCCAATCTCTTATGATGAATTTACCCAAATCCTATTTTATAATGGCCGCGATACAGTTTTCATGAAATTTATTGAAATGTATTTGTTGTATTGTATTGAAATATTGGGGGCCTTTTAAATAAATTCGGATCAAACAAAAGGCAATCTGGTTTGTATTGTTGGGAACCCCGGTGTCCCGAGATCGAATTCCGGGCGCAGCGGAAGTTTAAAATTTTTCCCGAGATCCCCGTATCGCTTGGCTATGTAAAGAAAATATGCATGACACGTAATAAGGGTCATCGAAGCTTACCTCGTCGCGAAGATCCAAGCTCTCGCTTTGCCGTCCCGGTTGTCGTATCCGCTCCGAGCAACGTCGTGACCTCTCCGAGCTCCAACGCCTTGGCAAGATCGTCACGCGACCCCAGGACGTATCCAAATTCCACCTCCTCCCAAGGAAGGCTAGAGAGGAGGGGAAGTTGTATATAGAAGAGATCTGTTTGTGCTTGTGTGTTTGATTTACTAAAAACTCAAACACACTTAAGTTTTTCTCAAAGAGCAAACTCATATGCTCTCAACTCTCTCTAAACTCAAAGTTAGAATGAGAAATAAGCCATAATTGTATGATGGATGAAATTAACAAGTCCTTAACTTAAAATCAACTTTCCAACCATGAAAATGACTTTAAGGTGGATAAAATTGAATCATGTCCTACATGACTCAATTTTGTTTGATTCCCTTGTTTTAAATCATCAAATGACTAGCTATTGTCCCACAAATCTAACAAAAAAACAATGGACAAATTTGGACTTGATTTGGACAAGTTTTGACCAAAAACTGTCGGTTCAGAGCCTGGGACAAGGCCATTCACGGCCATGACAGTAGACTTCACGGCCCGGGTCAAGTTCTTCACGGCCGTGACACTGTCTGGGCACAAAATGAGCTCACCGTTGTGCTTCACGGCCTAGGACAGTACCCTTCACGGCCCTAACGCTTTCGGCAGGTTTGCGGCATTTTCTTGTTTCACGCAGATCAAGCGGTAAACGATGTCCGATGGATAAGAAATTTTAACCACATAAAGTAGACTCACCAATCCTGATTCTCAATCCATGGTCTTGGGAGATATGAATTTTTGAATCTGCTGCTACTTTTCAAGCGGGCTTCCGACCGTGACGAGCCTTGCTCGTGATTGTGAACCCTATTCGGTCCATTCTTCATTGTTTCGTTCCGGAATCTATGTCCATGTAAATAGTTTCTAAAACTTATATTTAACATTTTATTAACGTCTCAAAGCCCGTTAAATAAATATACATCTCTCTTTATCAGATACTGCCCAGCGATCCTTTCTAAGCCGGACTCTCTTGGTTTGTCTCAACCCGGCAACGGAGGAGTCCAAGAATTCGGTAAGCACCTAACCTATCGTGGTACCGAATAGATCTCGTGTTGACTATGATCTTCGTATTTTACGAACCGACTATAGATTATCGTCATACCTATAGACCCTTCACATATGTCCCGATCGAGTGAGAGTCATGGTAATGTCAAACTCACTAACCCGACATATGTCTAATTCGTGATGACGAAATTAGTAAACTACACTCCACGTCCCACGTGAGTTAGTTTTTATACTTTGCAAAGATTCCGTAGTTCCTCGTCCCCGAATATGTATAGGACATATACCTCAATTACTTGTGAGGTTGTGAATCCCTCACGACTGTCAATGCCCAGCAGTTGCACTTCGTTGTCAGGACCGCATGTCGCGCTGACCCATGTTCAACCTCGAACAAGGCGGGCCTAGCAAACTGTGCCAAGTCAGGACCCCGAAGCCAGCTCTGTCAATGACCCTTCGCTCTAAGGTCTACGCACACTACTATAGTCAATAAATTGATCATTGACACTTAGCGAGTAATTAGCCATGTGATCGTCGATTACGAGTCGTGTCCAAATATAAGTTAATCCCCGATTCAACTCATATCAATGTTCCGACCTCCCACTTTCCAAGTGATGGTTGGCACAACCATTTTAGAGTCGTCAACAAATAAGTCATGATCGACATTCAGTCATCCTACTGAAGTCTAAGGCTTATTGACTAATTTAATATCCGAGAATAATAGCTCACCGGTGCCCCCTCTCTTATTCCATGAGAATCGGTGACTAAACTCGAAAATATGGGATTTATTTATTTACCGTCTCACCGGATGCCTAGTAAGACTGGATAGGTAAATAAATAATATGCCTTTTGTAAATTGCATAAATAAATATTTGAAATCAAAATATTAAAATGTGAATAATATGTTCATGTTTATGCCCTATTCATTACATCATCGAATGGCATTCCGAGGGCATATCCCCAACATGTATTAGCAACATATCTACATCGTAATGACGACGATGATTCAAGCAATCATTGATATCAATCACCAGTATAATTTAGGCTTAGTCGAAGGATTGATTTAGGCTATCTTGTATGTACTACGTGTCAATGGGTATACATTGAGCCAACATTCAATTGTGAATGCACAACAAATTCATATCCTATATGGCAAGTTACGACTTACGAGTTTTATATCTGATACATATATATTATATATATATTCTATATATAATATCAACGCGTTTGGCGAATCTTAGTTCCCAAATCATATTATTGAATAAATATTGATCTCTTCGGAGGCTCATTAACGTAATTTTGTTAGGCGTCAAACCCAAGCCCTACATCGGATAACTAGAAAGATTATGAGTGGCTTATAAGCTTGTGGGCTAACTCCCTCCATTGCCAATTGGTTTAGATAGAAACCCCATAAGTTTATTGGGACTTGGGTTAAAATTGGGCCTGAAAAATCCCTACATTGGTGCGGTGAGCGTGGAACGAACACGTGAGGGTGACCTTCGGGTAAAGAGCAATTCTAGCCCAGATACGATGTGGATGGTGTGTCCCCGCCCTTCTAAGACGATTGGTTAATTGCAATCAAAACGCTTGGTGCAGTGATTGCGGGAGAAGCGCTTTGTGCAAATAATCGTCGAAAAGGAGGCCCATTGGGTGGTCTTGAGCTTGAAAGAAGATTGTTGAGTGTCAAACTCAAGTCTCACATTGGATAATTAGAAAAATTATGAGCGGCTTATAAGCTTGTGAGCTAACTCGCTTTATTGGTTTTAGAGAGGAACCCCAAAAGCAGGGCCGGATTGGGCCCGTGCTTCTGGGTCTACAGCACAAGGCCAAATTTTTTGGGTTCACTTTAGGGCCACATTTCAAGGTTTATTTCTTTATAGATGTAATTTTACTTCATTATTTTATGGCCCATTAAGCTATTTTTTTTAAAGAAAAAATGACTTCTACAATGGCCCAGTAAGCAATAAATAATAAAAATAAGCCCAAGTAAATATAATAACAATTAAACTTTCTATTTATTTATATTAATATAGGGCCTCCAATGTGATTAGAACTGGGGGCCCATAAATCGAAAAAACGGCCCTGCCCACAAGCTTATACGGGCTTGTGCTTAAATTGAACCTGTTAAATCCTTACAAATGTATATATAAATGTATTACAATATTAATAAGTAGCATACCATCACGAAAAAGGTTTAGTAATGCATGCGTTTTTATGATAGAATATTTAATTTGTAGAATGGATACAACTAATATGCATCGTGAGTTAGTTCAATAGTTAATTTGATGAACAGTTTGGCCAAATATCAAACTAATGTATGTAGTCAAGACGAGGAAAATTAGGTGAAAAGAGAGATTCTTAGATGATTTGATATTTATAATTTTGGTCATATTTAGGTACTAGTAACGCATCTATTAGGGGTGTGCGTTTTTCGGTTAACCGAACCGAATAACCGAAATACCGAAAATTCGGTACAAAATCGAACCGAAAAATTCGGTTCGGTGTTCGGTTATTAAAAAAAATTCGGTAATTCGGTTCGGTATAGGTTTTGGAGTTCGGTTAATTCGGCATACCGAATTACCGAAATTTTAACATTAAAATATATTATATTTTATTAATAATAAAAACATAACTATAATTATATTAAATTATATATTAAAAACGAATTTTCAGTAATATTCAAATTAATATATAATTTAATATAACTTTTTTGATAAAACCAAAAAAATTATATTAAAATATATATATTAATTTAAATATTATTAAAAATTCTTTTTTTAAAATTCGGTTAATTCGGTTAACCAAAAAAAATTCGGTAATAACCGAATATCGAACCGAGAAATTCGGTTCGGTATTCGATTTCGGAAATAGGGGAATTCGGTTCGGTTCGGTTTGTACCCAAAGAACACCCCTACATCTATGCTAGGTAAACATATAAAAGATTAATGATCCTTATCCTATCATAATAATACTAGTTTATGAATAAAGATAAATCACGTCGACTGCCCCCATCCAAACACAGCATATATTATATTAGATCTTCGTTAACTAATAATTAGTCAAATTTAATATTCCAGTATTGGGTGACAGCTGTTTGAGTGTCTGATATACCTTGAGCTATCTTAAATATTAAATAAATAAGAAATAGATAAAGAAAAGTGCAGCTAGATTTTTCAATTTAATTACTAGTAAACGAACATTATTTACTGAAGTACTAAACCACCATTCATTATGTCTTAATGACGGCCCACTGATTAGTAAAGCATTTGGTTAGTTGACAAAAGACCAAGGGGAATGTACTACTTGTCGTATAACAAAACAATCGCACCAAATAAATATTATATATACATACTTGAGTGCATTGCAAAAGAAGGATATTATTTAAATAGTTCTTTTTTCTAAATTTATTTCAAAATCGATATGATTGAGGGAAGAGTAGGACAAGTCTATCTACTCGCAGCAACGCTGAAGATTATTTATTGTTGAAGTTTGGTGCGTTACCCGACATTGGTGCAAATCCACAAATAAATATGTTCTATTTTTTTCATTTTTGATATCCCTTTCGGCAATTCCAAATTCTAGTATCTAAACATTTACGAGAAACAGCGCAGATGAATCAATATATATTCCAAATACGAAATCAATCATTTTATTTTTCGATTACGCGTTGTTACATATGCATGAACTTTTACTGCAAGATGCCCGCAGTTTAGTAATTGAATACGATATATTTTCTGAAAATGTAAAATATCAAATCATGATCTGAGATATTTCAATTCTTATAATCTATATATATATATAGAAGACGGTCCCATTGAGATATTTTTTTTCCTGCCTAAAAACCTTGGTTCATGTATGTTACACTTTATGACGCTTCATCCCTTGACCCAATTTCGTTAACTAATATGTCATATATGATTAAAATATGTTAATTTCTTGTCCCACGTATTATTAGCAGGGAAACTTCACTTAAATCCCTATTAGGCAAACTTTCTATCACATAACTTCCTTACCACAAAAATATATCACTTAACTCCACAATTTACTGTTTCTACCAATTTCTTCAGTCACGATGTACTTTTCTATGTTTGTATTGTGTACCACGATATGTTAATATAGTGTACCTATGTGTTTATATGGTGTACCTGCGGCGGATGAACATATCTGAAAAAAATAGGCACGCTGTAACAATACATTTAGGTACACTACATCATCGTATTGTGGTTCACAATACAAACATAAAGGTCAACGTGACTTAAGAATGTAGTAAAGCAGTAAATAGGGAGTTAAGTTATATATTTCTCTGACTATGGAATTAAGTGATAGAAAGTTTACAAATAGAGATTTAAGTGAAAGTGTCTTAGTAGTATTTGGCCCTTTCATATTAAAATATCTACCGTTTTGCTTTAGCGTTAGGAAAAATAGCTTCAACCTAAAGACATCCATTATTGATGCGCCTTGTGAAATGATGAGTGGCTACCTTTTTATTTTTCTTATATAGATATACTTCTATTGAATATATTTATGTTCCCAACTTCAATTACAAGCACCAATAAACTATAATTATAATTCTAATAAGTTTTAGAAAAAGAAGGCTCGAGAAAACGATATGGTATGCTATTGCAATGAACCAAGTGGACGTTGAGCAGCCACTTTAAAACTATTGGACATAAACTACACACACGTCGATCAATCGATCGATTCATCCTTTTCCAATGTCAATTCAACAACAATAATAATACAAAAATTATTTTAACTTTTGTTTTTAGTGGTTGGTAAAATTATATCATCATCGCTATGATACAAATACAATACATTCATGTTTGCTTTTAAGTCATGTCACATCGAAAAGGAAGCTCTAAGAAGTTTTAGTCCTCCGATTAAGAACATCTATTATTAAAACATACTTACCTCATTTCCAATCCAAAACCAACGCAAATTCCTAAACTCAGAATGCACTAATTATTCTCCAACTAAACTCATTCACAACTCAAAAAAATATTTTTGCATTAAACGTTTATATTATTTCGATACGACCCACATATTACAAATTTTCAACATTACCCAAATAATAAATAAATAAATGATATTTTCTTAGACTAAATTTTTTAATAAATATTTAGATATTTTATTTATAACTTTGAACATTATTCATGAGGTATAATAAAAAAAGTTATTTAATTAATAGTAATTTATATATAAAGTATGAGTTAGCTTGTGAGGTGTTAATGTCAAATGAAAATGCATGCATGTAGGAGAAAAAAAATGACATAAAACCAATTTTGAGTATGCATTTGAATTTTGCTTGAAGTATTATTTTTTTTCGTCTCATTTTTGGCGTCGCGCAATAATTTCACTTAAACAATTATAAATATTTCGTAAAATCAGAAACTTCGCCGTGCCCTTCCATTCTTTCACCTTCCCTTTGTATACCTCCCCCCAACACTTGCACAAACACTCTTTATCAACTTGCTCCATTGTATATGCGTAAAGTATTACATATTTATATATATAGGTCATTCCAGAAATAAAACACACACACACACGCATATTGCTCTGTTTACATGGCGAATAAGTTGTGCTCTGTTTTTCTACTCTTCATCATCACTCTGTTCTTCGCTCTCTGCAATTCTTCTCCTCTTATATTCCCCCTTTCCCACACACTCGCCGGCCGCCGTGGGTCCCATTCCGTCCACCACCTCCTCAAGTCCGCCGCCGCCTCCTCCGCCGCCCGCTTCCACCGGCACCGTCAGGTCTCCCTTCCCCTCTCGCCGGGGAGCGACTACACACTCACCCTCGTCCTCGCCGGCCAGCCGTCGTCGCTCTACATGGATACAGGCAGCGACGTCGTTTGGCTCCCCTGCAAGCCATTTCAGTGCATACTCTGCGACGACAAGCAAATCCCCAACCACACAGCGCCGCCGCTGAACCTCACCGGCGCCACCAATCCCGTCGGCTGCTCCTCCGCCGCCTGCTCGGCGGTCCACGGCTCGTCCTCCTCCTCCGACCTCTGCGCCATGGCGAAGTGCCCGCTGGACTCCATAGAGATGGGAGAGTGCGGCGAGGCTTCGTTTCACTGCCCGCCGTTCTACTACGCCTACGGCGACGGAAGTTTCATCGGAAAGCTTTACAAGGGCAACCTCGCCGTTTCAACGAAGCTATCGATTTCCAACTTCACTTTTGGGTGCGCCCACACGGCGTTGGGTGAGCCCGTCGGCGTCGCCGGGTTCGGCCGCGGGTCGCTTTCCTTGCCGGCGCAGCTGGCGAAGGAGTCGCCGGAGATTGGAAACTACTTCTCCTACTGTTTAATTTCTCATGGGTTCGACGTAGAAAGAGCTCGCCAGCCCAGCCCTTTAATCCTCGGAAGGTACGATAATAATAACGGTCGGAAAAGGAACAGAACTGGTATTAGCAGCAGAAACGCCGGCGGCGGCGAGCTGAGGCAAGAATTAGACGGCAGTGGCGTCGACGACTACGTCTACACGCCGTTAATAGAAAACCCTAAGCATTCTTACTTCTACTGCGTCGGATTAGAGGCAGTTTCTGTCGGAAAATCAAGAATAGAAGCGACGCCGAGCTTGAAGGCGGTGGACTCAAACGGCAATGGTGGAATGGTGGTCGATTCAGGGACGACTTACACCATGCTTCCCGGAAAATTTACAGCGCCGTCGTGGGTGAGTTCCACGCGCAGATGGGAGGTTTATACCAACGGGCGGCGGAGGTTGAGCAAAGGAGTGGGCTCAGCCCTTGTTATTACGTCGGCGGCAAGAGCAAGGCGGCTTTCAAGAACTTGACCAGTGTTCCGAGGGTGGCGTTTCATTTTGGCGGCGGCGGCGGCGTCGTGATGCCGAGGAGGAACTATTTCTACGAGTTTGAGGACGGCGGGAGAGAGGTGGGTTGTCTGATGTTGGTGGACGACGGCGGCGGAGATGGGGCGGAGGGCGGCGGCGGTGGGCCGGCGGGTTTGTTGGGGAATTATCAGCAGCAAGGGTTTGAGGTGGTTTATGATTTGGTGAAGAAGAGGATAGGTTTTGCGAGGAGGAAGTGTGCTGATTTGTGGGAGACTTTGAGCTAGAAGTCAATTAATTGTTAATTTAATATGTAAATTTGGTAATAATGAATGTTTTGAAGGGGTTTGACTTTTGGATGGAGGTCAAATGAGTTATGGGTGGTTTCAGTTAGGGGTGTTCAAATTAACCGAAAAAAACCGACCGTACCGAAAAGAACCGAACCGAAAAGACCGGAACCGAAAAAAACCGAACCGAATTGTAAAAAACCGAACCGAACCAAATTAAAACGGTTCGGATATCGGATTAGGCATACGTAAAACCGAAAAAATCGAAAACCGAACTAAAATTATCATACTACACTAAAAATAGAAAAATATCATAAATCATTTGTTTTTCTCACAGAACGTAAACAACACAGTTATATAATTTTATTGGTACACTTTTTTTTCCATTTTTAGGTGAATGTTTTCCTCACGAATCAAATACTATTTTTCTCCCAAATAATTTCTAGTATCTTCAGATGAATGTTTTTATATTTTGGTTAGATGTTGTTCCATTTTCATGTTTTTTTTCCGGCCTTTGAATTATTTTGCTACATGTCACGTTCCATAAATCTTTGTTTTTTAATAATCATAAATAGTTTTTTGTATTTTCAGCTCATAATATTTTTTTGTTGATATTAAATTCCTAACCGAAAAAACCGAACCGAAAAAACCGGAACCGAATTATAAAAAACCGAACCGAACCAAATTAAAACGGTTCGGATATCGGATTAAGCATACGTAAAACCGAAAACCGAAAAACCGAACGGAATTTTGAAAAAACCAAACCGAACCGACCGATGAACACCCCTAGTTTCAGTTCAGTACAGCTGTAAATTATTTAATACTTTTTTTCTTTTGTTTTTTTTAGTACTGTGTTCCATTCCACGTTTTGGCTACAATTTGAATGAGTTTTGACTCAAATCAAATCAGTAATTTAACTATTAAGCAAAGATTTGCTACGTCACTTCATCGGCTCTTACCCTTAGAGGTCAAGTTATAGAGTTTATAATAGAAGCAAATTCAATAATGATTTCATCATTTGTCCTCGTCGTAAATATATTTAAATTAGGTAATTCAAATTGCCAATCACTGTTGATCTGATATGCCCTAGTCCTATTCATGCAAAATATTCAAGTGGAATCAGATTTCATGAAATCGACGTCATTTCTAAAATACACCTGAAAAACGTAGAAACAAAGGTTAAAACGCTTACGACCTAATTTTAAGATAACTATCAATATTCCTTTTTAAATTGGAAACTATCCATCCTTGTTGAAGAGAGCAATATGAAGGTACAAATAATAAATGGTAAGTAGTGCTTTGTAAAAGAAGGAGGTTCTGAATTGGGACATTGCTTTGAAGAATGTCAAAGCTGAACTGAAAGTTCTTGGATCAATTAAATGTTATGTAACAACTGTAAATCGCATACTAACCATCGAACTTCGCAAAATATTTGTTAATTTTTGTCCTACGTTCATTATTCCATTAGCTTAGCTAGCTGTAAATTATAGTTTCCCCCTTTTTTTGCGTTCTTTTTCTTTCATGAATTTATTCTTTGTAGAAATGACTAGTACCAAACCAATAAATTATGAAAATAATGCATCTTTATTAGAGCTGTCAAAAAAGCCCAAAGCCCGCGGGCTGGCCCGCCCCGCCCCGCCAAAGTGGCGGGGCGGGCTGCAAAATTTTAGGCCCGCCTGAAGGCGGGCCTGGGCGGTTAAGCCCGCGCGGGCCGCGGGCTTTGGCAGGGCGGGCCTGGCGGGCCGCGGGCAAGCCCGCCCAAATAAAAAAAATAATTTTTTATATTATTTAATATATCTATAAATAACTTATATAGATTTTTATATTTTGTAATTATAATTTTAATTGGAATTAAGTTTAATTTAGTTTAATAAAATAAATAAATTATTATTATGTAGTTATGATTAAATTACAAATACTTTCCAAATAAAAATCTTTTTTTAAAATTGTTTTCCCCTTTTTTTAAATTTTTTTCTCTTTTTATTTTTTTTTTTAATTTTTGGCGGGCTAAGCCCGCCAGGCCCGCGGCCCGCCCAAGGGGCGGGGCGGGCCTCCCTTTCTCAGGCCCGCCAGAAGGCGGGCTTACCCGCGCCCGCCCCGCCAGTTGGCGGGCTTTGGCGGGTAACGGGCCGCCCCGCCCCGCCGGCCCGTTTGACAGCTCTAATCTTTATAGAAAATTTTGATAAGGTTGATAAATTTGAAAATATATTACTCCCACCGTCACAAACCATTTTATACATTTTACTCGTCCCACATCTTTTGTACTTTCTTATTTAGCAAAAAACTATCACAAACAATTAATATAATAATATTAAATACTCTTAAGTCAAAATATATTTTCTTTTATCTTTTAATTGTACTATACTACTATAATATTCAGTTTCTTAATTTCCGTGACAACTTCCATAAACATTTGGGACGGGACAGTATTTGAAATTCGAAATGTGGGATATGCAGAAAACGACAAGGAAGCCCCATGAATAGGAATCTTATCTATCTTTGGTTGGTAATAAGAGGTGACGAGACGACGATTTACATCAGGTGTAGACTGTATATCATATCATCACTGTAATAAATTATTTGTTATTATTAAAAAACGTCCTACTATTCACACCTCCTATATCACTGTTTACACCCCAAACACTTGGTTTTTTGTAATAATAATTTTAAATAATTGCATGATTCAACAAAAAGTATTTTATTAACTTATTTTCCATTAAATCAATAATATTAATTACATGGGCTATTAAAAAATTATTAATTAAGTCATTTTAACCAATGACTTATTTAGAACTAGCAAAAATGCTCGTGACCCTCGGGCTTGTCCGCCCCACCCTGGTACTGTAAAATGGGCCCACGGCCGGGGCGGATTGCCACTTCTCAGGCCCACCAAAGGGCGTGCCTATGCGGGTAAGCCCGTGCGGGCCCGGCAGGCCCACCAGATATAAAAAATATTTTTAAAAAAAAAATTAATATATAAATGAATTATATAGGTTTTTTATATTTTTGAGATCCAATTTTTAATTTAATCAAATTTAATAACATAAATAAATTTTTATTAAAGAATATAAATTTGATTAGGAGTAATTCAACTTCATTAGTTTATTTTAATGTATTTTATGTTCTTTATATAATTTTATTCATTAGTTTATTTCATATTTTTTCTTTTTTATATAATTTTCGTTTTTATTTTCTAGGATGGGCCGGGTCCACCAGGCCCGCTACCCGCCAGTAGGGCGGGAGGGCCTTCATTTATCTTGCCTGCCAGATGGAAAAAAATTGCTTTTTTTAATCGAATATTACTTTACATATTACTTATATTATTAACATTAAATCCCTTTTTTCCTTTTTATATGGGGTATGTAATTGGTAACTAATTAATGTTTACTCTACATATTAATAAGGGGGTGCAAATAGAAAAAAGGTTGGTGCCAATAGAATTATCCTTAGAAAATAGTTATTACAGAAGGGCAAAGACGCGTGTCTGCTCATCGCCAGCTGGCCAATTCGATTTTTTTTTTTAATTTAAGATGATTTTTGCACGTGTGCAACTGTATCACTTGAAAAAGGTTGCAATGTGGGTTTGAAATTAATTAAATCAACTAACCACTTACGAAATAAAGGGAATTCGAAGTATCCATAATTGTTACTTTATAATAATTAAAGTGTGATGAATTTTCAAAAAGATTGATTTTAGGCTTAAATTCAGCTTCAAAACAAGCAAGGAGACACTTTCCGCACTCTATATATGCATGTGCTTAAAAATATAGATATTACTTCAATTTTGATTATAATACTTTATATTTAATAGATAGAGATATATATTTTCTAACATATAAAATGAAAACTAATGTGTTGGAGTATTATTACAAGATGTAAAAAATTTAGAAGTGGAATCATGACTTATTAAATTAATTAAGTTAGAAATAAAGGGACTAAATTGCAAATAAAATGACAGACCAAATCGATCATTTTTTGCCACCTTATATAATAGATAGATAGATAGATAGATAGATGAAAAGGCCAATAATATCTTCAGAAGATGCATATTTGGTCCTTCTTTTACATGGATCGGCCCGCTTCATATTTTACAATGGTATATTAGTATTACTAGTTGGTATATTAGTATTACTAGTTTTTTGCCCGGGGTCTTATATATAATTAATATAAGCTGTCATTAGAAAATATAAATATTTTATAATTGTGTTTATAATCCTAGCAGAGAATTTTCTGGTGAGTATTAAACTCAAGGGCTTGTGACAATACTAAATCAGACATCATGCAAAGGGCTCGTTTGATATCATTGTTTATGGATTACATGAGTATAAGTTATTTGTGGGCATTTTTAATAAAATAAACAAAAAAATTAAGCATTAACGGAGTAAACCTATAACGAAAACCATTAATAAAATAGAGCATTTCGTTAGGATATTATACGAGTTAGTAACTCGTACAGAGTTATTACGAGTTACGACTGCGTGGTGGCCCGTTGACCTGACGTGGCTACGTATCTCGTAACAAGTTATTACGAGTTAGTAACTCGTACTATTTCGAAACGAGTTACAACACTGTGGCGCCCTGACCTGACGTGGCAAAATATTTGAACCTAACTCGTATTATCGTAATACGAGTTACTAACTCGTATAAAAGACGTACGAGTTACGCTCGTGGCCGACCAACCCTGCATGCCCATGCAGTGTTTCTTAATAATGGAAGTAACTCGTATTCAATTAATACGAGTTACGGGCGAGTTGGCAATAATATATGCAATAATTGGAGTAACTCGTATGTAATTGATACGAGTTAACTGCGAGTTGCATGTTCGGCGCGATAATGCATGTAACTCGTACTTATTACATACGAATTATATTTCTATATATACCCCTTCGATTTTTAAAACACTAACACAAAAACCCCTTTCGATTTTTAAAACATAACATAAAAATGGGGTATAGTCGTGTACAAGTCATAGTATATATCGGCGGTGAAATAATTCAATCATCCGATTCTGTCGTCAGCTATAGTATCGGTCCTATTGCGTATAGGCGAATTCGTCGTAACACCAATTTGTCTGAGTTTATGTCAATGTTGTTCGAAATTACGGGTGCTGATAGAAGTCGTTTTTCGCTAGTTGTCCAAGCCAAAAATGAATTCTTTCAACATTCTCGCCTATTTCATCAGTTAATCCGAATCTCCAACGACAATGATTTACAATTTCATCCATCCCGATTCGGAGAATAATTGTGTTGAGTTTTTTGTTGGAATAATTGAAAATTCAAGTTTTGCTTTGAACGAAGAGCCTCATCAAAATTTTGAAGTTGGTTCTTCGAGTTATACATATCCAGATTTTCCCAACATTGGCTCAGTTACGGCAGGGTTAAGCAATGTTTCCCTGGAATGCTCACGCTTGATGTACCATTCAATATGCCGGCCGTGTCAGAACCCGAGCCAGATTTCGTGCATGAACAAGAGGAAGACGTTGATATTAGTGATTTGGAAGCGGACGATGAGGATCTATTGTCCGAGTTACCCGATCCCAACGAGGATGACGAGAACGACGACGACGATGCGCCAGATGATACCACTCCGCTGGACTCTGCTGCTCCAACGCTGTTTCAGTCCGTTCCATTTTTCCAAACGTACCAAATGCCACCTCCTGGTGGTGACGACTACGGTGGTTACCGGGAATTTTACGACAGAGAAAACCCTATGTTTTGTCGAAGTATGATTTTTCAAACTAAGAAACACTTACAACGTGCCGTCGACGATTTTTCGATCAGGGTTGCTGGACGCGAGTATCACGTCAACGAGAGCAGCAATACACGTTGAAGTGTCCAATGTAATCACACGACGGAGCAGTGTTGTCAAAAATCCGCCATGGCGGTATGGCGTGGCGGATTTCTGAAAATCCGACATACCGCAACCGCCTTGAAGGGGTTTTTGGTGGTGGCGCCATGGCGGCCGCCATAACCGTGGCGGTGTGGCGGGAATGGCGGCCATGGCTTGAAATGGCGGATTTTTATGGTTTTTTAGGTTTTATTTTTGAATTTCTGTATTAAGTAATGGAGTTTTTGAGATTGGAGAAGGGAGAATTAGGGAAGATGACGATGATTAGGACAGAAATTAGGGTTTTTTTTAAGCTTTTGGGTCAAATTTAGGTTTTAGGACTACTTACACAAATTTTTTTGACTGGGCCGGCCCAACTGGTCCCTAACGACGGCGACCCTCGAACAGCAACTTTTCCCACCGGCGTCCCTTCTCCGGCGACCCACCCCGGCGTCCATTCTCCGGCGACCCCCGCCGGCGGCCCTCCGACCGCGATCCTCCCTCAGCTAGAGGATTGGGTAAACAACTCTGCACTCTCTGGCTGGGAATGTCTAAGCTTTGTGGAACTTGCAAGATTATTCCTTGCAAAGCATTGTTCCACTTGCACGTGGGATTTTTTCTCGTTCCTTGTCTTGGAAGTCGTTGCGATGTTGATCGCCGGAGCAGTGGCTCTGATAAGAACTATGAAACTATTTTGGTCCGGGTTACTTCATTAAAGCCTCATCCTTGTCTCTATAACATAATTATATCTTATGTAATATGTATAGCTATATAAAATATATATGTTTTATTGGTCCGCCATGGCTTCCGCCATTTTCCGCAACGCTATCCGCCATAGACCTATGGCGGTTTTTTGGCTTTCCGCCATGACCCGTCATACGCCATTAACAACACTGCGATGGAGTGCCCGTGGAGACTGAGGGCATTCTTCAAGCCAAAAAAGGGTTACTGGTCTGTTACAAAATTTGAAGGACCACACACTTGCTATATGACTGAGCTGTCGACGACACATCGTAATATCTCTCGAAATGTTATTGCTGATATGTTGGTTGGAACCGTGAAAGTCGATCCGCAGTTCCTACCCAAGAATGTCCAACAACTCGTCAAAAATAGATATGACTACGATATCTCATATATTCAAGCTTGGCATGGTCTGAAAAGAGCTATGGAAAATGTTTACGGTACGTGGGAGGAGTCTGTTACCAAACTCCTAACATTTATGAAGGCGTTGCAGCACTACAATCCAGGGACAATCGTGAGGTGGCTCCATCTGGAGACGGGGAGACCTGTACATTTCATACTCGAGTATGTCTTTTGGGCCATTAAACCAAGCGTCGGTGGCTTCAAACATTGTCGCAAGGTTGTTTGTGTCGATGGTACGCATTTATACTCCAAATATAGACACAAATTGTTGATTGCTACGTCGCTGGACGCCAACCAAAACGTCTTTCCCTTGGCGTTTGCCATTGTCACGAATGAAAGTACACACTCGTGGACATGGTTCTTAGATCATTTGAACACATGTGTTTTAGAGAATCAATCGGTTTGCCTTATTTCGGATCGTCACAAAGGTATTTAATCTTATTAATGTAATTTCACATAATCGCTCTATCGGCCATGATGAGCCAAATGACCGCCTGTCCCACAACGAGCTGGCCTACGTACTCTACTTCCTCGATGGTTACCTTGCGCCGCATCATCTGCCGGACTTCGAGGTCGTCGCGGTCGTGGCGAAGGTGTTGTAAACGCCTAAAATGTGATAACCAATTTTAATTTTAGTAAATAACTTAAGGGCTTCAAATTTAAATTAATTTAATATACCTGATGGTCCATATACTCCGGCCGTGAGCTGTGTTGGGCTGCAGATGACTGGAAGAAAGGCGAAAAATCGTCAAAGAAGGACGGGTTAACAGGTTCGTGCACCTGAAATGGTCCTGCCTAATGTACGTGAGATGGCGTGGTCTCATGTACGTGAGATGGTCCGGCCTCACTGCTCCGTCGAATCTGGCGTCGCGAGATGAACATGTTATCCTCCAGTAAATGGATCGACTCGTCATAATTGCCTATCCTCGCGTAACCTAAGCTGTCGTGAACGCCGCGTTCCTGAAAATGAAAAAGGAAATTATGTCATTTGAGCTATTAAATAAATAACATTAACAAATAAGTTAAACTTACGATGCTCGACAAAAAAACTGCATCTCCCATCTGAAAGCCCCGTGACATCTGCACCGCATGTGGAGATATATAGAGGCAAGTGATTCGATGAAACCAGTCGTAATATCCATCCTCCACCGACCCGAGTGCAGTCGTGTGAGGACCATTAACGACGGTCTCCTCTCAATTCTCCCATAACCCAATCCACCATGCATGATGCGTTCTCCAATCCATCCCGACAGCTGTCGAAGCTCGTACGTATGGAGATTGGTATCTCGATACGACGGTATAACGGGAATCCCTTGGATGATTCCAAACTGTCGAATGACTCGTTTGGGGTAATTTCACTTCACGATATTGAAAAAGATGAGGGGACACCTCGATCGACAAGCGATCGGTAAGCACTGGGGAGGAAGCGCGACAATCTCCGGGAGCGTCATGTTGTACGACTCCCATTCAAATTGATGCGCCCGCAGGCGATCAAGGCACTCGCGGATGGTGCGTAAATTCGAATTTGTCGACGTAGTGTGATCGTATAACGCGTTCCACCTGTCATATGTTTACACAACATCTATAAGTGTAACAAGGAAAAAAATTACAAACTATATGAACGACCATACCTCGCACCATGTGGCGGGATCGGTAAGCTATCCCGTCGACTATACTGGGCTCCATGGAGATACGATGAACCTCACGCACTGGCTGAAATGGCAGGATCTCACATATGCCCATGCCTAAAACAAATCACATGTTTAAATAAAATTTAAAAGTAACTACAAAATTAATCAAAGTTTCCCTATAATTACCTGCAACAGCCGTAGGGTTCCGCCTATATTAAGCTTTTTCGGCTCGCATGCCGAACAAAGCTCTCTATACAGGAACGCTAGGACCGCACTACCCCAGCTAAACGTGGCCACCTCATCAATATCCTCCAACAGCTGAAGGTAGGTCAACAATACGGCGCTGGCGCTACAGTCGGGGAACATCACCGCACCAAAGATCAGCATCGCGTAATCCCGTGATGAACACTCAACCTCTTCCTCGTCACTATCATCCGAAATCGGATGGGCCAACAACCAACTCGCTAACGACTTCATCGAAAGCGACGACCCCTTAATTTTCTCAGCGGGCGGTCTAAAACATAGCAACCGCTCGCACTTGTCCATCCACTGTGTGACCGTCCTCGTTTGGATCACACCAGAGACACAACTACCCTCTACAGGCAAACCCCACAAAATTCCTACGTCCTGTAATGTAATGGTCGCCTCCCCGACATAAAAATAAAACGTATGAGTCTCCTTCCTCCAACGCTCTACCAATGCTGTTATCAAATGATGGTCAACCCTCTGCGACATACAGCTGTAGACGCTGTATAGACCCATATCGTTCAACATATCTAATAAGCGACCGTGTAGAATATTTGATGCTTCTCTCGTGCCCCACACAACGTTCTCTAAAGACCTAATCTTAATAGTCCTATCGATCGCACCCTCATCTAACAATAAATCAGTACTACGATGATTTGACTGCATCGTCAACACCGAACTATCAAAAGACCCGTAATAAGAATCCACATTCATTCTACAGTAAAAAAACAACGTATAAATAAATCAATCATGATTACTATTGTAAAAATATCGACGATAAAAAAATAGTTCGTAAAATCAAAAATATCATATAACGAGGAACGTTGATCGCTCACCGAAGGTAATCGCACGTAGATCGTCAAGGGGTCGAGGCGGGGCGGCAGCAGCAGGCGGCGGGCGACGGCGGGACGCGGCTGCTCGGGTCAAGGCAGCGGAGGATCTCGTCGAGGCGGCAGCAGCAGGCAACGGCGGGCTGCGGCGGGATGCGGCTGGCGGCGAGACGCGGCTGGCGGCGGGTCGAAGGCTGTAGGACCTCGTCGAGGCGGGACGGCAATTTGCCGGGCGGCTGGTCGAGGCGGGGGACCTCGTCGATCCGGGGAGACGGCAGGCAGCAAACGTCGACGAGGCGGGCGGCAGAGAACAGCAGCTGGCGCGTTCGAGGCGGAGCGGCGTGTCGAGGCGGGCCGGCGTGTCGCGGAGGGGGGCTGGTCGGCGGGGGCGGCGGGCAGGTCCTTCATATTCGGCGGAGGTCGCGGAGGGGAGCTTCGGCGGCTTCTTCTTGCATCGTCTTTGTCTGTTCGTCTTCGGCATCTAGGGTTTAAAGAACATATCTAACTCGTATAGAGTTTATACGAGTTACACTCGTAACTCGTATAAACTTTGTACGAGTTATGTCACGTGTGATTACAATTGAAACTTTCCAGCAGGACTAATACCTCGTAACAAGTTATTACGAGTTATGTAACTCGTATATAATTCATACGAAGCTCATTATTTTATAAATACCTTTCGTTTCACGTTTATTTCGTTAATGTCATTTTTTTTTGTTTATTCTATTAAAAATACCGTTATTTGTGTATGGCGATACAGGGATTTTGTTGATATTGTACTTTAATATGTTTGATATGTGTGTATTGATTATTTGTGTAATGATATAAATCGTATTTGATAGATGTGTTTGAGGTGTGTATATGTGTGTATGGATTAGTCATACACACCCCATAACCATCTTAGAGGTGAGTATGCATACACTGTTAGATCTGACGGATCACGGTTACGATAGTCGTTACGTAATCTCGATCCCATACTCGAGTTACTAACGTAACCGTTAGATCCTTAAGCATAGCGCCATAAGGTAATCTCGTTTTGTAAGCGAGATCACCACTGTGAAGTGGATCTTTTCTAATACATGATCGAAATGAGTTCGCACTAAGAATTACCTGTGTTTATCGCAGACACCGATGATGGCCGTCAGGACGCGATCTTTGCCTCTTTCACTCTACGGAGGTTGATGGAAACACGTGTACTTCTTTAATGACTTCCACGTTATAGTGACAGTGTACCGTTCGATCGTTAGGAACGTCTACGCTATAGTGTGTGTGTGTGTGTGTGTTGTAGAGTGTTTTTAGAATGTACGTTAATAAGGCTTATATGATAGCCTATATATAGAGTGTCACTTGGGAGCCGGGCTTTAATTATGTAGAGCAAGGGACGGGTAATTAGTATAAAGATCTCTTATAGGCATTAACATGACAACACTATATTAGGTATATACTAACGAAATTGCGCATTAAGTATAAGCGCAAAATATATACATAATTAACGCCAAGTGGTTCTTATTTATTCTTTTGGTATTTCGGCCCAACGGAAGATTGCCAATTGGATAGATAAGAATATGAAACCACACTTATGTTTTATATTCATCGAATCAAGCCATATTAAGCTAACGGAAATTTTGGCGATTCATAAAAATGTTATTTAATTATAGTTTGGATTCATCTTCTGCCCAACGGTGATGTGAATTTAAATTATAATTATTGCTAATAGTTAACGGAGAAATGAATGTGCTTTTTATTATAATCGGGCCAACGGAAGGTTATAATAATATGCTATTTCTTAATGGAAATTTGTGATTATTTTCCATACTTTAGCACTTATGTTTGAAGGAGAAAAGCTTATTTATATTTTTGTAAGCGGCCCAACGGAAGTTTGCATTTATATTTCTTTTCTCAATGGAAAGCTTACATATTTACTTTCCAAATAAAGTGTACTTCTTAAGTGGTTGAGTTCAAAATTATGATTTGTGCTTTTCCTGATGAGCTTAATTGATTCTGTGATTACAGCCACGATTATGAGCCAAATTGCATCAATTGAAACGCTGACAGGTAGCAACTTCAAGAAACGGAAAGAACAAGTTCTCCTCGTCCTTGGAATTATGGACCTTGATTATGCCTTCCGGACTGAATGCCTAACCCACTTACAGACGACAGCAATAATAAAGAGCGGTCTGCTTATGAAAAGTGGGAAAGGTCTAACCGCTTATCACTAATGGCTATGAAACGTACCATATCTTCGGACATACGAGGAGGCGTTCCTGATTCTGATAATGCCAAAACCTTCCTCGGCTTAATTGAGGAGCAATTTCAGAGTTCTTCCAAAGCTCTTGCTACTACACTGATCACCAAAATGGTTACTCTTAAATATAAGGGGGTTGGTGGTGTTCGTGGGCACATTCTCAAAATGAATGACATGGCCAATCAGCTTAAGGCTATGGATATGGAGATCTCTGAGGGCTTTCTCGTTCATTTCATCATGACATCTCTCCCTTCTGCGTTTGGTCCATTTAAGATCAATTATAATACCCAGAATGAGAAATGGAAAATGAGCGAACTGATCAGTATGTGTGGTCAGGAAGAAGAAAGACTTAAAATGGAGGCTCCTGAACATGCCTATTTCACTACTCAAGGTCAGGGCAAGAAACGTAAATGGCAGGGTAAAAAGAAGCAACATGTAAAGAAAATTAATGATGTGAACAAGGCTGGACCTTCGGGCTTAAAGTCTCGCAAATGTAAGTTTTGCCGCGAGACTAATCATGTTCAGAAGGAATGTTCAAAATTCAATGAGTGGTTGGCTAAGAAGGGTAAAATATCTAACTACGTTTGTTATGAATCTTTCCTTGCTAATGTTTCTACTGATACATGGTGGACTGACACTGGTGCTTCTATGCATATAACTTGTTCGTTGCAGGGATTCCGTTCCGTGAGGAAGCTAAATAAAGGAGAACACAACATTGTGGTTGGAAATGGAAATAATGTTCCGATTGAAGCCGTAGGAACTCTCCGATTAATTTTGGAGAGTGGTTTCATATTGGACTTATTTAATACTACTTATGTTCTCAGTATCACGAGAAACCTTATTTCTGTATCTCAACTTGACGCTTATGGCTTCTCGTTTAAGTTTGAGAATAAAGGTTTTACCAGTTGGCTCCGGAAATTTGGAGGGAAACCTCTATAAATTACGTTTAAATACTTCTTCAGCTTATTTAATGGAATCCGAATATGAAATTAGTACAAGTCAAAACAGTGGCAAAAGAAAGATAATCGATGAGAATTCTGCGATATTGTGGCATGAACATTTAGGCCATATATCTCGCGACAGAATTGAACGTCTCATTAAAGATGGAATTCTTCATCAATTAGATTTCTCTAATTTTGACACCTGTATTAAGTGTATTAAAGGAAAATTTACACAAGGAAATAAACGTAGTGCCACCAGAAGTAATGGACTATTAGAACTGATCACACAGATATCAGTGGTCCATATACTGCTGGAATTAACGGCCACCGATACTTCATTACGTTTATTGATGATCACTCTCGTTATGGATATATTTATCTCCTTCATGAAAAATCCAAAGCGCTCCAGGTTTTCAAGACTTATAAAGCCGAAGTCGAAAACCAACTCGATTGCAAAATCAAAGTTGTGAGATATGATAGAGGAGGAGAATATTACGGGAATTCTCCGACGGGTCACAATCCTGGAGCTTTTGCCTTGTTCTTACAAGAATGCGGCATAGTCCATGAGGTTTCCATGCCTGGGACGCCTCAGCAGAACGGTGTTGCTGAAAGGCGAAACCGTACCCTTATGGATATGGTACGGAGTATGATATGCCAAACATCTTTACCTGAATATCTTTGGGTTGAGGCACTTAAAACAGCTATGCATATACTTAATCGGGTTCGTACTAAAGCGACGCCTAAAACCCCTTATGAATTATGGGCGAATAGGAAACCGAGTATTCATTATTTACGTGTATGGGGCTGTCCCGCTGAAGATAAAATTTTCCACCCAAACCTACGAAAGCTTGATTTAAAAATCATAAGTTGCTATTTTATCGGTTACCCAGAACGATCAAAGGGTTTTCGATTTTATTGCCCATCTCATACCACAAGAATTGTCGAAACTAGACATGTCATATTTTTAAAAAATGTCGGTACTTGTGATCATAGCATATCTCGTAAAATAACTCTTGAAGAGGAACCTAAATTATTAAATGTTCCCATTATGTCAAGAGATTTAGCAATCCCTGAATCTGTGGGAGGATCGCTAAATAATGAGAATATGCCTAATATATCAGATCACGATAATGAACCTTCTCCATCAGTTGTTCCAGAACCATCTTCACGGAGGTCTGAGCGAGTGAGAAGGCCGACTTTTCATGATGATTATGTCTATTTAGATGACTGTGATAATTCTATTGGGAATGATCCTGCGTCATTTGATGATGCTATGACGCGCGACCAAAGAACTCAATGGCTTGAAGCCATGAATGAACAGTTAAACTCAATGAAGTTGAATGAGGTTTGGGACCTTGTAGACTTGCCTAAAGGATTCAAACCGATAGGTTGTAAATGTGTATTCAAAACCAAAATGAATCCTCAAGGTGATGTCGAACGATACAAGGCCTGTTTGGTCGCTAAAGGGTTTACACAAAGAGAAGGTATTGATTATAATGAAACCTTCTCCCCCGTTTCTAAAAAGGATTCATTCCGCATTGTTATGACCCTTGTAGCTCATTATGATTTAGAGCTGCATCAAATGGACGTTAAAACAGTATTCCTGAACGGTGATTTGCATGAGAATGTTTTTATGATGCAACCAGAAGGTTTTCTGGTTGAGGGCAAGGAACACATGGTATGCAAGCTTAAGAAGTCCATTTATGGCCTTAAACAGTCATCACGACAGTGGTATTTAAAATTTTTAAAGGTGATAAGTGAATTCGCTTTCAAAGAAAATTTGGTCGATCAGTGCATATTTATGAAAATCTGTGGGAGCAAATTTATCATCCTTGTACTTTATGTGGATGACATATTACTTGCCTATAATGATTTAGGGATGTTACACGAGACTGAAGAATTTTTATCGAGTAAATTCGATATGAAAGATCTTGGTGAAGCCTCTTATGTTATTAGCATAGAAATTCACGGAGATCGAACTCGGGGCATGTTAGGCCTTTCTCAGAAAGCTTATGTTGAAAAGGTCCTTAAAAGATACAACATGCTTAATTGCTCTTCCACAGTTGCACCGGTCTCTAAAGGCGAAAATTCAGTTTATCACAGTGTCCCAGGACCCAATCGGCGCTAGCAAAAATGGATAAAATCCCTTATGCCTCTGCTGTAGGGAGCCTTATGTATGCTCAAGTCTGTACGCGCCCAGATATGGCCTATATTGTTGGCATGCTTGGACGTTACCAGATTAACCCGGGAATGAATCACTGGAAGAATGCCAAAAAAGTTATGCGATACTTATAGGGTACCAAAGATTATATGCTCGTTTATAGAAAATCAGATACTCATGAGGCTATTGGGTACTCTGATTCAGATTATGCGGGGTGCGTTGACACCAGAAAATCAACGTCTGGATACGTATTTATGTTATCTGGTGCACCCGTTTCATGGAAAAGCACAAAGCAAACGATTACAGCTTCTTCTACCATGGAAGCAGAGTTTGTTGCATGTTATGAAGCATCATGTCATGCGATTTGGATCAAGAATTTCATCGCTGGGGTTCAAGTTGTGAACTCAATACCAATACCACTCAAAATTTACTGCGATAATCAGGCTGCAGTATTCTTTTCTAAGAACAACAAGTCAAGTTGTGCTTCAAAGCACATTGATATTAAGTATCTTGTTGTGAAAGAAAGGATCCAAAATGAGCTAATATCCATTGAGCACATCAGTACCAGTGCTATGGTAGCTGACCCGTTAACAAAAGCTTTACCTCCGAAGGTGTTTCGCGAGCACGTATATAACTTGGGACTTTATGCGAACTTTGATTTGGAGAGGTCATTAGTTTGAATGGATATTAATTTTGTGATCACATTATGTAATGATATGGATCCCACTTATGTTTGACGATGTGATTTATAGCTTATAAATTGTACACTAATGTTAAGCATTATTATATAAAATCACGTCGCGGACCACTTATGTTATGGGCCTAATGTCGAAGATGTCGAGTTCGTGACTTAGGAATGAATCTAGTACGTGACTATTTTAGATTTGACCTATATCCGATATGATATTTAGATATATGGTCATTATTAAGGATATAATTTGTCGACATAATCCCATTATGAAAAACTAATTAATTATGTTCTTTGGCCAAGTGGGAGAATGTTGGAATGATTTTGATCCATTCCCGTTATTGTTGGCCTACAGAAATAATTAGTTGGGATATTTTGATCCTTAATAATTTAGTATTTATTGCCCGGTTATTAAGCTTTGATGGACGGACTAATAACCATTACACTTATTGGGCGGTTCCGTCTCTTGCTCTACATAATTAAAGCCCGGCTCCCAAGTGACTCTCTATATATAAGCTATCATATAAGACTTATTAACGTACATCCTAAAAACACTCTACAACACACACACACACACACACACACTATAGCGTAGACGTTCCTAACGATCGAACGGTACGCTGTCACTATAACGTGGAAGTCCTTAAAGAAGTACACGTGTTTCCATCAACCTCCGTAGAGCGAAAGAGGCGAAGATCGCGTCCTGACGGCCATCAACGATGTCTGCGATAAACACAGGTAATTCTTAGTGCGAACTCATTTCGATCATGTACTAGAAAAGATCCACTTCACAGTGGTGATCTCGCTTACGGAAACGAGATTACCTTATGGCGCTATGCTTAAGGATCTAACGGTTACGTTCGTAACTCGAGTATGGGATCGAGATTACGTAACGACTATCGTAACCGTGATCCGTCATATCTAACATACACACGCCCTATAACCAAAATCCTTGTAATAGACGTGTATAACCATACAAGACATGTATGGCTATACACAGATATCAAACACGACATAACTTATTCATACACACCCCATATCCACCCATACCCACTTATCAAACGACCCAAAAGCGTCATTCATCCATACCCATGGTATTAACTGTACTCCTTCGTTACACTTCGATCATCCATTGAATCGTGACCAAATCCTTGTATCAATACTCGGGAGAATATATTTTCGTAAACTGCGATAAAATAAAATACGATAATGGACGGTGCTGAATTATCACTTGATTGTGTTCTTGTTACCAAATGCGCCCATGCGTCTTGTGCATCTTCGATTTGAACGTTGGAAAAGGAAAAAAAAAAGCAAAATGAGAATCTCAAATCGGATTCACCCTCATTGATATAATCATATATTGAAGCTTACAGAATATTCAATATAAGATTATAACACCCTCGTTAATACTAGTTTCTCCGTTATTTTCTAAGGTCTTTACTGCGCAAATCCGAAAAATTCAATCGAGCCATGAAGAGGAATTGATCGAAAAATGCTAAGTTTATTCGAGAAAGTTGCGGTATACAATTGAAAACTTAGGAAAGAATTATGAAGAAAGAATATTATAAACTAAGCCATGCAAAAATAGCAGGACCTGTGGAGAGCATTATCTTCAATTCTCCATTATTAATACTCCATCCGATTCGGGTTCTTATCTATGCTTTACATTCGAAGATTTACCTAAAAACTGATGCATTATGTGCTATAAATTAATATGACCTTGAAGGAAAAAAAAATCAGTTCAACTTGACTTGCACGCTCAAGAATATTGGGAGTCAAGTTTACTGAGAATTATGATTTCTTTTTCTGTGGAGTCTTCAATGAGGTCGGTGTGTAGCTCCTTTCCTTCCTTTACGCCCCTCACCTTTGTTGCTTTTCGTTGGTGGGAGTTATGCCATTGAAGACAGCACATCCTCCAAATCCTCATTAGCAACATGGGCAGGTCTCTCTTTTATCCGTAGTAATAATGTGTTCCGACAAAATCGGTACTTTGCCATACGGGCTAAGAACAACTCCAGTGGAGCTGCAAAATCTGAAAATAACTTAAAATTAGCTCCAACCGTACCGGATAATCAAACCCAAGATGCGTTGTACAGTTTCTCTCTCCTCAATATAACTCATATATGCGATTGACAGCAAACTATGCGTTTCTACTTTTAAAAATTACTTATAAGTCCTTTTTTGGTTCGTAATTACATTAGAAGCATTTATTGTACACAGTCACGAAAAACGAGGTTGGAGGAAAAAGATATCACAATTGCTACGTCATTCTTTTGCGATAGTTTCATTAGTAATTTTATTAATTTTTTTAATCAAATTTAAAATAATATTGTAGTCTAATTTGTAAAATTATGAAATACGTGGAAGTACTGAAATTTATAAAAAAATATTATGGAAGTGAAAATTGCATAATATTGTTTTGGGTTTGAGAATGAGTTTAACGGTTGGAGAAGAATTACTGCATTTTGTGTTTCGGAATGAGTTTGAGTTTAAGAATGCGTTTCAGTTGGAGATGGTCTAAGTGCTGTATCTCGCAAGTTTTGAAAATTTCTTATTCAAGGTTTATTTCTTATTCACGTAAGGAATTTACAAAAAAATTAGCATAACTACACAGAACAGTTCAAATTTATTGTATTGTGCCAATATAACTCTGAATCTTATAGTTGTTGTTGTCCTATTAACAACTGTAGTACGCAATTGAAAAAGAACTAAAAGATGAACAAGGAATTTCCATATCAACCTGTATAATACGCTGGGCTCAATTCCATATAACGGTTCACTACCTCTGTTTGACCCTTCAAATATGCAATTGGCTTTTCAGAAGGTCTATCATATATACACACTGCGAGTGGGGTTGCAAACGAATCGAATCGAGTCGAATATCGCAGTATTCTATTCGTACTCGGATGACGATCGAATACGAATACGAATAATCGAATCATAAAATCGATTCTTATTCGAATTCGAATATTATATCGAATCGAATATCAAATTTTTGTATTCAAAGTCATCTTTCATTTTTTATTTAATAAAATATAAACAATATTATATTTAAAATAATATTGAATTATAATAAATTATATTTAAACATATATTGAATTATAACATATTTTTTTTAAATGTTTTAGTGAGTTATCATATATTATATGTGAATATTTATTAATTATACTATATTTTATGTTATATTATTCGAATCGAATAATTCGATTACTTTTCGAATCGAAAATTGTGATTTCATATTTGTATTCGTATATTTCTCCAATAAAAAAAATATTCTTATTCGGATTCGTATTCTAAATATTCGAATTCGAATCTTAAAATTTCGAGTCGAATCGCGAATTGAACCAAAAGAGTTCGATTCGTTTGCAACCCTACCTGCGAGACAATACGGAAAAAAGAAATTGAACTTTCATATGAGAAACCTTCTTTAGGAGGACGGGATGTATTTGGCTAGATCAGGTTAAAAGATATAAATAAAACCAAGCTTCAGCCTCTTACTGTATATTTTTAAATAAAACTACCTGATGATTCACTTTTATTGCAAAAGGGGGTGATGGAGTTTCGCTCAATGATTGATCACCAATAAGCGTAGTATGCCAAACCTGCATATAATTGATGTTATATTCCTGAATATCTGTTAATTCTCGGAGAACGACGTGAACGTTGTCTATGAAAGTACAATAACGTTCAGAACAATAAAACTTATTTCTAATCGAAAAGATTGCATCTTTGATTAAAAAAAAACTGAAGTAAGAACATTTCTTTTTACCTGTTTTCATGCACGAAATAACATATACTACATCCGTCCCAAACGGTTATGGACATTTGGAGTATGGCACGGTATTTAAGAAATTGAATATTTTAATAATATAGTATAATTAAAAGGTGAAAAAGGATATATTTTGGCACATCTTTTAAGAATATTTAATAGTATTATATTGATTGTTTGTGGTAGTTTTTTGCTATAAAAGGAAAGTCCAAAACGGTTTGGGACGCCCGATATGATAAAATGTACAAAACGGTTTGGGACGGAGGGAGTACTTTAATTTTCGAGAAGAAACTCAGGCAGATGATGAAAAGCAGTTTTCCTCTTTTTTAACCTTGTTAAAGTGGACACGTGGACGTGGCGTCATTAGAGCGATCCTACATTTCGTTAGATATATAAGATTAGTAGAATTTATGTAGTTTTACATGGAATTCGAATCTATGCAGTCTTGTGGTTCATACAGAAAACTGGAGCACAGATTTCAGTGAATTCCTATTTCGCAATCACATTCCTTGTTTTTTTTTGTGTGTGGCTTGTTGTGTTGTTGCCCAATAGCCATGAAAAATTTATCATCAATCGTTACATTTAAAAAAGACCAACATTTTTATAAGAGATGCAGAACGATTTCAATGAAGCTAACATCTTTGAAGGTTTTTCTAGTAACTAACAATCACACTTTTCGACCCTCATTGAGTTTGAAACCTCCTATTACATATACATTCCCAAGGGGAAACTTTGTATCCACATTATTATTGCTCATTCATTGAGTTGGATTACAAATTATGATTCCATCATTGAGTTGGATTCTAATTAAATGTTTTACATATCCTAATATCATCAATATGTATGTTCCACGGTCAGACTTCGTGTGTGAGCTTGCAACAAAGTGAAAGTCAACTGAATATGACGTGACTCCATTCCATTCTACAACTAATTTAAATAATATTTTTTCCTACGAGACAGGTGACGTTTAATGCTTATTCTATGAAAAGATCTATAGACTATGACGATATGCAATGGGAGAGAGTTGACATTCAAAGGCAACGGATTTTTTATATTTTTTTTCCTTTTGGCTTCATGCCAAATGCAATCACTCGTAATAACCTGAACTACGTATTATTACAGAGGCATTCAACTCCAGAATTTAATTATTTTTTTTATTTTAACTTAACTGTCAATCAAGAAAAAGATCGGAGAATAATCAATTCGCGATCGATCGATGATGGCTCATTTAGCCCAAATTCAGCCTAAATAAATAAATAAAATAGAACTTGTAGAGATAGAGAAAAATACAATAAGAGTTGACCAAGATAATACGCATCGACATAAAACATTATCTGTCCTTGCAGCTACATCAATTAATGTGAAAGAGCTGACGAAAAGATATTACAATAAGAGTTGAAAACCGCCTTTTATGCAGAAGAAAGGGCAACGACAATAATGCAACTGAGGACATTTCCATGATTATGGGATTAATTAATAACTCTAACCTATAACCAACCAAATGGTTCAAATATCTTATTTTTCCCTTCAAACGCTGTTAGCCCAAGCCTAGCCCTAACCTCATGCACTATAAATTCTAATTATCAGAATACATACAGAAACACGAAAAAGCAAAGAGCACACTATGGCATATTCATTCACATTTTACCTTTCTCACTTCTTCTTCTTCTTCTTCTTCTTCTTCTTCTTCTTCTTCTTCTTCTTCTTCTTCTTCTTCTCTTCTTGCTTCTTCGCCATTGGTGTTGTTAGTGCTGTAGAAACTGATTTTCGAGCATTGTTGGCAATCAAAGCTTCGATACTCGAAGATCCACTCAACGCTCTAACATCATGGAACGAGTCGTCGACCAATTTCTGTACTTGGGAAGGAATCTCTTGCGGGAAGAAGCATTCGAATAGGGTCGTGGGAATATCATTGAGGTCTCAACGCTTGGTGGGATCGCTCTCTCCTTACGTAGGTAACCTCTCTTTCCTTAGAACCATATATCTCCAAAACAATACCTTCACGGGCTTAATCCCGCAAGAAATTGGCTTCCTTCGGAGGCTCGAGCTCATAGAGTTTAGCAACAATTCCTTCACTGGGAATATACCGAACAACTTGTCCCAGTGTACGAATCTTTTCTATCTTAATTTCATTGAAAACGATCTCTCGGGGGCCATACCTCAAGAACTGGGCGTTCTTCGCAAACTTGAAGCCCTCGGTTTGACGAGCAATAGTTTCTCTGTTGGGCCGATCCCTTCTTTCATTGGCAACTTGACGTCTCTAATAAGGCTTTCTATGGCTTTCTGTAATCTCATAGGAGAAATCCCAGAATCTCTTTCGCAGCTTAAGAGCCTAAGGCTCATTCAGTTGGGAGTGAACAGTTTAACTGGCGAAATCCCTCTCGGCCTCTTCAATATATCTACCATCGTAAACTTCGAAATGGGAGACAACAAACTTGAAGGAGATATACCTTCAAATATTGGATTTACACTTCCTAACCTGCAAACCTTCACCATAAGTATAAATCAGTTTACTGGAGAGATTCCCGCTTCGTTGTCCAATGTTTCTTCGCTGAAAAGAATTGCTTTATCTGATAACAAGTTCGTGGGAACTGTGCCGAAGGGAATGGAGAGGCTTTCCCTTCTTCAACAGTTTAGTATATCAAAAAATCATATCAAAGATGACATCAAGTTCATCTCTTCATTTACAAATTGCTCGAAGCTAGTTTATCTTGAAGCTGGACAAAATCACTTCAGTGGTTCACTGCCCGAATCCATTGGAAATCTTTCGCAAACTCTTTTCCGCCTTTATATTTCTTATACGGACGTAGAAGGAAAGATACCTTTTGGCATAGGAAATCTTGTTGGTTTGGGCAATCTCATTCTTGCTAATAATAGGCTCGAGGGCCCAATTCCTTCGAGCGTTGGGAATCTTCTCAATTTGCATGAGATCAGCTTAGAAGGAAACAAAATTGCATCTGAGATACCATCTTCTCTTGGAAGGTTAATGTCGTTGAATAGATTGTCCATGCGTAATAACTTACTCTATGGAAGCATACCGCGAGAACTAGGCAACTGTACGAGCTTATCGTCGTTGGACTTATCTCATAACAACCTAAGTAACACGATACCTCAAGAGATTATATCGCTCTCTTCCATGACGATCTTGTTTGATCTGTCCTACAATGCCTTCTCTGGTCCAATTCCAACTGCAGTTCAATTTATGACAAGCCTTTCAAGGTTAGACTTGTCTAACAATAACTTGTCAGGAGCCATTCCAAACTCGTTAGGTAGTTGCATAAGCTTACAGTGGCTGAACTTGGAAGGCAATTCATTTTCAGGAGAGATACCTTCTTTACTATTTGATTTGAAAGGATTAGAAGAGATCGATCTTTCACGAAACAAGCTAAACGGAGAAATCCCAAGTTTCCTCAGCGAGCTTCAACTCAAGTATTTGAACCTATCGTTCAATGATTTGCAAGGAGCAGTCCCAACAAAAGGAGTCTTTGCAAACAAATCTTCAATTTCACTCGACGGGAATCGAGAGCTCTGTGGTGGTATCTCGGAGCTGAAGCTTCCCCCTTGCCCTGTGGCGAATTTCAAATCGACACGCTCGTCAACTCTAATCAAAATCTGGATCCCAATTATAGTTGGTGGATTGGTATTCCTTTTCCTTTCATCATGCATCATTTGGCTCACCTACAAGAAAAGAAAGTCCAAGATTGAAACTACTGTGAAACCATTCGATGGTCTCCAAATTTTGAGGCTTTCATACTCTGATCTTGTAAAAGCTACTGATGGGTTTTCTCAAGCTAACCTTCTTGGAGTTGGAAGGTTTGGATCAGTTTACAAGGGAATCCTAGACGACGAGCAATCATTAATTGCTGTGAAAGTACTTAAGCTCACAGCCAGAGGAGCATCAAAGACCTTTCTAGCAGAATGCAATGCATTAAGAAGCATAAGACATAGGAATCTGCTAAAAATACTAAGTGTTTGCGAAAGCATGGATTACCAGGGAAATGATATCAAAGCATTGATATATGAGTATAAAGCAAATGGCAGTTTAGAGAATTGGCTGCATGAAGATCAGGAAAGGAGAACAACTGAGCAAGTTAAAACGCTTAACATGGTTCAGAAGCTAAATATCGCAATCGACGTGGCTCATGGAATAGAATACTTACATTGTGGTACCGACGAAACTATCGTTCATGGTGATCTGAAGCCAAGCAACATTCTTTTGGACGATGATATGAATGCTTTTGTTGGCGATTTTGGATTAGCTAAGATTATCCCAAGCACAATCCCAACCCATCAAAATAGCAGCAGCTCAGTGGCTATGAAGGGAACCGTAGGCTACATTGCTCCAGGTATGAAATGATACGAATTCACTTCATCTTCTTCATCTTATAACCAAATCCACAGAACTTGATATTCTAAAACTCATCCTCTTTTTGTTTTTGCAGAATACGGTATGAGTAATGTGGTCTCGACGCAGGGGGACGTTTACAGCTATGGGATACTTCTCTTGGAACTTTTCACAAACACAAGGCCTACAAACGATTTGTTTCACGATTATCTAAACCTTCATATCTTCGTGAGCAGTGCGTTGCGAAATCGCGTTATGGAGATTGTGGATTTAGACAATGGAATTGGAATCCAAAACGATGACGACGACAATGTCAGAGAATTTGCGGCTTCTGTGCTAAGCATTGGAGTGGCGTGTTCGACGGAGAATCCAAAAGATCGAATGTCAATGAGCGATGTCGTCAGAGAACTGTCCAAAATCAGAGAGCGGTTTGTACTTTGGAGGAGAAATTGAGAAATTTTATTTCATATATGGGTTCTATCATATTAAGTTTTAAAGTCATGTATTTCCGTTATAAATAATATTTCATATTGTAATTTTTCAAATATCTTTGGTTACTCCCATTTGTCACTCATTGTTCAAAAAAATATATCTACAGATAGACGACAAATTATTGTATAATTTTTTCTCAGGAAAAACCTTATTGTACAAGTACTAAGCATGGATTGATACCTATGCAACAAAAACATAAGTAACATACTGTGCAGTTCTATGAAAAGCTTGACTAAAAATCAAATTTTTCATGCAAGAACTACGATATTATTTTATTCGTGATCTTTTGAATAAGTAAGAAGATGGAGTTCATCAACACAAATGATCAAGTTGTAGATTTTCCTTACGATGACAATATATCGATATAAAAATTTTAAAAGGTCAAGAAAATCACAAATTAAGAAGAGGTGTTTTAAATAAGTATTTTATTATTTTTAATAATGAAGTTAGAATGTTTAAAGAATAAGGCTGGTTTAAATGGATCATCATATCTCATATACGATCACTAAAAACAAAGAATACCTTCCCTGCAAAACTTTATGTTATATGTAAACATTCATATGTTAAAACCCAAAGGAGAAGAAAGATAATTATGCAGCACTACGTTTTACTGATGATCTTCCTTTTTTTGTGTTTCTCTTTTGTTAGTTTTTGTTCTCATTTTGTTTCTCTTGTGCTTGTTTATGCTTATATCTAATTGTTTTGCTTGTTTAGCATCTCCCCAGCTCATTCTTGATTGTTTTGGGTCCATCCTTTTAATAAGGAGACAAGCAATAAAGGTAAACTTATGGGCATAAAATGAACAGCAAGGCTCATGTAATGATTACATGAGCAAAATGCGATGACATTTAGTTCATTGGCTTGTAGTTTATGTTATGCCTATATAAAGGCTTGCTCGATTAGTTGTAGAACACACTCCAAAGTGAAGGAAGCAAAAGTCAGTGAGTGAGAGAGAAATAAATAATGAGAGGAAAATTTTATCCGGGTGGATAAGGGTGAGAGCGAGTTTAGTTTTACTGAGGTAGTTGGGAGTACGTACAAATACATTACCCAGGTGGGTAAAGGGTCTCGGGTTTGGGTTTAAAGACGAGCGTTAAATTTGTACGGCGTAATATTCTCAATATAGTAAAGCTGGTGCCTCTCCGTGGAGGTAGGCGATATTGGCCGAACCACGTAAAAATCTAGTGTTATCTCGGTTTTATTTTGGCGAGATTGGCGCGGGTATGCCCGCCATCTGGCGGGCCTGGGAAATGAAGGCCCGCCCGCGTAGTAAAAAAAACCTAAGTGCAAACGACAACAAAAATCCAAACAAAATTACGCAAGCATTCATCACAAATCAAAGTTCATTCAACCATCTTTTCTTTTTTTTTTCTCCGTTATCTTCATCATCGTCTTCAACGATAGTAGGAGCATGCGATCCTCCGCTTGATAAAGTTGCTTTCATGTAAGCACTTTCTTCATTATCTACATTGGATAAATACACAACACAAATAATGGTTACATAAAGGGAGAAAGTGGAAATGAACAAGTACTATATATAAATTATAACATACCAACAACATAACCATGCAACCAATTACAGGTGCAACTAAGCGCTTGAACTTTTTCTGGGAACATACAACTTCTATATTTGGTGAACACACGAGTACCAATGGAAAATGCCGACTCCGATGCAACGGTAGTAATGGGAATGGCCAAGACATCATGTGCCATCATTGCAAGTGTCGGGAATCGTTTATTACAATTTTTCCAATAGCCCAAAACATCCAAATTTCATAATGCTTAAACTCGAGCTTTGTCTCTTCCAAGTAGAGATCTAATTGAAATTTCCGGCACTTGTGATAGTTTGACTTTCATATTCCACAATTTACTACATCAAACAAAATAAAACATAAATAATATCGCAGTAAATACTTAGATAGGTAAAAAAAATAGATACTTACATCAATATATCTTTTTTCCTTTGGCTTTCATTCCCGATCTACTTTGCAACGAAGATTGCATTGAAGAGTGCGAAGAAGATTGTTCTTGTGAAGAATTTGACGTCGTAATACTCGCATAATAATCAAAAAGCTTATACAATTTTGTCTTCACAAGCGTAATAGCACTTTGGCATTTGTCCGGATTGTATTCAACTTTCTTACAACATTTGGAGTTCAATCCTCGGATCAAGAATAGCCCCAAATGCAAGCACCTCCCTATATTGACCCCAATGGCAATACTTATCAATCTTCTCCTACATATTTGAACACATTTTTCTTAAAGAGATCAACTTCACTATAGAGATTTTCCATCATGCTTTGAATTTTCCATACTTGCATAAAATACAAGTTAGATGAGGATAAGAAGTACCTGAGATCAAGTTGGCCGTTTCATAAAACGGCTTAAGGAACTCATATTTCTCTGCTCTCGTCCATTCTTCATTTGAAGAGCAAAAATTTATAATTTTTATCATGCAACTGAAGAGAATCAAAGGCCCTTTGTATTTAATTGCACTATCCAACATTAAATAAGTTGAGTTCCACCGAGTACTTACATCAAGCCTCAAGCCAACAACCATATCAATCCCACCAACCGCATTCACGCAATCCTCAATTTTTTCTTCCTACCTTCAGAGCCTTTCACATATTTAACAGAATCTTTTATCTTCTTTAAAGCCTCATTAATAACTGTTGATGTTGAGCTTTCAACAGAAGCAATGTTGGGGTAACATTCTAGTCAACATCTGTTGGCCGAGAATGTTCCCTACCTCAGTTTTATCTTTCATGCCCAAAACTTATTTTATTAATGACGTGACATTTTTCTAGGATTGTGCAGGATATATTTAAGGAGTGGAATGGATCAAAACGCGTGGAAGAAGAGTGGATAAGCTAGAGCGAACTTAGGAGTGGAGCATGCTAAAAATAGGGAGCTTGGCAAGCAAGTGAAGACCGAGCTAAAGGAGCCGACCAAGTCGATCCCTAACTGTCACTAACGGACCAACTACACATTGTGGACGTTAGTGGGAGTTAGTGGACGTTACTAAGTCATTGGTGAAGTCGCCTCAAAGTCGAAGACATATAAAAGGGGACTTCACTTAACCGTTTGAAGCACGGACTTACAACGAGCGAACTTAAGAGCATTTTGAGCGAATATCATCTCTTTAGAGAGTTTGTCTTTTCGTCTAGCTTTTCAAAGGTCGAGAGATCTTGTAGTCTGCAGAGTCTTTTGTGATTCGTAGGTTTTGCTAGACGTGTTTTTAACTATCCTCTTTGATAGTTTGTAATCCATCTTTATAGTGGAATATTTGCGCCTTGAGGCCCGCAGCAAGTTATTTGACTTGCTGCATAAAACCATCTCGTTTGTTCGTTTCGTTTTATCACTAAGTTCTTATCATTCCCGCTGTGCGAGTGTGAGTGTTAGCCCAACATCACGTCCAACATCAGTTTACAACTTAGTGTTTTTACATCCATTGTGACGGGACCCCCTACAAAGTGGTATCAGAGCCTACGCTTGACATTACTAAGCGGTGATAATTCTATATAGTGGATGTTACAAGCTCAAACTACATCGGCAAAGTCCCAGTGTTAGATGGCTCCAATTATGCGTATTGAAAGGTTCGTGTCCGGCAATGTATCAAGTCCATTGATGTGCGAGCATGGGAAGCAGTTCTCCATGGCTATACGTCTCCAAAGACTGCATCAGACGCTGATGGCGAAGTCGTGGACAAGCCTGTTGAGCAGTGGACGATCGCAGAGAAGAACGCGGTAGAATACAACAACAAGGCACTCAACGCCATCTTCTCATCCGTGGACATGTTTACGTTCAAGATCATCCAGAATTGTATTACTACTGAAAATGCGTGGGATCTTCTTCAGAAGTACTGTGAAGGCGACGCAAGTGCGCGTGAAACCAAGCTACGCCTCCTCCTTAGCCAGTTCGAGAATATCAGAATGAAGGAAGACGAAGATATTAGCACGTACTTTGGAAAGCTGTTGACGATCTCAAGCGAGTGCGCCAGTCTAGGAGATCGGACGACAAACAAGGTATTAAACTCTAAAGCTCTTCGTACACTAAACGAAAAATTCAATGTGAAGGTATCGGCGATCGAGGAATCATACAACCCAGCCAACATGGACTTCAACGTCTTGATGAACATCTTGAAGAACTTCAAAACTAATCTCGAAGTCCAAAGGAGGGCCTCACAAGGAAAGAGTGTCGCACTGGTCAGCCAGCCATCGAAGGATCTGATTGAGATTGACCCCAATAACGAAGAGGACATAGCCATGGTTGTGACGAAATTTGCGAAGTACTTCAAAAAGAAGAATGTTGTGTAGAATGTTGGCCCAACATTCAGAAAAGGCCAGAATGCCAAAGCTGAACCGTCTCCTGCTCCTCCGTTCGCTAAACGCAAGTCATTTGGGAAGCCTGACGGAAAGAAGAACATCAATTATGAGTCCGTCAGATGCCACGAATGCCAAGGTTGGGGCCACTTTGCCAACGAATGTGCGAACACACTTCGCAAGCATGGAAAGGCCATGTGGATCGACCTTTCAGACGATGAAGATGAAGAACCATGCTGTGAGGAGAACAAGCAATCAACAGTTACTATCCAGTCATTCTCTAACGACGAAGAAGATGAAGATGCTCAAATCGGCTTCACTGCGGTAACAGATGTTGAGCCAACATCTGACTCAACATCGGAAAAACATATTATTTTTTATTATGATGGTTCAAACTGTTTTGATGGTTTGTTGAGTCCTGATGATGCAGAGCCTGAAACAGAGTTGTGAAGAAGTTCTTAAGCTGTTGTCGGCACATTTTGAAATAGAAAAGGCGAAGAATTTGCAACTCCATGCCGCGGTGAAAGTTTTGTCCGAGGAAAACGAGAAGAACAAAAAGGTGATTGAGAGGTTGATGGATGTCATGAACAAGTTGGAAGCTGCACTGACACGAAAGGACAAGGAGATCGACACGCTTCAAAAGCGAGTCAATAAGGCCGATGAAACTTTTACGAAGTTGAACAAGGGTAAATCCACCCTTGATGAGGTATTGTCGGTAGGTATCTTTGATAAGCAAGGTCTAGGATGTAATTCTCAGCCTGAATGTGATATTCCGAAACCCATGACCCATGTTCAGCCTAAATAGTCTTTGTTAAAGCTCAAGCCGCAAGTAACGAGTATGAAGTTGTGAATCCTAAGAATAGTACCAAGCATGTAACCCTTAAGAGTAAAGATAGCTCATATATTTGCCATCACTGCAAGCAATCTGGACATTTAAAACCATTTTCCTGGAAATTGAAGAGGGAGATTTCTGCCAAGAAATCGATGTCGGCTGAAATGTCATCCAACATCTCACCCAACATTGAGAAACCAGTGTTGAAGGGTATGTATGGAGAAACTTCAGCTGACTCATCTTCGAATTCTAGCAAACAGAATGCTGTAGTGTCATCTAAGGAAGTTTGGGTCGAGAAAACAGGTCATAAATGCCTTGTTGTGTATACCTCTTTGCGAGCTAACGTGACAGGTTCATGGTATTTCGATAGCGGGTGTTCCCGACACATGAAGGGTACCAAGGAGTAGTGATTACACGCCTTTACAGAGTGGATCTGTGACGTTCGGAGGAGGTTCTAAAGGTCCAATTCTCGGCCGAGGCAGATTGAACGTGACCGACTTCCCCAAGCTGAGCAACGTACTCCATGTAGAAGGACTTGTTGCGAATCTGATCAGCATTAGCCAGCTTTGCGACGACGACCTTGAGGTAAGGTTCAATAAGGAATGTTGTGAAGTTTTTAACCGAAATTCTGTTCTTGTGATGGCAGGTAAAAGATCAATCGATAATTGCTATCTAGTCGACGACAAATCCGGTGTGAAGGACGTGTGCCAACTATCAAAAGTCGAGGATGATATGGTTCTTTGGCATTTCAAATTGGGCCATGTGAACTACCGAACCTTGGAACAGCTTATTAAGCATGATGCGATCAGAGGCATCCCAGGTAAGGTTGTATGTGAGTCGTGCTTGAAGGGTAAGCAAGTACATGTTAGCCACAATGTTGATCAACATACTACCCAACATTTTAAAACTGCTTACTGTTTTCAACTAATTCACATGGATTTGATGGGTCCGATGGAAGTAGAAAGTATAAGAGGTAGGAAATATGCTTATGTGCTCGTCGATGACTTTTCTAGATATGCATGGATATTTTTTCTTAGGGAAAAATCAGAATCGTTCGATTTCTTTAAGAACTTTTGTGCTATGATTAGAAACAATTTCAGTGCATCTATATTTCGTATTAGGTCCGATCATGGTAGAGATTTTGAAAATTAGTATTTTGACGAGTTCTGTGATAAGAAACGCATTGTGCATGGGTATTCATCTCCTAAGACGCCTCAACAAAATGGGGTGGCCGAAAGAAAAAATAGAACTTTGCAAGAAATGGCTCGTGGTATGTTACAATCTAGGAACATATCTAAGCGTTTTTGGGTCGAAGCACTGCATACTGCATGTCATATTTCGAATCGAGTGTTCTTTAGGCACGGTACTAAAAAGACCTCTTACGAGTTATTGACTGGGAAAAAGCCTACGGTTAAGTACTTTCATTTTTTGGGTGTTATTGTTACATGTTAAATGATCGTGAGTACTTGACTAAGTTTGATTCGAAAAGTGACAAATGTATATTCCTAGGATACTCGTCTAACAGTCGTGGGTATCGTGTTTATAATTTACGCGTGAAGTCTGTTCATGAGTCCATTAATATTGTGCTTGATGATTCTACTGACCCTAGCAGAGATGCTCCTCAAGTTGATATTTCAGATCTCGTTAAAGCTGTTCATGAAACTGAGGAGGAAACAGAGGCTGAAGCTGAGGAGAATGTTGAGCCAACATCTGACTCAACATCTGCGTCTGAATAGAACGATGAGGCTGGTCCCAGTGAAGTGCGACGAGATCCTCCAGCTAAAATTCAAAAAGATCATCCCACTAACCTCATTATTGGTGACGTGAACGAAGGAAGGAAGACCAGGGACAAACCACACAAAGATTACAAGTCTATGGTAAGAAACGTATGCATGAACATGGTATATGATGAGGTACGGTTTAATTGATTTGTTTATGAGATTGAACCGAAGAATGTCCTTGAAGCACTCAAGGATAATTTTTGGATTAATGCGATGCAAGAGAAACTCTTGCAGTTCGAGAAAAACCAAGTATGGATCTTAGTCCCACGGCTGAAAGACATTAATGTCATAGGCACAAAGTGGATCTTTAAGAATAAACCTGATGAACTTGATAGGGTTGTTAGGAACAAAGCACGTTTAGTAGCTCAGGGTTATACGCAAGTAGAAGGGATAGACTTTGATGAGACGTTTACTCCTGTTGCTAGGCTAGAATAGATTAGACTTTTGTTAGCTATAGCATGCTGGCTTAACATCACTTTACACCAAATGGATGTTAAGGGTGCGTTTTTGAATGGGCACATTGATAAGGAAATCTATGTCGAACAGCCTAAAGGGTTCGAAGATCCCCATTATCCTAACCATGTTTTTAAGCTGCAAAAAGCCTTATATGGATTAAAGCAAGCGCCTCGAGCCTGGTACGCAAGGTTAGCGACATTTTTACTTGAGTTCGGTTTAACACGAGGTGAAGCAGATCGTACTCTTTTTGTTAAAAGGGTCGGTTATGACATTTTGATTGCTCAAGTGTATGTTGATGACATTGTTTTTGGCTCGAGCTCACAGTCTTTACTAGATCAGTTTGTGCAGGCGATGAACACTACGTTCGAGATGAGTATGATAGGCGAATTAACCTATTTTTTAGTATTGCAGATCAAGCAAAGTAGCGACGGGATCTTTATGTCCCAAGAGAAATATGCGAAAAACACTATCAAGAAGTTCGGGCTGGACACTGCCAAGATAATGAAAACGCCCATGGGGTCTACGCAAAAGGTAAGTAAAGACGATGTTGGGCAGAATGTTGACCCGACATTGTCGTTCTATGATTGGTCGTTTATTGTACTTATCTGCGAGTAGACCTGATATAATGTATAGTGCTTGTGTATGTGCTAGATATCAATCTAAACCTAAGGTTTCTCATCTTAAGCGGTTAAGCGAATACTTCTTTATGTGAGTGGATCGTGTAGCCTAGGATTATGGTTCTCCAAAGATACTAACTTGAGTCTTGTAGGCTATAGCAATGCTGACTGGGCAGGTGACGAAGATGATCGCAAGAGTAAAAGTGGCGGCTGTTTCTTCCTAGGTAATAACTTAGTTGCATGGTATAGTAAGAAACAGAACTGTGTGTCTTTATCTACTGCTGAGTCTGAATATGTTGCGGCGGGTAGTTGCTGTACGCAATTATTGTGGTTAAATAGCATGTTATGTGACTATGGGTTAGAGTGCGAATCTGTTCTCATGTATTGTGATAACCTTAGTGCCATAAACATCTCTAAAAATCCCATCCAACATTCACGTACAAAGCATATAGATATTAGGCATCATTTTCTGAGAGATATGGTCGAAAAAGAGTTAGTCCACATTAAGCATATAGACACCAAGATTCAGTTAGCAGACATTTTCACGAAAGCATTGGATTCTGAAAGGTTCTCGGACCTGAAAAAATCCATAGGTTTGCACATGTTAGTCTAAATGTTGGTCCAACATTTGGATCAGCATAGCATATTTCAAATTCGATGGTTACTGCTTTAATGTTTGGGTAGATATTCTGTTCTGTTTTTCCTGTGAAATGACTTGATTCTTCTTGATCGGTCCCTAAATGAACCCGATCCCTTTTTAAAGGCTCTTGGTAATACGTTCCCAGGTACACGGCATTCGTTGTGACGATGTACTCTTTGCGACTAAAAGTCAATCCTTATTGTGTATAAGCATGCTCATAAACCCTCTGCTAGATATAGGTATTCGGTAATAAGATTCCGTAGGTACACGGCATTCGCGGTGACGATGTATACTATGCGACAAAAAGGCGAACCTTGAGGCTGAAGGTATAAGGGCAGTGCATAAATTCGGTTGGATATGTGAGTTGAGAGGGTAGAAATAAAGGGAACTGGTTTTGAGAAGGATGAAGCAGAAAAGTCTAGGATTACAGAATTAGAATGGTGAGTCAAATGTTAGGGCAACATGTGTGACTGTCAGTTTGATATTGCTACAGTTTGTGCATTCGTTTTATTTGTGTCTGTCTTTAGTACTGCATCAGTTAGAATTGTGTGTCTATTTTTAGAAATCTCTCAGATTTGCACTAGAACTCTCGAAGAACAGCTTGTTACATTTGTCTCAAGTGGTCATCAACGTCGCTCAATCGGTGAGTATTTCTTGATTCTACCTTGACTTGGACTTAGTTGTCTTTTTGGGTGAATCATGTCTGCACTACACCTATTTACTCGCATGACTAAGTCTTGCTCCTTTGTGCTCGCATGACTAAGTCTTTAATTGTATCGACTTGAAGTGACTTTTTCTATGCATTCAACGGTTACTTTTTTATCCCATTTTCTCCACTACTAGCAATAATTACTGAGTGAACGTTTTTTTACCGTTGAAGCCAAGAGTGTTAAAGGGTATTTGATTGAGGTTCACTATTCAAAAACCCTAACCTTCAAGTCGAAATTCTCTCTGAAAAATTCCCTTTCTACATTTCTGTATGCAATACGAACTACCCACGCTATCCTTCATCGCATTTCTATACTCTATTCCCAATTTTATCATGTCGAACTCGCTTGTTCCTTAGAAATCGCAGAATTTTGACCCAACATTCGGCGAACCTGTCCTTGATGTACAGCCGATCCAGACAGTTCTGCCTTCACTTGATGAGGAGGATGACATCCCTCTCAGCGTACGTTATCAGAATCCGGCGAGACGACGCCCTGTGCAGACTAGCGTTGTAGGTAGTGCAATCAACACTGTAATTCGACCGTCAAATCCGACTCCACCCATAAGAACAGAGGAAGGACCAAGTCCCAGGCCTGACGTAGCTACGCCAGCCAAGTCCTCAAGACCACAACCGGAAATTTCAGTCGAGGCCGACCCAGTGGCCGAGGTACCGGCGTCGTTGAATGAAACCACCCCCATCAAAGCTACGGTCACCAAGAAGAAGTCCATGAAAGCCAAGGCAAGGGAAGCTGGGGCATCCTCACAGGCACCTGACATCGTTAAGAAGCGGCGCAACCAACGTATTCGCCGGTCGCTAAACCCCACATCAAACGAGGACAATCCCATCACCCTCTCCACTGAGTCCAGCCACTTCGACAAGACCGTAACCATGTTTGGGACCTACTGTGACACAGTGGTCCGGGAGGTATATTCTAATCTTTCCTCTAGAGTAAATGATACTAATTCTAGGAAGTATGAGAAGCTCTACTTGAGGGGAAGATTATATGGTTTTTCTGCTCGGGAGATCAACGAATTTTTAGGTACCCCGAATGTTGAGATGGGACAAACGTATAATAATGATGAGGTCGTTAGGTTCTTAACTGGGGGTAGAGTTCGTCAATGGGATGGGAATTTTTCGGTCAATTTCTTAACTTCACTTTATTCAGTATTGTTTAAAGTGGGGATATTAAATTGGTGGCCGACTGCGAATGTGACCCGTGTTGCGGAAAATATGGCACACATTTTGTACGCTCTTGGGCGTAATATGCCGTTGAATCTCAGGGAGTTAGTTTTGGAACAAATGGCAAGGGAAGCCGAGAAAACGTCCACGGGTATTCTTCCATTTCCCTCTCTAATTTATGGGATGCTCGTTCGAGGAGGTTTCGGGCCAACTCGCTCAGATCAGGTGGTCACTATCAAGCTACCTTATGCGGTGTCCCACATGCATCTAGCCGGGCCTAACAGACTTGTCGATCTGCCATGGAGCGCCCCGACGCAGAATGTTGACCGAGATGTTGCCTCCACATCTGTGCAGTCAAACCTTGATCGCCAGATACAATGCCTTGAAGAAACTATCACATTCCTGGCGTCACAGCTCACAATGCTCAAGGCCTTACGTTCTTCCCAAAAAGGGGGAGAGGCAGAAGTGCGGGCAGCACAGACGGAGGCTAGGGCGGAGCCAAGCAGGCAAGGCGAAGGCAGGGCAAAACATTCAGGGGGAGCTCATGAGCAAGGGAACGTCCAGGCTGAAAATCAAGGAGGAGAAGGAGCTGAGGCTAGAGCGAGAAAAGAAGCGGAGGAATCGACGGAGGAATCGATCGATAGTCTGAACATTTATACTTCGATTGATTTTCTGTGCATGCGCTTTTGTGTTTATTTGCATGCCTACTGTAACGACCCAACTTCCTAGATACGTATTTTGGCGGATTTTCGCAGCGTAAGCAGCGGTAAACCCATTTAATTAAAACTTTTAAAATATAATAATACAAATACGATCGATGTCTAAATCCATAAGTTCAAACCCAAACACATTTTGATTCATTTGGCCCAAGCCCGAATTTAAAATCACAAAACATAAACTCGTTCCACAGGTCGCGTCCCATGTACTGCGCCGCCCTCGAAAGTCCGTGGAGTCACCGCCATCAGCCATCTTACCTACACACGTAAACCCTGAGCTTTTGCCCAGTAGATGAAAATATGCATGAATGCAAATGCTCTCACATCCCAATCCCGACTTATCTCACAAATATACACGCTCGACTCTTTTCTTATATCTCATATCTCATATCATCACATCACAGTCAGGGCCCGAGGCTTAGGTACTAAAGGCAACACGCGCGCGCAGGGGTCCGTAGTTCGGGAGGCCCCACTCCCCACAAGGGTCAGCAGCTCGGGAGGCCCACTCCCCACATCTCAATCATATAGTGCGCCTTAGTCCTAACCTCACTACTCAAACAATTCGACGACCATCAATCGGTCATAAACTACCCCACTCAACATCGCTATACAATATTACCATGACTCCATACGGTTCTCTCTTCTCGTACCATGTGTATGCAAATGTCGTGCAAGTAGAATGCAACATATAAAATGCATCATATTAAATAACAACATATCGACCCGAGATATAATCTCGGCCCGATCTCAAAACTATCATACACCAAATAATTCGGGCCCGAAGCCCGCGTTCCGATTTAATCGGACCGAAACATTAATCAACGAAACTCTCACCAAAATTTCACTAAGGGTTCCCAAAATTTAATCCTTTTCACTTTAAGACCCTAATTTCACAATTGATCCTTAATTTAATATATTTTAAAATTCTAACGTCCAACTAAAATATCACTTAAATTTCTAATTTTAAAATATATTTCTGAATTTTTTTTTTTCATTTAAAATCCAAAATCTCATAATTTACTTTTTAGGATCCGAAAATTTTTCTAAGTTTCAGATCTGCCCCAAATCGTTAAAAATTTCAGATCCGCCCCGAAAGCTTTATATTTCTTTAAAAATTACCCCTGTTCGAATTAAGTTCCCAGCCCCAAGATTTTTAGAACTTTTCAATTTAGTCCCCATATTTTTAAAATTACACAAAGGACCCCAATTATTTATTCCGAATTTCAAATCTACCCCAAAAGCTTTATATTTCTTTAAAAATCTCCCCTGTTCGAATTTTACATTCTCAGCCCCTGATTTTTATAACTTTTCAATCTAGTCCCTAAACTTTGGAAAACCCAAATATAATCCAAAACTCAAATTTTCTTAAATCTTTACCAACACCCTAAACTTCCTAAATTGACTCAATCTACCCAATATTGTGCCCCTCACCCAAATTTAACCCTCATGGCCGAAAGTTGAAGAAAAACTCTAGAAAACCCTAATTTGCACTTTTACCTGAACTTTCCAAATCTAACCAATCTTGCCCTTAAAAATTCCAACTCTTATTTCCAATCCCTAACTTCTTTTATCTCGCTAAATCGCAATGGCCAAAAATAACGTATAAGGAATTAACATAAAAGCATGCAAAATCAACACGAATTCACGTGGAAAGTCACGTTCGATCTTGATCGTAACTCGGCACATAATTATGCAAGCAACGAGATGACTCATGCAACACGTAAAATCTCGACCCTAATTTTTTTTACGTATGTAGATGATCTTCACCTACCTTACGTCCGTAGAGAGCTACATTACGAGTTATTTTTACGTGATCCCGACCCTAGGATTTCGATCCCGAGCTCCTCCACGTGTCCGCGGGTTTTTCTTTTTCTCCCGGTTCTCTACCGCGATCTCTCCCGCGATTTCTCCCTCTCTCCCGCAATCTCTCCTTCTCTTTTCTCTCTTCCCTCTTCTCCTTCTCTTCTTCCTCTCTTTTCTTTCTTTTTCTTTCTTTCCTTTCTCTTCCTTTCTCTCTTTTTTTTTTCTCTTCTTTTCTCTTCCCTCTCTCTTTTTTTTTTCACGTTATCTTCCCCTCTCCCTTTTCTTTCCTTCTCCTTTTATTCTCTTGTCTAGGTGGCATTAGGTGGTTTATTTATGTCATTTGGTGATGACTTTGTCCTAATACTCATGGAGAGGATTAGTTGTCATTTTGCTCTCTCCTTTTTCTTTCCTTTCTTTTTTCTTTTCTCCCCTCCTCTCTCCCACACGTTATCTCCTCTCCATTTTCTTTAATTTGGTTGTTACTTTTGTTTCCATGCTCACATGGAGGTAGATGGAGGTGATGAGGTGGGGTGTTTTGGTTTTATTACCTCATTATGTAAAGATATTTATTTTATAGTTATTGTTTTATTTTATTGTACCAACCTCACATGGAGGAACATATTTATTTATTTTTCTCTTAATTTATTGTAGCCATAATTAAATTATTATTATTATTATTATTATTATTATTATTACTATTATTATTTTTAAATTATTTATTTATTTGGGCTTTCACGGCCCAATTAAATTTTATTAAAGGACTCAACTCCCAACCTTTTATTTTGGGCCATTATTCTCTTCATTTGGTCCATACATAAATTTTGGTCCATTTAATTTTTTTTTGGGACCCAATTGTAAATTTTTGGCCCGATTCGAAAAGAAATCTTTTCTTGTTCGAAACTTGATTTCGCCCATTTTGAATATTTTTTTTTTGAAGTAATCCCGTATAAATTTTGCGGGTATTACATCCTTCCTCCCTTATAAGAATTTCGTCCCCGAAATTACAGTACAGAGAATAACTCGGGGTACTTCTCTCTCATCTCGTCCTCGCGTTTTCCCAAGTGGCTTCTCCCAATACTTGGTTCCGTCACAAGACCTTCACGGGGGTATATTCTTATTCTCGTTCATCAAAATTTCCATCGGTCTTTCTTCATAGCTCAAGTCTGACTTCAATCGTTGATGAAGTGATTCGCCCTGCACTTCATGGCTCAGGTCTGGGACGTACTTCGTAATGTAGATACATGGAAGACGTCATGAACTTGTGCGAGAGATGTGGGCAATTCGAGTTGATATGACACTTCTCCAACTCGTTTCGCAATTGTGGAAGGTCCGATATATTTCGGACTCAACTTCGCTTCTTCCCGAAGTTGGTTATTTCCACTTCGAGTTGGCACAGATCCGTATTCATGGATTTACGGCTCAAAGCATTTGCAACTACGCTCTCTTTGCCTGTGTGATAATTTATCACACAGTCGTAGTCTTTTACTAACTCGAGCCATCGTCTGTGTCTCATGTTTAACTCATTCTGCGTGAAGAAGTACTTTAGGCTTTTATGATCTGTGAAGATCTCGCATCGTTCTCCGTATAGATAATGTCGCCCGATTTTTCAGGGCAAACACCACGGTTGCAATTTCCAAATCACGTGTGGGGTAGTATGGTTTCAGCTGGTCGGGAGGCATACGCAATTACCTTCTCGTTCTGCATCAACACGTATCCCAAGACATTCCTAGAAGCGTCACTGTATTGCAAGAACATGCGTTGTTGTTAGTCGCTTGCTTCAACTCCTGAAAGTTTTCTTCACACGCTTCCGTCCACTTAAATGGGACTTTCTTCTTCATTAGAAATGAAGTTGAAAATTGAAGAAACTAAGTTGAGAAGATCACGGAGCAGTTGCCGTTGGATCTAAACTGGCGCGCGATCTAATGGCTAAGATTTGAAAGCTGAAGATTAAATTTTGTTCGCAGGATATCGCGCGAATAAGTCAACGGCTGAGATGTTTAGAAAGTGAATGAAGAGGATGGTGAATCGTGAGCGTCGGATCAAAGATCGGACGGATGGTAGTGAAGGTGCTATTTCACTTATAGAGTCGCATGCGATTCTTGCTCCAACACGCGGAAATGTAAGACCATGTGGCGACTTGTGGAGTGTTCGATCGGATAATGTACGGCGAGGATAGATCTTGTACTCTCACTTAAAACAAAATCTAACTTGTCCAAATTTCCCATTCCACTTTCTCGAGCATAATAACTCACTCTAGAGTGAAAATCACAGTGAGGTGAAAGCACAAGAGTTGTAGAAGGGATAGAGATCTGTAACTTTTGTGTTGTGATCGATAAGAAAGGAAGCTTGGCTGATCCGTAAACATAGACTGAAGTTCAGCCGTGTTTGTGCGTTAGTTCGCCGTACTTTCCAACATGTTTCTGTCGTGGACATTGATTTAAAAGTGAGCAAATTTTTTTTTTTTCGTATTGGATATCAACATCTTTCTTCGAGATTTTGGATTAGATTTTTGTGATAAAACGTCCAAAGCGATTATCTTCATGCGCGTGATTTCTCAAATCGAGATTACGGCGTTCGAAGAAAAATCTGATCTCGAATTTAATGGAACTTACCTTTATACGGTGTTTGACGAAAACTCAAAATTTATGAGGTTTATCCCTTCGCTTCACTCACGCCTATAAATATGTACTTGATGCACGCTATTTTTCACAACACAATTTTCTCAGTTTAGATCATTTAAACTTCACCATGTATAACTTTGGAGAAAATGTAGAGCGTGAGAACATCCCTCACGAACCTCTTGAGAGTCTCGAAAGACTTAAGTCCGAGTTATTCCTTCTCTTAGGTTTGCTCGCATTGGTGATTGCTATTTTGGTAATGTGGATTGTTACCCATTGTACTTGCTTCTAGTTTTTTTTTTTTTTTTTGTAATTGTTGCTACTGAATAAGGAAGTTTTAATCTTCCAATTTTTTAATTTTTTTTTTTTGTTTGGGTTGTAATATGCTTTTCAGTTATGTAATAGTTATGTAATGGAAAATTTCGCATATATATATATCGATTCTCCCATATTTTCTCTACGTCCCCGTCTAAGTTTCCACATTCTCTAGACATACTTATTCCTATTCCTACCATGCTTCCGATGCGCACTCTATGCGTAGATGATTATTTTCTACATAATATGTATTATACGTACATACTTATTTTCAGCTTTATCCTAATATTTTGTTATATTTGAAAATAGTACGTAAAGTCCAAACTCTAATTTGCAGTAAACATTTCAGATGAGGCCTAAATTTAATTACTGTCCAAAAATTACTAGTTGCGGCAAGAATACTTTTTATCAAATAAACCCCGAATTTTACCAAATAATTTACGCCGAGTTTTATCAAACTCTTTTTTTTTTTATATATACGATTTATGTTTCGTTTATGTAACAGCCATTTTCGCATATAACAAGTTCAACTCTTTTTATTTCGCCGTTTATTATATAAATTTTTAACTTCCCGAATTTCAGCTTGGTCCAATTCGGTCAAGCCCAAATTTGACAAAGCCCAAATTTCGAAAAGGCCCAAACTTTAAATTTCGTCAAATTCCTAATTGGTCCGAATTTTCACCTGAATTTCAAAGCAACCCCAAATTCGATCAAAGGTCTGGATTTTAGTAATCCTCCTCCTACCTTAATTCAACCAAGATTCTCCTGCCAATCTATGTATAAAAGTACAAAATCTATAGCTTTCGAACACATCAAGGATCACATAAAATCACACAAATATTCATGTAAAGCATATATCAGAAAATCGTAAATCACGTTTTAAACTTACAGGCGTAGGCTGATCCTCCAGGCTTTTGAGCGGCAATACATGGACAGTCTACAGAACCTATAACCTAATGCTCTGATACCACCTGTAACGACCCAACTTCCTAGATACGTATTTTGGCGGATTTTCGCAGCGTAAGCAGCGGTAAACCCATTTAATTAAAACTTTTAAAATATAATAATACAAATACGGTCGATGTTTAAATCCATAAGTTCAAACCCAAACACATTTTGATTCATTTGGCCCAAGCCCGAATTTAAAATCACAAAACATAAACTCGTTCCACAGGTCGCGTCCCATGTACTGCGCCGCCCTCAAAAGTCCGTGGAGTCACCGCCATCAGCCATCTTACCTACACACGTAAACCCTGAGCTTTTGCCCAGTAGATGAAAATATGCATGAATGCAAATGCTCTCACAACCCAATCCCGACTTATCTCACAAATATACACGCTCGACTCTTTTCTTATATCTCATATCTCATATCTCATATCATCACATCACAGTCAGGGCCCGAGGCTTAGGTACTAAAGGCAACACGCGCGCGCAGGGGTCCGTAGCTCGGGAGGCCCCACTCCCCACAAGGGTCAGCAGCTCGGGAGGCCCACTCCCCACATCTCAATCATATAGTGCGCCTTAGTCTTAACCTCACTACTCAAACAATTCGACGACCATCAATCGGTCATAAACTACCCCACTCAACATCGCTATACAATATTACCATGACTCCATACAGTTCTCTCTTCTCGTACCATGTGTATGCAAATGTCGTGCAAGTAGAATGCAACATATAAAATGCATCATATTAAATAACAACATATCGACCCGAGATATAATCTCGGCCCGATCTCAAAACTATCATACACCAAATAATTCGTGCCCGAAGCCCGCGTTCCGATTTAATCGGACCGAAACATTAATCAACGAAACTCTCACCAAAATTTCACTAAGGGTTCCCAAAATTTAATCCTTTTCACTTTAAGACCCTAATTTCACAATTGATCCTTAATTTAATATATTTTAAAATTCTAACGTCCAACTAAAATATCACTTAAATTTCTAATTTTAAAATATATTTCTGAATTTTTTTTTTTCATTTAAAATCCAAAATCTCATAATTTACTTTTTAGGATCCGAAAATTTTTCTAAGTTTCAGATCTGCCCCAAATCGTTAAAAATTTCAGATCCGCCCCGAAAGCTTTATATTTCTTTAAAAATTACCCCTGTTCGAATTAAGTTCCCAGCCCCAAGATTTTTAGAACTTTTCAATTTAGTCCCCATATTTTTTAAAATTACACAAAGGACCCCAATTATTTATTCCGAATTTCAAATCTACCCCAAAAGCTTTATATTTCTTTAAAAATCTCCCCTGTTCGAATTTTACATTCTCAGCCCCTGATTTTTATAACTTTTCAATCTAGTCCCTAAACTTTGGAAAACCCAAATATAATCCAAAACTCAAATTTTCTTAAATCTTTACCAACACCCTAAACTTCCTAAATTGACTCAATCTACCCAATATTGTGCCCCTCACCCAAATTTAACCCTCATGGCCGAAAGTTGAAGAAAAACTCTAGAAAACCCTAATTTGCACTTTTACCTGAACTTTCCAAATCTAACCAATCTTGCCCTTAAAAATTCCAACTCTTATTTCCAATCCCTAACTTCTTTTATCTCCCTAAATCGCAATGGCCAAAAATAACGTATAAGGAATTAACATAAAAGCATGCAAAATCAACACGAATTCACGTAGAAAGTCACGTTCGATCTTGATCGTAACTCGGCACATAATTATGCAAGCAACGAGATGACTCATGCAACACGTAAAATCTCGACCCTAATTTTTGTTTACGTATGTAGATGATCTTCACCTACCTTACGTCCGTAGAGAGCTACATTACGAGTTATTTTTACGTGATCCCGACCCTAGGATTTCGATCCCGAGCTCCTCCACGTGTCCGCGGGTTTTTCTTTTTCTCCCGGTTCTCTACCGCGATCTCTCCCGCGATTTCTCCCTCTCTCCCGCAATCTCTCCTTCTCTTTTCTCTCTTCCCTCTTCTCCTTCTCTTCTTCCTCTCTTTTCTTTCTTTTTCTTTCTTTCCTTTCTCTTCCTTTCTCTCTTTTTTTTTTCTCTTCTTTTCTCTTCCCTCTCTCTTTTTTTTTTCACGTTATCTTCCCCTCTCCCTTTTCTTTCCTTCTCCTTTTATTCTCTTGTCTAGGTGGCATTAGGTGGTTTATTTATGTCATTTGGTGATGACTTTGTCCTAATACTCATGGAGAGGATTAGTTGTCATTTTGCTCTCTCCTTTTTCTTTCCTTTCTTTTTTCTTTTCTCCCCTCCTCTCTCCCACACGTTATCTCCTCTCCATTTTCTTTAATTTGGTTGTTACTTTTGTTTCCATGCTCACATGGAGGTAGATGGAGGTGATGAGGTGGGGTGTTTTGGTTTTATTACCTCATTATGTAAAGATATTTATTTTATAGTTATTGTTTTATTTTATTGTACCAACCTCACATGGAGGAACATATTTATTTATTTTTCTCTTAATTTATTGTAGCCATAATTAAATTATTATTATTATTATTATTACTATTATTATTTTTAAATTATTTATTTATTTGGGCTTTCACTTCTTGTTTACGGCCCAATTAAATTTTATTAAAGGACTCAACTCCCAACCTTTTATTTTGGGCCATTATTCTCTTCATTTGGTCCATACATAAATTTTGGTCCATTTAATTTTTTTTTGGGACCCAATTGTAAATTTTTGGCCCGATTCGAAAAGAAATCTTTTCTTGTTCGAAACTTGATTTCGCCCATTTTGAATATATTTTTTTTGAAGTAATCCCGTATAAATTTTGCGGGTATTACACCTACTTTGTTTTTTTTGCTTGTGCGTGTGTTTTCTGGACCATGTCTTTTTATTTTGTAGGACCTCTTATGGCGTGTACTATTTTTTAGTACCTTGAATAGTTTTTAGTACTATTCTGTTTTCCGTCTAACTCTAACCATTTTTAGTTTTTGTGGTTGAGTTGATGTTGCCTTCAGGGGGAGTTTCGCTAATACAAACTTCTGCAGTGGTTTTGGGAAGAAAGATAAAAAGGGGGAGATTGTTGATGTTGAGCTTTCAACAGAAGCAATGTTGGGGTAGCATTCTAGTCAACATCTGTTGGCCGAGAATGTTCCCTATCTCAGTTTTATCTTTCATGCCCAAAACTTATTTTATTAATGACGTGGCATTTTTCTAGGATTGTGCAGGATATATTTAATGAGTGGAGTGGATCAAATCGCGTGGAAGAAGAGTGGATAAGCTAGAGCGAACTTAGGAGTGGAGCATGCTAAAAATAGGGAGCTTGGCAAGCAAGTAAAGACCGAGCTAAAGGAGCTGACCAAGTCGATCCCTAACTGTCACTAACGAACCAACTACACAATGTGGACATTAGTGGGAGTTAGTGGACGTTACTAAGTCATTGGTGAAGTCGCCTCAAAGTCGAAGACATAAAAAGGGGAGTTCACTTAACCGTTTGAAGCACGGACTTACAACGAGCGAATTCAAGAGCATTTTGAGCGAGTATCATCTCTTTAGAGAGTTTGTCATTTAGTCTAGCTTTTCAAAGGTCGAGAGATCTTGTAGTTTGCAGAGTCTTTTGTGATACGTAGGTTTTGCTAGACGTGTTTTTAACTATCCTTTTTGATAGTTTGTAATCTATCTTTATAGTGGAGTATATGCTCCTTGAGGCACGCAACAAGTTATTTGACTTGCTGCATAAAATCATCTCGTGTGTTCGTTTCGTTTTATCACTGAGTTCTTATCATTTCCGCTGTGCGAGTGTGAGTGTTAGCCCAACATCATGTCCAACATCAGTTTACAACTTAGTTTTTTACATCCATTGTGACGGGACCCCCTACAATAACTTTCCCACCTTGTTGGACAATGAGATTCAATATGTGGGCACAACAACGAATATGAAAAAAATTTACCACCGCACAACAAGCTTTCATGCAAAGTAAGTTTGTCCTTCAAAATGTCGGGCATGAAATCATTGCTAGTAGCATTATCTTGCGTGAAGGAAAAGATTTTTTTGTCGATGCCCCATTCCTTCAAAAATTCAAATACTTCGCTAATTCAACACCGGAATGTGGAGGCGGCATAAAAGCAAAGCAAAGTATTTTGCTATTCAATTTCCAATTCCCATCAACAAAATGAGCAGTCAAACAAATATACCCATCACTAGTGCAAGCAGTCCATACATCAGAAGTTAATCAAATTCTATCAAGTGTAGACAAGAGTTGCTTTAGCTTCCCCTTATCCCCTGAATAAATTCTAGTAATATTAGACACAAGGGTGTTTCTACTAACACAAGGAACATCGGGATTTACATATCTCACCAAGCCTTAAGACCATCATACTCGACAAACGAAAATGGCAAGTCATGCTTAATAAAAGGAGCTGCTAACATCTCACGTGAAATCTTGGGGCTAACTTCTAGACCTTATCTTTCCTTCGTTGTCGACAAACATTTGGTTAATATCATGGAACTTAATTGATTTGCATGTTTGAGAATGACGCCTCAAGCTAGATGTTCCATATTTTTTTCCCTCAACTCTTTTTTACATGCTTTGCATTTAGCTTATATACACCATCCAAACCCGCACTAGCTTTATCGAAATAGACCCAAACATCCGATCCGGAGTTTTCAACATTTATACTCGAGTCGCCACTTTTAATAACACTTAAAGAATCATTCACAACAGCCATATTCAAATCGAAAACCCTAATTCCCAAACCGAACCTAATTCGCACCTCAAAAGTGTACCTAGTGAGAAAGAATACCCTCGAGCAATGAACTGCTACAACTTTATTGTGACGATTCCCTGCTCAAGAAAAACTAAGAATTGTTATTCATGGGTAGAAAAAAGAAGCCCCGCTGTTTTTCAGGGCAGATAGGTCGACCTTGCGGCTGAAGTGCGGTTGGTGACACGCCGTTGATGTTGTGCGATTGGGGTGGCTGGTGTGCTCTGTCGCTGATGTGATGTGTGTGTGGAGAGTGAGGTGTTAGGAAAAAACTAAACCCTTAACTCTCGATTATTTTGAAGAAGGAAAATTTTTTCCTATATGGGCTTTTATATTAACAATGCCCAATTACAGCCCATATTTTAGTAAAATATTGTAAATAAGAGTATAACCCAATATTAATGTATCCTAAAAAATCAAGGCCCGCGGGCCAGATACAGTCTCTATATTGTGCCGATAAGATTGTCGCGGGTCCAAAACCAACTTCCGTTAGGCCCGAAAAATTACCGCTTACCCACAGGTGGTATCAGAGCCAACCTAATTGATATTCTGACTATGCTCTGTTGCAGCTTTGTCTGGTCTTTCATACCAGAAAAGATACCAAAAGGTTTGCGGGGAGCCAGTGTCGGGCCAAAGTTAAATCTTTGCAAGGATAATGGCGACGAGTGCGGCAATTTGGATGGTACGGGGAGTTTCTCACTGTGGCAGAGGCGAGTGAAGGATATACTTGTTCACCAAGGCCTGGAATGCTTTGGAAGGGGACACGTCAAAGTCGGAGAAAATGAAGAAAGAAGACTTAGAGAATTTGGGGTCAAGATGTGTCAGCACAATCCGTTTGTACATTGCAGATAACATTATTAATAATGTTGTTAATGAGGATTCTGCACCAGACTTGTGGACGAAGTTGGAGGAGCTGCACCTCAGGAAACACTTAGCCACAAAGTTAGATCTGAAGCGGGATCTGTACCGGCTGAAGATGGAGGAAGGTGCAAATTTCATGGATCATATTAGGTGTTCAACGGACTTGCGGATCAACTTGTAAAAGTTGATGTAAAGTTAGAGGAAGAAGATAAGGCCCTTTTTTCTCGCTTCCTGCTTTTTACAATAATTTGGTCATAACCATCTTGTACGGAAAGACGACAGTGAAGATGGTGGATGTGCAGTCAACTCTCTTGGTGAATGAAAAGAGGAGATGGTCAAATTATGGGGATAGCAAAAATTCGACGTTGGCTATTCACGGGGAGAATCGTAGAGGGAAGGTTCCACGCCAGGGAATTTGGAGGTAGCAGAAGGTCCAAATGAAAGAATGACGGGAAGGGCATTGTGTGCTACAAGTGTGGTTAACCGGGACACATCAAGAGAAACTATCCGACTTGGAGGAAAGACAGGAATGACAAGGAAAATTCTACAACGACGGTTGCAGAAGATTATCTTCGAGACATTCTCATAGTCTCTAGTGATGACGCTCGTTCTCAAGATGAATGGAAATTAGACTCAGGGCTGTATCATGTTTGCTTTGAGAGAAAATATTTTGATACGATCCGAAAAATATGCAGGTGTTCGGTCTCCATGGCTGATGGATGTCGTCAAGATGTTCGAGGTGTTGGAATGGTAAAAATCAAAATGATTGACGGAGCGGTGTACACTTTGGGTGGTGTGTTCTTTCTCCCAAATTTGCGCAGGAATTTATATCCTTGAGTCAGTTATATTCCAAGGGTTATGAGAGTTTTAGAGCAGGGAATGTCTGCAAAATCACACGTGGTGAAAAGGTCTTACTGAAGGGAGAAGAGCGTGGATGTTTGTATCTTCTGAGCGGGAGTCTGGTACAAAATACTCTGACTTTGATGGGCTCACAAAATCGCCCGCATATGGAGGAAAAGCAGACGATGGTGAGAAGGGAAGTCCTGCTGTAGAAGGGGTTGCATCGAAGTCCCTCTTCAGAATTAAGGGGTAGATTCAGTTCGACAGCTGCACATAGGATTGGCCGTGGAGGAATCAACTGGGTTAGGACAAAAATTATTGATTCGGACTATGTGTATCTGGTACAAGGTAGACCAATGAACGTTCGTGGTAATTCGAATGGGTTACTATCAAGTTCAGACTCGTTGGGATGTGCGCTTGGTGAAGAAGAAGCTGAATGCGGCTGGAGGGGGAGAATTGTTGGGTCCAGCCTTCTAATAAGGAGAAAAGTGAAGTTATGGGCAGAAAATGGACAGCAAGACTCATGTGAAGATGACATATGCGATCACATTTAGTTCATTGGCTTGTAGTTTATGTTTACGCATATATAAAGGCTTGCTCGATCAGTTGTAGAACACACCCCGACGTGAAAGAAGCAAAAGCCAGTGAGAGAGAGAAATAAATAGTGAGAGGAAAGTTTATTCGGGTGGATAAGAGTGAGAGCGAGTTTAGTTTTACTAGGGTAATTGGAGTTGGTACAAATACATTACCCGGGTGGGTAAGGGGTCGAGTTTGCGTTTAAACACGAGCGTTAAATTTATACGGTGTATCTCAATATAGTAAAGCTGGTGGTCTCCGTTAGGAGATACTGGCCGAACCACGCAAAAATCTGTTGTTCTCTCTCGATGTCATTTCGGCTTTACACAGTCCCGATAAAATTGTCGCGGGTCAAAACCAATCTTCCGTTGGCCCAAAAAATTACCGCTTACCCCAACATATTATATAGCTTGTCGCAACACCTTCACAAAATATTAACTATTTTCTTATTAATGGTGGGAATTGTTGGGGTTAAGCGGTAAATATTTAATTCTGGGCCAGCGGTAGTTGTATTTGGACCCCACGACAATTTATCGGGATATTAATTAAAGCCGAAATGACGTCGAGTAAACACCGAGATTTTTACATGGTTCGGCCAATACCGCCTACATCCACGGAGAGACAATAGTTTTACTATATTTGAGAATATTACACCGTACAAAATAACGCTCGTGTTTAAACCCAAAACCCGAGATCCCTTACCCACTCGGGTAATGTTTTTGTACCAACTCTCAATTACCTAGTAAAAACTATACCCGCTCTCACCCTTATTCGCTCGGATAATATTTCCCTTTTTTTTCTTTTCCCTCTCATTTTCTCTCTCTCTCACTCGCTCTCTTTCTCTCAATTTGGGGTGAGTAACAATGAAACCATCGTGCCTCTTTTATAGGCACACAAACCCCTCAAATGCGTCATTGCATTCATCATTAATTGGGTAAGAGAAATTGATTTTCTCCTTGACTTTTCAACCACTGAAAAACGAGTTGGACCTAACAATTCTCCCCCTCCAGCGACATTCAGCATCTTCTCCAGAGAGCACTCCAATGAACCCGAGAATGAGAGTAACCCCGTTCGTAAATACCACGAACGTCCACTGGCCTTCTTTGTAGCACCTACACATAATCCGAATCAAGAATTCTGATCCTACCCCACTTGATTCATACAGCGACCATCTTATGTGCAGCTATGTTGAACCGACTCGACCCGTCGATTTCCGAAGAGGGACTTCGATGCAACCCCTTCTCCAGCAGGACTTTCCTTCTCACCATCGTCTGCCTTTATGCCACGCGCGCGATTTTCGTGAACTCATCAAAGTCTGAGTATTATATACCATACTCACGTCCAGACGATACAAACCTTTGCACTCTTCTCCCTTTGGTAGGACCATTTCCGCCCATGTGTGATTTCCCAGACTCCCCCTGCTATGAAATCCCATAGCCCTGGAATCTGACTGGTTCAAGAATATTAAAAACTACACAACTTTGGGACAACGTCACACCACCCAAAATGTGCACCGCTCCACCAACCATTTTGATCTTCCCCGTTCCAACACACCGAACAACACAACGATATCCATCGGCCCATGGATATCGAAAAACCGTTCGCATTTTCCGAAACGCATCAAAATATTCTTTTGGACCAAACCCGAATTTAATATCCTTCTTCCTGAGAACGAGCGCCACCATTAGAGACCGTGAGAACGTCTCCAAAATAAACCGTGTGCAACCTCCGTTGTGGAATTTTCCTAGCCGCTTGTCCTTCTTCCTCCAAGTCGAACAATATCTCCTGATGTGTCCCGGCTCACCACACATATAGCGCCACACCTTCCCGCCAACTGGATTTGGACCAGCTGCTGTCTCCAAATCCCCTGGCGCGTCACCTTCCTCTACGACTCTCTCCGTGTATAGCCAACACCCGACTATCACCATAATTTGGCCGCCTTCTCGTCAAAAGAGCTGACTCCACCATCCACTGCCTTCACTGGCTCGTACCATATGGTTGTGACCAAATTATCATCCGAATCAGGAAGAGAGGTAAGAAGTAAACGGGCCTTACTTCTTCCTCTTTCGACACATCTTGACCCCAAAATTTCCGTCATTTACTCCGACTTTTTCTCGTCTCCCATCAAAGCTTATCACCCCAGCCTCGACAAGCGAGCACATCATTCACTCTTCTCTGCCGCAGAGTGAAACCTCCAGCACCAACACATTGCCGCACTTTGCTGTCATCTGTCGCTATTATCCTTGCACAGATTCAACAGAACTGATCAGATAATTCCCAAGAAAGGCTAACGACCTGCCTCACAGCACTATTGCCATAACTCGCCAAAATTCTGGGCCACACCGAGCATCCCATCAACGGTAACCATCTTGTACCATCATTTTTCCAGCACAAGACATCACCTCGTTGAACCTCGCTCTGACACTGGCTCCCCCCGATCGACGTTCCCTTCTAATATCTTTTCTGATGTGGAAGATCAGACACAGCTGCAATCACAGAGCATACTCAGAATACCAGCAGGGTTTGGCTCTGATACCACTTGTTGGGGTTAAGCGGTAAATATTTAATTCTAGGCCAGCGGTAGTTGTATTAGGACCCCACGACAATTTATCGGGATAATAATTAAAGCCGAAATGACATCGAGAAAACACCGAGATTTTTACGTGGTTTGGCCAATATCGCCTACATCCACGAAGAGACAGTTTTACTATATTTGAGAACATTACACCGTACAAAATAACGCTCGTGTTTAAACCCAAAACCCGAGATCCCTTACCCACCCGGGTAATGTTTTTGTACCAACTCTCAATTACCTAGTAAAAACTATACCCGCTCTCACCCTTTTCCGCTCGGATAATATTTCCCTCTTTTTTTTTCTTTTCCCTCTCATTTTCTCTCTCTCTCTCTCACTCGCTCTCTTTCTCTCAATTTGGGGTGAGTAACAATGAAACCATCGTGCCTCTTTTATAGGCACACAAACCCCTCAAATGTGTCATTGCATTCATCATTAATTGGGTAAGAGAAATTGATTTTCTCCTTGACTTTTCAACCACTGAAAAACAAGCTGGACCTAACAGGAATTAATTAGTTAAATTACATACACAGTGTCTCAAACAAATCCAAATCCACGCAAGTAAACACATGCATGATGGAGATAACACTTTTGGTGTATATTTTGAGATCGTGTGAGCCAGGACTCATAGCCATGTCATAATTATTTCAGAATAAAATAATTTACCGCACATAAATTGCATATATATACTCCACTGTACGTATGACATGGTTCATTCGGATAAATAGTTTACCAAATTATGTTGATTAAATTAGCCTATAATAAAACATTTGAATACACTGATCAAACTACGGCAGTCCATGTGCTTTGCTTTAATTAAACATGTAATGTGAAGCATCCGATGATTATGCTGCGTTAGTTTACATGATCTTAACAGTGAACACTTAGCAAAATGGTTATATATAACATCGGAAGAATTGATATATTTATTCTCACTCAATCCCTATGATTCAGTTTATAATTTTTGCATGTTGAGTGGTCAACTTGAAATTTACCTTGATTGAATAATTGGTGGCAAAATTATAAAAATGGGTCACTAAGTATACCATTTTTTCATTTTGGGTCACTATGTTTGCCAGTTACAAAACTAGGCCACTAAGTATGTATATAGTAATTAAATTGGGTCATTAGTTACAAAACTAAGTCACCAAGTATGCATATAGTAACAAAACTAGGTCATTTTTGGGATTTTACCCCAGCTGTGGACTCTTGCTGGTATTGGAAGAAATTGCACAAATTAAAGGAAAGCTTCAGGGGTGGATATGTGGATCACAGATGGATCTATGCGGCAGATGGTAAATACAATGTCCAAACGGGCTACAATTGGCTTAAAGGTGAGCAACCTTTGTTCCCCTACAGTCAAGCTATATGGAACAAATTCAACATGCCCAAGCATTCGTTCTTTCTCTGGTTAATGATTCAAAAGCGGTTGCTAACTGCTGACAGATTAACCAAATGGGGGCTAGCGATATCTAACCCTAAGTGCAAATTATGTGGTATAACAGAGGAATCGGTTGAGCATTTGTATCTGGAATGCACATTCAACCAAAACCTGCTGCTGAAATTGTCTCACTGTTTTTGGTTTTATGAGCCTTTATGTGGGTTTGCAGAGATTGCCAAATGGATGAAAACTGAGGGAAGGAAGCGCAATGTTCAGGCGGGTATCCGTGTGGCTTGCTTATCTACTATGATGTACTACATTTGGAATGAAAGAAATCTCAGGTTGCATTCAGAGACTGGAGGGAGAACAGAGGAACAGCTCAGTATGTTGATCATTCGAGAGGTGATAGGGAAACTGAGGAGTTTCAACAAGTTGAAGAAAGTAGCCAGTTCGTGTCTCTTTCGGCATATATGTTCTTTTAATTGTAAGTAATAGATAGTGATGTATAGATTACATTGCGAGCTGTGGTAAATGAAAATCTCATTCTACCAAAAAAAAAGTATGTATATAGTTACAAATTTGGGTCATTAAGTATGTATATAATAAGAAAAAGAGGTTAGTGACCCAATTTTGTTACTATATACATACCTAGTGTCCTAGTTTTGTAACTCGCAAACATAGTGACCCAAAATCGAAACATACTTAGTGATCCATTTTTATAATTTTCCCAATAATTGGTCAAACTTGGTAAATCAAAGCAAATTATAGAGTTCCTACAATAAAATGCATAGAACTCCAAAAACCCTACAACCCCATAGCCTTATCTTCCAAAAGCTTGCAAAATCCAGCCTATCCTTTGCACATTCCAGCTATGATTTCTCATGAGCTCACATGAATTTCAAGACAATTAACATTAATCAACTTCAAGAATCACCATCTTCTCAAAACCAGCATAAAAGATAAAATAATCACAATATTACCCCAATTTCCCCCACATAACCCTACCACACCAATCCACATTCTCCATCACAACATCCCATCAAAGCTAATTAAACACGAAAACACAATCATAATGGCTTCAAGGGCTACCCTTTTGCTCAACATTCTCTTCTTCACAATGGTGAGCTCAACTTACGTCCATGCCCACCACCGCCAGAAAAACCTAGTCACGGTAAGAAGGGAAAGTTGCCTAAAGACACTCGCAAGCTAGGAGTTTGCGCCAATGTTCTCAACGACTTGGTACATTTAGTCGTAGGAACCCCACCGAAACTCCTTGTTGCACGCTCGTCGAAGGATTGGCCGACCTTGAAGCTGCTGTGCTACCAAAGCCAATGTCTTGGGGATTAACCTTAATGCTTTTGAACTATTGTGGGAAGAAAGTTCCTTCGGGGTTCAAGTGTGCTTGAGGAGGAGGTTTTTTTCGATGTTGATTTTACTTTGTGGGGTTATTATTATTGTTTTATTTGCATGCTTTTATTTGTGTTGTTGGTTTCAGTGTATTTTGATTTTGGTTCACATGCATGTATGATGTTGTTTCGCTAAGGTTATGGAACTGTTTAAGCCCTTAAGTTCTATGAGCAAAACGTCTAAAAAAGAACAACTAAGTAAGTAACAATAATTATTCAGTAAATATCTATCTTCAAGAACGAGCAACAACACAATCTTAATAGTCAAATGTTTTTTCCTCAAATCAAAGAATTCGTTTCTTTTTTGAATAACCCTGTCAGAATCGAGCATGCAACCCAAACAAATCGAGCCATTCACACGGCTAAAGCGTGCATTATTGTTTCCCACAACTCCATTTCATTACCAGTTTACGTGGGAAAAAGGTCCCAATGTCTTAATCCAAAGCGGCTTATATTGCCATTGTATCAAACCCGCGAGTTTGAGAACTCCATGGTCTGAAAAGAACCAGGTTGGCGATTCCACTCTTGTCGAGATAAGGTCAGCAATTTTTATTTATTTATGTTTTAGAAAAATGGAGCTATCGTCCACTATGTTAATTACTTAGTTGTTATTATTTAATATTATTGTAAATTATTTAGTTGTTATTATTTAATTGTTATTTTTTAATTATTCTTATCATGTAACTGTTTTTTACCTAAGTGGCGCTTAGTTGGACGATAGAGAAAAAATTAGGTCCAAATAATCAATTTCGGCACACACGTGTTAATTCCGGCTGAATTGTCATTAAATTGCTCTTTTTATTAAACTTGCATGACTAAAAATGCTCCGCTTAATTAAGGTGTCCCCAAATTGCCACCATATCCAATATACGGGACTAAAAAATTAATTAAGCATTATTCTTTTGACCTCTGTCTAAACGTAATAATTTCTTTGATAATGTAACACGGAAACCCATTGTGTTTTAACAGTATTTATTCAAATTTTAGTCGTCGTAAAATTTTATTGCGCAAAAAAAGGATTGACATAGGTAGGGTTTGTGTGTTAGCTGGGCTATATATAAGGGTGATGAGGGTTACATCTGAAAATTTGGCCCAAGCCCATGGGTGACCCGACACAACCCTAAAAAACTGGACTTGCGCCTATATTTCATTAGCCCAAAACATGATATTTTTTGATATATTAATGGGGGATTTTTTTTATAACTATATGTTTGTAAAATTGTGTACAATAATCGTGTAAAATATAATTGATAATGAATAAATAAAAGATTTCTAAATAAATAAATTATAAAAATATTAAAATCCGGGCTAGAATGACCCGGACCAGCCCATCACGTTATGGGTTTGGACCTAAGAATTTTAGGCCCGTATAATTTGGGCTAGCCCGACCCAACCCACTAACAATCGTGCAGCCCGCTCAATTCGTGCGGGCGGGCTGCCCCCAAACTTTCAGCTCTAATGAGGGTTATGTGATACATGTAGGCAAATCTACACATAAATCCCTACACCCCAAAATATTCATCAACTAACTCCCCCCTTCCAATTCATTTATCACTAAACTCCCCCTTTGAAACTTATCTATCACATAGCTACCTATAGACAAATATACCCCTGTAAAACATAAATATTCCAAAATAACCTTGTGAATTCACTTACAGAGAGAACGACGACGAACAACAGATGACGAAAAGCAGAACGAAAGCGAGCACAGAGAAGTCGGCCGATTCTCAGCTTCACCTTCACAATGAGCAGCGAACGAGATTCTTAGGGCTTCACACCTTTATCGACTTGTAAGAACGGTATACTGTAAAAACGGCCTCTTGACAAGTTTTTCGACTTTAATTTTTCGTTTTTTATGGCATTTTGGGTTAATGTAGAGATTAGGGCTTTCATAGTTGCATTTCTTGAAAGATTTAATGTCGGCTATGTTGAATTTTGTTATTACGGCTAGAATTTGGGGTTTATGGCAAAATTAGGGTTTAATTATTTCGTTTTTCGAATTGGGAACTTGGTATCATTCAAATTAGGGACTGTTAGCTTCTAATTCGGAGAGCGTGGATTGCAGCGTACGTACTGCAATGCCCATGGATCGATACATCGTCGGACCGGTGGCTCGTGGGAGGTATCTTGACGAAGTCGACGTTGAATTGTATCTTGGCTTGCTGCCACGATACTTACGGAAGATCTTAGTTGCATGCTCCACCTGTTTGAGTGATATGTATGTGTGTGGACTGATATGTTGTTGATCCTCAGTTTTCTGATTTGTTTCTGTTTTTGTTCCAGTTTTTTTGTAGTACCTGAACTAACACGTTTGTAGTATCTAGATGTGGACGGTTGCAGTACCATAGTATATGCTTTGTAGTACCATAATTAGGTCGTTTGTAGTACATTTTCAGTGCCGTGCGAGCGGCTTGGAAATACGCCAAATCTAATTTATGGTACCAATACATAGGCGTTTGTAGTTCTTAGATGTGGACGATTGCAGTACCATAGTGAATGTTTTCGTAGTACCATAATTGGGTCATTTGTAGTACCTTTTCCGTGCCGTACGAAAGGCTTCGAAATACGCCAAATCTAATTTGTGATACCAATACATAGACATTTGTAGTACCTAGATGTGGAACTTGATAGTACCATAGTATATGCTTTCATAGTACCATAATTAGGTCGTTTGTAGTACCTTTTTCATGCCATTCGTTCGATTGTCGAAAACACGTAGAATCTTGAGCATTAAGGATTTAGAGTTTACATAATGCAGCAAATAACAAAAATAAAAGATATGACAACTTTAAATCTTGTAGTACCAATATATAGATTTTTGTAGTACCAATATGCAGATGTACGTAGTACCATAATATATGCTAGTGTAGTACCATTCGTAGGTTACTTGTAGTATCTTTTTCGTACTAGATTTTTAATGATAAAAAACACGTAGATGATTGTGCAAATAAGACATGAGAACTTCCAAAATACGGCACATAATAAAAATTAAACACACGTTTGCAGTACCACAACATGGTTCTTTGCAGTAACATAAACGTCTCTATTGCAGTGCCCTTCGTTGGTAATTTGTAGTATCTTTACGTACTGGGCGAGAATTGATACGCTAGCTCTGATTTGTGGTAACAATAGAAAGACATTTGAAGTACCAACATGTGGATGATTGCAGTACCATAACTTATGCTATTGTAGTACCCTTCGTAGGTTATTTGTAGTATCTTTGTTATACCCCTCGGTTGATTGTCGAAAACACGTCGAAATACGCCCTCTAATTTGTGGTACCAATGTAAACACTTTTGTAGTACCTATATATGGACTTCTGCAGTACCATGACATATGTTATCGCAGTACCATCTGTAGGTGTTTGTAGTATCTTTTACGTACCGGGCGAACGGCGTTGAAATACTCCAAAACTAATTTGTGGTACCACTATAAACACGTTTGTGGTACCTACATATGAACTTTAGTGGTACCATTACTTATGCTATTATAGAACTATCCGTAGGTTGTTTGTAGTACCTTCGTCATACCATCATTTTGATTGTCGGAAACAGGTAGATTCTTGAGCAATTAACGTCTAAGAGCTTACATAATGTGGCAAATAACAAAAAATTAACATATGACAACATAAAACATAAACACTAACTTCCAACATACGAAAAATCTTCACTATGTCGTAAGATATTGTAACTAGCATTATTTAAGTAGAAGGAAAGTTGGCATTTCAATGTAATAATCCTTGATTCTAAATGTTAACCCGCCAATTATGATACCAAATGATCATCTTACTATATTTAACCATGATAACGTACTCACAGACCTAAAATAACCCGAACAACGTCGAAATACGCCATCTAATTTGTGGTACCAATTTAAACACTTTTGTAGTACCTATATATGGACTTCTGTAGTACCATAACATATGTTATCGCAGTACCATCTCTAGGTTGTTTGTAGTATCTTTTACGTACCGGGCGAACAACGTTGAGATACTTCAAAACTAATTTGTGGTACCAATATAAACACGTTTGTGGTACCTACATATGGACTTTTGTGGTACCATTAACTATGCTATTGTAGTACCATCCGTAAGTTGTTTGTAGTGCATTCGTCGTACCATTATTTTGATTTTAAAAAACACGTAGATTCTTGAGCAATTAACGCCTGAGAGCTTACATAATGTGGCAAATAACAAAAAATTAACATATGGCAACATAAAACATAAACACTAACTTCTAACATACGAAAAATCTTCACTACGTAGTAAGATATTGTAACTAGCATCATTTAAGTAGAAGGAAAGTCGGCATTTCAATGTCATAATCCTTGATTAATAAATGTTAACCCGCCAATTATGATACCAAATGATCATCTTAGTGTATTTAACGTACTTACGGACCTAAAAATAACCCAGACAACGTCGAAATACGCCATCTAATTTGTGGTATCTATTTATATACTTTTGTAGTACCTATATATGGACTTCTGCAGTACCATTACATATGATATCGTAGTATCATCTGTAGGTTGTTTGTAGTATCTTTTATGTATCGGGCAAACGGCATCGAACTACATCAAGTACCAATTTAAAAACATTTGTGGTACCCATGTGTGGACTTTTGCAGTATCATAACTTATGATATTGTAGTACCGTCCATAGGTTGTTTGTAGTACCTTCGCCGTACCATTCGTTTGATGGTCGAAAATACGTAGATTCTTGAGCAATTAACGCCCGAGAGCTTACAAAATGCGGCGAATAACAAAACTTAAACATATGGCAACATAGAACATAAACACTAACTTTCAACATACAAAAAATCTTGACTATGTAGTAAGATGTGGTTACTAGCATCACTTATTTGGAAAGAAAGTTGGCGTTTCAATGTAATAATACTTGACTCTAAATGTTAACCTCCAATTTTGATACCAAACGATCAACTTAGTATATTTAACCATGGTAACGTACTCACGGACCAAAAAATAATCCGAACGACGTTGAAATACGCTCTCTAATTTGTAGTACCAATATTTACACGTTTGCGGTACCACAACATGGTTGTTTGCAATACCATAAACGTCTATGTTGTAGTACCCTTCGTAGGTAATTTGTAGTATCTTTTACGTACCGGGCGAACGACGTCGATATACGCTAGCTCTAATTTGTGGTGCCAATATAAAGACGTTTGCAGTACCAACATGTCGACGTTTGTAGTACCAAAAATACAGTATTACAACTGAGTCATGATGACAATATATAGTAAACCCACTGAATCATAAAAACTGCATTACCACCAAAAGATAAAGGACTACAGTACCTACGTTGGTTTTTACAGTACCTATATTTGTTTTTTGTAGTACCAAAACATGTTTCCACACTTGAACAGTTATTACAAAACATATTTCAACACTTGAACAGTACCAAATAATCACCTCTTATCTGAAGTTGCCAACTAAATGAAGTTAGTAAGAGTGGACCGACGAGTCGTGAGCAAGCGAGCACAGATGGGCACACGTAGTGAGCCTGCTGATGAGGATCGACTCATAGCGAATGGAGGACTCTGATTCTTGCACATTCTGTAGATGTGTAGCGCTGGCTTGTAATCTCCTGCTCTGACGAAGGCGGACATTATCGAGCTCAATGAGACGATGTTTCTTTCAGGCATTTCGTCGAACAACTCCTTCGCTTTCTTTAGGTTTCCAGCTTTGCCATACCCATCGACCACATAAGTCCACCGCACCACGTCCCTTTGAGGTCGAATAGCTTCTGTGCTTGGCCCATGTCGAGATTCAACTCCGTTCGATCGAGCTCAAGTCCGTACGCTCGAGTCAAGAACCTCGACGAGTAACCATCGGTGGAAAAAAAACTTACCTAAGCTTACCTGGACCGAGAAACCCACTGTGATTGGATAGGCTAGGAGCTTTTCCGGCGAGGAGCTGAAGACGAAGGGGAGAAAAACAGGGTGACGAGGTCTGAGAACGTTGGGCAAAGTGGGTGTCATCGATTGAATTGGAGAAGAAAAGATTTAAAAAATTATAAATGAGGGGCAAATTCGTCCATTCAGTAAAATGGGTAGTGTTGTGTATGAATGTTTTGAATTAGGGAGTTTAGTAATAAATTAAATGAGATGGGGAGTTAGTTGATGAAAAGTTTGGAAAGAGGGATTTAATTGAGGTTGCCCCATACATGTATTTATATTTCTTTATTTTAGAATTTAATAGCTGGCAGCAAGCGCATCCATATGAAATATAATACCAAATTGTCATATTATGTAATGGAAAGAATGTGGTGGATTCTTCCACATATTTGGCGGTATTCTAATCAGTTATTCTGATTTAATCATATGAGAATTAGAATCGAATCGTCTTAATGATTCTTTAGTTGAAAGAGGTAAGCGCGGATCCGATTTATAAAATTTGGTTCCCTTTTTTAATATCTCTGAATTGCTTAACCTATATTTAAGAAGTTTATTATTACCAACTAGCAAAAAGGTTACGTACTTTCTCTATCAATGAGGTGTTATAAGATGTAGTAGAATGCAAATGCGCCTTTGCCCGTGGGGAAAGGTAAGAGCAGGTCAGAAAAAAGTATGTAAAATCAATATTAATACGACGAAACTATCAATTTATCCACAATTAAAGAAAATATAACGCGTGTGTAATAAAAATAGATAGAGATACTCCTAGATTTGTTTTTGGCCTAATTATAATGTTTAACACGATTACAATCTCGACGAAAAAACGAATATGAAATAAAATGGGAATATTCGTTGTCTGAAGACAGTCAGATAACTCTCATCGAATACCACCACTAAACCAATTTCGGAGAAGACTTGCGTAAGATCCCGACCGAAATACGATCGGTTTATTACTTGTGCATTTAATCAAACACTTGGTGTGCGTGCTTTTATTCCAGCATCTCACTCACTATATATAGAATTTCATAATTTACGATAGCAAAAGCTTCAACTGTTTCGAATTTGAAGTACGCCATTAAAGGTTGTTTTCCAGCCGAGACATTTTCTTCATGATCTCGTGCGACAACACTTAAAGATGATGAATAACATTTTAAATGTGTCAGGAACAAATTTTTAGGGGCTCAATATCACATAAGACCAGAGTTTTAGGACTAAATTGATCAAATCATATCTCGAGGGCCTCACTTGATTACAAGAGCGGTGCCACAAAAATTAGAAACACGGTCGCGGCATCGACATTGATTTCGTTCAAAATAAAATTGCGGGTTGATATTTTATAGAATAGAACAATATATATAAGTTAAACACGTTTAATTTGTTATAAAAATATTATTGTGATTAATATTTGTATTATGATTATTATGATAATATAATTATAGAGAGAAATATTTTAGAGAGAGGAAATATGAATCAATTTCAATACTTGGTGTTTTACAATACAACTCAATGTGCCTGTTTATAGGCCAATTTTCCAAATTACAACTACAAAATAAAATATTACATTCTCATAAAATAATCACATCTAATTTATATTCTCATCTTATACATACTTATTTAACCACCAATATATATAATACACATCTACTATTTATTCCATCATTATCAACCAGTCCGTATAATATACATCCACATACAATATTTCATAATAAAATTTATATATGAAAGGCGAACAACACAGACATACATACTACTTCCATTTTCCCATTTGACTTTTGTCCTATATATTTAAATGTTTTAACTAACCAAGATTTCAACTGCGATACACCGAATTAGGGTTGTCAATGGGGCGGGATTCCCCGTCCGCGTGGGGACCCGCCCCGAACGGGGAGGGAATCCCCGAGATTTTATCCCCGCGTGGTATCCCCACGGGGATCCCGCCCCGTCCCCGAGCCCTCTTTTATATATTATAATATATATATAATATTACATTATAATTTAAATAATAGTAAAATAATATCCAAATATAGATTAAAAAATATTAAATTAATACAAATAATATATAAAATTATAATTTATATAATATTTATTACACAAATATATTCAAATTTATATATTATATTAAAGATATTATTTTTTTAAAGAAAATTAAGGGGCGGAGAATCCCCGTGGGGAATCCCCGCCCCGTGTGGATCCCCGCGGGGACGGGGACGATTTCGTCCCGAATGCATCGCGGGGATGGGGATTAGATCCCCGACCCGCCCCATTGCCATCCCTACACCGAATAGGATGGATGGTGATAGGTACTGGAAAGTTAACTTACATTTCGCCCTACTGTTATTGCAACGCAAATTTAAATTCTTTGAAATGAAATTATATATTTATGTACCGACATTTAATGTTCTTTCCCAAGTCAGTTTTCGATCTCAAGAGTTACTCGCATTCCTCCACAATTTGCTTGGCACACAGATTAAAATAGGGAAAATTGTAAAAATGGGTCACTAACTGTAATACCCATAAAATTTAAACTACGGGATTTGCAAGATAATCAGCAGTGAAATGGTTTAAATAGGAATTTGGATAGATTATTTAAATAAAGAAATTGGGACTTTAGGTGAAATATATGTTTGTGACATGTAAATTGTTTTGTATTTTATATGTTAATATTTCTTGGGTGTTTTTGTTATCAATAAATGTGTGTGCATAATATGTGTTAATATGATTTGCAAGTTATGGCTATACGAATAGGTGTTTATGTGTTAAGTTTTTTTATTCGAAAATATTATGAATTGAAGGAGTTATGAAATTGGGCGATCATGATATATATTTGTTTAAATAATCAAGTTAAGGCTAGAATAGGCGGACTTGATACATAGGAGAATTAAGTTTCACCGAGAGGATGAGGTTGGGATTGGTCGATTGTAGTATGATTTATGATTAGCTAATTAGCAAGACTAAGATCGGACGATTTGTATGTGTATAAAAGAATAATTAACACATGGCTTTAAGAGTGAAGTAGTTGGTAAGTGTCTCTATCGCACCTACAAACTTTTATTTATGGGATGAGTACAAAGTTCCAAACCTAAAGTTAAGATAGTAAGTAATATAAAGTTAAACTAATAATAAGAATTGAGCTAGATAAGTACGTGATTAGGGCCAAAACATTGAAAATGAAGTTACTTCCATTTTAGGGAATTCACGTCATTACGTATGTTCTATTAATTTTGTGATTTCGATAGTAAATAACTAGAGGTTTCGACTAGGTCTCAAAAACGGGAAACTATGTAAAGGAAAGGTAACTATAATAATATTATAATAGGTGAAGTATGAATTAGCGTGTCTTAGGAAGTTATTAAGTATGATAATTTGTATTGAGAAACCCTAATTTTTGTAAAGCATACTACATGGTTAATTAGATTCATATAAGGTGTGTTTGGAAATTTATCAAGTTTTTAGAATAAAAGAATTTATTTTGGGCAGTATAATAAGTTTTAGAAATTCCTTAATGATAAGTTTCGAACTTATCTAATGATAGTATTAAAAAACGTTGAACTAAGGCTAACACTTGTTAAGGGAGTAGGTAATGTCAATATTCATTAGGAACTAATACACAAAAATCTCAAGAGATAAATACAATCAATAGGATCAATAAGTTAAAGGAAGAAAACAACCTTTAAGCTAAAATAATAAATAATGGATTACTTAAGTCTAAGGAAAAACCACCATCGATCAAGTTGTTAATTAATCATTACTACTCTCGAAACATCTACCTTACTAAATATCCGTAGCTCATAAGTGAAACAAATCTGACTATCACAAGAAATATTATACGAAGAAAGGAGGAGAAAAACGAAAGAAACTCTAACCCCACAAGGTTAACAGTTCGAAGCTCTGAAAATTGAAGAAAGGTATATTTCTTTGACTTAAACTTAATATAGTTAGGTTATTTTCAACAGTTATATAATGATTTTAAGAGTGGTTCGAGGGTTACCATGCTTACAAATTTTAGAATTCTCAAGTTAGAGTCATGTTCATAAGTATTGACTAGATAAGCTTTAAATGATTTTGAAGTATGTGGTTTTAATTTTCTTAGGGCGTATCATTTTCTAAGGCTACAAAGATAAGATTATAGTAGAGAAATTTAGTATCTAAGGGTTTGATGTTCTTAAAGAGTACCATAGTTGGGATTTCAAGGTGTTGTGATCGGACGAATTAATGTCTAGTGGAACTCGGCGATTGTGAATGACCAATGCAACCAATTGGGCGATTCTTAGGTGATATGAGTTTCGATCGAAGCTATAGATATTATGCATTTTCGCCGCGTTGCAGTTATGTATAACCAATCATGTATTGATCGATTTAGAGTTAGCATATATAACCGGCGAATGTAGACTTCAACATGTGACTTGAATGATTTGTTATATATGATGGTTTGGTAAGTATTTGTTGCATTATACATGGAGCATATTGCATGTGCACGCACGAAATAAGTTGAGTATTTTGAGAGAGGAGTGTGCATTGTGTTATTCGCTTATTAGCGAAGTATGATTGGTTAGGATTGGTATTAGATGTAGAATCGCGAACGAGTATAGCTACTTCTACAAAGGCACCATGACGGGATATAAACCGTCGAATGTATGTACCTAAATTATTTAGGTGCTGGGAAGGCACATGGTATTAATCAGCGTGCCAGGAAAAACGATTGTATGTATCTAAATTATTTTGATGCTGGGAAGGCACATGGTACTAACCAGAGTGTCAGGAATAACGATCGTGATAGAGGGGCGACCTGGTAAATGGTAAAACTAGAAATATCTTAATCAGAGTGGGCCACTATCGTATTTTATCCGTATAGGATTTGAGCTCATGATATGATGGTGTGCGTAGTAAGTAGCTAAGGACCCTGAGAGAAATAGAAAGAGATAAGAATTAGATGAGAGAACGAGTATTAGAAAGCATTGGCACGGATGCCTTTGCTAGTTTGGCACGTGCATGTCATGTATATTTCCACTTACTGAGCTTTATAGCTCATCCCATGTTTTATGTGCTGTAGGTATGTTTGAGTCTGACATTGAGAAACGTCACGACTAAGGCAGGCTGACGGCGGTACTCAACAGTCTTTTGAGGGCGAGGCTGTACATGGATGACGACTTGTGGAGAGATTTTAAGAAGTATTAAAATATTTTAATGTGTGAGATTTAAGTCGTTGTAAGATAACACGTGTACGAAATAAATGTGTGTGTAAGATATTTTAATGCGTGTGTTTGTATAATATTGAATTATTAAATAAAAGGATTTTTGTAGATCGGGTCTTCCGCAGCTACGTTGCGAAAAATCCGCCAAACTAGTTATAGGAAAAGTGGGGTGTGACAGTGTGGTATCAGAGCTTAGGTTATAGATTCTGAAGACAGTCCATGTACGGCCGCTCAAAAGTCTGGAGGAATCAGCCTTGCCTGTAAGTTCATGTTTGATGTGATTACGTGATTATAATGATGTGCCTATATGTTGGGATGATTGTAGATGTAATAAGAAAATGATTAGCGAAAATAGAGAATTCGCTGGTGAGTCAAGTCGTGGGGTTGTATCTAATCCCATTTGATCGAACTTCACTCGATGCTCTTGTATTTTACGAAACTGATCCAAGAACAAACGGATCAGATTAGTGAACTTAAGGATGAAGTTAGCGAACTAATAGATCTAGTTTATAAGTTTGAGAACATTTTAAGTTCGTTAGGATTCCATAAATTTCCACAATATGAACGTGTGGAGACTTTAGGGAACCGGAAAGTGAAGAACAACTACAGCAAGAAGTTGACAAAAGTCGACTTTCCAAGGATCCTAATAGTCAAGTAGGGCCGAATCTGTGGGAAGTTAACCTCCCACTCGAGCTCCAAATTTAAATTCCTTGAAGCCGACAATGTGTGCAATTCCATAAGGGCATCTGTTATGGCATAATACCTAAATCCAATTGTCGATGCTTCTGATGTAGCAGGGACACTTGGTTAAAAATCGTCGGGAGCGCAAATTTGTTTCCGTTGGACCTAGTCCACATATCGAGACAACCCTCACGAGTTCCTGATTGAATGTTCAATTGAACCTTATGAAAACAGAAGCTATTCCTACGGGGATAACGAGTATGCTGACTATCTATAACAAACCCGTCCCTATGATTCCTGAGCCATGCAATTTTATTCTCCCATGTTAACAGGCGAAGTTAAAAATATTCCTCGTCTATCCTAGTATAGCAACTTAGATACCTACTGACGTGGAAATCCATACAATTCAATAACAAGTTGGAAGGATATTTCAATACTCGAGCGTAGCAGATGAATATTGGTCTGAATCGTAGTTTTAATATATATGCTCTCAACGAAACCATAATTATTCTACAGGGAAGATTGATCAATACTAATTATCCACGAGAGGAGTATTCATCTTTTGGGTATGACGACGTTAAATAAAATTCCTGAATTCCTGCTCTAAAGGCTTAACAATTCTGAAGATGAATTATAAGCTTTTTCCCGCGTATGTAGTGAGGGGATTTACCTTATTCAGAACCGTGAGTAATTGATAGTCGTGCTGATGCATATTCCGATGATTCGAACCCTTATTGTATCCAAATAAATTTTGTGTTATTATTCTTCTGTTCGTGATCAGCTGTACATATTCGAAGTTCGATATTCGAGTTGTGAAGCGGAAGTGTAATGGATATATGTGCTTCATAAATTTTGTTTACTATAATTGCATAATCATTCATACTATCTCCCAGTTCTCCCCAAAGTAACACCGAATCGATTGAAGTGGTTGTCGTGAGTGCCTATTGAAACTTTATTATCCAAGTTCGAGTTGATTAGAAAGATTCCGCATTGATTTTTATGATTTTGGCTCCTTTATGAAACATATTTTCTATTTGAACTTCAGCCGATGAATGAGCATTCTGTTCCAAGCCTCTAGAGATGAAGAATAAGGTTATCGTAGTTTTTATAGGGTTTATTTATTAGACGGAATAAACTATAGTTGGTCGTTGATAGACTATCCCTTTCAGCAATTGAGAGTTCGAAGAGATTTATATATATAAAAAAAATTGGGTTGAAAATGTTAGAATATCACTCCAGCCTCGACGAATTAAGTCGAGTTATAGGTGTTTTCATGAGAAATGATAATACCTAACGAGCTTTACAGCTCATCTGCCTCATTAATGCGGTATATATTTATTATTGTTCACTACTGTACTGGAGAGAACCATATTATTTTCCTTTTCGAGAAGCAATAAGGGCCGAAGAAAATCCGTACGTAGATATTTCCATGCCGAATAAGCTGATAATCTGATCGCTTATTATTTTCTATATTCATCGTTCAATCACCGTCCTAGAATCGTTGGGATTTGTTAACTTAACAAATCCAAATCGGCCTAGAAGTTTTTGGATACTTTTCGGGGACAATTGGATGATTGTCAAATCGCCCAACTGAAAGCGAACTTATTTTCTAATTGCTATCCCGACTCATTCCAGTTAGCGTGATTTCGGGGGCGAATCCTTTTTAAAGGGGGGAGAATGTAATACCCATAAAATTTAAACTACGGATTTGCAAGATAATCAGCAGTGAAATGGTTTAAATAGGAATTTGGATAGATTATTTAAATAAAGAAATTGGGACTTTAGGTGAAGTATATGTTTGTGACATGTAAATTGTTTTGTATTTTATATGTTAATATTTCTTGGGTGTTTTTGTTATCAATAAATGTGTGTGCATAATATGTGTTAATATGATTTGCAAGTTATATGGCTATATGAATAGGTGTTTATGTGTTAAGTTGTTTTATTGGAAAATATTATGAATTGAAGGAGTTATGAAATTGGGCGATCATGATATATATTTGAATAATCAATTTAAGGCTAGAATCGGCCGACTTGATACATAGGAGAATTAAGTTTCACCGAGAGGATGAGGTTGGGATTGGCCGATTGTAGTATGATTTATGATTAGCTAATTAGCAAGACTAAGATCGGACGATTTGTGTGTGTGTATAAAAGAATAATTAACACATGGCTTTAAGAGTTAAGTAGTTGGTAAGTGTCTCTATCGCACCTACAAACTTTTATTTATGGGATGAGTACAAAGTTCCAAACCTAAAGTTAAGATAGTAAGTAATATAAAGTTAAACTAATAATAAGAATTGAGCTAGATAAGTACGTGATTAGGGCCAAAACATTGAAAATGAAGTTACTTCCATTTTAGGGAATTCACGTCATTACGTATGTTCTATTAATTTTGTGATTTCGATAGTAAATAACTAGAGGTTTCGACTAGGTCTCAAAAACGGGAAACTTAATGTAAAGGAAAGGTAACTATAATAATATTATAATAGGTGAAGTATGAATTAGCGTGTCTTAGGAAGTTATTAAGTATGATAATTTGTATTGAGAAACCCTAATTTTTGTAAAGCATGCTACATGGTTAATTAGATTCATATAAGGTGTGTTTGGAAATTTATCAAGTTTTTAGAATAAAAGAATTTATTTTGGGCAGTATAATAAGTTTTAGAAATTCCTTAATGATAAGTTTCGAACTTATCTAATGATAGTATTAAAATAACGTTGAACTAAGGCTAACACTTGTTAAGGGAGTAGGTAATGTCAATATTCATTAGGAACTAATACACAAAAATCTCAAGAGATAAATACAATCAATAGGATCAATAAGTTAAAGGAAGAAAACAACCTTTAAGCTAAAATAATAAATAATGGATTACTTAAGTCTAAGGAAAAACCACCATCGATCAAGTTGTTAATTAATCATTACTACTCTCGAAACCTCTACCTTACTAAATATCCGTAGCTCATAAGTGAAACAAATCTGATTATCACAAGAAATATTATACTAAGAAAGGAGGAGAAAAACGAAAGAAACTCTAACCCCATAAGGTTAACAGTTCGAAGCTCTGAAAATTGAAGAAAGGTATATTTCTTTGACTAATATAGTTAGGTTATTTTCAACAGTTATATAATGATTTTAAGAGTGGTTCGAGGGTTACCATGCTTACAAATTTTAGAATTCTCAAGTTAAAGTCATGTTCATAAGTATTGACTAGATAAGCTTTAAATGATTATGAAGTATGTGGTTTTAATTTTCTTAGGGCGTATCATTTTCTAAGGCTAGCAAAGATAAGATTATAGTAGAGAAATTTAGTATCTAAGGGTTTGATGTTCTTAAAGAGTACCATAGTTGGGATTTCAAGGTGTTGTGATCGGAAGAATTAATGTCTAGTGGAACTCGGCGATTGTGAATGACCAATGCAACCAATTGGGCGATTCTTAGGTGATATGAGTTTCGATCGAAGCTATAGATATTATGCATTTTCGTCGCGTTGCAGTTATGTATAACCAATCATGTATCGATCGATTTAGAGTTAGCATATATAACCGGCGAATGTAGACTTCAACATGTTATATAAATTAGTGTAGTTTCGGTCGAAAGTTTGAAGATCTAAAATCTAAGAATCGATCGATTGAAAGGATAGGAAAAACTCGGCGATTCTAACTTTCGATCGAATCTAGGTTGAATGAGGATCAATCGAGCGAAACTTATTTCCATGCATGGTACAAACGGGTGATTGAAAGTTATAGTTAACGTTCAGCGCTAGTGAAGATTTCAATCAAGTGTTGACTTACCTTAGATATGAAATGGAGCGAACGACTTAGAGTTCTATTAAATTAGTATAGTTGAAATAATTTATTTCGGTTTAGTCATCTAATTTAGATATGACACTGATATTATGATATTTCTATTTAAGGGACGAAAAATAAAGCAAGGCGGTAAGTGTACTTAGCTCGGATGACAGGTAAGTGGGAATTTCACCTACAACACATAAAGTAATTTATGTGCGTATTTTACGTGACTATGTGCTTCGATGAGAATATGTGACTTGAATGATTTGTTATATATGATGGTTTGGTAAGTATTTGTTGCATTATACATGGAGCATATTGCATGTGCACGCACGAAATAAGTTGAGTATTTTGAGAGAGGAGTGTGCATTGTGTTATTCGCTTATTAGCGAAGTATGATTGGTTAGGATTGGTATTAGATGTAGAATCGCGAACGAGTCATAGCTACTTCTACAAAGGCACCATGACGGGATATAAACCGTCGAATGCATGTACCTAAATTATTTAGGTGCTGGGAAGGCACATGGTATTAATCAGCGTGCCAGGAAAAACGATTGTATGTATCTAAATCATTTAGATGCTGGAAGGCACATGGTACTAACCAGAGTGTCAGGAATAACGATCGTGATAGAGGGGCGACTTCGTAAATGGTAAAACTAGAAATAAATTCTAGTTTTATCTTAATCAGAGTGGGCCACTATCGTATTTTATCCGTATAGGATTTGGGCTCATGATATGATGGTGTGCGTAGTAAGTAGCTAAGGGCCCTGAGAGAAATAGAAAGAGATAAGAATGAGATGAGAGAACGAGTATTAAAAAGCATTGGCACGGATGCCTTTGCTAGTTTGGCACGTGCATGTCATGCATATTTCCACTTACTGAGCTTTATAGCTCATTCCATGTTTTATGTGCTGTAGGTACGTTTGAGTCTGACGTTGAGAAACGTCACGACTAAGGCAGGCTGACGGCGGTACTCCACAGTCTTTTGAGGGCGAGACTGTACATGGATGACAACTTGTGGAGAGATTTTAAGAAGTATTAAAATATTTTAATGTGTGAGATTTAAGTCGTTGTAAGATAACACGTGTACGAAATAAATGTGTGTGTAAGATATATTTAATGCGTGTGTTTGTATAATATTGAATTATTAAATAAAAGGATTTTTGTAGATCGGGTCTTCCGCAGCTACGTTGCGAAAAATCCGCCAAACTAGTTATAGGAAAAGTGGGGTGTGACACTAACTATGCCAATTTTCTATTTTGAATCACTATGTTTGCCAGTTAAAAAACTAAATTTTCTATTTTGAATCACTATGTTTGTCAGTTACAAAACTAGGTCACTAAGTATGTATATAGTAACAAAATTGGATCACTGACCTCTTTTTTCTTATCATATACATACTTAGTGACTCAAATTTGTAATTATATACATACTTAGTGACCCAATTGTGTTACTATATACATACTTAGTGACCTAATTATGTAACTGGCCAACATTTAATGTTACAACTCGTAACATATAGTATCAATCCGAATCTTCTAACTATTGGATGAGATCATAAATATCTCATATCACGACATTTTAATATATCAAATCATATATTATATCAAATGTGTTGGTCCAGCCACCAAGGAGGACGCCCACCAATATAGAAGAAAAGAAAAAAAATAAATAATATTATATTATAATATTATTTTAATGAAAGGTTTATATTGAAGGGCGACGCGGCGGATTCCTGTCCACCCGTTTCGAGTGGTCCAGAAGAGCTGAAGACATCTATAAATAGGCTGAGGATTCTTCAGTTATTATCATCACAAGCTCATTCGAGTTTTACTATATAGAGAGAGAAGTAATTCGAGTGAATTGTGAGGTTATCAGTTCAGGCAGAAACTGATCGGGTTCCACATCCACAGAGAGGTGTGAGGTATACACGAGTGGTAAAAGTGAGATAGTAAAAATTCGAGGGTTGTAATTTTTACTATAGTGAAGATTTTGCCGACTCGGCCGTGGTTTTTCCCTCTTCGTTAACAGAGGGTTTTCCACGTTAAAGTTCTGGTGTTCTTTCTTACCTTACGGTAATTTTATTTTTACCGTGGTAGTTACTGTGCGGGTCCCACCAAATTTACCCCGTGGGTCCCACTTCTCCCGATCGTTGTACTGAGCCAAACCGAGACCTGTTCCGCTGCGGGGCCCACTGACCACCGCGGGGCCCACCACCATTCCCAACAAGTGGTATCAGAGCCTGATAGTATTCTGAGTGTGCTCTGTGGTTGCAGCTTTGACTGATCTTCCACATCAGAAAAGATACTAGTAGGTTGCTGGTAGATTTTGACGGCCATGGAGAACGACGGAGGAATGATCAAGCTGACAGTAACGAATTACTCCATATGGAAATCAAGAATGGAGGATCATCTTTATTGCAAAGACCTCCATGAACCAATCGAAAATGAAGGCAAGATGCCCGAAGGCGGCAAGACTGACATATGGAAGAAATTGCAAAGAAAGACGCTAGCTGTGATCCGCCAATGGGTGGACATCAGCCTCTACAACCACGTCCGAAATGAGACAGACCCCCACAAACTCTGGACGAAATTGGAGGGTATGTACGAGGTAACGAATGCGCTGAGCAAGGTATTCATGATGCGAAAACTCATGAATGTGAAGCTGAACGAGGGACGATCAGTTGCTGAACATCTGAATGACTTTGAAGGGCTGGTAACTCAACTCACAAATGCCGGTCCAATCCTTGATGATGAGCTACAAGCATGTCTACTACTGGGATCTCTACCTGATAGCTGGGATACGTTGGTGGTATCGATCACTAACTCGGCACCAAGCGGTAAAGTCACGATGGAGATGGTGAAAAATAGGCTCTACAATGAAGAGCTACGACGGAAGGATGCTGCCAGCACCAGTACGGGAAATCAGGCCCTTGTCACGGAGAACAGGGTCGGAGCAAGAGTAGAGGACCAAAAGGATACGACAAGTCAAAAGATAGATCCAAGTCCAGGGAGATGAGGAAGTGCTACCATTGTGAAAAAGTTGGCCACTTACAAAGAAACTGTAGGCTTCTCAACAGAAAACAGAAACAAGATGATGACAAGAACACGTCTGCAATAGCCTCCAATGATGGCGGAGAGGTTACTCTGGTGAATGAGGCAGACTGTTGTCATGTTGCTGATGCAAGCACCGAATGGGTAGTGGACTCTGGTGCCTCCTACCATTGTGTTCCAAGGCGTGAATACTTCTCCACATATAAGGCGGGAAACTTTGGCACTACCAAGATGGGTAACCAAAGTGTTTCTAAAATAGTGGGAATCGGTGATATCTGTATCCAGACGAGCGTAGGGTGCACATTACGGCTGAAAGATGTGCGACATATTCCAGACCTGCGTCTCAACCTAGTTTCTGTGAAGGTGCTGGACAACGAAGGATACTATAATGAGATGGCGAATAGCAACTGGAAACTCACCAAGGGATCATTGGTGGTAGCGAGAGGAAAGCTATGCTGCTCGCTGTACAAGATGCACGCGACGATATGTGCTAACCAACTGAACGCAGTTGAAGATGATGCTTCTCCAAATTTGTGGCACAGACGGCTGGCACACGTAGGAGAGAAGGGGTTGAATGTCTTGGCTAGAAAGTCCCTCATACCAGTAGCCAAGGAGAAAGCGCTAAACCCCTGCGATTATTGTTTATTTGGGAAGAAACATAGAGTTTCATTCGCGAAGAACTTAACCAGGCGAATGAAGAAGTTGGAGTTGGTACACTCTGACGTATGTGGACCCATGGAAGTCGAATCTTTGGGAGGCAGTAAATACTTTCTGACCTTCATTGATGATGCGTCTCGCAAAGCCTGGGTATATCTGTTGCGGACGAAGGACCAGGTGTTCTATTATTTTAAGAAGTTCCATGCGATGGTGGAAAGAGAAACGGGAATGCCTCTAAAGTGTCTTCGCACAGATAATGGTGGTGAATACATCTCTCGGGAGTTCAGAGATTATTCCACGAAGCAGGGCATTAGGCATGAGAAGACAGTTCCTGGCACTCCTCAGCAGAATGGTGTCGCGGAGAGAATGAACCGAACCATTATGGAGAGAGTCCGAGCGATGCTCAAGATGGCTAATCTATCTAAGTCATTTTAGGGGGAAGCTGTCAACACTGCAGTCTATCTTATCAACCGACTACCTTCATCGGCGTCGGATTTCGACATTCCAGAGAAGGTGTGGACCGGTAGAGACATCTCATATTCGCATTTGAGAGTGTTTGGCTGCAAGGCGTTCATGCATGTGCCGAAGGAACAAAGATCCAAGCTCGATGATAAATCGAATCCTTGCATCTTTGTTGGGTACGGAGACGAGGAGTTTGGCTACAGACTTTGGGATCCAAAGAAGAAGAAGACTGTTCGAAGTCGCGATGTAGTATTCCATGAGCACGAGATCATGGGAGACTCAGATGTGGATGTGGCGAAATCCACAGGTGACGGTGTAGACGATTATACACCAGTTAGCATTCCATATGACGGTGCCACGGAGGAAGGAATGCAACAATCAGAACCTGAACCAGAAGAGCCAGCCATTGATGATGATGAATCTATCGTAGATGAAAACACTGAAGGTAATGAGCAGGGGGAGCCTTCAGATGTGCAAGAAGCAGTTGAACCTCAACTGAGAAGGTCAACTAGGGAACGCCAACCATCTACGAGGTATCCGAGTTCTGATTATATTTTGATTATTGACGAGGGGGAGCTAGAGAGCTTCCAGGAAGTACAATCTTGTAGGGACAAAGATTGTTGGACAAAGGCCATGCAAGAGGAGATGGATTCTCTGAAGAAGAATGATACGTACGAGTTAGTTCGATTGCCGAAAGGAAAGAAGGCACTCAAGAACAAATGGGTGTACAAATTGAAGAAGGATGATGGCAAGTTGGTCAGATACAAGGCTCGATTAGTGGTCAAAGGTTTCACTCAGAGGAAGGGAATCGACTTTGACGAGATATTTTCACCGGTCGTGAAGATGAGTTCAATCAGAGTCATACTGGGACTAGCTGCTACTATGGATCTTCACTTGGAGCAACTCGACGTGAAGACCGCATTCTTGCATGGTGATCTTGATGAGGAGATATACATGGAACAACCAGAAGGGTTCGAGGTTAGAGGTAAAGAGGACATGGTCTGCCGGCTGAAGAAAAGCTTGTACGGACTGAAACAAGCTCCACGGCAGTGGTACAAGAAATTTGATTCTTTCATGGTGCATCAGGGGTTCAAGAGAACAAATGCAGATCCATGTGTTTACGTCCGGAGATACTCTAACGGTAAATTTATCGTTCTTCTCCTGTATGTTGATGATATGCTAATTGTCGGACAAGATGCAGAGATGATTAGCAGGTTGAAGAAAGATTTGTCACGTTTGACATGAAGGATTTGGGTTCGGCAAAGCGGATTCTCGGAATGGAAATTACCCGAGATCGAAAAGCTGGGAAACTGTGGTTATCCCAGGAGCGCTATATTGAACGAGTTCTAGAGAGGTTCAATATGAAGGATGCTAAGCCAGCTAGCACGCCACTTGCCGCGCACTTTCAGTTGCGAAAGAAATCCAGTCAATCAACAAATGAAGACGGAGAAGATGTCCCAGATGTTTCATATTCATCGGCGGTCGGAAGTTTGATGTACGCCATGGTGTGTACGAGGCCAGATATCGCTCACGCAGTTGGCGTTGTGAGTCGGTTTCTATCGAATCCCGGGAAGTCACATTGGGAAGCAGTGAAGTGGATCATGAGGTACCTGAGAGGAACTTCCAAATTATACCTAACATTTGGAAATGGTAAATGTTTTCTTACAGGCTATACGGATGCTGATATGGCCGGTGATCTCGACAGCAGAAAGTCGACGTCGGGGTACATATTTACATTCTCAGGGGGAGCTATCTCATGGCAGTCGAGGTTACAGAAATGTGTTTCTTTATCAACTACTGAAGCGGAGTATGTTGCAGCAACGGAAGCGGGCAAGGAGATGCTCTGGTTGAAGAGATTCCTTCAGGAGTTGGGAATTCAGCAGGAGGAGTAATATTTTGCGATAGTCAAAGTGCGTTGGACTTGAGCAAGAATACTATGTATCATTCGAGGACGAAACACATCGATGTTCGTTATCATTGGCTCAGACTAGCTATTGAGGAGAAAGCGTTCAAGCTGCAGAAAATCCACACAGACAAGAATGTTGCGGACATTCTGACGAAGGTTATTCCCAAGGAGAAGACGGAGTTCTGCGCCGGACACGCAGGCATGGGCTATCGCTGAGGCGGTAGGAAATCTTCGCCGCAAAAATGAATGAGGCTGGAGGGGGAGAATTGTTGGTCCAGCCACCAAGGAGGACGCCCACCAATATAGAAGAAAAGAAAAAAAATAAATAATATTATATTATAATATTATTTTAATGAAAGGTTTATATTGAAGGGCGACGCGGCGGATTCCTGTCAACCCGTTTCGAGTGGTCCAGAAGAGCTGAAGACATCTATAAATAGGCTGAGGATTCTTCAGTTATTATCATCACAAGCTCATTCGAGTTTTACTATATAGAGAGAGAAGTAATTCGAGTGAATTGTGAGGTTATCAGTTCAGGCAGAAACTGATAGGGTTCCACATCCACAGAGAGGTGTGAGGTATACACGAGTGGTAAAAGTGAGATAGTAAAAATTCGAGGGTTGTAATTTTTACTATAGTGAAGATTTTGCCGACTCGGCCGTGGTTTTTCCCTCTTCGTTAACAGAGGGTTTTCCACGTTAAAGTTCTGGTGTTCTTTCTTACCTTACGGTAATTTTATTTTTACCGTGGTAGTTACTGTGCGGGTCCCACCAAATTTACCCCGTGGGTCCCACTTCTCCCGATCGTTGTACCGAGCCAAACCGAGACCTGTTCCGCTGCGGGGCCCACTGACCACCGCGGGGCCCACCACCATTCCCAACAAAATGGGCTTGCGCGTCTCGATCGTAGGTTGACATCTATCATTTCATTACAAATGTTTATCCAACGTTTTTCCACAGCCTTCCTCGTTAACGTTTTGATGCAACTGACGTTAATACATAGAACACATTAACTGCATACATAGAAACAAACTCACCACATCACAATATTCTTACAAAGTCGAATAATCCGAAAAAAACACACGTAAAAACACTCCAACCTTTTTCCAAACAACACAAACAGCTAAAAGAAGACAACCTCATACTGAATTTATTTAGATCAAAGCGCATTTGATCACATATCGAAACATCTAAGCACATTGGAAATCCTTGGGAACATTCTTGGAGCAAACATTAAGAAGCAAACTAAGCGAAAGAGGAATGTTCAAATTAATCCCAAGAACGTTAGCTTTGATCGATCAGCTTCAAGCAAAGTACAACACGGAGTTTTCGGTGGTGTGCCAATGCTAATACCTATTAATCCACCGAGCAAATCAGCACAAACACCAAGCTTGAGTGTGTCTCTAGGGCACGTGGCTTGACCCGAGCCAGGGCTAGCCGTGGCTGGCGGTGGTGGGCACAGTGGCTTGGGCTTGGGTTTAGGCTTGGGCTTAGGTTTGGGAGGGCTAGGGCAAGTTCCACAAGCACTAGCGAGGGTGAAGAGTGCAAGGTTTAGGACAAGGAAGAGAGCAATGGATGTGTTTTTCTTGGAAGCCATGGTGGGCTTTTTTTTTTATTATTTTGCCTTGAGGAAACCCTTGGTGATTTGTGGTGGTTTATATAGAGGGAAATGGGGTGATGGGATTTTGTTAAATTCGATTTAAATTTGATATGAGCTTTTAATTAGCTGGAAGGGGCTATGATTGATGGGATATTGTTCTTGGAATTTTTGGATGCTTGTGAATAGAGGTGCAAATTGCATTGATTGAGATGGACTTTTAGGGTTTTCTGCTATTATTTGTGATTGAACTATTAGTTTTACGTGATAATCGGCGAAGAAACGACTTGAAAGACGTGACTTGGCGTTGAGGAATGTAATCATTTTTTTAGGAGGTATATCGGATAATGTCATAATATTTCCTAGATTCTAGCGAAACTATTTCTTGACATGTCGGTATCTTCTCAAGTCCATACACAAACTACGATAATTAAGGAATCCAAGTGAAATTTAACACTTGAAGATCGACCTAGAAATATCAGGAGGTCGACAATGTGACATATCCCTATATGGGACAATTTTTGTTATGTTAGGCTTTTCTTAATTTTTTCTTTTTCAATTTCTCATTTCATCTTTATCTGTAAGTGATAATAATAATAATAATAATAATAATAATAATGATCATAATAATAATAATAATGTTAGCATCATCTTGCATCAAGTGGTACAAAGACTTCACATGTTGATCACTGTTCTGGAGATTTTGGACTTGTCCGAAAATACCGATGGATGCTAATTGCTACTTGTAACTGAAATATAAATAATATATTTGGGGTTTAGCAACCTGTAAATATTAAGCTTATCGTATTAGGCGCACACTATTTCAATCTTTGTGGGTTCACACAAGAACGGGCAAATAACTCATCCCCCAAGTCAAATCCTATATACGTATTGTTATACCCCGGATGTAACCTGTAAATATTCGAGTCTAATCGAAGACGGGGCGGGAAACATCTCCCGCGAAAAACACCCCCCGAGGAGGGACACACCCCTGAGGCATAAAGACCTCCCGAGGCGACGAGCCGCGAAAATATATCCCGAGGAGGAAAATGCCCCCGAGGCGGCCTATGCCCGAAGAGCGCCACCCGAATAATAACTCCTCGCTCGAACAAATACCCGATGTCGTCAAGTGCCCGAGAAACTACAGCTTGTGTGGACATTTAGTGTAATAGAGCCTATGTGGATTGCCACGTCACAACCAACAAATTGACCAATTAAAAGCCACTAAGCCATCACATAGGCATGGAAAGGAGTGGGTGGTTACATAACCTCCACCCCTTTAATATCGTGTGATATTATTAATAGTGGGGGAGTTTTACATATATGGGGGAGGGAAGAACCATCATATCTATCTCTCGGATTCACAACTCATTTCTCAGATACAAACTACAGACATTTTTCTTAAGGGCCTACGACGAGAAGCAAGCTGAACCCTCTCATAGCTCTTGACGATGGATCTCTCATCTTCTAACACTTTTAACTAACTACCATCTCTATTTCTCGTCAGAAGAAAACTGCGACCACAGCCAAACCACGTATAAGGATGCATTTCTCGTAGCCGAACGTATTATCGTTTCATACTCTCTTTAATTATTGCTTTATTTTATTTTCTTATACGCTTTAACGTCTACGAATGATTATCTGACTCGAGCGTCGGAGGGGCGTCGCCGAAACGGCGCCCTTTAGCCCGTCTTTTTCGTGGAATTTCAGGGATCCGTCGAAGACGAAGACGGCGAGCTCGAAACGGCGACGGGCCGATAACTTCCAACGCACCATTGATGCGTCGGGACATTTTTCGACGGCATCAATTGGCGCCGTATGTGGGAATCAGATAAATAAATAGAGGTGCACTTGGGAGAATCGAGAAATCTGACGTTGTTTCGAGCTCTCGTCGTCAACCCAATCGAGTTCGCCGACTTTCAACGAGCCGGGGACAAAACTCAAGTATATCAGCACCATAAGCTCGCTTCGCCACCCGAGCAGACCATCGCTAATCTTCACGAGCTCAGCTGCAGGCAGCCACTGTCGGGGCTCAATTCTCGGGCAGCCGTTCGAATGGACCAATCGTTATCGCCCTTGGAAACGGCACCGAAGGAGACATCGCCAAACAAGAATTATAGGCCTGTCGCACCTCCCAAAATTGAAGCCGTACGTCTAAAAGCCACCGTCGCCGCAATTAAGCGACCATCGAAACAACCTCGATTAAGCAGCCCCATTACGAAGCTCGACAGCAGCTCTGTTATTAGTGCCTCGAGACCACCCGTCTTTGCAGTTTTGCTATTAGTGCTCGGGACCATGCACCTTCGTCATCGAAACTGCCCCACACGACATAGTTACGACTCGAGCGATGACATTACAGCACTGCCGCAGCCCCTCATCAGCCGGGATCTATGCATCTTCAGATGTACGGAATGTCATCGGCACATGGCACAAGCGAGAGCAGCCACCATCGAGGCTCGACAAGCTGTTTCGGGCGAACCGATCACCGTAGGGAACAACCAATATTTGCAGCCGTACATCTTGGCTCGAGTACGACCAGCTGAGCTGATCCCACAACTATACACATTGAAAAGCATTCGGCCCAAGGAGATGCGTCGCGCATCCTAGCACCAGCCGTCGCGCCCGAGATCGATGGACAAAATCGCATCACCCACAATATACCAACAGCCAGCGAACCAACATCGATTATCGACATCGAGAAAAGTTTCGAGCTCGTCGTCGCCAACTGTCGAGTTCGCCGCCTTTCAGAGAGTCGGGGATGAAGTTCAAGAACTCGAGCAGCACAAGTCACTTCACAACCGCCTCGAGCACACAATCCCAACCTTCACAAGCCTAGCTGCGGGGTGCCCACCGCCGAGACCCAATTCCCGGGCAGCTGTTCGAATGGACCAGCCATTGTCCTTTGGAAAACGGCGCTGAACAAGCCATCACCAAACACGAATTGTAGACCGGCGCACATCCTAAATCGGAAGTCGTACGCACACCTCGACCTAACAGCAACCATTGCCGGCAATTGAGCACGAAGGCAAAAGCTCGGCAGCGGCTTTGGTGTCGGTGCCTCGGGACCAGCCACCATCATCACCGAAACCGATATCACAGGCCACTGGGCTGAAAACGCTGTAGCGACTGATATCAAGGGATGAATTCGCCGTTACAGCCTAACCTTGACCGCTCGAACAAATCGGGCAGTGTCACGCGAAATTAAAGGTAAAGCTTTACATTCCTTGATGGCTAACTGCTTCTCCAATGTGGCCCAGACTTTTCGGAGCTAAATCGCCTCGTTTGAGGGAGTGCGAGGAACCATCGGCTCAAAATACCCCTAGAAATCGTGATTGCCGAAATTTTCGGGGCATAACCACCACGTGATCGATCCACATACATCTGATAGTCACCACCATCGCCTCCCGATCGGCCACCGGCGGCAGATCATCCGTTGCCCACGGCTTGGACCCGGTTGTAAGCTTTTCATGTGTATCAGGGTTGATTCGAAATTACTTTATCTATTGGGTGCTTTCTGTCATTTCATTAGAGAACCATATTTGTGAAACTTAAAGTCTGGGGTAGCTCTGAGAATTATTAAAATATGTGAGCTATTGGTGTAAGTTTCATAGGTTACGTTGGACTATTCGGGGGGGTTTATCACATTGGGCTACTAGATTTATTTCCTTAGCATCCTCCTTACTATGCACCTGGGCTTTGTGATTCTACTTGGGTTGCTGTAAATTTCATTGGGCAGCTCGAATCTACTTTTCGAAACCTAATTGTTTTTCTAGGCTGCGAGGATAAATTGCATAGATCTGCCTTCATGATTTTTCTTGGGCCATCAGATTTAATTTATTTATCTGCTAGTTACCTTGTTGAAAGGCTGAAATTAATAATTCGGGTAGGTTGGAGATAATTTTATTAAGCCTGCTGGAATCAGTTTTGTTGGGTTGAGATTATTTTGGGCTGCTTACTAGTGGGCTTTAGAAACACGTTGGGTTATGCATTACAGAACCACTTAGATTCATAGGGCTATACTTGCTCGCTTTGAAATTTCTAGGATTTATATTCTAGTGGAACGATAGAAATTAATTTAGCTGTGAATATTTTATGTATCAACTCTGCGTACTTCAGGCATGAGGGACTAACTTAGAGATAGTAGTAGTGAGAACCAAATATCTAACATTCATGGTTGTCGGCGAGTTGAATGAGTGCAGGGACTCCCGTCGGCGACACAACGGGCACGACATACCGAGAATTTACAAAGACTCGACCGACCAGCCTCGACCCTTGACTTGGCAGCATTTTCGTAGCTACTCTTTTATTGAGGGATGTTGCTACTCTTTTAGAATGAGTTTCGCAGCTATATCTTAAATATTGCATAAACCGCTAAAACAAATAACATATTAGGTTAGGTCATAGCAAGTTTATACATAATTTATGGGCGAACAACATTTTTAGTCCCCGATGTCTGGGACATGGGCGTTTCTGGTCCCTCATGTTCCGAGATGCACTTTTAGTCCACAATGTTATCAATTGTGGACGGTTTTGGTCCCTCGATTAATTTAATCGCTAATTTAGACGAAATTTAACACGTGAGAGCCTATGATCTCCTTTTAATCGACGTAAACCTCATAGCACATCTTCTTCTTCAACTCGTTAGTGTCATTACGTATCATATAACTCATTTCAATTAAGGTTGTCAATCATTTCCTAAATGTGATGTATAATGATGTTCATGTGTGTTTAAGTCGAAGAAGAAGATGTGTTATGAGGTTTTACGTCGAGTAAAAGGAGATCATGGGCTCTCACGTGTTAAATTTCGTCTAAATTAGCGATTAAATTAATCGAGGAACCAAAACCGTCCAAAATCGATAACATCAGGGACTAAAAGTGTCACCTCAAAACATGGGGGACCAGAAACGCCCATGCCCCAAACATCGAGGACTAAAAAATGTCGTTCTCCCTGCAATTTAAACTATTGCAAGCATACGCAATCTATATATATCGGGGCGGGTTTCGCCTGTTAGATCTGATAGATCTCGATTATGATAGCCGTTACGTAATCTTGATTCCATAATCGAGTTACTAACGTAACCGTTAGATCCCTAAACATGGCATCGTAAGGTAATCTCCTTTTCGTAAGCGAGATTACGGCCATGTGCGCGGAAGCGCACGGTGATCATAACGTGCTCTCGTTATTCGTAAGCGAGATCACCACCGTGAAGCGGATCTTCTCTAATACATGATCGAAATTAGTTTATAGTAATGAATTACATGTGTTGATGGCAGACATAGTTGATGGCAGTTAGGACGCGACTCTTCGGCTCTTTCGCTCTACGGAGGTTGATGGAGACTCGTGTGCTTCTTTAAGGGACATCGTACCATTCGATCGTTAGGAACATTTGTAATACGCTATCTAGTGTGTGTGTGTGTGTTGTTGTGTTTTTGGGATACGTTAAAAGGGTTAATGTAATAGCCTATATATAGAGTCACTAGGGAACCATGTATTAATTATAGAGCAAGAGACGGGACACGCCAATAAGTGTAATGGTTATTAGTCCGTTCATCAAGGCTTAATAACCGGGAGATAAGTAATAAATTATTAAGGATCAAATTATCCCAACTAAGTATTCTGTAGGCCAACAATAACGGGAATGGATCGAATCATCCAACATTCTCCCACTTGGCCAAAGAACATAATTAATTAGTTTTCCATAATGGGATTATGTCGACACCATTATATCCTTAATAATAACCATATATCTAAACATCGAATCGAATATAGGCTGAATCTAAAACAACCACGAAATTGATTTGTTCCTAAGTCACAAACTCGACATCTTCGACATTAGGCCCATAGTGGTCCTCGACGTGATTGTATATCATAATGCTTAACATTATTGTACAGGTTATTAGTTATAAGTCACATCATCAACATAACTATGATCCATATCATTACATAATGTGATCACAAAATTAATCCATTCAAACTAATGACCTCGATAAATCAAAGTTCGCATAAAGTCACAAATTACATACGTACCCGCGAAACACTTGGGAGGTAAAGCTTTCGTACTTATCATGTGCTCAATGGATATTATGGATCCTTTCTTTCACATAAAGATACTTAATATCAATGTGCTTTGAAGCACTACTTGACTTGTTATTCTTAGAAAAGAATACTACAGTCTGATTATCACAGTAGATTTTGAGTGGTTTTGTAATTGAGTTCACGACTTGAAGCCCAGCAATGAAGTTCCTGATCCAGATCGCGTGACAGGATGCTTCATAACATGCGACGAACTCTGTTTTCATGGTAGAAGAAGCTGTAATAGTTTGCTTTGTGCTTTTCCATGAAACACGTGCACCAGATACCATAAATACGTATCCAAGCATTGATTTAATGGTGTCAAGGTACCCCTCACAACGGAATTAGAGTACCCAATAGCTTCAAGAGTCTCTTATTTTCCATAAACGAGCATATAATCTTTGGTACCCTGTAAGTATCGCAGAACTATTATAGCATTCTTCCAGTGATTCATTCCCGGGTTAATCTGGTAACGTCGAAGCATGCCAAAGTATAAGCGATATCTGGGCGCCTACAGACTTGAGCATACACATGGCTCCCGACAGCAGAGGCATAAGGGATTTTATCCATTTTTTGCTAGCGCCAATTGGGTCCTAGGACACTGTGATAAACTGAATTTTTCACCTTTGAGACTGGTGCAACCGTGGAAGAGCAATTATGCATGTTGTATCTTTTAAGGACCTTTTCAATATAAGCTTTCTGAGAAAGGCCTAACATGCCACGAGTTCGATCTCGGTGAATTTCTATGCCAATAACGCAAGAGGCTTCACCAAGATCTTTCATATCGAATTTACTCGATAAAAATTCTTTAGTCTCGTGTAACATGCCTAAATCATTAAAGGCAAGTAATGTCATCCACACCTTATATATAGGATGCTGCTACTAATCTGGCCCAGAAAGAGACACCAAATAGTCTAGGAAACATTATCCGATACAATCCACCAGACAAAAGTATGTGTTAGGAATATTTTAGAAGTGTCCAAAATATTAATTCTAAGTCTTGTAATTTCTTTTCTATGTATTTTATAGATGTTTTATTTATGTAATTGGGTTGTATGTGTAATGGGCTTGTTAGGGGCCCAATGGGCTTAAATACCTCACAAGGTATTTAAGCTTAAACCCTAACTTCATTAATGCAAGTTTCCATTTTGCTAAAATCCCACTTACTCAACACTAAACCTCAAAAGCAAACTATTCACATATTACGAAGGTTTAATCTGTTGAAGTGTTCTTGGATAATCTGGATTTACAAGTGGTATCAGAGCCAAGCGTGTAGGTGAGGAAACTTCATTTCAAGCTTTTAGGGATTAAGCAGTTTGAACTCTTGCGTGGTTGCTATTCTCTGTTTCAAAGCTTAAACTCTCGTTTATTAGTCATTCTCGGAGATACTCTGTTTGTTAAGGCAAGCTTGTATTGCTATCAATTCTGAGTCATCATAGTGGTCTCCGTGGAGGTTGTTTCAGTTTTGTTAGATTTCTGTCTAAAACATTTGAAGAACAGTCCTGTTCTTCAGTGTGTTCTTGAGCTTACGAACGGAACTATTTTTGGGAACTTGGATTGCGAACTCAAGGATTTCTGTTGTTTCACGGCTCATTCATCTCACAAGGCTACTTTGCGATTCCAAATTACCACACTTGGTTTGCTGTTTCAAGTTTGCGCATCGGCACTTCGCAAAGCTCTACTTTGCGAGTTCGAGGTCACCAAGCCGTCAGATTCTCGAAGATCAACGTCTCAGGATTTTCTTCACTTTGCGTTCTCCGGTTCACTTTGCGAATTGGAAACCCTTTGCGACCTCTTGACTCTTTGCGAACTCACAACTGCTTTGCGAACCCAGGACAGTTTGCGATCTCATTTAATCATTGTGCGAACTTTGCTCACTTTGCGAACTCCAGCGTAGTTTGCGAATTCAAAGCACTTTGCGAACTCAAGTTTACTTCGCGGATTCAGGACAAGTTGCGAACTCAAATAGCACTTTGCGAACTCTGCACACTTTGCGAATTAAGCTAGTTCGCGAATCTTCTCATTAACCCGCAAAGCGATAACTTTGCGAACTCACTCTCTCAATTCGCAAACGAGCAAAATACCTTAATTCGCAAACACTTTGTCCTATCCACTCTTGCGATACATATCCATATATTTCAAAATCAATTCCAAATTTGATTTTGACCAAAATTCTCAATTCAATTTCAATTTTCCTCACATTACACGTTAACGATCATATCCAAAACACTAGCAATGGACTCTTTCAGCATGGGAAATGATGTTAGACCTCCCATCATCCGACATGGAGAATACACAGTTTGGAAGAGAAGATTCATCAACTTCATAGAAAGTAAGGACAATTCCGAGAACCTGTTGGAATCTATTTACAATGGACCCACACAGTACTGGACTATAATCCCCGCCACTACTGACACCACTCCTGCAAGAGAGGAACAGAGGATCTTGAAAACTGCTGACCAATGCAGTGATGAAGAAAAACTGCGACTAAAGGCAGACAAAGTGGCAAAATCATACATGATGCAGGCCATTCCCAATGACATTTTGATGCAACTCGAATGTGGTGATAGCGCAAAAGAAATGTGGGATGCTCTTCGAATCATGATGCAGGGGACAGAAGTCAATACAATGGCAAGAATGGCGAACACACTCATCTCTTATGACCGCTTTCATGCTAACAAAGGGGAAACTCTCCAAGAAACCTTCCATCGATTTCTTGTCCTTCTAAACGAGCTAAAGATGAATGGAGTCACAAAAAGCGTAATGGAGATCAATATCAAATTCTTAGGATCACTTCATTCAGAATGGGAGGCTACTGCAATTATGATAAGACAAATGAACGATCTAACCAAAGTTAGCATTCATACACTATTCGACTACCTCAATCAACATTCCAATCATGTGGAGAAACGAAGGGAGGAAATCAAATCATTAGGAAGCGACTCACTTGCTCTTATGACTGAACGATCATCAAGAAAACCAACCAAGGACAAAGAAATTTTGCAGTCATCACAAGTTAAGGAAGGAGGAGACTCTGATTCTGATGACGAATCCAAGGATCTTTCAAAAAATGGAGACCAGGAGATTACTCTCAAGGATCTTGCTAAGCAACTCGCTCTGGTCTCAAATTTTGTGCAGAAGAAATTTTATAAGAAGACTGGATCCTCCTCAAATCGTCAAAGGACCTCCTCCAACTCTAGAGGAAAGACTCAGGATGAGGGAAACAACTCTGAAACTCCTCATCAAGGCGGAAAATGCTTCAACTGCGGAAAGATTGGACACTTTGCTAGAGAGTGCAGAATGCCCAAGAAAAAGGATGTTAACTATTACCGTCGAAAAGTTCAATTGGCCGAACAAAAGGAGAAGGGACTGATCTTAATGGCAGAAGAGGACCATTGGCTTGAAGATACCTCAGACAGCGAGAATGAGAACACGGCACTGATGGCCAATGTGGATGACGAAGAAGATGGAGCTGGAGCTGAAGAAGGCGAATCAAACAGGGAAACCTCTAACAATTCAGAAATGGTGGAGGTAAGTGAAACAGATTATGATTCTTTACTTAAGATGAAAAATGAATTTTTATCCTTATATAAATCTAACAAATTAGGTAAAAGAAAAATCAAGGAACTAGAAGCTAATTTAGAGAAAAATTTAGTAGTATTAGATAAGTTTAGATATGATTATGCCTGTGAGAAGAATCGCGTAATTGTAGCAAATGAAAAAATTGCTAAGCTGGAAATTCAAGTGAAAAAAGGCGAAGCTAAAGCCAAGGATTTAGAAAAGGAAATGAAATCTCATAGAGATCAGGCAATGGATGCTACAATTAAATATGACTTACTAAGTAAAGAACGGGAAAAACTATACTCCAAAATAAAAAAATTGGAGGATCTTTTAACCCGACGAGATCAATCGGAACAAACAATCTTTTTAAACAAACCAGCTAACATTGATTTTTACAATCCTTATAAGGGACTAGGTTTTGAAAACCCAGGTAAGTTAAAAGAAGGCATATCAAATTCACCCTATCTATACGATCTCAAATTTATGCAGACAGGTTGCCTTGCAAATCTAATGTCTTTTGTCAGTGAAAATGAGACAACAACACACAGTGAAACTCAATTATCTTTTAACTACACAGAATTAAATGATAGTTATAAAGAAAGAAGTTGTCCAGCAATAACTGAATTTGAGACTGATATTTTTCATCTAAATGAAGGAGAAACCTCAGGTACTTCGGAAAGTAAGACACCGATGATCACATATGCAACTGGATATATGCCTGATTGCATAAAGAAAATCAGTGATCTTCATTCCACTCTCGAAAGCGAGAGAAAATCATTTGATGAAGAAAGAAAAAAACTTCTTCATGAAATATCTTCACTTAAAGAAAAAATAAGATTACACACTATTTCATACACCTTACTTTCAAATGACAAAATTTCCTGCACTAATTCATTAAAATTTTCAGGACCCACAAAAGAGCCATTGAAAGGTCAAGTATGGGTTAAAAAGGAAGATATCTTGAAGGAGAATCGCGATCTTAATGTACCTTTTGTCATTGAGTATTTTCCTTCCAAAACCTTTGTACCATCTTTATTTAGTCATGTATCGAAAAAATCATCTTCTTCAACAAAAACAAAGTTTTCCGTGCGTGATCATGTCACCAAACAAACTCACATGACAATTCCTAAAAACAAAACTACAACGTCAAAACAAGAATCAAAATCAAAAGCTATCAAAGAACCTGTCAAATTTACAAAAACCAAAAAACTCGAGTCTAAACCTAAGACAAAAAGACCCTCACTAGAGCACAAATGGATTCCAAAGCTTCAAACTGCAGGAACACATATTCCTATCCTAGAAATAGGTAGTGACTCTGTGTCATCCCTTAACAAAGGAAAATCCAGGAAGTCTAAACGGACTAATAAAATTGACAGAGGTGGACCCATATTTCAATGGGTACCTAAAACCCTCTAGTTTTATATTTGCAGGCCCTTCATGTGTGGTACTTAGATTCTGGTTGCTCCACACACATGACTGGGACAAAGGAACTGTTGAGCAACTACATTGATAGACCTGGAGGACTGGTACGCTTTGGTAATAGCAATGGAGCCAGAATCCTTGGTCATGGCGATCTCATATGCAATCGACTTACAATCAAACAAGTCTCGTATGTTGAAGGACTGACACACAACCTCTTATCAATAGGACAGTTCAGTGATGTTGGACTCCAAGTTGTGTTTCTAAAGAAAACTTGCAAAATTCTCAATGCCAATGGTGAAGAACTCCTAACTGGAACTCGCAAGACAAATCTTTACACCATTGATATCAGAACTGTCAAACCAAAGACTGATATCTGCCTAATCTCCAAAGCAACCTCAACTCAAAATGACTTATGGCACCAGCGATTATCTCATCTTAACTTCAAAACCCTCAACAAGCTATCAACCAACAAATTGGCTATTGGACTACCACCATTGAAGTATCAAAAAGAGCATATATGCTCTGCTTGTGAGAAGGGAAAAATGAAGAAAGCCTCACACCCTACGAAACACACAGCATCCACTCAACATCCTCTAGAGCTTTTACACATGGATCTGTGTGGCCCAATGCGAACTGAGAGCATAAGTGGAAAGCGATATATGCTGGTTATCGTCGACGACTATTCCCGATACACTTGGGTACGCTTTTTACGAACTAAATCAGAGACAGTAGAACATATTCCAAATCTAATCAGAACAACACAGAACCTACTTCAGAGAAATGTTCAAATAGTTAGATCAGACAATGGAACAGAATTCAAGAATCAACAGCTCAGTGACTTCTACGAATCCATAGGAATTACTCAACAGTTTTCTGCTATTTACACACCTCAACAAAATGGGGTTGTTGAAAGGCGAAATCGTACACTCGTAGAGGCTGCCCGAACAATGATCATCCAATCATCACTACCTCATTTCCTTTGGGCTGAAGCAATGAATACTGCTTGCTATACACAGAATCGCACAAACATTCATCTAAGATTTGGTAAGAGGCCCTATGAACTTATAAATGGAAGACTGCCCAACATTGCCCATTTTCGAATTTTTGGATGCAAGTGCTTCGTCGCCAACGACCGCGAAGACAAGTCCAAGCTCGATCCAAAAGCAACTGAAGGAATCTTCGTAGGCTACTCTGCACAATCTAAGGCATACAGGATATTTCTCAGAAACAGAAGGATGATCATTGAAAGTATAAATGTCACCTTTGATGAGGGACTCGAACCTTCTACTGGACATAGCAGTTTGGGACAAGTCTCTAGAACACCACACCTTATTCATTCTCATAATGAAGAAGGAGAATGTTCGAGAGATGCCTCTGAATGGAACTCTACAGATCAACAAGCAACTGATTCCTCTAGACAAAGCAACCCAACATGCTTCACTCAACGAGCTCAAGAAGAACGGGATTTGGATCTACTTCTTGAGCATATTTATATCTTTCAAAATCAGAAAAGACCATCTACCGATCCATTTCCAAATACTGAATCCAGTCCTAGTTCGTCAACTCATGATTCAGAACCTATTCCTAACCAGACAATTCCTCCCTCAGATGCAGAAGCCTCGACCCCAACAACTTTGACCACAACGCAGACAGAGGCCTCCTCCTCAACTTCAGCTGGCACTGCAATCGAATATCCACTAAGTGATGAGTCGCAAATAGACGAAACGACACTACCCCACGAAAAGAAATGGGTTCGACATCATCCTACTGATCAAATAATAGGAGATCCAAATACAGGAGTAACGACTAGAAGATCACTTTCAAATGAATGTCAGTTCACCTGTTTCTTGAGTCAAACAGAACCTAAAAGAGTAGTTGACGCACTACGGGATCCTAACTGGATAGTGGCTATGCAAGAGGAGATTAATCAATTCGAACGTCTCAAAGTCTGGAATCTAGTTCCTCGTCCAAAAGGAAAAACGGTGATCGGAACAAAGTGGGTATTTAAAAACAAAAAGGACGAAGATGGTGTTGTAATTCGGAACAAGGCTAGACTTGTTGCTAAGGGATATAATCAACAGGAAGGAATTGATTATGATGAAACGTTTGCCCCTGTAGCTAGAATCGAAGCTATTAGGTTATTCCTTGCATACGCAGCACACAAAGACTTTACTGTCTATCAAATGGATGTAAAAACAGCCTTCTTGAACGGAATTCTAAAAGAAGAAGTGTATGTGTCACAGCCAGACGGATTTCTCAATGCTGATCATCCCGACTTTGTTTACAAACTTGACAAATCACTGTACGGACTTAAACAAGCTCCAAGAGCCTGGTATGAGGTGCTATCCGACTTTCTTATCTCCTCAGGTTTCACTAAAGGGAAAATTGACACTACCTTGTTCGTAAAGAAAGATGGTTCTGATATCATGCTTGTGCAAATCTATGTGGATGATATCATTTTTGGCTCTACAAATCCTAAACTTTGTGAAGAATTTAGCATTCTGATGCAATCACAATTTGAAATGAGTATGATGGGAGAAATGTCATTCTTCCCCGGATTACAAATCAAACAACTTCAGGATGGGATTTTTATTAATCAATCAAAGTACATTCACGATATTCTCAAAAAGTATGGGATTGACAAGAGCAAATCATCGAGTACACCTATGTCCACATCATGCTCGCTCGATGCAGATCACTTAGGTGAACCTGTAGATGTTACTCATTACCGAGGGATCTTTGGTTCATTACTCTACCTCACAGCCAGTCGGCCAGACATCTTATTCTCTACATGTCTTTGTGCTCGATTTCAAGCTAACCCCAAGGAGTCGCATCTTCATGCCGTCAAAAGAATCCTCAAGTATCTGAAAGGAACACCAGACCTTGGACTGTGGTATCCTAAGAACTCAAATATGAAACTAATAGGGTATTCTGATGCAGACTTTGCAGGTTGCAGATTAGACAGAAAAAGCACTTCTGGACACATCCAATTCCTAGGCGACAAGCTTGTATGTTGGGCCTCGAAGAAACAAAATTGTGTGTCAACTTCCACGGCGGAAGCAGAATACATTGCTGCAGCCAGTTGCTGCTCACAAATTTTGTGGATCAGAACTCAACTACGGGACTACGGGTTCGATCTAAATAGAATTCCTATTTACTGTGATTCCAAGAGTGCAATTGCAATTACATGTAACCCTGTTCATCACTCACGCACTAAGCACATAGATCTTCGCTATCACTTCATAAAGGACCACGTAGAGAGAGGCATAATAGAAATGTACTTTGTCAATACAGAGTTTCAACTAGCCGACTTGCTTACAAAAGCATTGGATGAAAAACGCTTCCAATTCTTAGTAGCAAAGCTGGGAATGTTGAACCTCAACTTTTAATTTTGCCTATGCCCTCCTACAGTTCACCATTTATCTATCTGCTAAGTTACTAATCTCTTATTCTGTGCGTGTTTACTATATTAATTAGTTTATTAGGATTTTACTTTTCTCTCTTTGGTTAATTTCTATTTTTCAATAAATTTTTTCCTGTTTACAATAAGTCGATGTATCGCCAATGCTGATGGCCATGCATCGAGGGGGAGTGAGTTCAATCATTTTTCAGATACTCGATAGGCATTATATCTAGGGGAGTTTTTCAACAAATATTTATTCAAGAAACCCAAACATTTAGGGGGAGTTTTCGTACAACAACTCAAATACTTATTCAAAGAAATCCAAACATTTAGGGGGAGTTTTCGTACTCTCAAAAACTCGCATTCCCTATAAAAATCCAAAGCAGAATAGCAAGTAAAACAACGAATAAGCTCAAAAGGAGGTAAATCTCAAAAACAAGCATATTCAGATTATGCTCAAAGTTGCGTCTTAACTCTGCCTGTTCCTTGAGTTTTTTCTCTTCTTCTTGCTTCTGCCAATCCATCTGTAAACGAGAAAATAAGAAATTAGTTTGTTCTTAGAAACTCGAGACATATCTATTTATAAACTTGATGATGGAAACATAAGTCATTTATTGTCCCGACATTAAGACGAATTTTTGACTAAGGTGACGTTTCTTCCATAAGGATATCGTATCATGAAAATCGATCTTGAAAAATCCATAGATTTGATATTATCCTTGTGATTGATTTGGGTCATTTCTAGATTATTTGATATTATCCTTGTGATTGATTTGGGTCTTTTCTAGATTATTTGGTATCTTTTCTAGAATTCGCAAACTTTAAAATTAAGTTCGCATACTTTACATTACAATTTTTTTTGCAAACCTCAAATTAAAAAAAAGGGGAAGTTCGCGGCCCATTCTAATCTTTCTTCAGGCCCGCAAAGTATCCTCAACCCTAAAAATTTCTCGACTTCCCCAAATCCATCACAATTCGCAAACCTCTCTCAAACACGCAACACTCTCAAATCGCAAACCTCTGTCAGTTTAGATATAATTTTGCGAACCTCAAATCGCAGTCTCAATAGCATATCCCAGTCCTCACGTGTGTTGCTCTATCTCAATCATGTTCTCAGAAACTTTTCGGTGGTAAGGAATCATTCGATATAATTCCTACAATGAAATGTCTTTCTTTTTCAGTTTTGCAGGTTCGAATCGTGAAGAACAGGGCCATACTCGGATTTTTTTATCGATGAATTATTGTAAATGTTTTTTTGTTTCTGATTGGGGTATCTCTGGGTAAATGTTTCGATTTTTGAGTTTCTGGGTTTGCTTGTTAATTAGAGCTTTTAATTTCATTTTAAATTTCTTCGTTTAATCGGTCGAAGTACAGCTTTGCGAACTCAAAAACTGTTTTGCACAAATCGCAAACCTTCTGCTTTGCGAATCCTGTCAAAGTCGCAAACTTTGCTTTGTTTGCGAATTCTAAGTTTACTTTGCGAACTCTAAGTTTACTTTGCGAATTCTTAGTTTGCTTTGCTTTGCGAACTCTAAGTTTACTTTGCGAATTCTAAGTTTGCTTTGCGAATTCTACTCTGCGAATTCTAAGTTTGCTTTGCTTTGCGAACTCTAAGTTTACTTTGCGAACTCTAAGTTTACTTTGCGAATTCTTAGTTTGCTTTGCTTTGCGAACTCTAAGTTTACTTTGCGAATTCTAAGATTGCTTTGCTTTGCGAATTCTAAGTTTACTTTGCGAACTCTAAGTTTGATTTGCGAATTCTAAGTTTGCTTTGCTTCGCGAATCCTAAGTTTGCTTTGCGAATTCCAAGTTTGCGAATTCTAAGTTTGCACATTTAGATATGCGCACGATTCACTTCGCGAATTGATACTTTGCGACTCATAGTTTACCTGTTATTTCAAATGCTCAATTCGCAAAGTTTCTTTTTCAACTCAGCCCGCAAACCATACTTAGAAAATTTTTCAGCCAAAAATCTCTTTGAACATCAATGGGCCAAACAGAAATGGGCCAAATCTCTACCTAAACGATTTCACCTCATAGCCCAAATCGATCTTCAAACAACCGTTTATCATAGCTTTCTAGTTCTACAATATCACATCTCTAATTCCTTTGTTCTTTGTATTGCAGTTCCAACAGCACTTCCCGGTGTCATAAAAAAAAAAAAAAATGACGACACCTACGGAAATGGTTTACCCAACCTCACAATGGATAACGACCAAGGACAATAATTTCCAACTTGACCTTCATACATTCAAGTGCAAGGAAGAAATTATACTATCCATTCTGAGGAATCACCACCTTGGGTATGCTTTTTCGGCCTCGGTCCAAGTCCCTACAGTCTACCTTCAACAATTCTGGGGGACGATGAAGACGAAAATTGCTCAGGATAACAGTATATACTACGAGGCCCAAATAGCAAATGAGACTGTCAGCATCACAAGCGATCTCCTTCGGAGTATTCTCAGATTGCCAAGTCAACCTCACTACGAACCTGAGGCTTCTGAGAATGAGCTTCTGGAGGATATGATGAAGATGGGATATTACACGCCTATCAAGTTTGTCTCCCATTTTCAGAATTCCATGATCCCGCATCCTTGGCGAACGCTCTTTACATTTGTCAATAAGTGCTTCTCACCCAAGCACTCAGGATGGGATAGATGCAATATCACAATCCTTCGCATCTTCCATGGGATCGTGTTTCGAAGAAATTACGACTTTGTCAAGCTTATCATCACTGATCTCGACGACCAACTTCACCAACGCACAAAGTCCAAAAGGCCACAGAATCTGCCATATCTCCGGTGGTTCTCTCTAATCATCCATCATTTTCTGACCACAACACCGGGAATACCAGCACGACCCGTAGAAGAAAACTTCACCCCACCCAAACTGCGCTACCTTCAAAAGGGAAAGACTGATGAGAAATACTCACGCACCGCAATGCCAATCCCTCACGAGTTACTCATTCTTGCAAACCCCGACCTTATCGATGCCTACTGCAGAGATTACAAAGTTCCTCACCCCACGACACAGGATAACCCACCTGAGTCTAACCCAGGGGTTAGTGAGACTGAGAGAGCTGAAACGAGCGAGAGAGAAAGAGAGAGTGAGATGCTGAGAGAAACCACAGAAACTGAATCTATCCCACACACACAACAGACTACATCTCAAGAAGCGATCCCTGACCAACCACCACCATCCTCTCAACAAACCATACCTGAACAATCACTCGAGGAACAACCACATGCCGAACAACTCGCACAATCACTAATGGATGTTCCAGAGACAACTACTACTGCACTACCTCAGTCAGAAAAGGCCGGGTCAATCCCTAGGATAGAAGACGTCGTACATGACCTAACGACGCATGAGCGAACCCCACCTGACCATTCACTTGTCTCCCAACAGACAAGTGTCTCAACACAACACGAACCACCCCAAGCCTCCAGCAATTCGGTTCCTGTGTCTGAACCAACTCAAGAAATACCCATTCTTGTGACACAGGCCGAGCCTCAGCCTGATCTTCAGGCCTCAACGTTCATAGAAGAGCCCCAAATAGAGGCTCTTCAAGGATTGGACGGAAGTCTCTCGGATGTTGATGATTTCAGCAGCTCACCATCCGCGAGCCACCGTACAGAACCTAGTTCTGGACGCGTGCTAACGGGACGCCTTGACGATCCCGGAGATAGTTTCACCCAAGCCCGTCCCACTGACGTGGCAATAACGACCCGAGCACCATCTCCAAAAGATGCGTCGCAAGGAGTGGTCGGAAGACCCAAGGACCCTGAAGTTCCACGAACTTCGGGTGACGAGGGCCACCGTCCAGAACCTAGTTCTGAACGTGTGCCAACGGCTCCCTCTAGTGGCGTCGGATCTATTCCAACACAGGTGACGACTGCCTACTTGGAAAATCGGCTGTTCGAATTCTTCGAGACCGTAACCCTACCAAGGGTCAAAGGTCTTATCAAGGAGGCGGTTCAAGCAACTTCCACTGACAAAGGGAAGGCTCCCATATCTGACCAACCTCCTCCTCAACAGCCGGTACTACCCCGTCTTCTCACCCTGCCACCACGCAACCCGACGACACCCAACTTGTACACAGTGCCTCTGCTCGAGCTCTTTGATGTTGGCATTGCTCGCATAATTGATCTCGACAGCAACCGGAGCGTTGAAGAAGAAGACCTCTACCGGAAGCTGGTCGCAGGAGGCGTCATCCCATCTCCTGATGCGAGCATACCGACTGACACATGCCGCCAAGAAGGCCCCAGTCAGAAACGTCGTCACGACGATCCAGATGACCAGGATCGTCCTGAGGGGGAGAGCAGCAAGAGACCGAGAACCAAGTCTCCTGTTATTCGCGGCGGAAGAAGCAGAGGACGCGGGGTTCAAACGCGTGGAGGCAGTTCGTCACGACCACCTAATCCACCACCAAGGTCTTCCAGGGGCAGACAAGCTACACCAGGGCCGAGCCAGACAACTTCCCTTGGTGGAGTCGAGTCTGCTCCCTCGAGGATCTCCACCCAACCAGTCCAAGCAACTACAACCCCTCGTCAAAAGGATCCTCAAGACTACATTGGCAGATATATCTTAGACGAGGAATGGATGACAAGAACAGAGACAGCAGAAGAGTCTCGCCTAAGGATTGAAAGCGTTCGTAATTTATTAAAGGCGGCAGCAGCAGACTTCTGTTTCATCGAGCGAGAGGAAGAGGAGCTAGGAGAAAATCCTGAGGCAGATCTTCCAGACCTTCCAGAACTCCTTCAGCATCAGGTACCCGAGGAACCGACGCCAGGATACGAGTTCATAGAAACTCGTTGGAGAAACGCAAAGATCAAGGCACCCTTTCTTGAGGATCTTTATCCAAAGATCTGGAGGAAGGAAGAAGAAATAAAGGGAGTCAACGAGCTGAATCTTCGAGGCCTTGAGCATCTAAGAGGGACGTATAGGGGACTTAGCCATCAGATTATGCTCTGGGAAGTCACGGCCAAGAAAGGAATGAATAGAGATCAATACAGGAAGTACATGAGAGATCAATCGGCCATCTGCGATATTGTGGACGCGAATGGGCGGTAGGAAGATATGTAGGCCCTGTCTTTGTTATTGATCGATATGACAGGAAAATTGTAAGATATTCAGAAGCAGATCTTCCCTATCTTCCACTGGGCGAACTCAACAAGCTCTACAATATTTATCGCAATAAGTTTCCCCTTGACACTCACACAAGACGAGATGGTTATAGAGCTATCAAGGAGTGCATGCTGAGGCAGGTCAAGTATTTCGCTGCTCATGACTTCCAAATGGCCTTGGAAAGCAATATGAGCAAGGTCAACCTGACGCGTCCAGACAACAGATACAAGGATCTCGAAAAGTTTGAAGAGGGATTTATCTTCCTTGAACCACAACCAGGGGTCACCTACATACAAGCACAGAAGAAAGAGAAGCAGGTGCTACTTCTGTCAGAGATCTCCAAATTCTCAGATGGAACATTGAAGATTATCCTCAACCAACTTCGGGCCAAGAAGAAGACAGTTTCCGAAGAGGACAAACTAGAAGGAACAGAACTGGAAGAGAAAGATATCCTACGGAAACTCATCGAGAAGATAAGATATCGGATCGTTCTTCGGAACGACATCAGGCAGTTCGAGACTGCCCTTGGATTCAGGAAGACCTACTTGGCTCATAGAGAATCTCCACCTCCACCCCGCTCGAAGAAAAAGAAATGAAGACTTAGTTTATTTGCTCGATTGTAATTTGGACACTTAGGGGGAGAATGTTAGGAATATTTTAGAAGTGTCCAAAATATTAATTCTAAGTCTTGTAATTTCTTTTCTATGTATTTTATAGATGTTTTATTTATGTAATTGGGTTGTATGTGTAATGGGCTTGTTAGGGGCCCAATGGGCTTAAATACCTCACAAGGTATTTAAGCTTAAACCCTAACTTCATTAATGCAAGTTTCCATTTTGCTAAAATCCCACTTACTCAACACTAAACCTCAAAAGCAAACTATTCACATATTACGAAGGTTTAATCTGTTGAAGTGTTCTTGGATAATCTGGGTTTCCATTTTGCTAAAATCCCACTTACTCAACACTAAACCTCAAAAGCAAACTATTCACATATTACGAAGGTTTAATCTGTTGAAGTGTTCTTGGATAATCTGGATTTACAGTATGCAGTCTCATACAACCATAACATACGAAGCATTCAAGGTTCAGCACAGTTCAATCAGCCTTCTTGCGCTTCTTCTTCGAGACTATTACGACAATAGTACTATCATCAACCCTGCATGCATCTCCGACAACATTGGCTATATTAGCCTCCAGCCCCATAGCTCACGTGCCTGCCTCCACATCAACTTGCTAATATAATATCAAAAATTTGTTAGGATCATGTAAATGTGTTGCGAAATAGGTTGTACTAACGCGAATGAATCGTGAAGAAAGGTTAGAACGACAAAATTATTGACCTATGTCAGCATGATGCTTCGCGTGACCTGAAATCTGCCTAACTCTCTCCTCCAGCAATTGAATTCTGGCATCACTCAAGCTTGAGCTTGCCTTAACGATCGCCAACCTTCCATCAATTTTGCCGAGCACCACACACACCGGCTCATTTGTGGAAAGTGATTGCTACGAACGGAAATGTATGATCTATGTATTTTGTGCAATTTGGCAAAGATGTTCAGGATTGTGGATCAGATACATTCGAGGAACCAGCTGGAGATAACTTGCAAGGCACTTTTCCAATTTTGAATGCTCTTAAGGGCTCTGCAGAGGTGCCTGCCTTTTGATTTGCAGCTGAAATGGCGCAGTCGATGATGCGTTGCAGCCTTTAGATTTAACATGCTCGCTAAAAAATTTGGCACTCTACTTTTTACGCAATTGATGACTTATCTCCCCCAATAATCTGCGGAGAATTCATATCAGTTTGTGGAGTTTTCAGCTCCTCCTGAGTAGCAGCCTGATGACGTTTTTTCGACAGTATCTCCGCTTGGAAAGATGATGAATTTTGACCTATTTTGATAGGAGCACGTTGGTCCTTGTCTTGACTCGCTCGACTCGATCGCCGCATAATTCTAACCTGTGGGGCAGATGACATTAACAGATCCGTATGCTGATCAGCACCGTTGAATTTGTCCACGTGCAATGCTTCATCACCCACCATCTTTGAGTCAGATGGTTTAGACGCAGTGGAGTGAGATTTTCCCTCGCGTTTAGGTTTCTGGCCACGTACTGGAGATGGTAGGTTCGGTGTATATGTATGAACACCCATCGCTGGAGTCTGTATTTTTTCTAGTGTATCATGCTCCGTAGAATCTGCGGCGTCTAACATGTCACTAAATTCAGTAGTAGGCTGATCAGACGGTTTAACTTTCTCATATGGGACAGACGTCACTGTAACCACACTCACTAAAAGCAAGGTTATTTTCCGGAGGACTTCATTGTCATTAGCAGATTGGAACTTATTGGAGCTACGAAATAACGACGCAGATTCTTCAACTGTAGCTTGTAACGGGCTCCTTGTACAGTACAAGTATGATAAATTTATTCCCACATATTTTCATAAATATGCACTGGTAATCTGCCGAGCAGTTTGAGTCTTTTGTGATCCGTAATCCGCTGCAACAATATAGGAAAAAATACCCGAGTTTTGGTAGGTTAGGGTCTGAACCACCCCGATGGCATCTATTGAGATTCCGGCGCTCCTAGGTTCATCTCTTGGAGTTCTTTCGTGGTGTGTGAAGATCAAGTCGAAATATTCGATCTTGACGTGTTAATCGCTCGAAAACATAGAATAGAAAAAAACCAGGAAAAACACAGAATTTTACGTGGTTCGACTCGTTCTTGAGTGTACGTCGAGGGATCAACCTCTCGATTTGTTCTGAACTAATCACAGAGATTACAAGTTTGTCACTTACTCTCATTTCTCAATACAAATGTCGAGTTAATTTGCCCTATATACAGACAAGATTAAGTCTAGAAGGTTCATACTTCGACCTAAAGTTCTGCTATAACTGCCAGTAATCGTTCACGGCCTCTTACATGCCTTTCACGGCCGTGAGGAATTCGAACGATCTTTCGCACGCGTTCAGCTCTCTTTACAGGCGGCCTTCACGGCCTTGTTCGTGAAGCTAGCGGGCTGGCAATATCCTTCGCAGCAACGCTTCATAGCCAGGCGAGCAACGAGTCACGGCCTTGACTGGGTCGGGTAGCAGCACCATCGTCCAAGCTGAACTTGTTCACGGCCGTGACCTCTCGATGCTTGTTTCGATGCTTTCATCACAATTTCCAACAATCTCCACCTTGAACCAAGAACTCCACTTCAATTCCAAGCGTTCTTCATCAATCAAGGCCAATGATTGCCCTTTTCGACTTCTCACGTCGACGACCCGCAAACTCCACCTCGAACCTTGAACCTTCGCTCCTTAACTCGACCTTTGCCCGTGCCGCCCTCATCGTAGGGCCTTCGAACACTTTATCAATACGAGTGGCGAAACAAGAAGGGTTAGGCAAATGCATACCTTCTTTACAACCGAAAATCGCCCGGTTTGGCTTATTGAAATCCCACCTTCGTAGCGCTCCACCTCGAGCCACCTACAGCTGTCGAACTGCTTCTTTAGAGACCCCTTTGCCGGCCCTTGGGTCTCAGCTCCCATGGAGGACTCGCCTTCATCGCTATCGCAGCCTCTCCACCTCCAGCTATCCTCGCTATCGCTTGGGAAATCTCATAATTTGCCCGAGCTTCTCTTGAATCGTTCTCCACCTCAGGACAATGGTTTTCTTCACGCCTTAGCTTGTCGTGAAGCCCTTTACGTGCCCTTGAAGTTCCCAGCCTGCACATCTTCAAAGCATGCCCTTCAAGCACGTAAATTCCGTACTTCTTGCACCCTCACATGACCGTTCGCCACTCTTCGAGCACCTTGATGTTCTTTGCCCCAATCTTGACTGTGTAGCCTTGATCATCTAAGACGCCAACCGAGATCAAGTTCCTCTTCAACGCCGAGACATATCTCACATCTTCAAGGACTCGAATACCTTCACCATCAAGCTTCAAGCGCACATTTCTCGTCTCATACACCTTGCATATGCTATCGTTGCCCAAGACCACCGTGTCCCCTTCAATCTTCTTGAAATCTTGACTCCAAAATGTATTGCTCGTGATGTGAAAGTACACCCCGAGTCCAAGACCCATTCCTTAGCATCTTCTTGCCCATACGCCATTAGAGCTTCCGCCGATTCGTAGCCTAGATCTTCAACAAAATCAGCCTCACAAGCAACGTAGTGGTTTTAGACGGGTACCTTGTAAAGTTTGGACAATTCCTTCAAATATGGCCTTCTTCGTGGCAATGGTAGCACCTCATGGGACTCCTAGCTTCTCATCTTCCTTCCTTCTTCGAGTTCTTGCCTTTCCATTTTGCAAATTTTTCTCGAACGTGTAATAACTCCGCCGATGGATCCACTCGAATTTCGGTCTTGGCGGTGAGTTGCCTCGATGAGATCGCCGAGAGCACGTCTTCCAACTTCAAGGCATCTCATCCATAGAGCAGCGCCTCCTTGAAGTGCTTGTGGCTCTTCGATAAAGCACAAAGCAAAAGAAGTGCTTTGTCTTCGTCTGTCATCGGCTCATCGATGTTGTCAAGATCAAGCATCAACTTCTGAAATTGGTCAAGTTGCACTTCGAATGATCGTTCTTCCACCATCTTGAAGGAGTAGAGCGCTTGCTTCAGGTATAACCTTCTTGCTAGGGTCTTCGTCATGTAAAGAACTTCAAGGTCTTCCATAATTCTTTAGGTTTCGCCTCCTTCGAAACCTTCCTCAAGACTCGATCGGAAAGGCTCAAGATTAGAGCACTATGAGCCTTTGATCGAATCTTCGCCTTTGCTTCCGCCGTCAAAATCGTGGGGAGCATGTCTGTCATCTCCTTCAAGGCTTCCTCTAGGCCTTGTTGAATTAGGACCGCCTTCATTTGTAGCTTCCATAGCCCAAAATCATTTCCTCCCGTGAACTTCTCCATTTCGAACCTATTCCGCACCATCTGAAATTCGCGTCTCGTTCCAATGCCTCGTTACACAAATTGAGATTCCAGTGCTCCTGGGTTGGTCTCTGAGTTCTTTCGAGGGTGTGTAAAGATCAAGTCGAAAGATTCGATCTTGACGTTCTTAATCGCTCGAAAACAGAGAAAAGAAAAAACCAGGGAAAACACAGAATTTTACGTGGTTTGACTCGTTCTTGAGTCTACGTCCACGGATCAACCTCTCGATTTTATTCCGAACTAATCACAGAGATTACAAGTTTGCCACTTACTCACTAATTTCTCAGTACAAATGTCGAGCTAATTCGCCCTATATATAGACCTACTTCGACCTAAAGTTTTGTTATAATTGCTAATAATCGTTCACGACCTCTTACATGCCTTTCACGACCGTAAAGAATTCGAACGATCTTTCGGGTCTTAGGGGTGGCCATAGTTCGGTAAACTGACCGAAGTACCGAAACTTCGGTACGTACCAAATACTGAACAAACAATTCGGTTCGGTATTCGGTTTTGAAATTTTGAAATTTCGGTAATTCGGTTCAGTTCGGTTTTTTATTTCGGTATTACCGAAATATACCGAATTACCGAATTATAATTTTTAATAACTAAAGATATTAATAATAATATCAAAAAGAATATGGCAGCAATATATATTATTTTAATAATTAAATATATCGATAATAAAATATCGAAAAAAAATATGTTAAATATATTTTTGTACGGGAATTTCGGTTGACCGTCGGTAAAATCGAAATAACCGAATTTTATTTCAGTAAAACCGAATTCCGAACTGACTAATTCGGTTCGTTTCGATTAACTGAAATATAAGTTCGGTTCGGTACGTACCGAATGCCCACCTGTAGTCCTTCGCAGCCACGCTTCACGGCGAGGCGAGTAACGAGTCACGGCCAGGGCCGTGACTGGGTCGAGCAGCAGCACCATCACCCAAGCTAACCTTGTTCACGGCCGTGACCTCTCGTGCAGGTACCGTGAACTTCACCTGCGAGCTTGTTTCGATGCTTTCTTCGTTCCGATCTTCTCCCCGATTAATTTTGGATGTTAATTCACGAGTTTTGGGTCACAATTCCCAACAGCATCCCTAATTAGGTTTAAGAATCTTACATCCCATGCAGAGAGGAATATAATTGAATATATTTGTTAATGAATATTCGATCAAGGGAATACAGAAATTTCTAGTAGCGTTAATAATAGGGATGGCAACGGGGCGGGTATAGGTCTGATTTGATCGGACCTGGAATCCGCCCGGTCATTTTTAAGGGGACACGAGACCCGCCCCGTCCCGCCTCGGGCCGGACCCGAACAAACCAGGTCTGGCGGTTAAGATTACGGGTAGAGCTCCGCTCTTGCAATTGGGTCGTTGCGATTACGGGTTGGATATCTAATTGTCCAGGCAGTAATGATAGTATCTTGTACCTGAACCGGTGGCTCATTTTTTTAAGTAATGGGGAAGAGGACCAAAACATGCACTGAAAGACTCTACTGAGACAAAGATGGGATGTTAAGAACGTAGAGGAGGTAGGATGGGCAGTTGGTCAGATCTAGTATGGATCATACATGAATGGTAGTTGGAGTCGGCACCTCTCCCAGGGTCCCTCATCTGAGATCCTTGGGGAAGAGGATCAAGTTGGCCCTTGCGAGACCCGAAAAGCTATTTTTCTTTTTTTTTTAAATTTGAATTTTTTTTTAAAATAGAACAAAACCAGAATTCGATCTCATGACCAATAGTAAATTAACTAAAGACTTATCCAGTAAGCTACGAAGCTTTTTATTAATAATTTGAACACTTTTTATATATACAATAAAACTAAATTTAAATATAAAGTAAATATCGGGGCGGGTCTCGGGTCAGATCTCGGGGCAGGTTTAGCAAGACCCGAGACCCGCCCCAGACCGGCCGGGTTGAGATTTTCCGGACCCGTTATCCGCCCCATTACCCAAATAGAAAAAAAAACAAATTCATTAGGGGCGGGTCTAGGCGGGTCCGGGTCTAGACCCGCCCCATTGCCATCCCTAGTTGATATTGTAGTAACAATGACCCACGTTAATTCAAGTTACAAACTTCCGATGGTATATCCATTAGATATTTTTAATTGAATGTCATAAAATTCACTAGACGCTACTTAGGCGCCCGAAGGGCGTAACCTTTATTTATTATATATATTTATATGCTAATAATCTACTAAGGTATATCGAATTTATCCATCAAAATAAATAAGGTTAATCCTGATAATGTTTTTTTTTTGCAGGGAGCAACCTCGTCTAGGCGGTGGGCCGAGTTTTATAACATAGATAATATCTATTCTCTTTTGTTAAGCCTCATGGTTTGGGATAAATCGTCTTTGGTCTGTCAATTAAATTAGTTAGAAATTATAATATTAATAAAAAGAAATCGCCCACTACATCATATTTTAACATGTGTACATCATATCTTAGCCAATGAGGCTTGGCTCTAGTGGTCAAGCTGAGGCATCCAAAGTTCATGGTATTAGGAGGTCAGGGGTTCGAACCCCACCTCCCACATGACTTTGGAAAGTCCCCATGGGCTTAGGCCCATGACTATCGTTGTTGGGTGGGTTTGGGATGTATCCATCTGACCCCGGGGATTAGTCCCACCTCTGGAGTGTGTGGCGATTAGCCCATAGCCGGGCAGTGTGGGGATACCTCGGGACCGAAAAAAAAAAGATTAGTAATCGGGGGAATTTAGCAAGCTTTTAACATGGCAAAGAAAAATGTCAAGTGTGTACAAATACCAAAGGACACATACACCTACCTACACACGCATAATATATATAGAGCGCCTTGCGTGAGCACCATCCGTGGGCACCTGTTGTGTGGCATTTTTTGTGCCACGTCACATTCCAAATCAACCCCTGACGGGTTCCCATGTGTAGGTTATAGATCAATAAAAATCCCATTGTATGCTGATTTGGCGCGTTGATGTGGTTGGTGCTCACGCAAAGTGAGCACCATAACATTACTCTATATATAGATACATATATATATATATAATATATAAAATATATATAATAGAGAGAGATTCCATATATAGATACTCAATATAATTATTAAGACTTTGTATCTGTGTGGTACTATCGTTATCTCAGTCGAGATTAATATTATATATATATAGAGAGAGAGATTTGCTATGGTGCCCACCTACCGTGAGCAACCACCCTCTCTTAAAAATTAACGTGTTGGAGGAGGAATTTAGGTTAGCAATGGATATGAGAGGGTCTACGGAGGTGTTGACGGAGTTGGGAATCGAAAAGAAGCAAAAAATGAGAGATTTGCTTATGGTGCTCACGGTGGTTGCTCACGGTAGGTGGGCACCATAGCAAATCTCTCTCTCTCTCTCTCTCTCTATATATATATATATATATATATCACATCAACGCGCCAAATCAGCATACACAGTAATTTTTTATTGATCTATAACCTACACATGGGATTAGTGAACCCGTCGGGGGTTGATTTGACATGTTGACGTGGCACAAAAAAATGCCACACAACAGGTGCCCACGGATGGTGCTCACGCAAGGTGAGCACCATAACATTTCTGTATATATATTTATATATATATATACACACTTTTACGTAAAAAAGTGGAGTTGATATAAACTGTCAAATTGGTCCGTCAATTTAATAAATGATTGTTTTTAATTATTTTACTTTAATTGCTTAATTACAATGTTAGCCTTAATATTATATTTTATTACATGTTTATCCTAAAAAATTATTTCTATAATTTTTATATATTTGCACAAGCATTGGGTATCCTAAATATACTATTGAAAAGAGTATAGATTATAGAGTGCATAAAAACTGTTAAATTGTCAAATTAATCTGTCAATTTGATATATGATTATTTATATTTTACCCTTATTCTTAATATTTTACTTTTATTCCTTTCATTAAAATTTATTAACTATGTTCAAATCTAAAATAATCTTATACACATACTGGGTGTGTTACACATGCTACTTTATATGGCGTGGAGCGAGTTAGAGTAAAGCGAAGCCCCGATTAAAGTTAGTCATATTCATATAAATATATAATATAAATATACAGAATAATCCGATTCGATTTCCTAGATTCAGTAATTAATATGTACGTACTGCCAAAGTTCTCTGAATAAATATGTACACAAACACACACACAAATGATATATTATATATATATATTATATATATTACTGGTCCATAGATGAATTTGATAGATGGTTTGAATTGAAAGTTCACATGTAACAGTACTATTTACATGTAAAAGGAAACAAAATTGAATCATGTGCGTTTGAATCATGTGCGTCTGTGCTGTTCAAGGATAAAATAGATTAATTAGTGTTACCCTCGGGTTCTACGGATCCCGCGGCAAAATAACCGATCCATCCCAACTAACCTAATCGTCCCACATAAGGAATGACCCCCCCCCCCCACAACATGGGGTCGGGCCGACTAGAAAGGCTTCCCTTGGCATTCCTCGGTCCTCGGGAAGTTACCCGGAGACACCTACTCTCGAGGTACTTAGCAAGACCTTCCTTGGCATTCACTTTAGGAACTGGGTTGCCTGGTTTGGAACTGCCACGATCTCCTCGCTAACGCCAGTGGAATGCGCAAGAGTAACCACCAAGGGCTGGACGTGCCGGGGAAACGCGCGATCGTGGGGAAATGGAGAGCTAAGTCCACCTCGGCCCGAGAAACACGTACATAGGAGGAACTGCCTGGAATCTGCTTAAAGCAAGGACCCCTTAAATACCATAAGCCTCGCTCAAAACAGGTATCTAATTCTCGTGTATCCTATCGTTACTCTGTCATTTTTATCACTCACACACACCTTTTTGAGCACTTAACACCATTTTTATCAATCTTTATGCTACTTTACTCCTGGAACACGGAAAATACCCTCTTGACCTAGGCAAGAGGGCAAACGACCTCCCACCTCTACCCTGTTTTTGTGATCGTAAGGCAGTCGTGGCGGAGCTCAGGCGGGAAAGAGTTCGTTGGCCATTTAGCGCGGTAGATCCATTTTCCGGCGGCATCAACTTGGTGTCGTCTGTGGGAAACTCTAGTTTCCCTTTAGTAGAAATTTAGTATGTGGTTGTCGAAAATGATCGTATGCGCCACCCGACGGCAACGGGCCGAATCCATCCGACCCCGCCGTGATGTTCACTACTGTCATGCAAGAAATTCGAAGGATCGAAACCGATGTGGGAGTGCTGATGGACGAAAGGAACCAGAGAGGTAACAGGCCCGGGCAGAACAGAGGACGTGACACTGAACGGGAAGATGACCGGCGTGAGGGAAATAGGGAGCACGACGCCGAATCGGGAACCGGGGAACGCGAGGACGAAAACCGCACCTTAGCATCGGAACTCAGGAGAATTCGTGCCAATAGGAGAAGGCGCGTCGATCAACAGGCCGCTGAATTAGAAAGAATGAGAGAGGAGATCCGCCAACTTCAGAACCTCACAAACCCGCCAGAAGCACCAATCCTTCTTCGAGCCTCGCCATTTTTGCCCGAAGTGCTCACGCCCCACTGCCCGAACACTTTCAATCCTTTGAGATGGGAAAGTACGATGGTTCCGGACCTCCCGAGGACCACCTGTCCGCTTTCGAAGGAAACGCGGCGTTGTACCAACTAAGCGACCCTGTTAAATGTCGGCTCTTCGTGACTACTCTGACGAAAGGAGCCCAACAATGGTTCACTTTGTTGCCGCTAGGAGAAATCAGAAGCTTTCAAGATCTCACTAGCCATTTTCTGAAGTACTTCTCGAGCAGTAGAAGACGCCCTTCCTCCACAGTAAAATTGTTAAATATAAGGCAGGCCGATAGGGAAAAGTTAAGAGACTACCTTTGGCGCTTCAACCATGTGAAGATGAAGGTCCCTAATATCGCGCCCAAGTTACTTATCGGAGCACTCCATCATGGCTTGAGAGACGGAGACCTCTTCGACCGCCCGTGGAACGCCTGCAAGCTGCGGAAGTATTATCCCTAAAGGGGGTACCCTCACTATGCATGTGTTTTCCTTTGATTTTACACACTATCTTTTTGCGTTTGCTTTTATCGCTTTTGAGATGTAAACCACGCTCATACCTTAATGAAGTTTGCTTTCTTTTGTACGAGGATCGTTCGGGCAAAAACTTAAAACGTTAAAAGACATGAAGACCCGGGTAGAAGGTACTCCACCTCCTAAAGAGACGACTACATCAAGACCCCTCGGGACTACTCCCCTCGGGTAATGTTCTTTGCGCACACTGAATTCCCTCTACGAGAGGCTGAGACATTCCCTGAGGGGAAAGAATATCTTCGCGCACACTGACATCCCTCTACGCGAGGCAGCGCCACCTCTATATAAGCTAGAGGCAAAGAAGGCCCCTCGGGACACTTCCCCTCGGGTTATATAATTAGCGCACACTGAATTCCCTCTACGAGAGGCTGAGACATTCCCTGAGGGGAAAGAATTTCTTTGTGCACACTGACATCTCTTTACGCGAGGCAGCGCCACCTCTATATAAGCTAGAGGCAAAGAAGGCCCATAGGGACACTTCCCCTCGGGTGATATAATTCGCGCACACTGAAAGGCTGAGACATTCCCTAAGGGGAAAGAATATCTTTGCACACACTGACATCCCTCTACGTGAGGCAGCGCCACCTCTATATAAGCTAGAGGCAAAGAAGGCCCTTAGGGACACTTCCCCTCGGGTGATATAATTCGTGCACACTGAATTCCCTCCACGAGAGGCTGAAACATTCCCCCCAGGGGATAGAAGACTTCTTGCACACAATGTTATCCCTCTACGCGAGGCAGCGCCACCTCTATATGAGCCAGAGGCAAAGGAGAAATATTTCTAGAGATCGCCGAGGCTCTCCCGGGGTTGAAGGGGACGTCCTCGACCCGAGGCAAGACACCTCACTTTGATTATTTTCACCAGGAGCGGTTAAATAAGGACAAAAACAGTGGACATCGGGCAATCGAGTTTAAGTCAACATCCAGGTGACTAAAAAAATCCTTTATTTATACAAGTACTTCAAAGTTCACAGCAGGTGAATGGGAAAGCTAGAAAGCAAAGACATCTACGAAAGGCAAAGAATAACAAACCACTAAGAACAAGACTCCAAGTAAAATCGCCAAACTAATCCTTCTCGGCGGGACCACTCCCTCGGGAAGCATCACTGCTATCGCCCAAATCAAACGCGTCCCAGAGGCTCTTCCCCTTTCACCGGCTACGGCGGGGAACGCCGAGGAGCCAGGGCCATGAAAGCTGCCTCGGGGTTCAGGAAACCAAAGGGATGCGCACTCTCCGAAAAGCCGTTCGCCCGAATCTGAGACAGACACCCTTTGAACCCAAAATTGAAATACATGTTAGCTGCCTCGAACACTTTCTCCACAGGGAGCAGCTTCGGGTTGGACTCATACTCTCGGCTACGACGGATCTCTCTCTCCGAATGGAGCTCCTGCTGAAGCTTGCCGACCTCAAACTGGGTTTTCGCCAACTGATTCTTCAAGCGACCCACCTCTTGGGCCTCTTCGCTAACTCGCATGGTCATCTCCACATTACAAGACCGGGTCGAGTCGGCCATCTTTTGTTGAAGGCGACATCGCCGAGCCCCCTCGCAAGACAAAGAATAGGCCTGAAGACAGAAGAAAGCAATTAAAACAGATGTGAAATCAAAGGCAGGAAAAGATGAATATACCTGGCTCAAAGCCAAGGCCCACTCTTTCCAGAAGTGACCATCGGGCAGCTCCTTAGCGAAGTCTTTCTCCTCGGGTGTAAGGAAATTCATCATATAAGACAAAGGGGACTCCCCATCTTTCTCCAGCAGGAAGTGGGGGTGAGAAGCGGGTCGAGATAAAGAAGGACCATCACGAAGGAAACAGGGGGAGTGGGCGGTGATGACCTCACTCGCTTGATCGCCCCACCTCTGAGCGAGGAGTTGCCGGCCCACCTTCAGGGTTATTTACCGAAGGCATGTCGTGTTGATGGCGAGCGCGCACCGAGGCACCTCGGGTATGGATGGTCATGACGGGCAAAACACTCGATCCATCACTTACTGGGGAAAAGACGGATAATCAAGAAAGAATGAGCCAAAAGAGGAAAACAAAGAAAGAACATACCCAGAACGCGAGGGGGGACAACAGCTTCAAGAGGGACATCAGATACCAACTCCCTCACCGAAAAAGTCTGGCTGCCGACCCTGACCAAGAACTCCAGCAGGAGGTCGGGTGTATCTCCCGAAGCATGACAGTGATCCTACCACCGAAGCAAAGAAAACCGCCGGTCCCGATGCTGGGGCGAGGGGCGCACATAGAAGAACTTATTCATCCATGCCTTGGTGGCAGTAAAATTGTCGTGGAGGACGTCAGTAGAAGGCACGAAGATGAACTTATCGGCGTCTCGCTCACACACACGGAAGAAACTAGTAATCAGCTTGGTGGTAAGAGGGAAATTAATCCCGCGGGCAACAGCGGCTAGGGCTAGGAGCAAACTATAAGAATTAGTATCTGACCAGGAGAGATACCTAGGGCCTCACAGAGGTCCAAAAGGAAAAAAGGTATGGGGAATCTCAGACCCATGTCTACTTGGTCAGCGAAAAACGTCAAGAAGCCAAAAGGGGGCGAAGACGCCACCTGCAAGGGACCAGGCAATAGAACCTCATAGTAGGAAGCAGTGTTTTAAAAAGCGCATAGCGTATCACGTCGCGTTTTTGGTTCCGACAGCGCGTAGCGTAAATAGCGTAGCGCATTGCGCGAGTATTTCGAACAGTCCACTTGTAATGTAAAAAATTATAATATATGATCATTCTTAATATATGGAGTAGAAAAATTAACTACTATGATATTAATTATCACCAGTTTAAAAAACATATCATGAGATCTAATAAATTATTCAAATAATTAGGAACTAAATTTACTAAACAACACGTATCTCAAAAAAATAATAACGAATTACAGTTAAAAATTATAATATATGATAATTTTAAATAAATGAAGTAGTTAAATTAACTATTTTGCAGTCTTTACAACATAAATTTTATAGATATCGAAAATATAAGATATGCATGTCATTTGATCGCGATTAAATAAAGAATAAATTAAAAAATTATTTATTTTTATTACATGAATTATATTAAATAATCGTTTTTATAATTTGGTGGAAGTAAAAGAGTTTGAAAATTTAAAAAAACAATATATAAACGTCTTATCACTTCACTAAAGGACATCGCCACTGTCACTCTTGCTTTATATAAACAAGTTCCGTACACTTTAGTATATTTAATAATATATAAACGTCCTATCGCTTTAGTATAAACGTCTTATTGCTTTAGTATATTTTAATAATATACTATGAATTCCGTACGCTTTTTTTTTTTTAACGCATCATTGCGTTTTAATATGAATTCCCGCTTTAGCGCGCGTCAACGCGCGCAAAATTTCGCTTTTTTTATACACTGGTAGGAAGGGATCCTAGCCTTCTCGAGATACTTCCGAAGTGACTAGGGGCTGAGGGTCGATACTTTCGTCCGATACCATGGGTGGTTCGTCTTGGAACGAGCCTCCTCCTCCTCGGCGGACCACCTGGCTAAGTTTTTGTGGTAGCTCTTATCCTCACCATCACCTTGAGGGATCGGTGTCTTCACGCCAGAAGCTGGGTCGAGCTGAAGGCCCAAATCGGAATGAAAGGTTGAAGGACCACCAAAATCAAAAGGGACACATTCTACCTTGGGAAAACGGGCAGCGACACGCTTGCCTTTGGAGGAGGAAGATGAACCCATACGAATTTTAGGAACAAGAAAGCACGAGACGAGAAAAGAAAAGGAAATGATGAGTTGGGGAAGCAAGAAGGGTTTCGTATTTATAGAGGGATTTAGGCTTGCGCAGGAAGTCAGTAAGTTCCAATTTAAAATGCAAACGGCTAGCTGACTCGGTCCGCGATATTCTTGCACGATCGTTGCTAAGTCCTCGAGGGAACCGTACCCTCAAACTAGCCGTTACTAAATTCTCGGACACGAAATCTCCGAGAAACCCGTTGTCAACTACACTGAGTTGTTGCTATTTTGGAGGAATTACGGAAGATCGAGCTAGAACGGTCTCAAATGGTCAAATAAGTAACGAACACCCCGAAGTTTGCGAGGGTTGGGAAATATAGGCGAAGCATAAAACTGCGTGCCATGGGAAAAAATCACGTGCTGCTGAGAATAGAAAATAGCGACGCCGAGCCTCGGGAAATCTACTGCCTCCAGATGAAGACCCGAGGGCCACGCCGTTGCTATCGGGCAAAAGTGCCGGAATTTTAGAGTGATACCAGTGAGAGGCAGAAGCAAGAGAACAAAAACATACACGCAAGAAGAAACAACGCAAAGGAGAAAAGGCCCGAAGGCTATGCATTCAAAATAATATGCCCCGGAAGGCTATGTTTGGATAACAGGACAAAGATATATGTATATATTAAGTTTCATAACAAACTTCTCAAATGGACAGAAAGAAAAAACGAAAAAAGGGAAAAACAGTTAAGCGGTCGGACCGGCCTGATTTTCATCCCAAGCAACGTTCCCAGGTTCTCCAGCATCAACGTCCGCCTCGACCTCGGCTCTGGCTCCTCAGCTTGCTCTTCGCGAGCTTCCTCTCTGACGAAACCACCCCGCGCCTCGATCTGCTCGTCGCCCCGGGCTTCATCCCCCGAGGCACCTCTCATCTCCACGAACTAAGGCTCGACCACAACCTCAGTAGAAGCTGGCTCAATCGGCGTCCTTGAGGACCGCTCTCATCTCGAGGTTCAGGCACATAGCCCCCCGAGGGGGGCTCCTTCAAGGTCCGGATGGCATTCAGAAACTTGAAGGAGTGATCTGCCCGACTATACCCGTGAGCCCGAAGCTCGGAGATGCAACCATAGAAGCCCCGCTTGAATAAGGTCTTCATATCGTTCAGGTGATGGCGCTTGGGGACGTAGTTCTCCGCCAGCTCTTTTTCCCGTTTCTGCTGCTCCTTGACTCGGGCGACCTCGGATCTGGATAGCTGACGCTGGAGCTCATCGACATCTTCCTTTAGCCCCTTCTCCCGCTTTTGGGCCTCCTCGGTCTCTTGCTCCATCTCCCCGATCTTCTTGCAAAGATCGGCCTCCGTCTGGGTTAACACCCTATTGCGATCAGAGAAATAGGAGACACGCTTCATGCCTCGGCACCCGCGGACAGACTCTGCTCCAAGTCATCAGCCGTAAACACCAGACTAATGGGGGTCTCAAAAGAAAGCACATGAATAAAGCCTTACCTGCCCGAGGGAGATGGCGAGCACACTCCGGAGATCGTTGTAGGAGAGGTCGCGGATATATTTCGATTGGCCTCACTTGGGAATTCTCGAAGGAAGTCCCAACACTCCTGGTGGGAAGGCTCGTCAAAGAAGGCGGGCTGTTTTGCCCGACCTAGAGCGGTGTGGCCTCCGAGAGGTGAGGAAGTAGGCTGGCTTGAGGAGGTCTTGGATTTTTTTGCCGAGGCTCCTCCTTGGGAGGGGCATTTCTTTTAGACGCGGACTTGTTCACCCCCGACGAAGAGGCGGGGGCTTTGCCCTTACCCTTGGAGCGAGTCGTCGCACAGCTTGTTGCGAGCTTGGCTCGGGAACATCTTCCTCTTCAACGATAGCAATGACCTCAGCCAAAGACATTCTTTCACCTACAAAGGAAACACAGAAAGTCAAACACACAATACGGGAAGAAGTCAGACCAAGGACACGGCACATCGGGACTCTTCTGGTATACCTAGGGATCGGGTGAGGTGGACAGCCTTTGAGGAGAATTCATGGGCACAGATGAGCTCTTCATTGCGGAGTTTCTTGGCGTAATACTGGTTGTTACCCACTTTGGTCAGGAAAGCATCTACCCGACAGAGGGTTCGGGAGGTAGAGGATGGGAGACAGAGGCATTGTCGTTCCACGAGAAAGGGATCAACTCGGCCTCGGCACAATCAATAGAGGGTTTAACAAAGAAAAATTTACTCATCCATCCCTTGTGAGAGGAGCGATTGCCCTGGATGAGGTCGGGTCTTTTGATAGGGGAAAAGAAGAACTTCCCCTCTTCTTTTTTATTGAGCCTTAGGAAGGCTAAAATCATAGGGACTGAAGGAACGTAGCGATGGTGACTCAAAATAACGGCGAGGGATAGAAGAAGACTGAAGGAGTTAGGGGCCAGCTGGGCGGGGGAAATCACGAAGTATTTACAGATATCCACCAAAAATTTGGGGCATCGGGAATCTAAGTCCCATCTCAACCTGGTCGAAAAAATACGTGTCAAAACCCTCGGGAGGGATGTGATCGACACGTGGTGTGCTAATGTAAAGTGCAGGTGTGACAAGTGATAATATAAAACGAATACCTAATTACTATCACCAACGTGCGATAGGCAGTGGACCTATCGTTTGTAGTGCTGTAAAGTGAGTAAACGAGTATCGAAGACAACGAATAAACTGAGTACTAGTAGTGACCTATCGACTCGATATCTAGCCTAAATAAAATACGCAGATTGTTTTATGAATTATCCTAATAGACCAAGCCTAAAGTAATAAGAGATTAAGAGAACACGGCTAACTGGTATGAGAGTTTTCAGTGATAAATATGTGCTCGGGATTCGAATCCCGCTAAGTACTGTCAACTGAGACAATAAAATCGCTCCTACGTGATCAAGACTAAATCGCAGTAATTTCCTACCCACTCACGAATTTGCTGTCGCCCTAGACGCTCGTGGGATCTAAAACGCGAAAATTACTAACGGTGAGGATCGAGTATTTGCTTTGCCCTATACTCGAATCCTATCATCTACGAACGGCCTAATCGTTGTTTAGCTGTCGCCCTAAACAATTTTCCACATATTCACTTTAACACACAGACATATTAAAGCGAAGAAACACTTTCATAGATAGATAAATAGTCAGATACACGAGTCACGATAAATATATGTCTTAAGCACGAATCGACCTAGTGTCATCTACTCCCGAACACAGAGGGATTTTAGCTACTCATAATTGACAGAAACACGACGAAAGAAATAGAGAACAAGGGCAGAGGACTCATAATCTTCCCTTCTGACTGATCTGAGATTGTCTCGGGGGAAGATTCCTTTTTCTTGTTCAATTCGGTGTGATCGCGTCATTGATCTATCTCTTGCGCTTCTGGGGTGTTTCTCTGTTCTTGACGGCTCTCTTTCGTCTCTGATATGTTAGGGTTGAGTTCTGGAAAAGAGTTCCCCTCTTTTTGGGTCGAATTTGGGCTTTTATAATGATTTCCGCTATTGTCACGGCCTGGGACATGGCCCGTCACGGCCGTGACACTGTCGGGGAACAAAATGGAGCTCACTGCCGTGCGTCACGGCCTCGTGCAGTGGTGTCACAGCCGTGACACTTTTCCAGCCTTGCGACAGTTTTGTATTTCTCTCAGATGGAGGGGTAAACGATGTCTGATTAACCTTAAATTTTAACCATAGATAGAAGACTCGCCAATCTTGATTCTGACCAACGGGATTCTCAATCCGAGATCTGATTGAGAGATATGAATTTTTTTAATTTTGTTGCTGCTATGGGTCACGGCCTGGTGCAAGAAGTGTCACGGTCGTGACTTCCGGCAGTATAGTCTTCTGTCTCCTGTCACGGCCTGGTGCACTGAGTGTCACGGCCGTGACACATGACTTTTTCCGTCGTTTTTGTTCCGTTTTGCCTCGTTTTCGCTCCTTTCCGCCCGAAAGTCGTCCTAAGCTCCTTCAATATCAAAATATGTGTAAATAGGGTGAATAAACACATAAAATGATTGCTAGAGCTCTATTATAATTCAATTAAATACTACGATAAACGTAGTGAAATACGTTTACCAAACCTCCCCACACTTAAGCATTTGCTTGTCCTCAAGTAAATTAGAAGCCAGAGAAGGCATCAAATCAAGATAACGGCACGATTGTTCGCATCTTATCATCATAGATAGAAAGCGGAATCATGCAAACAATCATGAATAATGCACTAATGATCGGCACCTATCAACCTGAACTTCCTTAGCACTTCTAAATCAAGAATCATACTTCACAAGGATTCGCTCAAGTCACTCAGTGTATAGGCTAGTATATAGTGAACCATTCAAATCGTGCACTAGATAGAGTGGCAAGCATAAACTTGAGGGTCTTTTCTGGTCAAACGGGTCAAATAATACTGACTTGACAAGCATAGATACTGCACACGTAATCTTAAAGCTAGGACACATAAGCGAAAATTCAAAAAACATAGCATGATAAAATTGCAAGTCATATGCTCCAACATAAGACTCAACATTCTCGCTCTGAAATCCTAGACTTTTCTGCCCGACCCTCTCAACTCAGTCCCCTTTCATTTTCTGCCCTTTCACCTTAGTTACGCTCTACTTTTGTGCACTGCCCTTATTCCCTAAAAACATTAAGGGTTGGCTTTTGTCGCAAGGAATACATCGTCACAGCGAATGCCGTGTACCTAGGGATACTTATTACCAAATCTATATCCTGCCAAAGGGTTATGGACAGGCTTATGAAAGGGATCGGGTCATTTCAGAAAACGGTCAAGTAAGGGATGAGTCATTTCACGAATAGCAGAGAAGAACATCAAATCATACACTGAAACAGTAACTCTCAAGTTCGACTTCTGGTCTATTCTAATCAACTCAGGTTCATATAATCTCCGGAGGCTTATTCGGGTCAGTGGCTTCTATAATTTACGAGGAAAGCAAACAAATAGGCTCAGGCTCAAAGTGGCTAACTAAGGGGATTAGTCATGGTAGGAAATTTGGTCATGGACTTAATTCCTAATGCCATCATCATTTTCATGCTAAAGCACCAAAAATAGTTTCAACACGCATCAAACAAGCAAGTTCTAGAGAGACATAGACTAGGCACGTCACACAACCAAGAAATTGAGCATAAGCTCGTCAGGCTCAAACTCTCACAACGGAAAACAGGTTATGTGTATGAATCTCTCAAAGCAGCGCTATATCTTTTCAAGCGGACACGATTCAATCAATCATGCATATCCTAATTGCCCACAAAATTTCATGTCATGCAATTCAACTCGAGATAAGCGCAAAAAAAATCATGCTTCATGCCTTTCTAACGAAATTAATAGCTCACGGGCACGTCATAGAAAAAAATATTTCACGCAAATTCTCAACCTAAATTCCCCTCCCCACACTTAAGCACTACGTTGTCCTCAACATAAAATTAATAAAGAAAGGGAAAAGAATGTTACAAAGAACGGGACTTCCCTGACAAATAAGATGACGTGGTCATGACTGGACAGGTGAGGTCGTGGATCGTGACTCGTGATATCCTGGGTTGCCTTCCAAGAAGCGCTTCCTTTACCGTCTTTAGCCCGACGTGCTTTCGTTCGCTTAGGGTGGCTGGAAGTCGAGGTACAACACCCCTTTTCTGCTTAAGTCTCCCTAGTCTACATCCATACCTTGGAGTTATCGCTTTTCTTCGGGCAGCGGTTTCAGCTCTAGTGGCGGTCGCTCCTCGACTGGGCTCTTGTCCTTAAATTCTTCACTGCTCTCATCAACGGCTATAATAGGCTCGTCGTCTTTCTCCTTGCCCAAAACCTGTGATAAACCTTGCACAGAACACGAGAAATCGTGCTCACAAACATCCAAGTAATGGCATTTATTATCGTGCTTGCTACTCTTTTTCATCGAGTCAGTCATATTAAACGTGACTTTCTCGCCATCTACATTCAAAGTCAATGTTCCATTCTTAACATATATCAGAGTCTCCCCTGTAGCTAAGAATGGTCTACCTAGAATTAATGGAACATTTTCATCCCCGTCCATCTCTAGGATCACAAAATCAGTGGGGACAACAAACTTATAGACCTTAACTAGAACATCCTCGATAACACCCACGGGGTATTTTAACGATCTATCGGCCAATTGAATACTCATCCTAGTGGGTCGTGGTTCACCTAATCCTAAGCGCTTAAACATGGAGTACGGCATCAAATTTATACTAGCGCCTAGATCAGCTAAAGCATGCTCAACTACTAAGTCACCTATATGACAAGGGATAGTAAAACTCCCTGGGTCCTCGAGCTTTTTCGGTATCTTGCTCTGGAGTATCGCCGAGCACTCTCCTCGTAGGTATACAGTGGAGACGTGTTCGAGCTTTCGTCGATTTGTCAGCAAGTCCTTCAGGAACTTCGCAAAACTGGGCATCTGTGTAATAGCTTCAACAAATGGTAAGTTAATATGTAGTTCTTTGCATATACCCATAAATCTGCTAAATAGCGCCTCGTCTTTGTCCTTCTTCAAACGTGCTGTTTAGGGAACCTTCGGCTGGTACAGCCTCACTGGTGGGCATTCTCCTCCGTCTTTTCCTTATGAGGCGCATCTTTCCCCTTTTTAGGTTCGACCTTCTCTTTTTCAGGTTCCGTTTCCCTCAATCGAGCTGGGTACGGAATCTTCGGCTAGTACGGCATCACGAATGGTCGCACCTTTACCTTGTCATCCTTGACCTTCTCGACTCTGTCACCCTTGCTTTCCTCCATTTCTGGCTCGTCGTGGCCCTCGAAATCGACTTTCACCTTTGAATTCTGCTTGGCGGGAACTTCTTGCAATCCTCTCCCGCTCCTCAGGGTTACCGCATTGCAGTACTCCTTAGGGTTTGTCTCGGTGTAGCTCGGGAGTGATCCTTGATTTCGCCCCGCCAGTTGCTTTGCTAATTGACCCATTTGCTGCTCCAACTTCTTAATCAAGGCGTCTATGTTCTGGGCACGTATGTCGTTTGCTTCCATGTACTCCTCCATCTTCGTCAGTCGACTCTCGTGGGCTGCGGTGGTGCTGCTGAAATTCGTGAGGAGCGCCTTCATCATATCCTTCATCTCCATCATGTCATCGGATCCTCCTACGGGTGCGTTCTGATACTGGCGTGGCGCCCCGTTTTGGAAACCGAACGGCCTAGGCTGAGATTCCGGCGGTCCTTGCCCCTGGTGATTCTGATTCCCGTACGCCAAGTTAGGATGCGCTCGGGGCTGGTAACTCCGCTGACCACCTTGGTAATTGCCCATATAATCTACATGATCCAGCGACTGCCCAAGTTAACATTCTGAGGTCTCGTGGGCTGCTCCACAAATCCCGCAGAACGGTAAGTATGGCGTATGCTGTGATGGTGCAGTCGTTGTCAAGGCGTTCACGGGCAGTGTCTGCCCGAATTTTGGAAGTAGTGCGCTGATTACTGCCTGCAATTGAGAGTTTATTGCAACGATTTGTTGCTGGAGCACCTCGAATTTGGCATTAGTGGCCGTCTCCTCGCTAACTCCGAACATGTCTGGCGTCTTGATCCTCGTGTTACCCCTCATGAAGTTGTTCCTTGTGTAGTCCTCGATCAAGATCCAAGCCTCGGTTGCGTTGAGCTTTACGAGCCCTCCTCCTGCGGCTCCGTCTAACATGTGGACAGTCTGATCATTGAGAGTTTTTCAGATGATAAAGATGTGCTCGGGATTCGAATCTCGCTAGGTACTGTCAACTAAGACAATAAAATCGCTCCTACGTGATCAAGACTAAATCGCAGTAATTTCCTACACACTCACGAATTTGTTGTCGCCCTAGACGCTCGTGGGGATCTAAAACGCAAAAATTACTAACGCTGAGGATCGAGTATTTGCTTTCGCCCTATACTCGAATCCTATTATCTACGAACGGCCTAATCGTTGTTTAGCTGTCGCCCTAAATGATTTTCCACACATTCACTTTAACACACAGACATATTAAAGCGAAGAAACACTTTCATAGATAGATAAATAATCAGATACACGAGTCACGATAAATATATGTCTTAAGCACGAATCGACCTAGCGTTCATCTACTTCCGAACACAGAGGGAATTTAGCTACTCATAATTGACAGAAACACGACGAAAAATAGAGAACAAGGGCAGAGGACTCATAATCTTCCCTTCTGATTGATCTGAGATTGTCTCGGGGAAGATTTCCTTTTCTTGTTCAATTCGGTGTGATCGCGCCGTTGATCCGTCTCTTGCGCTTCTGGGGTGTTTCTCTATTCTTGACGGCTATCTTTCGTCTCTGATATGTTAGGGTTGATTTCTGGAAAGAGTTCCCCTCTTTTTGGGTCGAATTTGGGCTTTTATAATGATTTTCGCTACTGTCACGGCCTGGGATATGGCCCGTCACGGCCGTGACACTGTCGGGGCACAAAATGGAGCTCACTGCCGTGCGTCACGGCCTCGTGCAGCGGTGTCACGGCCGTGACACTTTTCCAGCCTTGCGACAGTTTCGTATTTCTTTCAGATGGAAAGGTAAACGATGTCTGATTGACCTGAAATTTTAATCATAGATAGAAGACTCGCCAATCTTGATTCTGACCAACGGGATTCTCATTCCGAGATCTGGATTGAGAGATATGAATTTTCTAATTTTGCTGCAGCTATGGGTCACGGCCTGGAGCAAGAAGTGTCACGGCCGTGACTTCCGGCAGTATAGTCTTCTGTCTCCTGTCACGGCCTGGTGCACTGGGTGTCACGGCCGTGACACATGACTGTTTCCGTCGTTTTTGTTTCGTTTTGCCTCGTTTTCACTCTTTTTCGCCCGAAAGTCGTCCTAAGCTCCTTCAATATCAAAATATGTGTAAATAGGGCGAATAAACGCATAAAATGATTGCTAGAGCTCTATTATAATCCAACTAAGTACTACGATAAACGTAGTGAAATACGTTTATGAGGGTGCTGGCCAGGTCGATAGGAGAAAGGATCCTAACTTCGAAATCTTCAGGAAATCCCGATAGGGATTTTAGCCTAGGATGGTCAGAGGGTTTAAAAGTGGACACTTTAATTTGGTGCCATCGGTACCACGGCGACCGGCCCGATTAGACTCGACCTCCCCAATCCAGGCACTAAAAGCCTGACGAAAGGCTCCCGGATCGGGGAAGTCGTCCTCAAGGGGGTGCCGGCTCCCTAACAGCAGGTGGCTGAGGAACAGTATGAGCAGAAGGGGTGGCCTCAGAATGGAAGGAGCCCTCAAGGAACCCCCACCAAGGTCCGCAGAACGGGTCCTCGGGAATCCTCCCGAGGGACCTCAACATTGACCCGTGGGCTACCCCCCACGCTAACCATAGGGCTTCCCGAACCCTCTGAAGAATGACTACTGCTACTCGAGAAGCTACTACTAGTACTGCTACCCACCCGACCCTTCAACAAAACTACCCGAAGCTACCCTAGAACTATCTCTCGAACCGGAAGACATGACTTAAGGAGGAAAGAGGCTAACGAAAGAAGGACTTACAAGAACCTAAAAAGCTCGGAAAGGGCTGAAGGACTCGAGAGCTCGTGAACTTCGGGAAGAGAGAGAGAGAGTAGTGAGAGAAAGTATAGAAAAGAAATGAAAGAAGGGAGTGGGTATATATTGGTCCCATCTGCTCACGGGCCCTTGGATGCAGATCTAATCAACAGACAGAGATAGACCGCGTCGATCGTACCTCGATCCGCGCCATTTCTAGAAAGGAGGATCGAGTTCCCGCCCAGACGTCCCCTCAACATAAACCAATAAGGAGGCGACACATGGCGAGGAAGACGAAGCGATTCCTGGCTTCGAAAAAATAGGTGGCATGCCGGGGCAAAGGAGAACTCGTTCAGACGAAGCCCAGCAGTAGCCCTCGGGAACATCAACGACTCGGATATTTTGCAGCGACCACACAAGTCGTCCAAAATTCACCAAACTCTTTTGGACTATTCAATGAGGGGACTATTGTTACCCTTGAGTTCTACCGATCCCAGCGGCAAAATAACCGATCCATCCAAACTAACCTAACTGTCCCACATACGGAACGACCCCCCCCCCCCCCCAGCATGGGGTCGGGCCGACTAGAAAGGCTTCAGGAAGGAAGTCCAGAACCCAACAGGAGGGCCCATGATGAAGATACCCCAAAAACCCTGGGATTCCCCGGTCCTCCGGAAGTTACCCGGGGGACACCTACTCTCGAGGTACTTAGCAAGACCTCCCTTGGCAGGGAGGAGTCCGGACTTCTCGAGTAACCTCCTCAACGCCCGAGCTGAGCATAGGAACTGGGTCGCCTGGTTTGGAATTGCCACGATCTCCTCGCTAACGCCAGTGGAACGCGCAAGAGTAACCGCCAAGGGCTGGACGCGCCAGGGAAACACGCGATCGTGGGAAGTGGAGACACACGTACATGGGAGGAACTGCCTGGAAACTGCTTAAAGCAAGGATCCCATAAACACCATAAGCCTCGCTCAAAACAGGTATCTAATTCTCGCGTATTCTACCGTTACTCTGTCATTTTTATGACTCACACACACCTTTTTGAGCACTTAACACCATTTTTATCAATCTTTATGCTACTTTATGCGTGGAACACTGGAAATACCCTCTTGACCTAGGCAAGAGGGCAAACGACCCCCCTGCCTCTACCCTGTTGTGATCGTAAGGTAGAATTCGCGGCGCAGCTCAGGCGGGAAATAGTTCGTTGGCCGTTTAGCGCGGTAGATCCATTTTCCGGCGGCATCAATTAGAATTATTGTTATATATTTGACGAGAATTTATTGCATGACCATTTTTTTTATTTGGACAATTGATCGTTAATAATTTTATTTCGTTAGAAAATATTTCTTTACATTTGTTGCTTCAGCCATTCCGTCAAACACTTGCTGCAGTTTTTCCTGATTAGGTTACACATTTGTTTTATATGTTGCAAAATCATTTTAATTTCTATCACGGATCACAAGGATGATATGATACAATTACTTCTAATGATCTAAGAGATGTAGGAAAATAATTTGGTTCGCCCATTTCATGGTAGGTACTATAATCTAGTAAACGCATTTTCTGGGCCTTCACAAACCATATTAGCATGCACTTCCTTTTAAATCTAACATAAAGATGGAGAAAGAATAGAAAGTATAAAGATTGAATTTTGAATTGAGAAATAAATATTATAGATATAATTAAGAGTGGAGAAGGCGCACGCCAAAAGTCACCCTTTCTCGTACATTTATGTAGTATATTATTCCAAAAGATTTTATCAAAGCCTGAAATCAAACAACGGCAAAGAATCTCTTATCCAGTGGCAACAGAATTTTAATTAGATTATGACACCCTCGTACATATGTATCAGTTAGGTGAGGTAACCAAATAAAATATAATATTTGGTAACAAGATTGATAACAGCAAAATATAAAAGAGGAGCGTTTGAAAAGCCGTAACCAAACAGTCGGTCAAATAGTAATTAATATAGAATTTTATTATTTTTATTATAGTAACCAATGGTAATTTCACCATTATTTTATTAGATGTTCAAAATAGTTGTAGTTTCATTTTTGAACGTTGCAATGTTGTTCATAAAGTGTAGTGATAAATGCATGCTTGAAGAGAAACCAGCTTTTGAGTGACCATGAAACCGTACCAAAATGTAATTATAGCCAAAACAATCACGATAATTATAGTATTTGCAATGAATTTACCCATATAAAATATGAACATAAAAAAACTCGATATTACGATTGAAAATGTTGACGACCTCTTGTCTTTTCATTAATCCATTTCGCTGAATTTGATATTGTAGCTTCTTTAAATTTTCTCTTATAGTTCATACACATTTCAAGAATAAAAGACAACTCCTCTGCAAGAATTTGTGGGCATAAATAGGTTGTCACACCTATCAATATTGTCGAACTTCAAAATTTACTTTGTTGGGGAATATAGCAGCAACAAGTGAGACCACTTGAAAAAGATTAAAGACATGCTATTTTTACATTTAAATTTCAGTGCTTTTGATGCAAAATTCTCATAATTTGCCAGAATCTATTCCATCTTTCTATTCTTATTTCGCGAACTTCTATAAAAGATTCATGCCCACGCACTTTTCAAATATTTTGTTTAATTATAAGTATTATTTCATACTTTAATAGGCCATGCATGAGATAGAACGCATGGGGAATCGAAAGCTAAAGTTGGGAGAATATATGGTATTCGTATATTTTTTTGAAATGAATGGAATAAAAATGAAAGTGACTGAAAACTCATTGAGGGGTCGTAATAATTCGTTTTGTGTAGGAACTAAAGGGGAACCTTTATATTCCAATATATCGTTTCGAAACTCGTGGACTACTTGATAACTACGTCAACACAAAACAAAGCATACGAATTTTTTTTATTATAATAAATAATTGCAAATAAACAAGCGAAGCTGTTTCAAAATCTATAGTAGGTACAATTTTTTTCTCCTACGACATACTAGGTAACCAGTGAAATAGTTCAAGTGGAACTGAATAAGATGGTGCAAAAGAAAAGGGGTAATATTATCTGACAAATGGAATTCAACATTTGATTCTTCCTCTAGAAAACTAAACTAGTTATTATTTTTTATCGTGAAAGTAAGAATTGATCGAGACAATTTAGCTAACCACATTTTTCTAAAAAAAGTTTCTTTTTATTATTTTTGAAATTAAAGTCTCACCAAGAAAAGTGTTTTTTCAACCGCTAATTTACTTTCAGGCCCCAATTCATATTTTCAATTATAGATAAGGACCCATTTAAGTTTTCACTTATGGATAAGGACCCAATTTAAGTTTTATTTAGAGAAATGACTCATGTGTTACCACAGATCCATGAAGTGTTACCACAGACCCATGAATTGTTACCACAAACACATGAAGTGGTACCACAGACCCGTGAAGTGTTACCACAGATACATGAAGCGGTATTGGGGAACCATGAAGTGTTTCTACAAAAATTGGATCCTTAAAACTATTAATTTTCTGACAGGGGTTTGAACTCTAATTGAAACTTAAGTGGGGCCTGAAACGAAAATTACCTTTCTTTCAATGCATTTAACACGATTTGGAGCGAAAAAATTGGAGAAGCTAAAAAAAAAAAAAAAAACCTTTTAGATGGCTATACATACATAGATCATAGCAGCCAATTTAGGGCAAATAAATAACATTTGTCTCTCACTATTAGTATGTCTACGGTAAAACAGAACAGCGAAGAAGCCTGTGATTTCTTATGAAGCTAATAAAAATAGGTAAGCTATATAACCATTTCTATACTCTTATCATAATAATAGGATAAAGTAAATATGACGGCATACGACAATTAAGAACATTTAACATTTAAAATATACAATGATTATGCACAAGTTATTGCCAAATTAAAAGAGAGGTCAAAGCTTGGTCAGCTCCATTCAACAAATAGCCGAAATAAAATTCGCATAATAATGATCTCAATTAGACGATTCTATAAATACTATATTTTTTCCAGAAATCAATAGCTCTAGTGGTTTATATTAACTTGTTTTATTAAGCTCGATATAATTCTAACAAGTTCGTAACTATATGCAATGGCCAAGAAGATTATTACTACAAGTGACATATTACGATTGTCTTTGCTAAGTTTGAGGTTTTTGTTCCAATAATATTTGTAGGCAATCATAATGAACAATAATATTTACGGTTAATTAGATTTCAGGTATAGTTTCCATAGTTTAGTTAGATTTTAGGACCCAATGATGTTAAAAATAGGGTTAGTGATCTATTTGAAGTTGGTTTTAAAGTTAAAGGAACAATTTTGAAAAAAATGACGCATTTGCCCCTGCCTGTTGCGGAAATTACACAGTGTTGCCATCGCCTTCTTCAAGCATGAAGAAGTGGTATAGACTGTACATGAAGTAGTATCGTAGACCCATGAAGTGGTACGGTGAACAGTGAAGTGGTACTGTAGACCCATGAAGTGGTACGGGTAAACAGTGAAGTGGTACTGTAGACCCATGAAGTAGTACTGTTGAACAGTGAAGTGGTACAAACATTTATAGACCCATGAAGTGGTACTGTTGACCAGAGAAGAACTGGTAGGTAAGACTCATGAAGTGGTACTGTTGACACAGAGAAGTGGTACAGCATTTTGTAGACCCATGAAGTGGTATTGTTGAACGGAGAAGTGGTACAACAGAATTCTTTAGTGTTTCTGCAGAAATCGGGTAAATATTTGCACAAGAAACACAAAGTGTGTTTCTTGTGCAAATATTTACCCGATTTCTACAGAAACACTAAAGAATTCTGCTGTACCCAGAGGCGGACCTAGGATTTTACGGCTGGGGGGGGCTAGTTAGGCTTTGTTTCTTTCCATCGACAAAATAAATATATAATAATATTTGAATCATGAAATAATGTGACAAAGTCATCGATACATCTAGAATAACAATACCGGATAAAAATAAAAATCAATTTCACCGGTTGACTGAAACACTAGCAATACAAGGTGGCTGCTTTGGTGGTGTTGCATTCGGCGAGATCGCATCATCTGAAATTCTTGCAAAATTGCTTCTGTTTCAATTTTGACAAATAGCTTTTTCTCTATATAACAAATTAGGCAATCCGACAGAAACTCATCTCCCATCTTGTTGCGAAAATCCGTCTTGATTATCTTCAGCGCAGAGAAAGATCTTTCAACTATTGATGTTGCAACAAGTAAAACTAATGCCAACCTAATAAGTCGATAGACCAAAGGAAACCCAGAATGACAATCCATCTCTACCATTTTCTTCGAAAGATCTCCAATGTCTTTGAGGTCGGAGAAAGCCGGATCCGTTCTCATGTAAGAAATGTACGTCTTTAGTTGATATTTCAGTTCAGAAATATCAACAGCAGAAAAATCTTCTGAATATAACTCAGCTAGACGGACCAAATGCTCATGATCAAAAGAACTAAATGCGTTTCTAGGATCAAGACAATCTATACACATAAGCAACTCCGAGTTTGATTCCGTGAAACGGTTGTTCATTTCTTGAGAAATAAGATCAATTACCTATCATTTAACAAAAAAAATGTCAGACACATAAAATTATATTTCATATTAAATAAATTGAAAATAAATACCTGCAAGAAAATGTCGATCTTATAATAATGAAGATATGTCTTTTGTTGCCCATCAAGAGTCTTTCGAATACGCCCCATAATGCAATCATCCATGTTCGGTACACTAATATCATTTTCTGAACAGAATTGGACTCCCTCTGTCAACAAACCATCCCAACCTTCATTTCTAAATCTATTCAAGTCGCCTTTTAATGCTTGAACCAATTCAATAGCGGTGCCTATGTTTTGAGTCTTTTGTTGGAGAACTTGCGAAAACGTATTTGTCATCCCTAAAATGTGCTCCATCAGACGACCAACAAACACAAACTCAAACGATTCCATCTTATCAACCAAACTTGCAGCTCTAAACCGACTTTTCTTATCACATCCATCTTCCGCTACAGATGCAAGCACACCTTTTATCGGATTCCACAAGTGAAATAGTCGAATGATTGTTTTAAAGTGAGAACGCCAACGAGTATCACCAGCTCTAATCAAACTTGTTTCTTGATTTTGTCCCTTTCCTGTTAAAACTTCACCACGTTCAATGCGTTCGACCATACTATCATGCTGTTTTTGTCGTAAAGAGTCTTTTCTTTTACATGAAGCACTAACAACGTTCACAATCATGGCAAGATATTCAAAAAAGCTGTTTGCCATTATAAGATCAGTAGAAGTAGCAACAACGACTAAGAAGCTGGTGAGCAAAGCAATGAATATAATGGGCATGCTTATTCTCTCTCAAAATAAGTGATTTGAGACCATTAAACTCACCATGCATATTTGAAGCCCCCTCGTAACCTTGTCCTCTAAGATTAGAAATCGATAATCCATTCTTCGAAAAAAAATCATCGATAGCACATTTCAAAGCTTTTGCCGATGTATCACTAACATGGGTTACCCCAAGAAACCGTTCAAGCACTTCACCATTATCATTTACAAATCTCAAAACAATAGCCATTTGCTCTTTCACCGAGCAATCTCGAGTCTCACCTATTAAAATTGAAAAGAACTTATCACCAAGTTCTTTTAAAATTTCCTTTCTCACCTCTGTTGCGCAAGCACTGATAATTTGCTTTCGAATTTTTGGAGACGTCAACTGATTATTTCCTGGGGCATTTATATTCATTACCTTGTTGACTTCTTCACTTATATCACAATGCCATCTCACGAGTTCAAGAAAATTACCTTGATGCGTAGATTGTGGCGATTCATCATGTCCACGAAAAGCTAAACCTTGACCCAAAAGATATCGACTCACATCAACAACTGCAGTTAACCTAGTATGATAAGCAAGCTCCAGTTTATCTGATTTTTTCATCATCACATAATCCACATTGCTTTGATTTTTGAATCCAAAATTTACTCCCCCTTCATGATCAACAAATTTTTCCATCACTTTTTTCCAGTTTCTAAAGCCAATTTCAGTGAATGCATCATCCCCGTGTTTGTGTCCTTTGGCAAATAAATAACACCAAAAGCAAAATGCGGCATCCTTGGATATGCCATATTCTAGCCAATTATACTTCTCGAACCAAGACTTTTGAAACTTCCGTTCATAGCCGCTGAAATTAGTTGATGGAAAAATGTGACCAATTGGTTGACAAGGGCCTTTCGCTATATATTGTCTCCTCAAGTCATCTCTAACTTCAATAGGATAGCTATTAATCGGCTTGCGTAATGCCGGATCACCAATAATATCAATGTCTAATAACTTATCCACCCGACCTCTTCTACGACTTTGATCATCATTAGGACTAACCTCATTCGATAAAGATGGGCCAACTTTTGGAGACGATTCCGAGTTCCTTCTTGTTTTAATAACCCATTTATCCATACTTGTATTGTATTCCTATATAATCATTACAAAATTAAAATAAAATATGAACCCTAAATCAAAGAAATCTAGAACGATTAAAAAATCTAAATTAGCAGTCGACATAATATAGATGAGTTGACAACTTCCCACGAATAAAATAAATACGGTATGGGATTATAGCATTAAAAAAACCTTACACAATCGAAAATGGCCTTTGTCTGCACTTGCTATTTGCCACGATGTACTGTACTGTTTGTTGGAATGTCTGCTTTGCTTTTCTTCTTGTCGTTTGGTGTGAAGGTTTTATTTTTTTATTTTTTATTTTATTTTTCTCTAGGGCTTTTTTAGTATTCTAACTTAATGGGCAATTTTAGCTATATATCTTTAATAGTAGAGGCCCAAAAGATGTGCAAAAAAATAATGGCCCAATTGTAAAAAAGCCCAATAAATATAATTTTAAAATCACAATAACCCAAAATTACTATTCAATCGTCTCCTTCCCCAATCTAAAAAACCTCCATTGATGACAACCAAAGCTATACTACTAGTTTTTTTCTCCGGCGGCCGGGGGGTCAATGGACCCCCGAGCCCCAATGTAGGACCGCCCCTGGCTGTACCACTTCTCCGTTCAATAATACCACTCCATGGTCTACAAAATGCTGTACCACTTCTCTGTGTCAACAGTACCACTTCATGGGTCTCCCCTACCAGTTCTTCTCTGTCAACAGTACCACTTCATGGGTCTACAAATGTTTGTACCATTTCATAACTATTCTTATATGAGGGTATTTTCGTCCAACTACCTTAATTCTAACTAAAATTTTGGAATAGGTCCTTCAAACTAAATAAATTCTGACAGGGGTCTGAATTCTATTTGCAAAAATTATGGGGGCCTGAATTCAAAATCGTCCCTAATATTTAACGTTTACGCCCATCGGATAACACCAGTAAAAGAATACGTAAAGGAGAGCATACTTTTCAGTTTTTACCACAAGGGCCAAACAACGTAAAGCATTAAATAATAGCCACAAAAACTTCGAAATTTATGAAAGATACCCCCAACATCATATTTTTTTACTCATGTAGGTCCACAAAATTATTCACCTCAGAGATTTAAACCATTGTTCAGTCTCCATCAAGGTCTTAAAAACCGGACCGGACCAGCCGGTTCAGGCCGAAAACAGGCGAACCGGTCGGAAATCCGGTCCGGTTTCGGTCTGGTTTAAACTTTAATTTTAAAAAAAAGGAAAAAGATAAAATACAATATAATATATAAAACTGAGTAAATATATACAACTTCGAACGTGGCCCAATGGTTAACTGCTGGGCTTTTATGTGGGTTGGTTGTGTTCGAATCCCACAACCTTTATTTTTCTTGTTTTAAAATTAACTAAAGGACCACATTTTTTACATTTATTTTTTGACCCCAATTTTATAGATTTAATTTTTGTAGCCCTTGGTATAATTAATCTCAACTACCATACAATTTACTTTATTAATTTTGACCCTCTATTTAATAAAAAAAAAAAGTTACTAAATAAACATCTATGTACTCTATGTTATTTGGTTGATTCAATGATAAAATATATTTAATTATATTTAAAGGTACCGGTTTGACTCCGGTTTGATTCCGAGTTTATACCGGTTAAACAACTAAACCTTAAACCACTAAAATTTTCTGTCCGTTTCGAAAACCCGGATTCAGAACCATCGTCTCCATCTCTCCCACTCGTAATCATTAATAACGATCATAATCTTGTATTCTTCCAAGAAAAGTATTTAATGACCAATTTGTTTCTATTTCTTCTTCTCTTCATCGCAAGGGCAAATTCGTCATTCAAGCCACCTATACGACTACACGTGTATCTCTATCATCTTCGTCTACGCTCATTTAATGTCTCTCCATGTCCAAAAACCATCACATTATTACATTCTTAATCAACGCCGAAAAGCTCTCTTTTCTTACAAACGAAAATACCATTTCTTCTTCTTCGCATTGTAGGTTGAAGTTTTTATACATGCAAATTCGCTGAGTAGAGAGAGAGAGAGAGAGAGAGAGGGAGGGAGAGAGATTGAAGCGGTCATCGTCGTCGGAAGATGACGATTGGGTGGATGAAATCTCTACAGTGCAAATCGAGCGCAGTAAACGACGTCGTTCACAGCCGCCGCCGCGCAAAACCTAACGGCCACCACCAACACCACCACCGTTCGAACGCCTCCTCTAGCTGCAAGAACGGCGTCCAAAGCCTCAGAGACGTGGTGGCGGCGGAAACCACCACAAAACCTTCGAAGCACGGCGAACCGGCCTCTTTCCGGCGGCCCGACCCGAGCCTTCCGATACGAGCGCGGTCGGCTAGCGCCGCCGAGTCGTTCTTCCCATCCCTCACCGAGCTCGCCGAGGGCCATCCTTCTCGCAACGTGGTGGAGATAATCTTCCGTACGACGTGGGACGAGGGGAAGACTTTCTCGGGTCGGGTCGAGATGGTTTTCAAGATTCAGAACCTGACCCGAACCGTCGCGCGGTTCGAGGAGTACAGAGAAGCCGTGAAACGCCGCGCCAGCAAATTCGAAGCCGCCGACTCCTCCGACGACCACACGCGGTGCGTGGCTGATGGGAACGAGTTGATGAGGTTCTACTGCTTCGGGGCAGCGGCCGACGCGGGTTTCGGCGGCGGAGCTTACGAGACAGGCGGCGGCGCGTGGGCGTTCAGCAAGGGAGCGACGACGAGCGTGTGCACGTACTCTGGGAGCGGCGCGGCCCACGAAAAGGCCGGCGGCGGAAAGGGAAGAAGGGCGATGCTGGTGTGCCGGGTTATAGCGGGTCGGGTCTGTAAGAGGCTTAAGATGGACTCGTTGGTGGGCGGTCGGGTCGGGTACGAGTCGATGGGTGGGGAGAGCGGCGAGCTTTTGGTGTTTGACTCACGCGCTTTGTTGCCGTGTTTTCTTATCATCTACACTGTAAATTTTTTGTGTGCAATGATAATTTTTGCTTTTTGTGACGCACTGATTTTCTTGCTTTATTTTTTCTACGACTTTTTTGTCTGTGTTTTTTTTTTTTTACTTTTTATTGCTTTTTGTTAAATCACTCTTCTTTTTTATTCCACTTTTTGGGTGTAACTCATTGCGTTAATAAAAAATAGTCGATTTTGCATTATTGCAAAAATTAGGATGCAAACTTGGATGTTTTTTCGATCATTATTCCCAGTGTTCGGTTTTACATTAAGATATTTGATACACTTGCAAGAATAGGTATAAATTTGAAATCTTGATGCCAAAATAAGTTGAAACCAAGACTAAAAAATCGTCTTTCAATCCCATTTCTTCCGACTTATTTTATAGGAGAAACAATCAACTCCGACAAAGTGAAATATTATTACATATAGTGAGCGAAATTGGCCAAACCACAATACTTAGATTGTCCAGTCCAACCATAATGTTTTGCCTTTAATTTTTCCTAGTGTTCGATTCATAATACTAAAAAAAAACCTTGATTCGGATTTTATTTAGACCCTGCTCTCTTAAATTTAAAGGAATAAGAGTTGACTAATACAAATTTATTCCAGCAATATCATATTAATAATACAACATACTGTATAGACAAAATTATAAGACAAATCAAGATTGCCTAATTACATTGACTAATTAAACGATGACAACCTTAAAAAACTGGCAACTACCTAACACACACCATCACTAATTATTAAAGAGGTACTATTAATGATTTTATATAGAATCGTGTAATTATCAAATAGTTACAACAAACATTTCAGACAACACGTTACACCTATGGTTTTTTATTTTTCTTGACTTGCATTTGAATTAATAGCATCAAAAGATATGCGAAAATGATAACACGTAATTGCACCCAACAAAAAGATACATAGACGTTAAATCAATAGTATATATACCTACCACTATTCTCGTAGGAAGTAAAAATTATGCTTTGACGTTAAGAAAAAATAATCAAAATCAATATTTATTTACTAGCTGATGCCGCCGAAAAATGGATCTATCGCTTTAGACGGCTAACGGACTTTTTCCCGCCTCAGTTTCGCCGCGCGTGCTGCCTAGGGACTCAAAAACAAGGGAAGGTTTGGGAGTCGTTTGCCCTCTTGTCTAGGTCAAGAGGGTATTTTCCATGTTCCAGGCATGAAGTAGCATAAAAAATCGTGTGTTCAAGTGTGTGCGTGAGTGATTAATTTAGCAGAGTAACGGTAGGATACGTAAGAAATCGATACCTGTTTTGGACGTCACTTGCAATATTTATAGGAGGTCTGTGTTGGGGCGGTTTCTGGGCGGTTTTCCCCACCTCCTGTGTTTCTCGGACTCGAGCTTTCCACGACCCACGATGGCACGTTCCTTGGTCTTCCAAGCTCCGGCCCGTTATTCGCACCACGTTCTACCGGCGTTGTCAGGTGAAAATCGTGGCAGTTCCCTTCTCGAGAGGTCGAACTTGCTGATGGGTATGTTGTCTTCGGGTATCGGGCAACCACCCGAGGGGTCCCAGTTCCCCCTGCTGGAAGGCATCGAGGATTTGTCCCTCGGGTCCTTTTTCTTGGGGCGTCAGCTGACCCGAGGCCATGTGAGGGGTCGGGGTTGTTCCTTAGGTAAGGTGGTTATTTGGTTGCTAAGGCGGATCCTTTTTCTTGGGGCGTTCCTAGCTGACTCGAGGACATGTGAGGGGTCAGGGTTGTTCCTTAGGCAAGGTGGTTATTTGTTGGTTGGGCGGGTCGGGTATTTTGCCGCGGGTCTGTAGGACCCGAGGGTAACAATAGTCCCCCCTTCGAATAGTCCAAAAGAGTGTATGGACGTCTAGTACGATTTCGGCAAATACCCGAATCGCCGTTGTTCTTGGAGGCCGTTGTGGTGTTTGGTCGGGTCGGATGGTTTTAGAGCGAATCCCTTAATGCTCCCGGGTCTCTGAAACCCCTTAATCTTCCCTGCCACGTGTCGTCATTTCATTGGATGGCTCTGATGGGACGTCTGGGCGGGAATGTTGGCGCCCATTCCCCAGGTTGACGCGGATCGCCAAGGTGTTGCGCGGATCACCACAGTGCGTCGATCTTGATCTAAATCCGAGGGCTTGGATCAAACACATGGGGCCTATATATATACCCCACTCATCTTTTCATTTCTTTCTTCCGCTTTCTCTCACTACTCTCTCTATGAGAAGTTCTCGAGTTCCCGAATCCTCCAGCTTTTCCCGAGCTCTTTAGGTTTTTGTAAGTCCTTCTCTCAGCCTCTTTCCATTCTGCTATTATGTCTTCTGCTAACTCTAGTGGTAGTTCTCGCGTAGCTTCGGGTAGTTTTGCTGGGGGGTCGGGTAGGTTTGGCAGCATCAGCTCGGGTAGTTCTTCTGATAGTGATATTTCTTCTCATGAGGGCCTTGGGAGTCCTGTAGTTAGCGTGGGGGGTAGTCCCCGAGTGTGTGTTGAGGTACCTCGGGGTGGTTCCCCGAGGACCCGCTCTGGGGATGGCAATTGAGGGGGAAATTCCGTAGATTCCGAAGCCACCCATTCTGTTTATGTTGTCCCCCAGTCCCGCGTTGCTGAGGAACCAATTCCTCCCTGTGAGGATGACTTTCCTAGCTCGGTGGCCTTCCGCCGGGCCTTCAGTGCATGGGTCGGGGAGGTCGAGTCTTTTCGGGCTAGCCGTGAAGGTGCCCGCTGGCACCGAATCAAAGTCTCCACTTTTAAACCCTTCGATCTTCCTAGGTTAAGGTCTCTTTCGGGCCTTCCCGATGATTATGAAGTTAGGATCCCTTCTCCTACCGACCTGGCCAGCACCCCTCCCGAGGGTTTTGGCACGTACTTTTCCGACCAGGTCGAGATGGGTCTTCGATTTCCTCTGCCTCGGTTTCTTGTAGATATTTGTAGGTACCTCGAGGTTTCCCCGACTCAATTAGCCCCAAACTCCTTCAGCCTCCTTTCTCTTGCCGTCATTCTTTCTCATTTTCGCTATGAGCCTTCAGTCTCCATGATCTCTGTCTTTTTAAAGCTGAACAAAAAGGAAAAAGGGAAATTTTTCTTCTCTCCCCTTCGAACTCATGTTCTCATCCGGGGCAACCCTTCTTCCCATAAGGGCTGGATGAGCAAATATTTTTTTTGTCAAGCCCTCGGCGGATACTGTCGAGTCAGAACTAATTCCGTTCTCCTGGAACGATAGCCCCTTGGTCTCTCATCCTTTGCCTCCCGAACCGTCCATTAGGGTAGAAGCCTTTTTGGCCAATGGGCGCAAGGCGATATTTTGCCCAGAAACTCCGAGATGAAGAACTTCTTTGTGCCCACGGGTTCTCCTCCAAAGGTGTCCGCCTCACCCGAACCCTAGGTATACCGAAAGGGTTTTGATGTGTCACGTCTTCGACCTAGCCTTACGCTATGTTTTCTGACTTTCTGCTTTTCTTTTGCAGCTGAAAGGATGTCCCTAGCTGAGGTTATTGCCATCGTCGACGAGGAGGGTGAAGATCTTCCTCAGCCAAGCCTGCCTCTTTCTTCCCCGCAAACCCGATCCAAAGGTAAGGGGAAGGCTTCCGCTTCATCCTCGGGGTGAAGAAATCTGCTCCCAAGAGGGTTTCTTCTTCTCAAGGGGGGTCCTCGGCTAAAAAATCGAAGACCTCAGCGGGCCAACCTGCTTCCTCGCCTCCTTAGGACACAACCGCTCTTGGCCGGGGCTAGCAACCCGCCTTTTTCGTTGATCCTATGCGGAAGGATAGCTGGGAGTTCCTCCGGGAGTTTCCGAATGAGGAGAACAGGAAATACACCCGAGCCCTTTCCCAAGCGGATCTCAGGGGCATCCTCGGCGTTTCTCTGGGGCAGGTAAGGGCGCCTTTCTTAATTTACTTTTGGAGTTTTTCGATGGCTAATTTCTTTTCCTTGTGTTTTTCCTTTCTTAGACTCTTTCCCTGGTTGCCGAATCCTCGAAGCGCGTCACCTATCTCTCTGAACGAAACGCTGTGCTATCCCAAATGGAGAGCAACCTCAAAGAGAAGATCGAGGAGCTGAAGCGAGATGCCAAGAAGCGGGAGGAGCAGTTGAAGGATGAGGCCGCGGAAATACAACATCAACTCTCCAAGTCCGACGTTGCTCGATTCGAGGAGCGGAAGGAGTGGGAGAAGGAGTTGGAGAGAGACTATGTTTACAAGCGCACGCACTGAACGATATGAAGACCTTCTTCAAGTGGGGTTTCTACGACTGCGTCTCCGAGCTTCGGGCACACGGGTATAGTCAGGCGGATCACCCCTTCAGGTTCCTGAATGCCATCAGGACCTAGAAGGAGGCCCCCTCAGGGGGTTATCTGCCCGAGCCCCGGGATGGAAACGGTCCCTCGAGGACGCGGACAGTGCCGGCTCCAGTTGAGATCGCGCCGGAACCTAGTTTGAGGAGATGCGAGGTGCTTCAGGAGATGAAGACCAGGAGGACGCTGAGCATGCCGAGGTGCGCAGGGAACCAGTTGGAGAAGAAGCTCGCGAAGAGCATGCTAGGGAAGAGGTTGAGGAAGAGCCAGAGGCTGAAGCCCGAGAGGAGGTGGAGAAACTCGGGGACGTGGCCGGGGGTGAAGATCAGGCCGGTTCGGCCGTTTGAAATTCTTTTCTTTCTTGTCTTGTCTTCTATTCGGGAACTGTAATGAACCCTAATACATATATATATCTCCGTTCTACATGTCTGAATATAGCCCTTCAGGGCGTAATATTTGAACGTAGGGCCCTCGGGCCTTTTTTCCCCTTCATGTCGTTTCTTCTCCTTTCGTGTATGTGTCGATGTTTTCTTGTGTTTGCCCATAATCTTTACATGCCTCCTCAGATTTTAGCTCGAGAATAACATCATTCCTCGAGGCCTATCATTTACGTCTCAGGCGTTCTTCTCGACCCTCGTGAATTTTAGCAGTACCCTTTTTAGCCTGTCCTTTATTCATTTTTCCCAAAAATAACGTAGATTTCATCTGATCCGAGCACACCTTTCCTAAGACTTCGTACAAAAATTTAGCAACAATATATTTAGGGTTTGGACTTCCTTAAGATTTGGCAATGAGTGTCTGGGAATGTCGCGGACCGGGTCGGCTAGCCGTTTGGATTTGAACTTACTGACTTCCTGCCCAAGTCTAAGACTTATCTATAAATATGGGGCCTTTCTCGCTTCTGCAACTCGTCGCTTCCTTGCTTTCTTTCTTCGTAGCATCGTATTTGTGCTCTTTATTTCCTGAAATTTCCATGGCTTCATCTTCTTCTTCTAAGGGCAAGCGTGTTGTCGTCTGTTTTCCTAAGATAGAGCGTGTCCCTTTTGATTTTGGTAGTTCCTCGGGTTTTTGCTCCGGCTCAGGCCTACAGCCCGACCCTACTGCTGGTGTGAAGACGTCGCTCCCTCAAGGTGATGACGAAGATAAGGGTTATCGCCGAAACCTGGCCAAGTGGTCTATTGAAGCGGAGGAGGCTCGATCTAGGGCGAACCTTCCATGGCATCGAACTAAAGTCTCGACCCTTAGTCCCTTGTCGCTTTGGGAATCTCTTGAGAAGGCTAGGATCCCCTCTGATTATGAGGTCCATCTGCCCGGTCCGCTGCAAGTGGCGTCCTCGCCCCCTGTCGGCTTCTTGACGGTCTATACTGACCAAATAGAGATGGGCCTGAGGTTCCCTCTGCCTTTTTCCTCTTGGATCTCTGCGAGGCATTAGACATTTCCCCTGGCCAAATATTTCCTAACTCCTGTAGTTTGCTCCTAGCCCTAGCCGCAGTTGCTCGTAAGGTCAAGTTTCCTCTCACCACCGAGCTGATCGTTAGCTTCTTTCGAGTGTGTGAGAGGGACGCTGGCAAGTTCGTCCTCGTGCCTTCCACGGATATCTTCGATGATAACTTCACCGCCACCAAAGGATGGATGAACATATATTTCTTTGTGCGTGCTTCTGTTCAACATCAGGATTGTCGTTACTCCTTGCTTCGGTGGCGAGATCATTGTCAGGCTCCAGGTGATTCTCCCGACCTCTTGCTAGAGTTCTTGAAGCGGATTGGTAATCAGAGATCCGGTGCGAGAACTGGTGTCTGATGTTACTCTTGAAGCGGTTGTCTCTCCTCGCGTTTTGGGTATGCCTTTCCCTTATTCTCGTTCACTAGCTCGTCTCTTCTTTACTATTTCTCTTTCTTTTCCAGCAAGCGATGGCTCGGGTGTTTTGCTCGTTATGACTATTCATACTTGTGGTGTTTCGGTGCGCACTCGTCGTCAACACGACATGCCTTCGGCGAATATTACCGAGGAGGGGTCAGCTACTCCTCGCTTGGACTTGGGGCGAACCAAACGGGTAAGGCCATCACCGCCACTCCCCCTGTTTCCTTGCGCGAGGGCCCTTATTTATCCCGCCCTGCTCTTCACCCACACTTCCTGCTGGATAAAGATGGAGAATCTTCCTTGTCTTACATGATGAATTTCCTGACCCCAGAGGAGAGGAATTTGCCAAGGAGCTATCTGATGGTCGTTTCTGGAAAGAATGGGCCTTAGCCTGGAGTCAGGTAAATGTACTTCTTTCATTCCTTGGTTGAGTATTCGCTTTTGATTGCCTCCCCTTGTTTCCAGGCCTATTCCTTGTCTTGTGAGCGCGGTCGACGATATCGTCTTCAGCAGAAAATGACCGAATCCGCCCGATCTTGCAACGTGGAGATGACCATGCGAGTTAGTGAAGAAGCTCAAGAGGCAGGTCGCTTGAAGGATCAGTTAGCAAGGGCTAAACATTGCTTCCCGCTTGATTGCTTGATGCTTATTATTTCCGTCCCTATTCAATTGCTCTTGATGATTTTAGGAGAGGTGAGGCCCCTACCTCGGGTCGAGGGTGTCCCCCCGATCCCAAGGAGAGCCTCGGCATCCCAAAGAGAGAGATTATTTCTTCTTTGCCTCTAGCTTATATAAAGGTGGCGCTGCCTCGCGTAGAGGGATGTCAGTGTGCGCAAAAATCTTATTTCCCCTTAGGGGAAGAATGTCTCAGCCTCTCCAGAGGGAATTCATTGTGCGCGATTTACATTACCCGAGGGGCCTTCTTTGCCTCTAGCTTATATAGAGGTGGCACTGCCTCGCGTAGAGGGATATCAGTGTGCAAAGAAAATCTTACTTCCCCTTGGGGGAAGAATGTCTCAGCCTCTCGCAGAGGGAGTTCAGTGTGCACGATTTTCATTACCTGAGGGGACAGGTCCTGAGGGGTTTTGAAGTGATGCCTTTTTAGGAGGTGGAGTGTCTTCTACCCGGGTCTTTATGTCTTTTAGTGTTTTGAGTTTTCGTTCGAATGTCCCTCGTACAGAAAGAAAGCAAACTTTATTAATAACTTGTTATAGTTTACATCTCAAAAGCGGTAGAAGTAAACTAAGGAAAATAGTGTGCAGGAATCAAAGAAAACGTATGCAAATGAGGCACCCCCTCTAGGGATAATACTTCTACAGCTTGTGGGCGTTCCACGGGCGATCGAGCTGCTTTCCACTGGCGTGCTCGAGGTAATAAGAGGCTTCTCCAACTTTTCTGACGATGCGGTAGGGTCCTTCGAACTTAGGCTCTAACTTCTTCCTCCCTTCTTGGTTCAAGATTTCTTTCATCACTAAGTCCTCTTCCTCATACTTCTTGCCTCGGACTCGGCGATTGTAGGACTTAGTCATTCTCCTCTGGTAGGCGGTCATCCTGATGGCGGCTCTTTCTCTTCCTTCCTCGATCAGATCGAGGTCTTCTATGCGGAGTTGATCGTTGTCTTCGGGGTAAGTGAGGGTTCGGGCACTTTCCATGCCAATTTCCGCGGGCAGCACTGCTTCGCTCCCATAGACCAGGCTGAAAGGAGTCTCATTGGTCCCTTCTCGAGGCGTCGTTATATGACCAGATGACCCTTTGAAGTTCGTTGAACCATGACTTCTCGAGCCCCTCGAGTCAGGTCTTCAATCCTTGTACGATGGTGCGATTGGTTACTTCGACCTGGCCGTTGCTTTGAGGATACACCACCGAGGTGAAGATTTGTTCTATCCTGAGTTCATCGCACCACTCCTTTAGCTTCTTTCCGCTGAATTGCCTTCCGTTATCAGACACTGCTCTCCTCCGTATCCCGTAGCGACAAATGATGTTTTTCCACATGAACGTGGTGATGGCGGCCTCGGTAATCTTGGCCGTGGCTTCGGCTTCAACCCACTTCGAGAAGTAGTCCACAGCCACCAGCAAAAACTTCTTTTCGGCGACGTTTTCAGAGAACGGTCAGATGATATCGAGTCCCCACTGATCAAACGGGCAAGGGGATGTTACTGATTTCATGGCTTCAGCGGGCATTCTCTGTAGGTTGGCGTGCTTCTGACAGCTGAGGCAGCTTCGGACTGTTTTCCGCGAGGAGCGCTTTCCTCACCAATGCCCGACTCCCTATGTGACTCCCACAAATCCCCTCATGTATTTCCCAAAGGACATATTCCCCCTCTTCCTTAGATGTGCATCGCAAAAGAGGTCCGACGAAAGATCTTTTGAACAAGGTAATGTCGATCAAAGTGAACCTCTGGGCCCTCCGCACAAGTTTTTGGGGCCATAGCTTTATCTTTTGGGAGGAGTTTCTGATGTAGGTACTGGTAGATTTCGTACCGCCAATCTTCTCGGGCCATGTCTGGCTCGGGTGTATTTTGATCCTCGACCTGCCAGATGGTTAGGACCCTTTCTTTTTCCTCAAGCGGCTCGACGTCGAGTTTTACCCCTTCTCCTTCTTCGCGCGGCTTGGTGCTTGCCCACTTAGCTATTTGGTCTGCCTTCTCATTCTGGGCTCGGGTGATTAGGACGATCTTTAGTTCCTCAAAGATTCCCTTGATTTCCTCGAATGCCTTAACGTATTTTTTTAAGTTCTAACCTTTGATGGCGAAGTTTCCTTCTAACTGTTGAACCACTAGTTGAGAGTCCGAGTGCACCATCAAGCGTGTGATTCCCATCCTCCGTGCTGCTCGAAGCCCGGCGAGTAGTGCCTCATACTCCGTTTCGTTATTTGACGCCTTGTAGTCTAACCTGATGGCCAAGTTGGTTTCCTCTCCCCAAGGCGATATGAGAAGTATCCCGACTCCGTTCCCTGCGCTACAGGAAGAGCCATCCACAAACATCTTCCATACCTCCTCGGGACCATCTCCGACCATTTCACCATGAAGTCAGCTGTGCTTTGATTGCGGCCCGGGGATTGAATTGGATGTCATATTCTCCCAACTCCGTTGACCACTAGACTGCTCTTCCCGAGATGTTTGGCCGAGTGGCAATCTTCCCGATAGGGTAGTTGGTCAATACCACGATTGGGTGTGACAGAAAATAGGGCCGCAACTTCCTGGCAGTGATAAGAAGGGCTAACAGTAGTTTTTCGGGGTTTGTGTACCTTGCCTCGGGGCCCTTCAAGATGTGGCTCACGAAGTAGATCAACTTCTGCACCCTTTCTTCTTCTCGAACCAATACGGAGCTTATTGCCCGAGGGGACGCTGCCAGGTAGACTATCAGTTCCTCCCCGGGCAGTGGTTTATTAAGCACGGGCAACTTCTTCAAATACTCCTTCAAATCTTTGAAGGCCTTCTCACACTCGGGTGTCCCTTCAAAGTTTTGGACTTTGCGCAATACCTTGAAGAAAGGTAAGCTACGATCGGCGGATCGGGAAATGAATCGTGAGAGGGCTGTGATCCTTCCTGTCAGTCTCTGAACCTCATTTAGATTCCGAGGGGACGTCATATCCATCAAGGCCTTGATCTTGTCTGGGTTGGCCTCGATTCCTCTCCTTGTTACCATGTATCCTAAGAACTTTCCCGAACTGACTCCAAAAGTGCACTTGCCGGGGTTCATCTTCAAGTTGTATCTCTGAGCGGTCGAAAGTGTTTCTTGGACATCGGCTAAGAAGCAAATTTGTTCTCGAGACTTGATCAAAATTTCGTCGACATAGACCTCCACATTTCTCCCGATCTGGTCCTTGAAAACTTTGTCCATCAGCCTCTGGTAGGTGGCATCGGCGTTCTTCAATCCGAAGGGCATGACAGTGTAGCAATAGGTTTCTCCGGCGGTTATAAAGTTTGTCTTTTCTTGATCTTCCTTGGCGAGTAGGATCTGATTATACCCCTGGAAGCGTCGAGAAAACAGAGTAATTCGTGCCCCGAGGTGGAGTCCACCAGCTGATCTATCCGGGGCAAGGGGTAGCAATCTTTCGAGCATGCTTCGTTCAGGTTCCGGAAGTCTACGCACATGCGCCATTTGCCCGAAGTCTTTGGGACCAAGACAACACTCGAGAGCCATGTAGGAAATTGTACCTCCCTAATTTGGCCCGCTTCTAAAAGTTCCTCGACCTGGCGTCGTGCCTCGGCATCCTTTTCTGTGTTGAGATGCCTCCTCTTCTGAAAGACGGGTCGGGTTGTTCGGGAGACGTTTAGCTTATGCACGATTATGCCACGGTCGATGCCTACCATGTCCTTAGATGCCCATGCAAACACGTCCTTGTTCCTTTTTAGTAATCTGATCAAGTCCTCTCGTAGGTCTCGGGGTAAATCCTTGGCGACCTTGACTGTTTCTTCCGGCGGGTTGATCATTACTTCTTCAGTTTCTTCTTCCTTGTCTTCTTTTTTAGTAGTTCCGATGGTGTATAACGTTTCTCTTCCCCTCGGGTGGTTCTCCATTCGGGTCCGGGAGGACTTGATTTCTACTCGAACCTCTTCCACGTAGCATTTCCTAGCCATTTTGCGGTCTTCCAAAACTTCCCCAACCTTGTCTTCTACTGAGAATTTTATCTTCTGGTGTAGGGCCGAGGCGATGGCCATGAAAGAGGTCAGGGCAGGTCTCCCGAGGATGATGTTGTATGTGCTCGTTCCGTAAATGACCATGAATGGCGCGATCCGCGTTCTCCTGGTTTCACCCTCCCCGAGGGTGAGTGGGAGATGCAGGATTCCCACCGCCTTAATGCAGTGTCCTGTGAAGCCAAACAGAGTCGTTTCCACTTTGTCCATAGGGTATGCTCCCAAGTCCATTTGATCGAGGGCTCTCTTGTATATTATGTTGACAGAGCTTCCATTATCGACGAAAACCCTGCCAACATCATGGTTGGCTACTTCGGCTCGAATGACCAGGGCGTCCTCGTGAGAGTCGTCGCCTCCATGAAAGTCCTCGGGACCGAAGCTGATGGTAGGTCCCGACCGTTTACTTCCTGCCTTGATTTCAAACTTTCCAATCGGCGGACTCCGGCCTTCCATGCCCGATTGGAATCTCCTCCTGTAGGCCCCCCCGATATTATGTTGATCTGTCACGGTGCAGTTCTTTCCGGTGAACTCCGCCGTCCTGTATCCCTATTTTCCTGATTCCTTTGAGCATCGTTTCCTATTGGTCTCGGACCTTGTCTATCGTCTCTTTCTGGTATCCTCCTTGGTGCTTCTCTTTGATTGTGAGGTTGGCGGTCTTGTCGGGTGTTAAACCGATTCCCTGCCCCAGGATATCTGGGCCTGGTCCCGAAGCGACCGTCTGCTCCATCAAGTTTAGCCCGAGCCTCGGGGTTGATCGCAATCAACTTTTCCAACTCTCGGTTTAATTGAAAACATTCCTCGGTGGTGTGTCCATATTCATGGTGATAATTGCAGTATGTGTCAGATACTGGTGGCCTCGGGTTGCCGTCAATATAAGGGGGTCGGCGAAGAAAATCGTTTTCCTCGCATATCTCCAACGCTCGGAGTTTGTTCACTCGTAACTTCGGATAATCCGTCCGAGGAAGTGGGGGCATAGGGTAAGGGCGGTCATCCCTTCGAGGGTATTCTGCGGTCTTGGTTCCTCGGGGGACTCTTTCGACGCTCTCGAGGAGGACTTTTGCATTTTCTGTCCTCAGGCTCCCGGGCTTGCAACTCTTCTACCCTAACGTACTTTTCCAACCGGGTTATCAGCTCCTCCACTGTGGTTGGGTATTTCTTCACTAGCGATCAGAACAAATCCCCGTCTTTCAGGCCATGGTGAAATGCTCCGATAAGCAATTCGGGGGCGATATTGGGGACTTCCATCTTCACTTGGTTGAAATGCCGGAGATAATCTTTTTTAAGCTCTCTCTGTCAGCCTGTTTATGTTTAACAGCTTTACTGCCGATGGGGGCGTCTTCTGTTGCTCGAGAAGTACTTCAAGAAGTGGCTGGTGAGGTCGTGGAAGCTTCTGACTCCTCCAGGTGGCAACAGAGTGAACCATTGTTGGGCTCCTCTCGTCAAAGTAGTCACGAAGAGTCGGTATTTGACAGGGTCGCTTAGTTGGTATAGTGCCGCGTTCCCTTCAAAAGCGGCGAAATGGTCTTCGGGAGGTCCGGAACAATCGTACTTTCCCATCTCAAAAGATCGAAAGTGCCCGGGCAATGGGGCCGTGAGCACCTCGGGCGAGAAGGGCGAGGCTTGAGGGAGGATGGGAGCTTTTGGCGGGTTTGCGAGATTCTGAAGCTGGCGAATCTCCTCTCTCATTCTTTCTAAGTCGGCCGTTTGTTGGTCGGCGCGTCTTCTTCTGTCGGCTCGGGCTCTCCTTTGCATCGAGGCCAAGGTATGGTCATCGTCGCTGCGTTCTCCGGTCCCTGATTCGGCGTCATGCTCTCCATTTGCCTCGCGCTGGCCATCTTCCCGTCCAGCGTCGCGTCCTCTGTTTTGCCTGGGCCTGTTATCTCTCTGGTTCCTTTCGGCCATCAGAACTCCTACATCAGCCCCGATCCTCCGCATTTCTTGCATGACCGCAGCGAACATCGCGGCCGGGTCGGTTAGGTTCGGCCCGTTACCATCGGGTGGCGGCTCACGATCATTTTCGACAACCACCATACTGAATTTGAGAAACTAGAGTTTCCCACAGACGGCGCAAAGTTGATACCGCAGAAAAATGGATCTACCGCTTTAGACGGCTAACGGACTTTTCCCGCCTCGGTTCCGCCGCGCGTGCTGCCTAGGGACTCAAAAACAAGGGAAGGTTTGGGGGTCGTTTGCCCTCTTGCCTAGGTCAAGCCGGTATTTTCCATGTTCCAGGCGTGAAGTAGCATAAAAATGGTGTGTTCAAGTGTGTGCGTGAGTGATTAATTTAGCAGAGTAACAGTAGGATACGTAAGAAATCGATACCTGTTTTGGACGTCACTTGCAATATTTATAGGAGGTGTGTGTTGGGGCAGTTTCTGGGCGGTTTTCCCCACCTCCCATGTTTCTCGGCTCGAGCTTTCCATGACCCACGATGGCACGTTCCTTGGTCTTCCAAGCTCCGGGCCGTTATTCGCACCACATTCTACCGGCGTTGTCAGGTGAAAATCGTGGCAGTTCCATTCTCGAGAGGTCGAACTTGCTGATGGGTATGTTGTCTTCGGGTATCGGGCAACCACCCAAGGGGTCCCAGTTCCCCCTCCTGGAAGGCATCGGGGATTTGTCCCTCGGGTCAAGGGACGTTCCAGGGTCACGAGATACCTCTGGCGCGGGCCAACTATCACTAACTCGGGTCCTTTTTCTTGGGGCGTCCCTAGCTGACCCGAGGCCATGTGAGGGGTCGGGGTTGTTCCTTAGGTAAGGAGGTTATTTGTTGGCTGAGGCGGGTCCTTTCTCTTGGGACGTTCCTAGCTGACCCGAGGACATGTGAGGGATCGGGGTTGTTCCTTAGGTAAGGTGGTTATTTATTGGTTGAGGCGGGTCGGGTATTTTGCCGCGGGTCTGTAGGACCCAAGGGTAACACTAGCAAAATGTAGGATTTTGCCGTGTGTACTTTCACTAAATTGGACGTTTTATTCAATTAGACGTAGGGTTGTCGATGAGGCGGACTTCTCTCATTTTCTAGACTTGAGTCCGAGTTCAAAAAGATTTTAATACTACGCAGAAAATTAATAAGCTTATGAAAAGTGACAAGAATTCAATGACTATTTCAAGAGTTCAATAATAATAATAATAATAATAATAATAATAATAATAATAATAATTATGAATTGTTAAATAGGAACACAAAGTAAAACCAAAGAAATGTCCCCATGGGATAAGTCGATTATTGGATCATGACATATTCAAATAGAGGTCATGAGTTACAAAATTCGACTCTGTGATTGCTATAGTCTGTGTGGATTTGGAATGAGACCTAAGGTCAATGGATTAGTTATGCGAAGTTAAGTCGTTTCATAGCCGAAAATGAAGTTTAGATTCACTTCATATTGAATTTAATCGAAGGTTGGGATTGGTGATGTGTGATGATAACTCATGACAAAGAAAAAAGAGGTAAACTCGACCATGAAAAATGAAATATATGCAGGCTTCGCTATTTAGCATTGTACTACTTTATGGAATGGAAAACTATCTATAGTTTGAAAAAAAAAAGTATAGCCCAGACTAGAGCTGTGAAACGGGCCAGCCTACGGGCTGGCAGAGCGAGCCTTGCATAGTGGCGGAGCCACATGAGAGCCAGTGGGGTCACTGGACCCCACTGGAAATTTTTTTTATTTATAATATAGGGTTAAATAATTAAGATTAGGATTAAGATTAAAAAAATTTATACAAAAAGGACCCCACTGAAAATTTGTAAAAATAGTTGGTTTGGGGTCCAGTAGAAAAACTAAAATGACCCCACTGGTGTAATTATCTGGCTCCGCCACTGGCCTTGAAGGCTTAGCCTGCCCATTTTAAAAAACATAAAAATAAGAAAAAATAATTAAATAGAAAAAAATAATAAAAAATAAGGAAAAATAAACAAATGAAAATTCAAGTTGGAAAATATATCTAAATTAATCAATTTCTTTTATATTAATTTATTTATATTATTAAAGTACAAACATAGCTCAAAAATATAAAAATCAATATAGTTTATTTATAAATCTTATTATTTAATATAAATATATATTATTTTATTTTTGGCCCCGCTAAATATTTACAGCCCGCCCGGCCACTTTGGCGGGGCGGGTGGGCGGGCCCCTAGCCACGGGCCCGTTTGACACCTCTAGCTCAATTGCATGGCCTGAGCTTGTTGGGCTAGCCCACTTAACAAATAGTCCCAAGTTTAAAGCTTAATTAAAATCAACTGATAATCTTACGTAGGGATGGCAGTGGGGCGGGGATTCCCCGTCCCCGCGGGGATCCGCCCCGAACAGGGCGGGGAATCCCTGAGTTTTTATCCCCGCGGGGCGGGGACGGGGACGGGGAAAGATTTTCCCGCTGGGATCCCCGCCCCGTTCCCCACCCCGGCCCGCCTTCTATGTATATATATTATAATATATATAATATTAAATTATAGTTTAAATAATATTAATATAGATTAAATAATATTAAATTAAGGGATCTTTACACATAAGTACTTAGTTGGATAAAAACTTGTAATTTAGTACCCTATCAGGATTTTTTTATATGTAGGTACCTAACAAAATAATTTTTTTGCACATAGGTACCCGATCCCCGAAAGTACACCATACAACACATTTAGGTACCCTATATCAACACATTTGGGTACCCTATATAACATAAAATGGTACGACGTATGCTATATTTAGGTACGCTCTATGTAACACACTGGTATGCCTTAGGTACGACGTATGCTATATTTAGATACCCTATATCAACGTGTTATGGTACGCAATATACACACAGGAAGATACGACATGACTAAAGAAACTGGTAAAAATTATTGGGTATCTATCTGTAAAATTTTCTGACATGGGTACCTATGTGTGAAGATTTTATCCAATTGAGTATTTTTCTATATATTCACCTTAAATTAATACAAATAATATATAAAACTATAATTTATATAATATTTATAACGAAAATATAAATAAATTTATATAGTATATTTAAAATATTAATTTTTTAAAAAAAAGTTGAATCCCTGCGGGGAATCCGATCCCCTCGGGGATGCGGCGGGGACGGGGACGGGGACAATTTTCTCCCCGAAAGCCTCGCGGGGCGGGGACGGGGATTAGGTCCCCCCCCTGCCAACACTAGTCTTACGTACATCAAAATTTCCGAGATAAGATAACGGAGGATTGAGAAGAAAAACAAAAAGAGTATATAAGTAAAATTAATTAGTTTATAGTGCAGAAAATGATATGCAGCACAAATGCACAATGAGTGGCAATGTACAAGCCAAGTCCCATTAAATGATACCCTTCTTTTTCCAGCGTAGACTCAATGAAATTATAAGCTTGCGAAATACGTGTGGCTGATAAACATAATCATAAATACAAATAATAAAAATAAATATAAATTTCCCAGTTCAGAGAACGCTCGCTATCCTTCATCTCTTTCTCAATCCAAAACCAAAAGAAAAGGAAAAAGAAAAGAAAGAATGGCTATGTCTTCAATCTCCTTGTTGCCCTTGAAGCCCCGCAATGGATTATTATCTCCCTCCTTTTCCTCAGACAAACCTCTGCGTTCCTCACACATCTCTTGCCATATGGACAACCAAAGCACAAAGATGAATCTCACTACAGCTCATAACCATGGTTAGTTATCTCTCTCACGAGGTCGATGAAATGATTCTACGTTATATGTACATCTGTTTTCTTGCCATTTTACACAGAACGTAAGACGTGGAGAAAACTCGTATCGACTGCTCTAGCAACTGCCGTAGTAGCCTTCGGCACCGCCGACATGTCTGCCTTGGCCGACCTCAGCAAGTTCGAAGCAGAAATTAGGGGCGAGTTTGGGATTGGATCAGCTGCTCAATTCGGTTCTGCCGATCTGAAGTTAGTTATCCTTAGTTATCATATTGAGCGCAATCTGTTTGTTAAAATGTCGCTTTGTAATTTGCAGGAAAACTGTTCATACGAATGAGAACTTCAGGTCAATTCTTCTTCTCCTTTTCGTACTTAGAATGTGACAATGCTAATAAGCTTGAGATGTTAAAAAATGGCTGATTTGAAAACGCAGAAGAGCGAATTTCACGGCTGCTGATATGAGGGAAGCGAATTTCACGGGTTCTACGTTTAACGGCGCATATCTTGAGGTCGCATATAAAGCAAATTTCACCGGTATGTTTGAATATTTAGGAGTAACTAAAATTTTCGGTTTTTTTGTTCTGCCCACTCCCTTAAATACTGGAGTGGGCTTGCGCAACACAAACCTGGTTGAGGCTTAATTGTGTCACACACTCTAGTGGTAGGACTAATCTCCGAGGACAGATGAATAAGTTATTGGATAATACCCTATGTAGGGTTGCAAACGAACCGAACCGAATCGAATATTTGCATTTGTTATTCGAATTCGTTATTGTTGGGTGTACAAACTACAAGTCCCACACCGACTAAGCAAGAAAAATTAGGAGGGTTTATAAGCTTGTGGGTTCACTCCCTCTATTGCCAGTTGGTTTTAGAGAGGAAACCCACAAGCTTATACGGGCCTGAGTCTGGGCTGGAATTGGCCTGAAAAATCACTACATGGTGCGGTGGGCATGGATGAACACGTGAGGGTGCCTTCAGATGGAAAAATTCTAGCCCGAATACAGTGTTTGTAAATGCGAAAAGCGAGCCGAGGCGATTTTCGGATCGACTAGAGTAAGCGAGCCTAGGCGAAAAGCGAAGCGCCTAGGCGAACGATATTTAAAAAATATTAAATAGGATTTAGATAATAAATATCTATCAATTTCCAAAGTTTTGTGTCTAACTAGTTATATTTCTAATTCCATTTAATAACCAAAACAATATTAAATGGCTTGTAAAAAAGGTTTCCTAGGTTTTGGAGCTTATAGGGTTAGGAAATTTAATTTTTTTAAATCTAGGATTATGATCTTTTTTAACTACTAGTACTCCTTGCACTTATTAAAATCGATTAGGCTACTACAATATTTTTATATTATATTTACTAACATTCACTTGAAAAGCCCAAGCCCATTAAATTAGGGTTTCATCATCTTCCTCAAGTCATCAGCACCTCACGCCCATCCACCCATTCTCCTACATTCAGCTGTCAGGCCGAGATATCAGCCGTGAAGCTAAGATATCGGCTGCTCCGGCCCCACCCAGCCGAGATCTCACCGATCAGGCCGAAATTCCGGCCGGAAAACTATGCCTGTTGGGTAGTCGACGGAGGCGCGATCGACTCTCGCCTTGGCCAAGGCGGTCGCCGAGGCATGAGAGTCGAACGCCTGAATGATTTCGCATCGCCTGCTCAGGCGTTTTTCGGCTCGACTAGAGGAAGCGGTCGCCTAGGCACGCCTAGGCGATCGCTTTTCAAACACTGCCCGAATACGGTGTGGGTGGTGTATCCCCGGCCCTTGTAAGACGATTTGGTGAATCTGCGATAAAAAAACGCTTGATGCAGATGATTGCGGTGGAAGCGCTTGGTGCAGATAATCGTCAAAAGGGAGGCCCGTTGTGTGGTATTGAGTTTGAGGGGAGGATTGTTGGGTATGCAAACCCATCCACACCGACTAAGCAAGGGAAATTAGGAGTGGTTTATAAGCTTGTGAGTTGACTCCCTCTATTGCCAATTGGTTTTAGAGAGGACCCAACAAGCTTATACGGGCCTGAGTCTGGGCTGGAATTGGCCTAAAAAATCACTCCACGGTGCGGTGAGCGTGGATGAACACGTGAGGGTGCCTTCAGATGGAAAAATTCTAGCCCAAATACGGTGTGGTTGGTGTGTCCCCGGCCCTTGTAAGGCGATTGGTGAATCTGCGATAAAAAAACGCTTGATGCAGATGATTGCGGTGGAAGCGCTTGGTGCAGATAATCGTCAAAAAGGAGGTCCATTGTGTGGTATTGAGTTTGAGGGGAGGATTGTTGGGTATGCAAACCCATCCCACACCGACTAAACAAGATGATTATCGTTGAAAGGGAGGCACGTTATGTGGTCTTGAGTTTGAGCGAAGGATTGTTGGGTGTACAAACTACAAGTCCCACATCGACTAAGCAATGAAATTGGGGTTGGTTTATAAGCTTGTGGGTTCACTCCCTCTATTGCCAATTGGTTTTAGAGAGGAACCCCACAAGCTTATATGGGCCTGGGTTTGGGTTGGAATTGGGCCTGAAAAAATCCCTACATGGTGCGGTGAGCGTGGATGAACACGTGAGGGTGCCTTCAGATGGAGAAATTCTAGCGCTGATACGGTGTGGGCGGTGTGTCCCGGTCCTTGTAAGACGATTGGTGGATCTAGGATGAAAGAAGCGCTTGTCCAGATGATTGCGGTGGAAGCGCTTGGTGCAGATAATCGTCGAAAGGAAGGCCAGTTGTGTGGTCTTGAGTTTGAGGTGAGAATTGTTGGGTGTGCAAAACTCATCCCACATCGATGAATTGAAAATATTAAGAGTGATTTATTATAAACTTGTGGATTCACTCCCTCTATTGCCAATTGATTTTAGAGAGGAACCCCACAAGCTTATATGGCCTGGGTTTGGGCTGGAATTGGGCCTGAAAAAATCCCTACATGGTGCGGTGAGCGTGGACGAACACGTGAGAGTGCCTTCAGATGGAGAAATTCTAGCCCAGATAAGGTGTGAGTGGTGTCCCTGGTCCTTGTAAGACGATTGGTGAATCTGCAATGAAAAAAAGGCGCTTGGTGCAGATGATTGCGGTAGAAATGCTTGGCGCAGATAATCGTCGTAAGGGAGGTCCGTTGCGCGTTCTTGAGTTTGAGGGGAGGATTGTTGGGTGTGCAATCTAAAGTCCAACGCCGACTAAGCAAGAAAAATTAGGAGGGTTTATAAGCTTGTGGGTTCACTTCCTCTATTGCCAATTGGTTTTAGAGAGGAACCCCACAAGCTTATAACGGGCTTGGGCTTAGGCTGGAATTGGGCCTGAAAAATCCGTATAGTTAATTTTATCTGATTTTCGTATTCGGTATTCGATTCCCGACGAATCATAAAATCGACTCAATTCGATTCGATAATGATATTCGAAATGATTCTCGAATATTCGACTATTCGAATTTTTTTATTTTGTTTCAAAAAAATACCTATTAATTATGCATAATTCTAAACGAATCGATATTTATTCTATATAATTCCAAACGAATCGAATTTTACCAATCGAATAACGACATATTCATGTAATTATGCATAATACCTGTATATAATAAATTATTCTATATAATTCAAAACGAATCGAATTTTACGAATCGAATAACGATATATTCGTATTCGTATTCGGTAACTTTTCGAATAGAAAAAACTCGTCGTATTCGAATATTCGAATACGAATATTCCGAATCGAATCGTGAATCGAATCGAAAATATTCGATTCTTTTGCAACCCTAACCCCATGTGGACTACTCAAGAAATTTTAGGAGGGGAGATTCGATCCTACGACCTAACCACAATTTCTTAAGACATCAACCTTGACCACTAGGCCAAGGCCATTTGCTGAAATTTTTTCGTAATAATACTTTCACGAAACTTACGTCCTCTAAGTTGTCTATGGCCAAATATAGACTTATAACTTTCATAAAATTCGCTCTCGGCCTCTTAAAAGTTTATTCTTCAAAACTAGTTCAGTATGCTTACATAATTTATAATGAATGTTCCTTTCCGTTATTTTCTGGCCAAGAAAAATATGATTCCCTTCAGCAAGAATGTCAATTAGATTGGTATTCTTCAAAAAGGATTGCTTATAATATAACGGTGCAAGAATTCTGGACCAATTTTGAACACGGACAAGTTAGAGGACAAAAAGCATACGACGTTAAAGTTATATGACTAAACATACTGGTACCCCAAATAGTTATCTCATTTAATTCTCGTACATTTTTCAAGAAACTCATCTGATAACTTGAACATTCGATTTAAATCCAGGCGCGGATTTGAGCGACACACTCATGGACCGAATGGTACTCTACATATATGTATATGTGAGTCGCCAAATTGGTCGTGGATTAAGCGTAGCATGCTTCTTCTTTTTTTCTTATCTCATTGCAGGTTCTAAACGAAGCTAATTTTACGAATGCAATCCTCGTTCGATCAGTCCTAACGCGTAGCGATCTCGGGGGAGCCATAATCGACGGTGCTGATTTTAGCGATGCAGTCTTAGACCTTCCTCAGAAACAGGTGAAAACCCTCTGAGTGTGTTTGGTTTAGAAAATCTAGTGAGGAAAGGAAAAACTAATGCTTGGTTGATTAGAGAAATAGGCGACGGAATGAAAAGAAAGCGCGAACCACTGTTAAAGCTAAAATCATGAAAATTGGTTTCTTCGCCAAAATGGTGAGGGAAATGAAAGAAAAGCTAGTGACAATCGTTTTCTCTTTAGCGTGTGTTTGTTTTGTGGAAATTAGTAGGGAAAAGGAAATGAAAGTGAAAAGGAAAATACGTTCTAATGTTTGGTTGATCGGATAAATAGATAAGGAAAATATAAGGAAAAAATTCTAGTTTAATTTTGACTTAAAACTAAGGAACACTGATTTCCTTAGCAAAGGCGAGGAAAACGAAAGAAAAACTTGTGGAGATAACTTTCTCTCTAATTTTCTTTTACATCCTACTTTCCTCAAACCAAACACAGTGTTAGTGTTCTTTTCTCGCTGTTTTCCTTGATTCAAACACAACGTCTATAACTCTCTCTTCTTCTCCATTCAATCGAAGGATTGCTTTGAAATTTTTTTATATATCTTTTTTGTGTGTAATGCGTTACAAGGCTCTGTGCAAATATGCGAGCGGGACAAATTCTATTACGGGGGTGAGCACAAGGAAAAGCCTCGGGTGTGGAAACACTCGAAGGAATGCTTATGGTTCGCCTTCTTCGCCTCTTTTGAGCGCTCCGCCAAAGAAATTGCTCGACCGAGATGGGTTTTGCGATTCGGGGACGGGCCTATGTGATGCTAATTAAATCATCCCCATAATTTTATTTATTTATGATGTGTGTGTAAATTAAGAGAAAACATTACATGGAGGGACGTATTTGCATGTCCTTTAGACCATGTTTTCAGCTTGGAGTGGTTAGAAAAGGTATGTATTGAGCTGAAAAGCGTAAAAGAATTGTCCCTGTGATCATGTGTACACACATATTAGAAATAAACCAAGATAAACATAACTACATATTTTTAAATAATAGCGTAGTTAAATACTTTTCTATTTATATTTACATAGGCAGTATCGGGCAAGGAGATAATGGAAAGAAGCAAAAACTTGTTTCTTTGTGTCTTGTTCCAAAATCTGTGACTAGGAAACACTTCGTTTCCTCGTTGTAAAGTGTTTTGTTGCTCACGTGTGTTCCAATCAATCTACGTTGAATATAATATGCTAAACTAGATCCTTGTTTTATTATTTATCATCTATAGCGGGGCAGGACAAATTGTCAGAACCAAGTGCCGATTTGCCTTTCGTGTTTCCTTACACTCATACACAAACTACATTCGTGATGTTTTTACAAATATTTTTCTATATAACCAATAGTAGTGTTAAATTATTCATTTTTTCGTATATGCGATATTAATATATCTACGCTCGTGCCACCAAGTAATTCCAAAATAATCTTGTACTTAATGAGATTCATAATATTGCCTCTCTCAAAGGCTTTTCACGAGTATATGCCGATGGTTAGACAAATTGTTATTATTAGCCATCGAAGAATTAGTTTAATCATCTCTGGTTAATTTGATAGGCGACAAAATATAGTTCGTGTATAGGGATGGTAAACATGCCGGGTTGGGTCTCCTTCGGGTTCAACACGTTTAATAAAGGGTTGAAAACTTCAATCCTGACCCAACCTGTTTAAACGGGTTGAAGTATCGAACCCTAACCCGATCTGCCTTAACCCAAATATAACCCATTAACCCGCAACCCGTTTAAATTTACAAAAAAAGGAAAAAATAACTAAATAATCAGAATTTTAAATCCAACTTAAATAAAACAATAGAGAAACAAAGTAGTTGTTTTTTTTTCTAAATTCAACAACAATTAAATACCAAATAATACAAGTCAAATAATTAAATAAAAGTGGTTTATTTTATCTATTTAAGTATATTTTTAATAATTTATATTATTCAAGTTAACTGGATTGTTAAACGATTTGATTTCGGGTTGAAAATTCGAACCCTAACATGATCCACTTAATATTCGGATTGAGCTCGGGTTTATCCATTTACTTAAACAGGTCAAAAATGCTAATCCAAACCTGCTATTTTCGGGTGCGATCCGTGTCGGGTTGGCTGGTCAGTTTGTCTTTTAGCAGCCCTATTCGTGTCCGAAATTTCTTTGAAGTGAAACAATATGTACTTTTGGCAAATAATAGAAACTTCACTTGATTTGCTCTATACAATTAAAAACTATCAATTTTTTTATTAATCCTATTTGACAGAAGAGTCAATATGCGAGTCAAGATCATTGAAACGTCAATTTTTCTGGTAAATTTTGAACAAGTCCTAAGTCGGTTTTGACTACAAAAAATTTTGCCTCTTTACTTATAGATGATAGTAACGGTTGCAATTACTAATTTGATCAGTAAAATATTTACAATTTAAGCCCTATAATTCTAATTTCATTAATTAAATAATTATAACATTTAACCCTCGATTTTTAGTTATTATACTTATACCCCAATCATTATTTTCCTTTTATATATATAAAAATTATACTTCATCTACTAAACATAAATTAAAAATTTCAAACTAAAATTAAAATAAATATATTTTAAGCACACGCATAGAGTGTGCAGATAGTACTAGTAAATACCATTTACGTGTCTTTACTATGTGTTAGAATGTACTACCTCCGTCCTACTTATTTACCCCCATCTTTCTATTTCGAGCGTCCCACATAATTCTTCCCATTTCTATCTTTGGTAAAAAATTATCCCACTAATTAAACTAATTACACCATTAATATTAAAAAAAGTCTACTTGATTTGCTTGTCTACTAATAACTTTTCTCTCTATACCTCAAAAGGTGTACTATAATATTAAAATAATGTGATTTCTTAATCTCCGTGTCCGCTAATATTTGGGAAGAAATAGCCGGGACGGAGGAAGTAATTTTTTTTTTTAATTCTAAGCTTTCTGATTCTCGACGAAATTGAAGTTGACCTTTCAGTTGAGGCAGCTTCCTTGATTCCTTCTCGCATTTATTAATACATTAATATCTCCCAGAATCATGTTTAATTCAATGGACTTACATGAAATAAACACGGCTTAATTTATTCAAATATAATACCTTATTCTGTTTGTTAGCCAATGTTTATGGCACATTAAAATTAATAACTACACCATGTTATTCATCCTCCCACTTAAGTTTAATTTCCAAACAATGATTTTTCAAAATGGATAAGTACAAGATAGAAAACGTTGAATATCAAGTTTCCAATTTCCGTAATAAATAAATCAACAAAAAAATCCCTGAAATTTCAATGCAAAACTAAGTCATGAGCTTTCAGTATCAAATCAATAGAAATGAATTTCCGTAATAAATAAATCAACAAAAAAATCCCTGAAATTTCAATGCAAAACTAAGTCATGAGCTTTCAGTATCAAATCAATAGAAATGAATTCGTCACGCGCTCTTTGACCATTCCTTTGTACGAAATCGTACACCCTTCTTTTCCTATATAAACGTCCCATGACTTTCCACATTAACCATTCCAATTACAAATCTCTCTCTCTCTCTCTCTCTCTCTCTCTCTCTCTCTCTCCAAGCAACACTTTTACAGCTCAGACATTTTTCTAAAGACCCTATTTTGAATCTCTTTTTTCGTTTGATTTTCTTGGTTTTTTTTAAGATGGGATTGATAAAGAGAGCAAGGGGATTCAGGCTCATGAGAGTCTTCAGATGGCGCATCCGCACGCGGCGGAGCTCCGCCTCGTACCGGCGGGTCAACCCGTCGGAGGGTACGGCATCGAAGTTGCAGAGGTGGGTCCGTTCTCTAATGGGGTGCGGCGTCGGAGGAAGGTTAAAATTGCGTGGGTACGCCCATCTGGGCGGAGGGAGAGAGGCGCCGCCGGCGCAGGTTCACGACGACGATGGGATGAAGAAGAAGCTTCCCAAGGGACACTTGGCGGTGTACGTCGGTGGCGGGTCGGAGGACGACGGCGGCGCGTGTCGTGTCCTGGTGCCGGTGCTTTACTTCAACCATCCTTTGTTCGCCGAGCTGTTGAAGGACGCCGAGGAGGTGTACGGCTTCGATAATCCCGGCGGGATTCAGATACCCTGCCGTAGGTCGGAGGTTGAGGACGTGAAGACGAGGATCGCCGCCGTAAGCGGCGGCGGATTCAGCCGGCGGCGGTGGAGCTGAGTTGGATTTAGGGATTTTTGTAGTTATTGTCAAGAATCCATTAATGATATTCTCTCTGTTTCTTCTCATGGTAATGGATTTTTTCAACCAATGATAACTATTTTTTCCTTATATTTTATGTAAAGGGAAAGAGGTGTTTTTTTTTTTTTGTTTACTTGGAAACATGAGATTATTTGCATGTCTCCATATTATTGAATATGCTATTAGAAATATTATACTTTGCGAATTAGCAAGTCATAAACACGCATAATTAAGCCAATCAAAATCATTTAATATTTTCTGATCATGGTTAGACAACGAGCCATAAACGGGTTTGAATCACTAAACATTATAAATTACGAATTGCTCAAAACATAAAATAATATTCTATATTTATGTATTAGAACATCTGCGGAGAGCGTGATTTTTGGCCCGCCCGAAGTGTGTGAGTATATTAATTTATATTATTAATTTATCTTTGAAATTTTAACATGTGAAATTATAATGTTAACTTTTATTTTATATTGTTTTTAAGAATATGAAATATGACGGATGCAATGATGATAAATTTAAAATCATGAGTAGAATGATAATTTAATGACTGAAACACCAATAAATTGGGAGCAGTTACTATAAGCATCTCTCACTTAAGAAAATAGAAAGATTAGTATGTTTTGCGGACCCGTCGTGTGTGCAATATATCAAATTATTTTATATTTTAAAATTTTATATTATTAATTAAAATATTTAAAAATATAATTTTAATTTAAGGAAAAAATTAAAATATAACTCCTTTTGGTTTGTGGGTTTAACTTTTTAAAATAATACATGTTCAGGTGTTCGGTTCAATTGTTAAATAAACCATGTGTTTCTGTAATCCTACTTTAAATCCATATTTCTGCGGCGCCCCTAACTCCTACCGCCCATTCTTACATCTATTTTATGTGACTGCATGTGATATAATTGAAATCTATATATCAAAATGCGTCCAAAATTTTCCTTTTATATAAAGGAAATTCTTCTGTACAGTGCAAAATATTTCTAGGACATAAGTACAAGATAGAGTGCACATGCATGTTCAAAATAATCTATTGGCCCGCCACTCAGGTCGCACCCATGTACACACTGCCACCTCAAAAGTCCTCCAGAAGCTTCAAAATTTGGTCTCGCCTTTGTAAAGATCACGTATCGTGATCCCGTGAACCTACAACACATAAATTCGTGGAATGAGCTAATAAAGCCCAGTAAGTGAAAGTCATGCATGCCATGCACGTGTCCTAAATTTGCAAAGGCATCCACGCCAATGCTCCCTAGACCTCATATTTTTCCTTATCTTGTCTTGTCATGTAGGGCCCTCGGCTATCTTGCTATGCACCATCATGGAGCTCGAATCCACTAGGGACAAAATAAATATAAGTGGCAATACCCACTCAAGGGAGGCTAACCCTAGGACGCCTTTTCTGTCCCAAGGTGGTTTCATACGTCACGCGGACTCTTTACACTGGTAGCCTAATATGAGGTAGTCGACAGCAGAGGTACCCTCGGTGTCGCTTACTCCCTCTGCTCGCACCCTCCAGGTTTCACGACCCGCCATGAGGGCATTAGCCCTAAAATCATGTCTTGCCTTGTACATGTCATGTCTTAACAGTAGCGCCATACGACGTCACCATGGTAGCATAGAAGAGCCGCGACTCAACTGTGACTCGACATCAGACGCCCATATCGGCGAATCTTTATCGCTCTCAGGCGACATATACTATGCACGCTCTCATATCATGCCTTTTGTACTAAGTCTTAGAAATTGGTGCCACTCCTGGTACTAAGTCAATTGTAAATTGAATCTCTCGATCCGGCGGAAGTCCGGGTAAGTCTTCAGGGAACACATCGGGAAAATCTTGTACTACTGGGACTTCTTCTAACTTTGGAGATGCACGTTCCTCGGATGATATCGCAAATATTAAATAAGCTTCACATCCTGTCTTGAGTAAACGATGTGTCTTCATTGCTGAAATCTTGGGAATCTTATTACTCTTGCTAGTCCCCATGAATGTGAAGGGTTCGCTGTCTTCTAGGTTAAAGGTCACTTGCTTATGGTTACAATCAATAACCGCTCCGTACTTCGATAGCCAGTCAATTCCTAAGATTACTTCATAATCGTTCATTGGAATGACTATCAGGTCAACGGGTAAGGTTCTATCGTTTACTATTACGGGGCTACTTCGTAAGATTTGGTTGGTTCTCGTAGAGGTTCCGTGAGGGATGGTAACATTGTATTCGTAGCTAACTAGGTAAGGCGTAACCCCGAGTCTCGCCACGTAGTTAGTAGATGCAAATGAATGCGTGGCTCCTGAATCAACTAATATGCATGTCGGGGTTGAATGGATTAGGAGAGTACCTGCCACCACGGAGGGGTTGTTCTCCGCCTCTTCAGAAGTTCAACGTGTAAACTCTAGGTACCGTAGGTGGCCTAGTTTGAACAGGTGCTTGACTTCCAGACGCAGTCTCCGTGCATGCCTTGGAAAAGTGGCCTGTCTTGCCACACTTATAGCAGACTGCATTCTGAGAATAGCACACTCCCAGATGTCGACGTGTGCACCGGGGACATGGGGGTATGCTCATTGGAGGTCTTCCCTGATTAGGACTGAATGGTTGTGGAGGTCCAGGTCGATTTTGGAAATTAGGTCTGGCATTCTTAGGGTTAAATAGTTTCTTTGTGTTGCCTCCACTCCACTTTGGTCCTTGAAGGAACTTTCTTTTTGCTTCATGGGCGCGCATAATTCGAGGTTCCGCTTGTTCTGCCATTAACGCGCGTTCAGCCACTTGAGCATAGGTGGCTCCTTGGGATCCGGCCATGTTCACATCTCTGTATAGCTCAGGATTCAGGCCTTCCAGGAAGCGCTCCACTTTTAACGTATCTGTGCTCACCATGTGAGCTGCAAAACGAGATAGTTGCTCAAACTTCCTGATATTCTGCTACGGTCATCGAGCCCTGGCGTAAATTGATGAATTCATTCATCCTCTAGGCTCGTACCGGGGCGATGAAGTATTTGCTCCTAAAGAGCTCCTTGAACCGGTCCCACATCATCGTAATAGGGTCTTCAAAGGCGAGAATTGTATCCCCCCAGTGGCCTGCGCTTCCTCTCGAAAGGAAGGCGGCGCACAAAACTTTTTCCTCCTCAGGAATTCTGCTGTACTGGAACATACTTTCTAGTGTTCCCAGCCAATCTTCAGCAGAAGTCGGATCAAGAGCATCCTCAAAAGTCGGGGGATTGAGTTTGTGAAATCTTTCCCCCCACTATTTCAACCCTCTCCGGTTGAGAAAGTCCACCACTTGATTGTCCGCCCGTGTTGCGCTGCTGAATTAGTTCTTGTATTTGGGTAGACTGTTGGCGGACTAGTTTCGTGAGCTGAATAATCGTCGTGTCGCGATTATCGATTTGTGTTTCGGGTTCTTTGCCTTTACTCACACTCCCGCTACTTTCGTTTCTTGTTCTACCCATTCTTGTCTTGATACCCTAATAGTCCCTATGGCCAATAAATTACACACATACAACATTCATAGAAACATAAAACTTACTAGCAAGGCCGCTTCTGTGCTTTTGAGTGTGTGTACATGGACAGTCTACAGAACTTGTAACCGAAAGCTCTGATACCACCTGCGGCACCCCTAACTACTACCGCCCATTCTTACTACTATTTTATGTGACTGCATGTGATATAATTGAAATCTATATATGAAAATACGTACAAAATTTTTCCTATTATATAAAGGAAATTCTTCTGTACAGTGCAAAATATTTCTAGGACATAAGTACAAGGTAGAGTGCACATGCGTGTTCAAAATAATTTATTGGCCCGCCACTCAGGTCGCATCCATGTACACATTGCACCTCAAAAGTCCTTCGGAAGCTTCAAAATTTGGCCTCGCCTTTGTAAAGATCACGTAGCGTGATCCCGTGAACCTACAACACATAAATTCGTGGAATGAGCTTATAAAGCTCAGTAAGTGAAAGCCATGCATGCCATGCAGGTGTCCTAAATTTGCAAAGAGACCTCATATTTTTCCTTATCTTGTCTTGTCATGTAGGGCCCTCGGCTATCTTGCTATGCACCATCATGGAGCTCGAATCCACTAGGGATAACTAAATATAAGTGGCAATACCACTCAAGGGAGGCTAACCCTAGGGCGCCATTTCTGTCCCAAGGTGGTTTCATACGCCACGCGGACGCTTCACACTGGTAGCTTAATCTGAGGTAGTCGACACCAGAGGTACCCTCGGTGTCGCTTACTCCCTCAGCTCGCACACTCCAGGTTTCACGACCCGCCATGAGGGCATTAGCCTTAAAATCATGTCTTGCCTTGTACATGTCATGTCTTAACGGTAGCGTCATACGACGTCACCATGGTAGCATAGAAGAGCCGTGACTCAACTGTGACTCGACATCAGACGCCCGTATCGACGAATCTTTATCGCTCTCAGGCGACATATATTATGCACGCTCTCATATCATGCCTTTTGTACTAAACGTGCGTGCATATGTTCATGTCATGAATATGCGTGTCATGCCATCATATCATGTAAGTAAACTATGCGTGTCATATAACGCAAAATAATTCACGTAGGAAGTCACGTAAAATCATATAAACACATAACACATTATTTCATGCACATACAATTATGTGTTGTAGTTAGGACTTCCACTTACCTGGTACTCCTTAGTTATTTAGCGTATCATAAATTGCTAATCTTCGAACCCTAAATATAGAAACATATAAAATTAGGGTTTCTTAGTCTAATTACAGTTTCACTAAAATGGCTTAATTTAGAAAACCCTAGTTTCGACTTTTATAAATTTTGAAATTTTAAAGTTTCGAACTTTGTCTTAACTTGAAGAATATCATTTCGAGATTCCTAAGTATCTCGTCATGAATTAAAAATAGATCTCAACATGGATTAAAAATAGATCCCGATATACATAACCCTAAAATCTCGTAGTAGTATTTACATGAATTCGAAATTGACTTAACAATACACCTATAAACTTCGAGATTTAATAATACAAAGATTTTATAGATTTCGAGATGTGTGTTGGGGTTACAAATAAGATGTCGAGGTTATGTATCAAAATTATAACACAATGTCGAGATGTTATATGAGGATCTCGATATCAACATTGATCTCGATATGAGATAGATGTCGAGATGTATAATTCGACATTACACATAAAATTTCCAGCTCCTATATAAAATAAATTTCGAAGTCAATTAAAAACCAAAATTTGGCATGGATTCCAAGATAAATATCAACTTGATTAGGCACTACACGATTTCAATATAGATCTCGAGTTTTAACTCGACATTCTTTCTAGCTTTATTCTTAAGTCCGAGACCTTTTCACAAAACTTAACAAGAGTTCGAAGTTCATCATACTGGAAATTACATTGCTCGATATCTAAGCCTTTGGTCAAAATATATTTTCTTCAGGAACAATTGGAATATTATTACGGTTTCATGGAGGTAATGGTTTTCAAAACTTTCGTTAGTTGAAGTTATAGAAACCCTAGTGTTATCCAAATCATTATTCTAGCTATCTCCTACACATAATAATATATGAATGAAACAGATTAAACATCAAAATAACAGTCATACCTTCCCAACTTTGCTCAAGTCTCGTTCTCCTCTTCGATTTTTAATTCCTTCTAGTTCTAAGTTTTTGAGAGTTTAGTTTGTGACTTGTCGAATGAAAATCTGTTAGTTTCTTGATAGTAAATTTAAGGTAAGTATGTTATCCTTTCATCATATCTTGCGTGTTATTTTAGCTAAGTTTTGTTGACTTTCCTTCATCAATACTTATCTATTTGAATTACTTAGGTAACACTCTCATAATATTATATATTGTATATAGGGTTTGGTAGCTAGGAATTCGATTTTATTAATCAGTAGACAACATTCCCTTGAAAAGCCCAGCTTTCGAGATTCAAAGATCTCGAGTTTCATTCTTTCGGCTTCCTTTCGCAACTATAAATTTTGAGGTTAATTAATCAATACCAAGGTTGCGAGATGTGTTTCGAATTTATTCCTACCAATTCATGCTCCCAAAATGTGGTATTAATACTTAATATACTAAATCAAATCTTCTAAATTAACATGTCATGTACCAAAACCCTAAAATCAATAACTAACCTAAATTCAATTAATTCCTCTACTTGGTTAGTAACCCTAATAGCACCCAATTTGATATCATGTTGACACATAAAATCGTAAAACACGTCTCATGCAGTCACGTAATTCATATAACATGTATGCAAATTTATTGGCCGGCTTACTTTCGGAACTCGGGTATTACAATTTCTACGGATTTATATAAACACGCCTTTTACATGTGCTTATCTAAACTCACTTACCAAACACTCATTTATTTTTACCTATTAATTAGTTTTATATAAAATTACTAATTTAAACCCTCTTAAATATAAAAAGGCCAACCAAACAAGCACTGTTGTAATTAAGCAATTAAGGGTAAAATCGTACTTGAAAATATTGACATACCAATTTGACAATTTTTATCCCATGCCATATATCGCTCTTTATATTACACCCTAGATATATAATTTTTTTCTATTTTTGCGTCAGGTGATAGAAAGTAACTCATTCTAATTCATGACAGCTGTTAATAAATAAGTTCATTTATACATTGGTCTACACCTAGAAAAATTTATTTTTTAATCTTTTAAAATACGAGGTTATGTTTCTGTCGTACTTTGGGCGTCACTTGGAAAAGTGTTAAGCACAGGGTACCTTTCGAAGTTGAGAGTAACTTTGGGCATAAAATTCTTAAAACGGAGTTCAGAATAACTTTAGGCACCAACTGAAAAACTTTTAATATAAGGATAGAAACCGAAATTTTGGGTAGAGCAGCCTTTGGGTCGAATTGAAATATGGACCCAAATAGTACAAACCCTCGGCCCATCAATAATAGGCCATCACTTTTATTTTGAATGAACTGCATAATGAGCATAGAATAATAAGAATTGCAACCTTTAAAATATGTAACCTAACTTGATGTTAAAATAAGAAAAATTACAAGCCACGCACAGGCTTTTACTAATTATTAAATCCAATAGGTTCACCTTATAACTGAAGTCTTGCATTAGAAAGTAAAGCCATTTTATTTTTCTTCTATTTTTTCCCCAAAAAAGTTGGGACGAGAACTGATGTTTATTATTATATTTCTTCTCCTGATACCCGACCAACTTATTAATTTTAGGAAGGTATACTTTTGATCTTCACCAAACCCCATATAAAAGAATACTAATTATAACCCTTTCCATTAGTGTCCCCATGTAATTGCATTAATTATAAAAATGATTCACCTTTCTCAGGTACTTTTAATTAGCATTTAAACATTCACAGAAGGTGATGATAAATCAATTAGATATAATTGTTCGAGGGTTTGGTGGTGATAAGTACATCTGATCACTTGCAAGGACTATAATCGTCATTCATGATATCGTTTCTGCTTATTTTTTAAATTATATGCTATATATATATATATTTATATTGTCTTTTTTATATATGTATATGTATATTGTTTTTTATGACGATGGCATTATGTGAATGTCTCGTCATCAATATACGATTTCTAGGTAGAGAAACTTTTGTTTCCTATGCTTTTGGCAATTAGCAAGTAAATAAAATGGACATTCTATATTCGTTTTATATGCGTCTTCACTTCCCTATAATAAACCTTGAACTGTAGTCACTCCCAAATTCCACTACATAATCAATTATGGCGTGAGCATTTAACCGGTCGGACCGCCCCAATCGACCCAACCAACCCAGACCGCAAGTTTCGGGTTATCGGGTTGATGGGTTGGTTTGGGTTTTAATAAAAAATAAAACCGCATATTTTGCGGTCGGGTTTGAGTTTGTATTTTTAAAACCGCATAAAACCGCATCCAACCGTATATACTAAGAAAATAATTTTACTATGTATGTTTTATTAAATATTTCATAAAATAGTTGTACCAATAGTAAATTGTCTAGCAGGGAAGAGATAAGCATTAATATAAACTAGTTTAAATTGCACACTCATAATATATAAATCATTTATTAAATATTAAACAAGACTTACTAAAAATAGAAGGGTAAATGTGACAATATATAAATGCATGGTAGTGAGTGCTTTCTTTTAATTGTAAAAAACCTAATTAATGAAGTGAGCTTATTTTTATTTTATGTCACTATTAATTGGAGAAAAATTATGATTGGTTAATAGATACACCAAAAAGCAGTTTTTAACTCACCCTTACCATTAATATAAGAGTATAGATAATACAAATGGAAATGGGAAGGCCCAATTAGATAAAGTATTAATAGCCAACGAGGTGGGAGGGGAAGCTCGGGCCTTCGATTAACCCACACATCTTAAAAAATTCTTTTAAGGAAATAACACACGTTGGAGGCTTTGTTTCAAACCCTAATTACAGCTTTGTCCTCATCGGTTTGACAATTATCTCAAAATCAGACATTCCTTGTTCTTCAATGCTATATTTGCAACTTTGTCGGGAGTTACGAGCCTAAACTCCAGCGAGATAGGCCGGGAAATGGCCGGAAAGATGCCTACATGATCACAGTTTTGAAAACAGACTTTTAGCTGAGAAATAATGTTGAAGTTCCCAGATTTGATGTGAGCCGTGCGATCATTCGCGCCATTATCTGATGGATGAAACTTAGTTGTGTAAGTTTGAATGGTAGCCATCGGACTAAGAGATGGATGGCTCAAATTGAAGTTGCTAATGGCAGTGGCAATTTTATAAGTGAGAAGCTTGCGTAAGGTACAAAATGTGAAGCAGGCAGTACAAGCAAAGCAAAGTAGTCAAGTTTTCTGAAGCTGTATAAAGACCAGATCACCAATTCAACTAATCACTTTGAGAGCTCGTAACTTTTACTAGGGTTAGAATTAGCGAAAGTTGTTAACTAGAGATTTATAGAGGATACGAAAATCTGTAACTTTCATGTTGTGAGCAATACAAATCGGAGCTCTTTTGGTCCGTGGAGTAGGCCCGAAGATCGCCGAACCACGTTAAAATCCTGTGTCATTTTCAGTGTTTTTTCAGTTCTGTTTTTCGATCAATTCGAGCTGCGATTGCTCGAATTGTTAAGATCAACTCACATACGCGTAATCACTGATCTAAGGCAAGTCTATTGCAGCTAGTTTCTCAACAATTGGTGCGGTGAGCGTGGACGAGAAGCTCGATCTTCAGATTATGGCACCGATGCGGCTGGAATTGGATATCTTCAATGGATCGAACGATTTCGATCTCTGGAAGTTGAAGACGAAGACTCGTCGGTTTGAGTACGGCCTTGAGGAGGAGTTGCTACCTGTGAGTGCAAGTGCATCGAAGAAAGAAATCATCCGAATTAAGGCTCGGGCTTGATGATATTGAGTCTCAGTGATGATGTTCTGAAAAATGTGTCGAAGCAGATCACGACGGACGGAATCTGGAGGCAATTGAATGAGTTTTACGTGAAGAAGCCTAAGAAGTCGAAGAATGTTCCCTCGGAGATCATCTCACAGCTGCTCGATGATAGAACCGAGTCGATTTCGAGTTCGTCGAAGGAGTTGATGTGTGTGAGGAAGAATTGATTGATTAGGAACCGAAATGATTCAAAGAAGGCTGTAAAATGGAAGCTCATGAAGCCTCTGAGGTTTACCATTGCCACGAGGAAGGCCACATTCGGAGGTTATGTCCACATCGAAGGCAAACGACGAAGCTCAGAGGTGATGTTCGAACACTTGCGGTTTGAAATGATGTTGAGGTGGTTGCGGCTGTGGTTAGTTAAATGGTGGAGCTGGAACCTCAAGTACATGTAGAGGGTTGGTTGCAGATCGAGAACCTGCGGGAAACCTTCGTCTTGAGGTGGAGAACGCAGAAATAGAGGTTGCTGAAATTTTAGAACATAGTTTCGATAACTATTGTGCTGCAGATTCTGCTGTAGAAAACTTGGCTTCTGTTGAGGTTTTAAATGCATCTGAGCACAAGGCGAGCAAGGAATGGATCCTTGACTCGGGGTGTAGCTTTCACGTCACTTGCAAGAAGGAATGGCTGCGAGAATTCCAAGGAACGAAGCAAGGAACAGTGAAGCTAGCTGATGGGCTGTGGTTCAGTGCATTTGAGGCTCAAAACAGGTGGTGTAAGGATTCTCAAGGATGTTAGGTTCGTGCCAGAGATGATGAGAAACATCATCTCGATCGGAGCCTTGGATGGGAGAGATTACACCACGGAAACTGCGGGTGGCAGAACTAAAATCATGAAACAGGGTCGACTGGTTTTGGGTGGACTTCGAAGGCATGGTTTATATGTCTTGGAAGGTTGGCAGGTGATGACAACTGGACCTAGGGATACTAGGGACTGTCGTGGCTTGAATGATGCACAAGAGAAGCCACACAGACCTCGGATTGAGGTAGAGCAAGGGCGGGCAAGACCATTGGTTGGGGTAGTTTTGACAGAACCTGTTGTGGTGAATATGGCGAAAGTGAGCTTGAACGCGATGATTATGAGCTTGATGTGGAGGAGATTTCACCTGTTATGGCGAGTCCTATCATGCCACAAGATAGGTCAAGCTCTGAGGTGGATGAAACCTCGGATATGGAGGTCGAAATAGATGAAGAAAGTTCGACGAAAACTCGTGTTTCTTCTAAAAAAGCAGAAATTGCTGCTGATATGATTGATGCAGTGCGTGTTGCTGAGGCTTCAAGGTTGATGGAGTCCAAGAGGAAAGCAAAGATCAGCTGTGGATGGGCCTGGAGAGAGAGTCTCGAAGCTGCGAAAGGTGAATCTTCGGAAGAAACGAGGATTGGAAACTCGAAAATCCAAGTTGGTTCCAAGTGGGAGATTCCAATCTCGCTTAAGATCGATAAGGTCTCTTTCGAGGCACGAAGCTCCTAAGGGAGCATAATGACCAACAGAGCTGGACTACGAATCGAGGTGGAGCTTCGATTGGAAGCTGTCGAGGAATTACGATGAAATCTGAAAAATTCCTGAAGCTTGGAAAATGGAGAAATTTAATTTCTGGCATGTTTTAAGCTGAGAATAACTTGCATGTTTGAGCAGTTAAGGTGTAGCTCGGGGCATGGATTGGGAGTTCTAGGCTCGAGGTGGAGTTTGTTGGGAGTTACGAGCCTAAATTCCGACGAGATAGGTTGGGAAATGGCCAGAAATATGCCTACATGATCATAGTTTTGAAAACAGACTTTCAGCTGAGAAATAATGTTGAAGTTCCCAGATTTGATGTGAGCCGTCCGATCATTCGCGCCATTATCTGATGGATGAAACTTAGTTGTGTAAGTTTGAATGGTAGCCATCGAATTAAGAGATGGATGGCTCAGACTGAAGTTGCTAATGGCAGTGCCGATTTTATAAGTGAGAAGCTTGCGTGAGATACAAACTGTGAAGCAGGCAGTACAAGCAAAGCAAAGCAGTGAAGTTTCTGAAGCTCTATAAATACCAGATCAGCAGTTCAACTAATCACTTTGAGAGCTCGTAACTTAGAGATTTGTAGAGGACACGGAAATCTGTAACTTTCGTTTTGTGAGCAATACAAATCGGAGCTCTATTGGTCCGAGGAGTAGGCCTGAAGTCGAGGCCGAACCACGTAAATGCTGTTTTATATTTCAGTATTTTATGCTGCGGATTTCGATCAATTGAGCTGGCGATTGCTCGATTTTAGGTTAAATCGAAGCACAGAAACGTAAACGAAGGTTAATTCCGAGTCGATCGGCGCTCATAGATCAACAAACTTTAAACAAATTTATCATAATAACAAGATGAGCTCCAACGGAGGTGTTAGTCCAGAACCAGTTGACGGAGCTCCAACTTAGTTACCCTTCGATGGTCTTTGATTTCATATATTGATGTTGCGTGTTTGTTTATTATTGTGTTTTTCATGATGTTTTAGGTAGAAAAGGAAGGCAATGAAACTACTTCAATCTCTCCATCTTCTAAGAGGAAATTAGAAGATAAGTCTTCTCTACCACCGCAAAAGCAAAAAAAAATTGCCGGTAAACGATCAAAGAGTGTTACTTCTCAAATTTGGGATCTTTTTAAAATGATAGAGGGGAGTTGTGATCCGCCTAAAGCTGCCTGTATTAATTGTGGTAAGACATATGCCGCTGATCATCATAATAATGGTACTAGTAGTTTATGGAGGAACTTGTAGAACACGTGCACTAAATATCCTTATAGGAAGGACAAATCTCATAAGGCGATTACTGATTTGCAAAATCGGGGACGAGAAGTACGTTTGGTGAAGGGAAAACATTAGATGTTGAAAAATTAGATATAAATTGGCTCGAATGTTGATAGTTGACGAGTTGCCATTTAAATTTTTTGATGGAGAAGGTTTCAAGATTATTCTCAAGCTTTAGAGCCTAGATTTGTAGTCCCAAGCCGTTTCACTGTTGCTAAAGACTGCATGAAGATATATTTGGATGAAAGAAAGGATTGAAATGGTGTTTGAGATCGCAACGCGTATGCCTAACTACGGATACCTGGACATCAATCCAAAATAGAATTACATGTGCCTCACAGCTCATTGGATTGATGACGAATGGAAGCTACAAAAGACAATTCTAAATTTCCTTGTAGTCGAAAATCACAAGGGAGCCACCATTGGAAGAGTAATTGAAGAATGTCTGGTGGAATGGAATATCGAGAATATCTTAACTCTTACCGTTGATAATGCATCTTCAAATGATGTAGCAGTCGATTACTTGAAGAGAAATACTAAGTGGAAAGAGTCGATACTTGAGAATAAATTTATGCATGTGGGGGTGTTGTGCTCATATCATAAATCTCATTGTTAAAGATGGTTTGAACGAACAGAGCAATTCCATTGTACGGATTCGGAATGCGATTAGATATATGAAGTCTTCTCCTTCGAGGTTCAAAATCTTTAAAAATGTGTGGATATGGAGAAGATAGAATCGAAGCATCTTTTGAGACTAGATGTCAAAACTCGATGGAATTCGACTTACTTAATGTTGGAGCATGCTGAAAAGTTTGAATGCGCCTTTAGAAGATTAGAGAGGGAAGACATTGCATATGCTCCTCACTTTGACAGTTATGATGAAGTTGGCATTTTTTCATAACGATAGATGCAAGGTAAGGGGAAGAAGAATAATTGGCCCACCGAGTAAACAAGATTGGATAGATGCTCGACATTTGTGAAGTTCTTAACATTGTTTTACTATGTTACTTTGAAGATTTCCGGGAGCACATATGTTACATCAAATGCTTTCTTTCATGAATTGGTGAGCATGCATTCTTGTTTGTTGCTGAGAATATGGCCAAAAGTAAAGATCCATTCTTGCAGAGAATAGCTACGAGAATGAGAGAGAAGTACAATAAATATTGGTCTAATGTTAATAACATCAATGAAATATTGTTTGTTGCTGTTGTACTGGATCCTCGTTACAAGACGAAGTATGTATCGTATTGCTTGAGCCGTATGTATGGATCTGGGAGTTATCGGTTAGCTTTAGAGAGGAAGATTGAAAATCCAGTGAATGTCCTCTATAGTTGTTATCAGGAGCTTTATGATTCACATACTTCTCAAATTTCGACGGATCATCCAACGACGGCCATTGAAGAGAATGACATTGATGGGGATATTATGAATTTGATCAAGCATGATTTTGATAGACATTTGGAGCTGGACGGAAAAGAAGAAAATGTATCAGAGCTGGCGCAATATTTGGCTGAAGTTCTTGTCAAATTAGATGGCTCATTGATATTCTGAATTGGTGGAAGGTAAATTCTTCGAGGTATCCTATTCTTTCTCGAATAGCAAGAGACGTTTTGGCTATTCTAGTGTCTACTGTTGCTTGAGAAGAAGTAGTACCAGTGGTCGGATACTTGTTCCTTTCCGGAGTTATTTGATCCTAAACCAGTGCAAGTTCTTGTTTGTACTCAAAGTTGGCTGCGTTAAAACAATTAGATATTGGAGAAATATTAGATGAAGTACAAAAGCTTGAGGAACTTCATGATGATATGGAATTTGTATTTCATTTTGAACTTTTATCATATTGAATATAAATGCATTCTTTACATTGCTTTATTTTTTTGTATAGAGGTTTTTGCTTCTACTTCAAATTTGAAGGACGATGGTTGATGTGAAGCCTCAAAAGGTAAATGTTACCTGTTTAGTTTTTTTTATTAAATAACTTTTTCTTACCATCAACTAATAATTTGTACTAGTATTTTTTTCTATTCTTAATACATGAATGTGAGTTATCCGACTTTTGCTTGTTACTATTGTTTCTAGTTAAGATGACATTATACTATGTAATATTTTATTTTTGATCCAAGTGTATGATATGTATTTTTACATTATACTTACCATGGTGGTTTTGTCATCGTGATAAAAAATATCGAAAAAACCGCAAAAACCGCCCCAAACCCAACCCAACAAAAGCAAACCGCAACGTATCGGGTTAAGATTTTTATGATCGGGTTTGGCGTAAATTTTCAAAAACCGGAATACATTGGGTCGGGTTGAATTTCGATAAAACCAGCTCAAACCGCACCCCGCTCACCCCCTTCAATATTAGATAATACAAAGATTTTGTTAGGTGTTTGGACTAAATGGACCAATCGCCAAAACTCCAATTCGGTTTCTTAGAAATCAAGAACTCTTCGCTCACCAAAACTCGGAAATAATTAAATATTAAAAAAATATGCATTTTAAACGACCTTATTGACTACGACTACCCTACCATACGTTACCTTAACGCTTACCCTAAAAATAAATTCTTAAGTGTTCGTTTGGTTAACGGGTTTATTATTAGGAGGGTTTAAATAAGTAATTGTGTATATAAAACAAATTAGTGGGTATAAACAAAATGCGTGTTTGCTTAGTGGGTTTAAACGAAGTGTTTATGTTTGGATAAACATGGGTTTAATAAATGGATGTTTGATAAAAATACATTTATACCCTCCTAATTAGACTACACATACAAAAAATAAACAAATATCAACAGCAAGCCACAAACCATGTTGAAGGAGAAATATAGGTGCGGTACTCAATCTTTAAAAAAACAAATAGCAACAAGCAAACATAAGTCAATTTTAAAAAATGATATGTTGACACCATTACTCATGCCCTGAAATTCGGATCTGTAGAAAAAAAGTAGAAATCACGATATATTTTACTCATGACCTATAATAATTCTTATTTATATATGAAGAACGATATTGAAGGAGAAAGAGAGAAGATCGACTCAAATATGGTAATCAAAACAGAAACGAACGTACCCATTTGAGCATAATTAACACCAATAAAAACTCCATCGAACGCGACCCATATATACCAGATGCCAAGTTACACATGCTAAACTAAATTAATGGGAATTGCAAAAGCTTGTGAAATCGCAGATCAAGAATAGAAGAGAAAGTGAGAAGATTAACTCCACTACAATAAAGAGATGATTTGCTACCTTGCTTGACAACTGGAAATTTGAAAGCTGCAGGAACACAAAAATAATGAAAGACAGTTGCTGAGAAATGAGAATTGGGGATGAGAGAGTGACGTGCCCAAGTGTTAGTGAGGGATAATATTGTAAAATAAATTGTGGGTTTTCAATAACCTATATCCATGCGTTTAAAGTTAATATAAATAAACCTACGTTTTATTTAAATATAGCTACCAAACTATCAACATTGGATAAACCTATGTTTATAATTACTAAACCGTGTAACCAAACGAGGGCTAAGAGTTAATTTTTACACATTAAGTTATTACAGTCACTACGAGTCGTACATGAGTATTAAAACCAAGATGATATTGGTGATTATAAAATCTGAAATACTACGTTGCACGTTAGGGAGCAGCTAAGATATTTAATAACGTTTTAACAAATTACTTAATTAAATGTTTCATATAGATTTAGTACGGGCAAAAAGCTATCCCTTTTATGTGTAAGGGTTCATTATTTTAGTTGTTTCTTGCTGAAGTCAGGCACGTAGTGGAAGAAGTCGGGGCCTGAAGCAAAACTCGAATTCGGGCCCGAACCCTTATTAAATAATTTTTTCCAAATGAGATATGAAATATAGCATAAATTTATATCATAAGTGTAACTTGAAAAGAATTACAAAGAGATACTCCATCTATTTTGAAATACAAGTCGTTTTACTTTTTTTTCGAAAAAAATAGCTGGAAACTTTTACAATTTCAGTACTCATCTTAAATAAAAATAATTAGATTAAGGGTATAATTGAGATTTCGTTTTATTTCTTAACGTTTTATGCAATTACCTTAAACGATTTGTATTTCAAAACAGAGAGGGTATGTTTTATAGTTGAATGTTCAATAAATACTTAAATTATTTAGAAATTTTGGTTTGGATTGGGCAAATAGGAAGATAATGACGTCTAATTTTCTTTTAAAAAAGATAAAAGTAATATTTATTGTTTGAGCAAAATTTTTAATAAAAAGTAAAGTTTGCGCTCGATTTTGTTAACTTTAAGGCGCATGTATAACTAACAATCTTTTTCACAATTTTCTATTTCATTTTTAATTATAAACCAACTTACTACTATATATATATATATATATATATATTGAAGGGGGTCCCGTACAAAATGGATGTAAATACACTGATGTTGGATGATATGTTAGGCTAACACTCAACCTCACTTTTTACGCACAGCGGAAATGATAGTAAAGTAAAGACGAAATGAAATGAACTCAAGAGATGATTTTGTGCAGCAAGTCAAATAACTTGCTGCGTGCCTCAAGGCGCAAAAATCCACTTATAAAGATGGATTACAAACTATCAAAAAGGATAGTTAAAATAGTCTAGCGAACCTACGAATCTAAAAGGATTCTGAAAAGCTACAAGACCTTTCGATCTCTGAAAAACTAGACTAAAAAGAAATACTCTCTTGAAAGATAATGCTCGCTCGAAATCTCGCTCGTTGTTGTCATTTAGCACCTCCTCCGAACGTTACAGATCCACTTCTCAAAGGCATATAATCACTGAGATAATCCTTGGTACCCGTCATGTGTCGGGAACACCCGCTATCGAAGTACCATGAACCTGTCACGTTAGCTCGCAAAGAGGTATACACAACAAGGCATTTATGAACTGATTTCTCGACCCACACTTCCTTAGACGATACTACAGTATTCTGTTTACTGGAATTCGAAGATGAGCCAGCTGAAGTTTCTCCAGTCATACCCTTCAACACTGATTTCTCAATGTTGGATGGAATGTTGGATGACATTTTAGCCGACATCGATTTCTTGGCAGAAATCTCCCTCTTCAATTTCCAGCAAAATGGTTTTAGATGTCCAGACTGCTTGCAATGATGGCAAATATAAGGGCTATCTTTACTCTTAAGGGTCACATGCTTGATACTATTCTTAGGTTTCACAATCACACTCACCACTATCGACTTGGGCTTCAACGAAGACTATCTTAGGCTGAACATGGGTCTTGGGTTTTGGAATATCACGCTCAGGCTGAGAATTATATCCTAGACCTTGCTTATCAAAGATACCAAGAGACAATACCTCATCAAGGGTTGACTTACTCTTGTTCATTTTGGTAAAGGTCTCATCGGCCTCATCTACTCGCTTTTGAAGCTTGTCAATCTCCTTGTCCTTTCTGGTCAGTGCAGCTTCTAACTTGGTCATACCATCCGTCAATTGTTCAATAAGTTTTTCGTTCTTCTCATTTTCCTCAGACAAGACTTTGACCGCGGCATGAAGTTGCAAATTTTTCGCCTTCTCTGTTTCATAATGTGCCAACAGCAGCTGAAGGGCTTCTTCACAACTCTCTGCTTCAGGCTCTGCATCATCAGAACTCAAAAGACCATCAAAACAGTTTGAGTCATCATAATAAAAAATAATATGTTTTTCAGATGTTGAGTCAGATGTTGGCTCAACATCTGTTACCGCAGTGAAGCCAATTTGAGGATCTTCATCTCCTTCGTCGTCAGAGAAGGACTGGATAGTAACAGATGATTGCTTATTCTCCTCATAGAAGGGTTCTTCATCTTCATCGTCTGAAAGGTCGATCCACATGGCCTTTCCATGCTTGCTAAGTGTGTTTGCACATTCGTTGGCAAAGTGGCCCCAGCCTTGGCATTCATAGCATCTCACAGACTAATAATTGATATTCTTCTTCTTTCCATCAGACTTCCCAAATGGCTTGCGCTTAGCGAACGGAGGAGCAGAAGACGTTTCACTTTGGGCATTCTGGCCTTTTCTGAATGTTGGGCCAACATTCTGCACAACATTCTTCTTTTTTAAGTACTTCGCAAATTTCTTCACAACCATGGCCATGTCCTCTTCGTTGTTGGGATCGAACTCAATCTGTTCCTTCGATGGCTGGCTGACCAGTGCAACACTCTTTCCTCGTGAGGCCCTCCTTTGGACTTCGAGATTGGTTTCGAAGTTTTTCAAGATGTTCATCAAGACGGTGAAGTTCATGTTCGCTAGGTTGTATGATTCGTCGATCGCCGATACCTTCACATTGAATTTTTCGGTTAGTGTACGAAGAACTTTAGAGTTTAATACCTTATTTGTCATAGGATCTCCTAGGTCGAGGTAGACTCAACGTGCCCGACTTTCCCAAGTTAAGCAATGTACTTCATGTCGACGGGCTTGTTGCGAATCTAATAAGCATAAGTCAACTCCGTGATGACAATCTTGAGGTAAGGTTCAATAAAGAGTGTTGTGAAGTTTTTAACAGCAATTATGTGCGAGTGATGGCAGGTAAAAGATCGAGCGATAACTGCTACCTAGTCGGCGACAAATCCGGTGTGAAGGATGTGTGCCAACTTTTGAAAGCCGAGGACGATGTTGTTGTCTGGCATTTCAAATTGGGCCATGTCAACTACAGAACATTGGAGCAGCTTGTCAAGCATGACGCGATCAGAGGCATCCCAAAGCTGAAGGAGTTCGGTAAGGTAGTTTGTGAGTCATGCTTGAAAGGTAAGAAAACGCATGTTAGTCATAATGTTGACCAACAGGCTGCCCAACATTTCAAAACTGCTCACCGTTTTCAGTTAATTTACATGGATTTATGGGTCCTAAGGAAGTAGAGAGTATAGGAGGTAGGAAATATGCTTATGTGCTCGTGGATGACTTTTCTAGATATGCATGGATATTTTTTCTTAGGGAAAAATCATAATCATTCGATTTCTTTAAGAATTTTTGTGCGATGATTAGAAACAATTTCAGTGCATCTATCTTTCAAATTAGGTCTGATCATGGTAGAGAATTTGAAAATCAGTTCTTTGATGAGTTTTGTGATAAGAAAGGCATTGTGCATGAGTACTCATCCCCTAAGACGCCCCAACAAAATGGGGTGACCGAAAGGAAGAATAGGACTTTACAAGAGATGGCTCATGTTATGTTACTTTCTAAGAATGTCTCTAAGCGTTTTTGGGCTGAAGCTTTGCATACTGCTTGTCACATATCGAATCGTGTGTTCTTTAGGCGTGGTACGAAGAAAACTTCTTATGATTTATTGAATGGAAAGAAGCCTACGGTTAAATACTTTCATGTTTTTGGATGTTTCTGCTATATGTTGAATGATCGTAAGTATTTGACTAAATTCGATTCGAAAAGTGATAAGTGTATCTTTCTAGGATACTCGTCCAATAGTCGTGCTTATCGAGTATATAATTTGCGATCTGTTCAGGAGTAAGTTAATATTGTGTTTGATGATGCTACTGATCTTAGTAAAATGCCTCTTCAAGTTGATATTTCAGATGTTACACAAGCTGTCGATGGGACAGAGGAGACTGGTGATGACAATGTTGAGCCAACATCTGACTCAACATCTGAGGCAGAACAGAACACTGAGGCTGGACCCAGTGAAGTAAGACGTGATCCGCCAGCTAAGATTCAGAAAGATCATCCCACTGACCTCATTATTGGTGATATGAACGAAGGAAGAAAGACCAGAGACAAACCACGCAAAGACTACAAGTCGATGGTAAGAAACGTATGCATGAACACGGTATACGCTGAGGTACGTTTCAATTGCTTTGTTTCTGAGGTAGAACCTAAGAATGTCCTTGAAGCACTCAATTTTTGGATAAATGCGATGCAAGAGGAACTTTTGCAGTTCGAGAAAAACCAAGTCTGGATTTTAGTCCCACGGCCGAAGGACATTAATGTCATAGGTACGAAGTGGGTCTTTAAAAATAAATCTGATGAACTTGGTAGGGTTGTTAGGAACAAAGCACGTTTAGTATCTCAGGGTTATACGCAAGTAGAAGGGATAGACTTTGATGAAACGTTTGCGCCTGTTGCTAGGTTAGAATCGATTAGGCTCTTGTTAGCTATAGCATGTTGGCTTAACATCACTTTACACCAAATGGATGTTAAGGGTGCGTTTTTGAATGGGTATATTGATAAGGAAATTTATGTCGAACAGCCTAAAGGGTTCGAAGATCCCCATTATCCTAACCATGTTTTTAAGCTACAGAAAGCGTTATATGGATTGAAGCAAGCGCCTCGAGCATGGTACGCACGGTTAGCAACATTCTTACTTGAGTTTGGTTTCACACGAGGTGAGGCAGACCGAACTCTTTTTGTTAAAAGGGTCGGGTCTGATGTTTTGATTGCTCAAGTATATGTTGATGATATTGTTTTTGGCTCGAGCTCACAGTCTTCACTAGATCAGTTTGTGTAGGCGATGAACACCACGTTCGAGATGAGCATGATTGGAGAGCTAACGTATTTTTTAGGGTTGCAGATTAAGCAGAACAGCGACGGGATCTTCATGTCCCAAGAGAAGTACGCAAAAAAACACAGTCAAGAAGTTCGGGCTGGACACTGCCAAGGTAATGAAAACGCCCATGGGGTCTACGCAAAAGGTAAGTAAAGACGATGTTGGGCAGAATGTTGACCCAACATTGTATCGATCTATGATTGACAACTTATTATATCTATCTGCGAGTAGACCTGACATCATGTATAGTGTTTGCGTATGTGCTAGGTATCAGTCTGAACCTAAAGTGACTCATCTTAATGCTGTTAAGCGAATTCTTCGTTATGTGAGTGGATCGTGTAGCTTAGGACTATGGTTCTCCAAAGATACTAATTTGAGTCTTGTAGGCTATAACGATGCTGACTGGGCAGGTGACGAGGATGACGGCAAGAGTACAAGTGGCGGCTGTTTCTTCCTAGGTAATAACTTAGTTGCATGGTATAGTAAGAAACAGAATTGTGTGTCCTTGTCTACTGCTGAGTCTAAATACGTTGCTGCGGGTAGTTGTTGTACGCAATTATTATGGTTAAATAGCATGTTATGTGACTATGGGTTAGAGTGCGAATCAGTCCTTATGTATTGTGATAACCTTAGTGCTATTAACATCTCTAGGAACCCCATTCAACACTCACGTACGAAGCATATTGACATTAGGCATCATTTTCTGAGAGATATGGTTGAAAAAGAGTTAGTGCATATTGAGCATATAGACACTAAGAATCAGTTAGCTGACATTTTACGAAAGCATTGGATTCTGAAAGGTTCTCGGACCTGAAGAAATCCATAGGTTTGCACATGTTAGTCTGAATGTTGGTCCAACATTTGGATCAACATAGCATATGTCGAATTTGATGGTTACTGCTTTAATGTTTGGTTTGATACTCTGTTCTGTTTTTCCTGTGAAATGACTTGATTCTTCTTGATTCGTCCCAAAATGAACCCGATCCATTTTTAAAGGCTCTTGGTAATACGTTCCTAAGTACACGGCATTCGCTGTGACGATGTACTTATTGCGACTAAAAACCAATCCTTATTTCTTATAAGCATGCTCATAAACGCTCGGCTAGATATAGGTTTTTGGTAATAAGATTCCTTAGGTACACGGCACTCGCAGTGACGATGTATACTATGCGACAAAAGGCCTAACCTTGAGGCTGAGGGTATAAGGGCAGTGCATAAAGTTCTTGGATAGTTGAGGTGAAATGGTAGAAATAATGGGAACTGATTTCGAGAAGAATTGAGCAGATAAGTCTAGGATTACGGAATCAGGATGTTGAGTCAAATGTTAGGGCAACTATGTGACTGTCAGTTTGATATTGCTACATTTTGTGCTTTCGTTTTATTTGTGTCTGTCTTTAGTACTGCATTTGTTAGTCTTTTGTGTCTATGTTAGAAATCTCTGAGTTGCATTAGAACCCTCGAAGAACAGCTCGTTACACTTGTCTCGAAGTGCTCATCAAAGTTGCTCGACCGGTTAGTATTTCTTGATTCTACCTTGACTTTGGACTTAGTTGTCTTTTTGGTGGAATCGTGGTCTTAACTGCTCCGATTTACTTGCATGATTAAGTCTTCGAAATGCTTTTGTGTGCTCGCATGATGAATGAGTCTATTTACTATTTTTAGCTTCAAACTTTGAAATGTCATGACCCAGTTTGATCTTACTCAATTTATGCGGTTTTTTTTTGGTGCTCAACGGTTACTTTCTTGTCTATTAACACCATGATTAGCGAAATTAATTGAAGTGACCGTTGTATCAGTTCCAAGATTTAAGTGGTGGATTAGTGGTCAGTGTAACTATACAACTCATCCCACTTGTTGCATTTCGATCTCTCTCTCTCTCTAAATCATTTTTCCTGCGTCAGTGTTCATTAGGGTTTACAATTTCATCCAGATTTTCGACCTTGATTCTCTACTTTCAGTTCATACTATGTCGAATTCTCCTCCTCAACCGAATGTTGACCCAACATTTGACCCTAACTTCGTTTTTCCAGTCCCTTTGCAAGTATTCCAGGTCCGATGGACATCGTGGTCTACACCGGTCCTTTTCAGCCACTCCGCCCAGCAAGGCCACCGTTTCAGGTCGTCGGAGAACAAGCGCCACAGTCTCAATCCTCTGAAGCTATACATCCCTCAGCAACGATGCCCAGTCAAGATGATGAAGATGATCTGCCTCTGGGAGCCCGGCTCCAATCTCTTCGAAATCGGCGAAGTAACCGCTCAGAGAACGCGCCGCCAACCTCGTCTGGTGCTAACCCAGAACCGGCAGACCGAGTTTCAGCAAACCCACCTTCCTCAGACCAAATTGCGGCCAAACTTTCGAAGAAAACACAGGCAGGTACCTCTAAGAAGAAGAGAAGCAAATCCCAGGCCGAAACTTTAGCCCCTGTGCCTAAGCCGCGTCGCACCAATCGTATAAGGAGGGCGCTGAACCCAACCTCAAACGCCGATGCGCCTATTCCTCTCTCTAGTGACTCCATAGATACTGTTGTGGACTCCACTACCTACGACAGCATCGATTCTGAAAGCACAGACGAAGACTTCAAAGATCCAGGGGGAGAAACGCCACCATCAGAATCAGAGTCCTTTGTCGACTCTGCAGACCTCTCCCCTGTCAGTGAAGATGATGCTGAGTTGGCAGAAACTCTAAAATCCCTGAAGAATCGAATGGAGAAAAGAGCTGGAAAAAGGCCCATGGACAGTGATGACCAACCTTATAAGAGGGCAAGGACTGAAAGCTCACCCCAACCAGCCTCAAGTCACCGTGCCGTCTCTCCAGTCAAAGCCACCGATGAAGATGTTGGGTCTGATGTTGACCTAACGTTGGAGGATTCAGACTGGGAGGCTCCACTACCCGACCGAAAGTTCTACCGCACAGCCAATGAGGAGCTGTGGAATTCCCTGAGTCAGAGACTCTTTAGGGTAGAAAGGGTGGTGGAGGAAGCAAGCTTCAGGAAACACGGTGTCATGCAATTTTTGGAATCAAGACATTTGGGCAGAATGGTGAGAGAACTAGGGACGTACTGTGATTCAGTCGTCCGCGAGGTATATGCGAACCTTTTCTTTAATGTAGCCGAAATAAATTCTAGGAAGTATGGGAAGGTCTTTTTAAGGGGGAGTCTTTATGATTTTTCATCCCGAGCTATCAATGAATTTCTTGGAACGCCTGAGGTTGATATGTGCTGTGAATATGATAATAATGAGGTGGTTAGGTTTATCACTGCGGGGAAGGTTAATGTGTGGGAAGGGAACTGTCCGGGTAGTGCTTTAACGTCTCTATATTCAGTGCTTTTCAAGATTGGGGTTTGTAGTTGGTTGCCTACCTAGAATGAGGTGCGTGTGACTGAGCAGATGGCACATCTGCTGTTCGCTCTTGGCCAAGAGCTGCCGCTGAATTGGGGTGAAATAATCCTCAAACATATGTCTAATCAAGCGGAGCGGGTCAGCAAAGGGATTCTACCATACCCCTCGATCATATATGGTGTTCTGCTTCAAGGAGGTTTCCAGCCTACAGCAAAGACAAGGTGGTCTCAGAGAACTCCATATGCCATGCAGCCCAGCCATTTGGCCGGCTCAGACAGACTGGTGGATTTACCTTGGCGTACCCCAGGACAGCTGCCACAGCATGTTGAGCAGGATGTTGCCTCAACATCTGCTATGCCAGCCAACATCGATCGCCAGATCCAGTGTCTTGAAGACACCATTTCGTTCCTGACTTCTCAGCTATTCATATTAAAGGAGCTACGTTCTTCCCAAAAGGAGGGAGTTGAGGCAGAAGTTGCAAGGGAAGAAGCTGAGACAAGAGGCAAAGGAGCTGCAGATTTAGGTGGAGGTGACCAAGGGCAGAACAAGGCTGAAGATCGAGAAGGAGTTGAAGCCAGAGCTGAAGAACACGAGGCAGAGGACTCGATTGAGAGTCTTAACATTTAGACCGTGTGTCTAAATATCTTATGCATGCCTGCCTGCCTTTGATTATTTGCATGCGTTTTTTATTTTGGACCATGTCTTTTATGTTTTGCAGATGTTTTTTATCAGGACCTCTAAGGCGTGTACTATTTTCTAGTACTGTGATTAGTTTTTAGTACTACAGAAGTACTGTGAAGGCGACGCTAGTGTGCGTGAAACCAAGCTTCGCCTACTCCTTAGTCAGTTCGAGAATATCATAATGAAGGAAGACGAAGATATCAGCACGTACTTTGGAAAGCTGTTGACGATCTCAAGCGAGTGCGCCATCCTAGGAGATCCTATGACAAATAAGGTATTAAACTCTAAAGCTCTTTGTACACTAACCGAAAAATGTTAAGACTCTCAATCGTCCAATAGGCATAATTGGAACCGTCTAACACAGGGACTTTGGCGAGATGGTTTGAGCTTGTAACATCCATTGTAGATGATCTTCAGCGCTTAGTAATGTCAAGCGTAGGCTCTGATACCACTTTGAAGGGGGTCCCGTACAAAATGGATGTAAATACACTGATGTTGGATGATATGTTAGGCTAACACTCAACCTCACTTTTTATGCACAGCGGAAATGATAGTAAAGTAAAGACGAAACGGAATGAACTCAAGAGATGATTTTGTGCAGCAAGTCAAATAACTTGTTGCGTGCCTCAAGGCGCAAAAATCCACTTATAAAGATGGATTACAAACTATCAAAAAGGATAGTTAAAATAGTCTAGCGAACCTACGAATCTAAAAGGATTCTGAATAACTACAAGACCTTTCGATCTCTGAAAAACTAGACTAAAAAGAAATACTCTCTTGAAAGATAATGCTCGCTCGAAATCTCGCTCGTTGTTCGTCCTCCCCAAAATGGTTAAGTGCTTCGACTTAAATAGTCTTCGACTTGTAAGAGACTTCTTCGACGACTTGGTGACCACCCATAACGTCCACTAACGTCCACAGTACATACTCGGTCCGTAGAGGTCGTTAGGAGTCGACTTGATCAGCTCCAAGACTCGGTCTTCACTTAAGCTCCAAGTCTCCTATTTTAAGTATGCTCCTTTCTCATTTTCGTCCTAACTCATCCATACGCATTCCACACGGTTTGAACCATTCTAGCTCTTATCCATATCCTGCACAATACTAAAAAAATGCCACGTCATAAAAAGGATAGGTTTTGGACATGAAAGATAAAACTGAGATAGGGAACATTCTCGGTCAACAGATGTTGACTAGAATGTTACCCCAACATTGCTTCAGTTGAAAGATCAACATTAACATCAACATATATATATATATATATATATATATATTGGGTCCCCTTCCAAAGCTGGGCCCGGGACGACCGCCTCGTTGGCCAAATAGAAGCTACGGGCCTCGGCATGATCTGGGGATTAGATTTAGTTCGATTACTTGTTGATATATGCCCCAATTAAAATTTAGATATGGGTACGGTTCAACATTATATACATACACGTATAAATTATTGCATATTGCTCAAGTTTATTCGGAATTATACTTATAAGAAATAGGTTTATTGACTAACAATTTGCATTTGTTAATTTGTAACCTTGTACTACAAATTGTTTTTTAAAATATGTATAAGAACTGTTCTTAAATATTTTTCATTGTAGCCCAGGACGAATCGGCAAGTTTGAAGCCCTATTTCTCGAATCATTATTAGAGGAGGACATATTGCTGGCGGAGCAAATTCAATTTCACAAAAATATTTGAGATATAAAATATAAGAGTAACAGATTATTCTGTTAATTGTCAATTAGAATGAAAACATACATAATTTGGTATAACCAAGTAGAAACTGCAGCACATTGATTGTGTATCAAATGATACACGCATAATTTAGATGGGGTTTCAAGTTACCTCATTGAGGAGGACATGTTGCTTTACTATACGGATCGATCACGCAAATACATAATTTTGTTCAAATATATTTAATTGGCATGATGAGACATACGTTTACTTCTTTGGAAAATTGGGGCAGCCTTAAAAAAAAAAATATTGCCATGGAATATTATGGAAGCTTTTTTTAAAAGATTTGAGACAATCATGCTTAATGGTTCTGTTGAAATTAGTCATGAGTTTTGAAGCATAACTCCATGAAGTATGGCTTGCCTACCCAATTTGGTAACCCAACTCTACTTAATAATTGATACATTATATAATATAAAATTGTTCGTAATTAGGGTGGTTAGTGTTTTAACATCGGTGATGTAGTGTGTAAGAATGCCACTTGTCAAAATTTAAATGGAGTTGGGTTATATCCAATTGGGTAGACAAGTCAAACTAGGGTGTGCGTGGTGCGGTTTTAGGCGGTTTTCGTCCAATTCCGCACCAAACCACTATATGCGATTTTTTGTAAAACAATTCTCAAACAACAGTTTTGAAAAATAAAACCACACGTACGGTTTCGAGCGGTTTGGTGCGGTTAGGTGCGGTTTTGCGGTTTTTAAACGAATAAAGGAAATACTTATACTTTATCGAATGAAAAAATAGTTTTTAAAATCCTTAGGCGCAAAAAATTGATGAGACATCGCCTTGCCTCAGAAACAAGGCGCAAGTCGAGGTATTTACCATATATCGAAGCGTCAACATTGTCCAAAAAAATATTATCGTTATCTTATTTTATGTTAGGCTTTACTTATATTAGGGGCCAATTTTTTTATTTTAATAAATTGATTTAGCTTTGTGGTTCGATTGGAAGCTCAAAACATAAATAGTAGGTCAATTTGTTATTAAATATTCGAGTCGTATCTATTTTAACCCTATATGTTCGGCCGTTTGTTCTTATAGAAACATGTTTAACATAAAAAATAAAAGTAAGTATTTTAGTAATATATAACTTTCATATGATCAACAAAATTATCATATAATTAAAAGACTTGTTAGTAAAGAAAAATTAAACTAAAAAATACGATATATTTAGTAAACTAAAGTGCGGTTATGTGCGGTGCGCTTTGTACCAAAAATTCACACGCACCATTATTACGGTGCAATTTTCTAAATAAAATTAAACCGCGATTTTGGCGGTTAATTGTATTATACGGTGCGGTGTGGTGCGGTGCGGGCGGTTCGGGCGGTTTTCTAAAACCATTGCACACCCCTAGTCAAAACCAATCCAACGACGCATCAGTTAATAAAACTGAAGATAGTGGACTGAAGAAGTTAATAAACTGCAGTTGAGATCAAACTTGAGTTGTACGATAAATACAATAGAATACAGCAGAACCGTTTGAGAGAGAAACGAGATTTGACGAGGCCACATAAATACAATATTCTCTTGGATACTGATTGTAGAAGATAGCTATGTATTCTATGTGTGGAAATTCGGGCCGGACCTCCGGTAATTTATCCATCATTGAGGCCCACGCATACACGCCACACATGAGGATGGGTCCCAGTATAAGCGACGGGGTTCCTTCCTAAAACCAATTGGTGTTAGGAGGAGTGACCCATCAAGCTTATAAACCATTTTTTATTTCTTTGTTATTGTCGATGTGGGACATTTCTTTTTGCCACACTTGATATTCCAACTCTATGTAATCTTGAGTGAAAGAGTTAAGTATGTAAATGTGCGATCAATAAAAAGGTGTTATCTCCCCTGGACGTAGGATTTGTTTTAAATCCGAACTACGTAAAATTCTCGTGTTCGTCTGTTGATTTTCGTTTTATCTTCGTAGGAAAATTTGGGAATCACAATTCCCGACAAGTTCTTAATTTCTACTATCTTACAGACATGAAATGATTGTTATGAAACCAATAAACGGATTAATATTACAAATTCTCGTGATTTTGCAAAGGATTCATCATTATTCAAATTAACTAACTTCATGGATTATACAAAGTGATATCTCCAATATGAGCAATTATTATTATTATTATTATTATTATTATTATTATTATTATTATTATTATTATTTTCCATGTCGGGTGACACGTATGTTATTTTGGCGATGACGGCATAGTTACGTAACACTTAAATCAGATTTCATAATAACTTTTCTTTCTTCTTTTTCCTCAACTTTTTTTCCGTGGTGGGGTTTTAGAGGCACGTCATAACTTGTCAAGAATTGAAATCGATAACAATGAAGTTCGTACATGGCATAGAGTTACTTTCTTCGAACTCGTTTACTAACTTGAGTAGATTAAATAAATAGTAATGATATAAATAACACATTTAATGAAGCTCTATCAAAGCTTGAGTCAAAATAAGGAAAATTAAATTCAAACACAAAAAAAGTATTAGAAATAAAATTACCATTCTTGAATCTCTAATACTAATAATTTCTTTTCACTTTTCTTTCTTTTTTCTTTCATGGTATCTTCACACAACGTCCCTTAGTTTTTCTTTCCGTAAACTCTGTCTGAAGCGATATGAACCTCATTTCGATTGTAGAACGATCCCAAATTTCGATGAAACTAATCTTTCTGATCCATTGGTCCACAAAGTCAAGGGTTTAAAGAATAATTGAATCGTGATATCTAAGTGGAGAAATCCTAATAAAATAAAATAAATAAATAATCATTCCTTATCTATCCGCCACAAAACCAATTGATGACGGGGTCACCACACACACGAAAATTAATGATTTAATTTCGAACTAGCTTTCACAAAAAAAAAAAAAAATGGTGATGGTGGGTCCCACAAATCGCACGCACCTTCGCACAACAACGTTTTATAATCATAGAGAAAATTTAGTAACTTGATAAGACTTTCTTGCGGTTTGGTAGTAGTGTGTTGTGTGTGTATATATATGTATATATAGGTGGGTAAAGAAGGGACACCTTTGATTTCTAACAAGGAAGAAGTCTTCGAACATATTCTTCTTACATTGCAATAATTATATCACAAGATTTTCTTGATATATAGAAATACAGTAAATAATGGGAAGACAACCTTGTTGTGACAAACTAGGTGTGAAGAAGGGCCCATGGACGGCGGAGGAAGACAAGAAATTGATGAGTTTTATTTTGGGCAAAAACGGCGGTGAATGTTGTTGGCGGGCGGTGCCTAAGATGGCGGGGCTGAGCCGCTGCGGCAAAAGCTGCCGTCTACGGTGGACGAATTATCTCCGGCCAGATTTGAAGAGGGGACTTCTTAACGACGATGAGGAGAAAATGGTCATTGACCTACATGCACGTCTTGGAAATAGGTAATTAACTTCTCTCCTTTTCTTTCCCGAAGTAGAAGTTAAAAAAATTAATGAACTTCTATGAGTTATAAATAATTTACTTTTAGTTTAAAGAAAATGATCACACTGCAGACTTCACTACCTTCTGCTATGATGTTCTTTTTTATTTATATTATATGGTGGTGAAACATAATAAAGGAAAAATAAATATTTGTTACGATTTATTTAATAATACTGTGAAATTACGTACTTGGGCCTAAAATCGGCCCAATTAAGATGAGAGTTGGCCCAGATAAATAGGTCGGGTGATATATAGACCTGTCAAAACGGGCCGGCGGGGCGGGCCGGCCCGTAGCCCGCCAAAGCCCGCCCACTGGCGGGGCAGGGCGGGCTAGCCCGCCAACCGGCGGGCTTAAGAAAGCTAGGCCCGCGCCCGCCCACTGGCGGGCCGCGGACCCGACGGGCTTAGCCCGCATAATTAAAAAAAATAAAAAAAACCTGAAAATCAAAAAAATAAATAAAAAATATATTCAATATATTTTAACTTTAGAAAATATATTAATTTATCTTTTAATTTTATAAATTATAAATATAAAAAACTATATAACTTATATAAAAATTATATAAATTATATAATTTATATATATATATAATATATTTATCATTTAAATATATTATTAATTATTGGAGGACCAGCCCGCGGGCTAGCCCGCCCCGCCCTGCCGAGCGCGCGGGGCTAGGCCATCAGAGCCCGCCCCGCCCTGGGCCGCGGGCAATATTGCCAGTACTAGTGATATATGGGGTACCGGTCAACTTATAAGCTACCCAATATATTTTTAGCTAATCAATATGGGACACGTAGCACCTATTTATTGGGTTATCTATTCTTAACATAGACTCTTAAAAAGTGTTTCTCATACTATTATTTCGTTGAAATAAATTAATGTCAGTTTGTATAATCCAGAAACTTCCAAATGGGAAAGTGAAATATTATTTGTGATGATTATGTCTTTAACCTTTATAAATTTGTGTGTGCATATAATATCTTGTTTTATAAATATGATTCACAATTATATAGCCGGTATTTGAAGAAGTCTCTTTCTCGTTCCATTTCCATATTTTATTTGTAAAATACATAACGCTACTGCTAAGTGCTACTGCATATATTTATGTACTAACCCCTTCTTTTTAATACCCATGATTTGATTTAGGTGGTCGAAAATTGCATCAAAATTGCCGGGAAGAACAGACAATGAGATAAAAAAATCATTGGAACACATACATCAAGAAAAAGCTTCTCAAGATGGGCATCGACCCTGTCACGCACCAACCCCTAAAAAACAACCTACCTCAAGAAATAAACAAAAATAATAGAGATAGCAACAGTGATAAAGAAAGTGAAATAAAATCATCGTCTTCAACAATATCACAATCTCAGACCACCGCCGCCTTTTCATCGTCAGATCAAAACAGTAATTCGTCATCTGAAAATTCGACCAGCATGTACGAAAACGATCCTTTGATCAGCTACCTATTCAAAGACGAAGATGATTATCATTTTCAAGGAAAAAGCTTCGCCACCAGCAACAGCGATTACTACTACTCATCTTGGCTGTTGGATTACTGCTGCGACGATTTAGGGTTTCCTGAATTTAATTTGGACATGGATATTGATGCTGCTTTGAACTCATTAGATCAAGTGGATCAGAAACTATTGTAATAATTTGTTTGAAGTGCATTAGTTACTTTGCTTTGCTGACCACCTTAGTAATGATTTTTGGACTTCTGCTAATGTGTGGTCGGCTTGAGTTAGTTTCTCCGGTGAAGTTGATTTACTTTATTAGATATGTGTACGTGTTTGGTGCCTTAATAACTTTTTTTGTACATTATGTGATATCATGCATATAAAGAAAATTGAAGTGGTGGTGCCATTTTGTGTTGTTTTCTTTAAATGTGTGTGCGGGTCCTTTTAACTTAGGTCGATAATATATGAATGCATGTATATTAATTCAGATTTAGAGCAATTCCTGTTGAGATTCAAACTACGCCGCAAGAAGATAAAAAAATAAAATAAAATAAATTAATAGTATATTAATATTTTTATTATAATATTATTTTATATATATAATACATTAATGAACGGTTCATATTAAAGGGCGACGCGGCGGATTCCTGGCCACCCGATTTCGAGCGGTACAGAAGAGCTGAAGACATCTTGGCTGAAGTTGTTCATGTTATTATCATCCCAAATCTAAGTGAGAAAAATTCAGTGTGAGAGAGAAATAGTGAGGAGAGCGGGTTAAGTTTTACTGGGGTAGTTGGGAATATGTACAAATATTTTACTCGGGTGGGTACGGAGTCTCGAGTTTGGGTTTATACACGAGTATTAATTTGTATGGTGTAATATTCTCAATATAATAAAGCTGGTGCTCTCCGTGGAGGTAAGCGGTATTGGCTGAACCACGTAAAAATCTCGTGTTCCTATCGGGGTCATTTCGGTTTTACATTGTCCAGATAAAATTGTCGTGGGTCCAAATTAACCTTCCGCTGAGCCCGAAAAATTATCGCTCAACTCCAACAAGTGGTATCAGGGCCAAGCCTAATTGATATTCTGAGTATGCTCTGTGGTTGCAGCTTTGTCTGATCTTCCACATAAGAAAAGATATCAAGAAGGTTTTTGTTACGGGGGAGCCAGTTTCGGGCCTACCTGTTGGATCTCTGCAAGGATAATGGCGACGAAAAACAGTTTCAGAGTGCGGAATTTGATGGTACGGGGAATTTCTGTTAGGATATTTTAGAAGTGTCCAGAATTAATTTAGCCTAAGTCTTGTATTTCTTAGTTATGTGGTTGTTTATTTGTAATTGGGCTCAAGTTAGCCAAATTCCTTGTTAATAGGCTTAAGTAGGCCCAAGGGTTTTATACCTAATTAATGGTATAAAACCCTAAACCTACTTCGTGATTAAGTGAATCATTCATTTGGAAAGAACGTCGTACGTGAGTTTAAAGAGCAAACCCATCGACAACATAAGCACTTAAGGTAATAACTCACGTATCCTTCAATTGTTTCCTCCATTGATTAAACGTTGAGGTGTCCGGTGACCTACAGTTTCACTCTGTGGCACAGACGAGTGAAGGATATACTTGTTCATCAAGGCTTGGCAAAAGCTTTGAAATGGACACGGCAAAGCCGGAGAAAATGACAAAAGAAGACTGTGAGGATTTGGGGTCAACATTATTAATAATGTTGTTAATGAGGATTATGCACCAGACTTGTGGGCGAAATTGGAGGAGCTGCATCTCGAGAAAACCTTAGCCACAAAGTTAGATCTGAAGCGGGAGTTGTATCGTCTGAAGATGGAGGAAGGTGGAAATCTCATTGATCATATTAGCATGTTCAATGGACTTGTGGATCAACTTATAAATGTTGATGTAAACTTAGAGGAAGAAGATGTAGAACCCGAGTCCCCGTAAGCTAAAAGGCCAATAAATTTGCAAACATGTCTAGGTGGATGTGAAGATTTCGTGTACTAATTATATACTTATGTGAATTATATGAGTTTGGTGCTTACGTGACTATGTAGATTTTGTGCACATTAAATATGTGATTATGTGATGTCTAACTTAGGGATTTTCGAAAATATGGAATAAGGAAAAGTAAGGTAATAATGTTAGTAAGAATAGAAATTTGGGCGACTTGGGCTAGAATTTCAAACTTAGGCCCAAGACCATTAGAGATATATTTTTGGAAACAAGCTTCCTTGAGTTAGGGGAAATTCACGTCAACACTAGTCTAATCCACCATACCTTAGCTTGGGAAGAAGGTATGAAATTTCTACTATGTGATTTGCGTTTTTTGCTTGTAATTTAGGTTATTAGCTCGAATCTTGCACGTTTAGGGTGTTAGCACATGAAAACCTACCCAAAAATTGTACCCTTTAGTTCATTCAGTTTTTTTAGGGTTTTCGAAGTTCACATGATCTTCAACGAGCTCTTGAGAAAAGTGATATTTAGATCGAAAGATTTTGGGTTTCGCGGGTGACAAGGTGTTTTGTATGGTTGGGGTCGTGAAGTGGAGGTTCACGAACCCTAGTTTGCGAAGTGGTGAGTGAGTGTTAGACTTTGCGAAGCACATGCTAGGTATTAAGGTCACCAATCCTAAAGGTTAAGCACGTGAAATCGCGAAGTGGACATGCAAAGTTTAACTTTGCGAATCCAAGCTCTTCGTGAATCATGAGTGGTGAGCGTGCGAAGTTGAACTTCACGAGTCGGTAGAGCACTTGGCGAATCACTTCAGTATAGGTAGAAGCTAGACTTCGCGAACCATGAGATGATAGGCACAACTCGCGAACTAGGGCAACGTTAGCGAATTAATACAGCACTTTGCGAATCACGTAAGGAAATGAGAAGTCACACTTCGTGAATTGGAAGGTCTAGGCGTTCACGAACTTGTGGAACTCTGCGAATTAGGCGAAGCCTGGCGAATAAAGAACCATGCAATTAACTTTACGAACCGTGTGAAGTTCACGAATTCTATGCAAGTCACGAAACCAACTTAAGGCTTTAGGTAGTTCGCGAAGTGGGGTACCTCGCGAATCCTGGCATGTCACGAATTGAGTTCGCGAAGTAGGTGAGATGATGAGTTCGCGAAGTAGAATAAGTGGTGAATTAGCGTAAGTTGGCGAATTGATGAGGCACTTCACAAATCATTTAGGGTCTAAGTTTCGCGAATTAGAAATGAACTTCACGAACTAGGGTAACTTCGCAAATTGAAAGAGCTAAGTGAGACTTGGCGAATCCATGGGACTTCGCGATATGGGTCGAGAGATGAACTTCGCAATTACGTTAGAGTTCGCGAAATCTGTGAGGATCACGACTTAGGTAGGTTCACGAAGTATAGTTGAGTAAAAGTAGTTCACGGGCCAAGAGAAGTTTACTTCGCGAACGGTGAGTGAGGATAACATTTCGCGAATTATAAGTAAGGCAAGGCACTTTGCGAATTAAGGAACATTTCACGAATTGAGAGAGAGAAGAAAACTAGGGTTCGCGAAGTGTATTTAAGATATTTCACGAGTTAGGAATTAGTTCACGAGTTATCCAAACATCATCACAAATCTAAGTTAGTTCGCGAATTAGGCATAGTTTGCGGGACATAAGGGCTTTCATGTGTCGAAGTTAACAAACTATTTTCAAACAATTATCTTTCAAATATAGTATTAAATATATATATACAATTCAATACTTAGAAATTCAATAACGTAGACAATCAATTAGATGATATACTGACATGATGATTTTATGCCAAAGGTCGAAATTTGGACTTTCGTCGAGCTATTAGCAGATTTATCTACGGACGACAGGTAAGTGGAAATTCAACTACAACACATAACTCATTATATGTGCCTAACTTATGTGACTATGTGACTTAGTGCTTACATGCCTGTGTGAATTATGTGACGTGGTCTATGATTATGGTAAGCATTATGGCATTAATGCATTACGCATGTCACGAGCATGTACGAAACACTCGGAGTTAAGCGAGATGAGCATGCATAATTTATGTCGCCTAAAGCGAATGGCGATTGCCGAGGCGGGCAATTGGAGTCAGTTTACATTTAAGTTAAGGGGGTGGCTTCTAGGGCACCGTGACGACGTTGATGTGCCGTCGGCAACGTTGATGCGTCGCCAAGTATAAGAACGACGTTGATGCGTCGGAGGATTATCATGGTTGGATTGATGCCCTCATGGTTGGGTCGATGCCCTTATATCCTTGTTAGCATGGTTGGGTTGATGCCCTCATGCTTTGGGTTGATGCTCATGGTTGGAGTAGAGCTCTATACGGTGTACGCCTAGCAAGTTTGCCGAGGGCGAGCGAAAGTCGTATGAGTCTTAAGTGCGTTGGCGAGGATGCCTTTGCGGGGGTTTCACACGTGCACATCATGCATAATTTCTGCTTATTGAGCTTATCGCTCACCCTTACGTTATGTGTTGTAGGTGTACACGAACACGGTACGTGATCGCTTAGATGGCAAGGCATTCTTTTGAAGCTTCCAAGCGACTTTTGGAGGTGGTGTGTGCATGGATGACGACCTGTGAGGCCGGACGCATAGATTTCTTTTGCTATGCATGTATACGCTTCCATGTAATTAGCAATTAAACTATTCTTTTGTCATGTAAAGAACGACATCCATTATATAAATGGAAAAATTTGATATGCATTTCTGCATGTCTTCTAATTAAATAACTCGTTAGGCACATAAGTTAACGTTAGACGAGGTAGCGATGGCTAGGGCGCCACAGAAGATAAGACCAACTTACTTCTTACCACGCTTCCTGATTCTTATGATAATTTGGTCACAACCATCTTGTACGAAAAGGCATAAGTGAAGATGATGGATGTACAGTCAACTCTCTTGGCGCATAAAAGAGTAGACAATCAAATTATTAGGATAGTCAAAATTCGATGTTGGCTATACACGGGGAGAATTGTAGAGGAATGTTCCACGCCAGGGAATTTGGAGGTAGCAGTAGGTCCAAATCAAAGAATGACGGGAAGGACATTGTGTGCTACAAGTATGGTGAGCCGGGACATATCAAGAGAAATTGTCCGACTTGGGGAAGGACAGGAATGGCGAGAAAATTCCACAACGATGCTAGAAGAAGCTTATCTTAGAGATATTCTCACAGTCTCCAATGATGATGTTCGTTCTCGGGAAAAATGGATATTAGATTCGGGGTCGAAATACCATGTTTGCTTCGAGAGAAAATATTTGATACATTACGAAAATAGACAGGGGTTCGGGCTCCATGGCTGATGGATCGATGTTCGAGGTGTTGGAACGATAAAAATCAAATGGTTGATGGAGAGGTGCGCACTTTGAGTGGTGTGATCTTTGTCCCGAAATTGCGCAGAAATTTAATATCCTTGAGCCAATTAGATTCCAAGGGCTATGGGAGTTTCATAGCAGGAGGAGTGTGTAAAATCACACGTGGCAGAAAGGTCCTACTGAAGGGAGAAGAGCGTGGAGGTTTGTATCGTCTGGCCGGGAGTGTGGTTCATAATACTATGACTTCGATGGGTTCACAAAACTCCCACTCACGTGGTGGAAATACAGACGATGGTGAGAATGGAAGTCCTGTTGGAGAAGGGGTTGCATCGAAGTCCCTCTTCAGAATCGACGGGTAGGTCAGTTCGACAACTGCACATAGGATTCGCCGTAGAGTGAATCAAGTGGGTACGGCCTGAATTCTTGATTCGGAAATGTATAGCTGGTACAAGGAAGGCCAATGGACGTTCATGGTAATTACGAACGGGTTGCTCTCAAACAGACTCACTAGAATGAGCGCTTGGATAAAGGGTGATGAATGATGCTGGAGGGGGAGAATTGTTGAGATCCAGCCTAGGCCGCAAGAAGACAAAAAAATAATATTATTAATATTTTATTACAATGTTATTTTTTTATATATAATAAATTTATGAACGGTTCATATTAAAGGGTGACGTGGCGGACTCTTGGCTGAAGACATCCATAAATAGACTGAAGTTCTTCAGTTATTATCATTTCAAATAAAGTGACAAGAATTCAGTGCGAGAGAGAAATAATGTGAGGGAAACTTATCTGTGTCAATAAGGGTGAGAGCGGGTTTAGTTTTACTGGGGTTGTTGGGAGTAGGTATAAACATTTTACCCGGGTGGGTAAGGGATCTCGAGCTTGGGTTTAAACACGAGTGTAATTTGTACGGTGTAATATTCTCAATACAGTAAAGCTGGTGCTCTCCGTAGAGGTAGGCGGTATTGGCCGAACCACGTAAAATGTCGTGTTCTCTATCGGCGTCATTTCGGTTTAATATTGTCCTGATAAAATTGTCGTGCGTCCAAAATCAACCTTCCGCTGCCCGAAAAATTACCGGTCAACCCCAACAATTCCAACCAACAACACAAAAAATATAGTTGTTACGGTGTTTTTACTCCAACCCGTAAATTCTATTTTCTGCACTAATTTTATGTCAACACATTAAATTTATGTTCTACACTAAAAATAATATTCATATTTATTACTGTTGTAAGTTATTTAATAAACTTTAAAACTAGAAAATAGATATAGTTATAATTATAATTAAATTTTAATTATAATTTTGTTAAATTTGAATGGGAACATCTCACAATAAAGAAAATCAATACTATTTTTTACTTTTATAATATAAGAATATCAAACAATTTAAATATAATTAAGATATAGTTATTGGATAAATAAATAAATAGAAACTAATAGCGCTGTTTTAGTGTAGAAAAGAGTGTGTACTTTACAACTAAAGTATTCATGCTCATCAATACAAAATTAATGTTATAAACATAAAACTAAATTACTTAAATTAGAAAAAAAAAAAAAGAAAAATTAGTCTCCCATCTCCGGCTATCGCTGCCCTTTTCCCGTTTATTATATATTTAATCTTGAGTAATTTAGATTTTACTAAATTTAATTTAATGTTATCATTAATTGGCATCCAACATAGACTGTGCTCACGAATAGTGCTCACATAAGATGAGCAATATAAAATTTCTCAATTTAGGATTATTTTATATAATTTAATATACTTAATGATGTGGCGTGACATGTGGCCGTGCTCAGTGGTGCTCACATAAGGTGAGCACTATAAGATTATATATATGTGTAAGATCATTATAATTTATTTATAAATCTTATTATTTAAAATAATTATATAATATTTTATTTTTGGGCTAGCCTGCCTGCGGCCCGCCGGGCACGCCAAAGCACGCGGCCCGCACGGGCACGCCCGCTCAGAGGCGGGCTAAAAATTTACGGTCTGCCCCGCGGGCCACGGGCCGGTTTGACAGCTCTACCTCCAATGTGCTGAGTATTGTACTGGACAAGTCTCCTCTCCGAAAATAGTCGCTTTTGCCTAACCCTAGACCGACTTCAAGAACTTCACAGTACTAAAAATAGTTGCAGGATTCCCGACGACTTCAAGAACATCACAACACTAAAAATAGCTTCTTTTGCTGTAAAAACAAACTATTAGCTATCTTCTAAGGTGTTCTTGAGAGAAGGGTGATAAAGAAAGTTTGAATGCTCCCGTCGACGTGGGATTGCAAAGAATCCGCGTAGTTTTTATTCTTCTCTCTATTACGTCCTCATCATATCCCACGCAAGCCAGCTCATGCGCACCATTCAATCCTTTATCGTCGCGATCCTACCGCTACATTAATCTTCCGGACCTAAATATTAGTTGATTAGGAGAGCCCATATCAATGGGAACTTGTTTTTATATTCATAAGTTAATTAGTATGAACTATTATGTTTAAATATAGATCATAAAGTTAATGGATTGAAATAAAATGTGGCAAGCACGAATGTGTACAGCCGATTGTATTTAGTTGGGTTGTATTCCTACATGTACTAGTCACCATTAGGGTTGTAAATGAATCGAATTTTTTTGTTCGATTCGATATTCGATTCGAAATCTACGATTCGAATTCGTAAAATTCGAATATAGAATCCGAATAAGAATATTTTTTTCGATTCGAATAATTTTCGAATACGAATACGAATATGTCGAGATTCGATTCGATTATTATCCGAATATTTGGATTCGAGTAATTATTAGATATAAATTTTAAATAATATAATATACTATAATATTTGCAATTAAATTGGTCCATTGATATTAAATCTAAGATATTAGGCCCAGACCTAAGCTATTAGGCCCAACTTGAAAGAAAACAAACTTAACCCATTAAATAGTTTGTTAAAATAAAAATAAAAGAAAGTATAATCAACACAAAGGTAAAACGGGTTTTTCCACAAATTCTTTTAACACAATTGAAACCCTACGCCAACAACGCCGCGCCAAGCTACGGGTTTACTGACGCCGACGATCACCACCACTATCTCGGTTCTCTCTTGACGGCTCGCCACCACTTTGTCTCGACATTGAAGGGCTAAGGTATTTACCGTCGGGCCTCTTCTGTTTTACTTCGAAATTGAACTACGTATTGAGCCCTCGTTTATTTTAGTGAGGTATCTTGCAGTCCTAATGGTTTAATACGACGTGTGTTGAATATGACGGAGGTTTCTCATTAGTGTTGATTATTACTTGTGTAAATTTTGGAATTTGTCACTGATGTTGTGTGTAAACCATTGTGAAGTTTTTCCCTTTGTTTTCTATTTTGAAGTGTGATTTATGAATTCCTCAAATGCAATGGAGCAAGTAGCCCAAGAAGATGGCACAATACCAATGGAAGAAACTCATGAGGTAGACATGTATTATTTGAAATATAACAGTGTACTCAACTTTCTTTATATTTAATTATTAATTTTTAATTAAAGGTATTGCGTACGAGAGTAGAAACAAATGATGGAGGTGGTAGCTAGACCTGTCAAAACGGGCCAGCGGGACGGGCCGGCCGGTAGCCCGCCGAAGCCCGCCCACTGGGCGGGCCGTGGGCCCAGCGGGCTTAGCCTGCATAAAAATATAAAAAACCCTGAAAATAAATAAATAAATAAATAAGAAATATATATTTAATATATTTCAACTTCAGAAAATATTACTTAATTTATCTTTTAATTTTATAAATTATAAAATCTTACCAAAAAATATAAAAAAATTATAATTTATATAAAAAATTATATAAATTACATAATTTATATATAAATATATAGATTTATCATTTAATATATATTATTTATTATTGGCGGGCCAGCCCGTGGGCTTGCCGCCCCGTCCCGCGAAAGCCCGTGGGAGGCGCGCGGCGGGCTTTTTAGGCCCCCCCTCCCCCGCGGGCCGCGGGTAATATTGCTGGCTCTAGTGGTAGCATTGAAGATGAAGATGGGCCCGAAATTCAAGAGGTAGGTGTTGAAGTTGAAGACGAGCCGGACGAAGACAAGGAAGGTGAAAATGATGATGATGCAAGTCGGTTTCAAAGGAAAAAGAAAAAGAAGACTTCAAAAGCTTATATTGATTTCGTCGAAGTTACTTCAATAGACTGAACTATTAAATATCAATGCAAATATTGCAAGACCATGGGTCTTTTGTAAGGTTAACTTGTTGAACGAATGATGTTTGTTGGTACTAGGTGTTGGTTGTCTTTATTGGTGTTGATTTTGTTGCTGAACAATACGTTTTTTGTAAGATTTATGTCTTTTATTATTTTCTTTGTATTTTTTGTTTTATACAGATATTGTAAAAAAAAAAATCGAATCCGAATATTCGAAAATATTCGAATATCATAATCGAATCGGATACGAATCAATTTCAGGGTTCGAATAAAAAATGAATACGAATCCGAATATTCGGAAAAAAATTCGAATCCAAATAGAATATGACAGTATTCGATTCGTTCGATTCGTTTGCAACCCTAATCACCATTGCATATGTGTGCGAGTAATATAATTATTAAGGAAAAACAGTTACTCCCACTTATATCGTGGTTAATTTTCTCATAATTAGTTTATTATTTAATTTATATTTTAATTATCGAAAGAGCATGGTTTTTTTTTTTAAAAAATATCAACAATATTAATATAACAAAAAAATAGATAATAAAATAAGGGTATAATAGTAATTATATTATAAGATAAAAATTGACATATCATGACAGTTTCTATGATGTCGAGCTTGAATAAAATAGAAGTGGTTATACTAATGACGATGGTTGAACACCCACTAGTCAATCATCAATCATCATCTTGCTCATTTGTTGGAAAATAGCTTGATAGGAGAACTTGCCCACCATATATTACATGCTTCACCCTAAAATCATTAAACGCGAAAACATACAAATAAGTGATATGTGGTAGAGATATACAGATATCCGATTTTAGGTTATGTTACTAACTTCAGCATTTAATGTATATAACTGAGTTGCCATTTGAAACATTTTTAGCTACGCGGGAGTCTTTAGTATGGCACTAAACCCGACGCTACGCAAAGTCGCAAACCAACTTTCCATTTTACCCAGTGTTTTAAATAGCATAGTGTAGCGCGTTTCGTAGCGCGAAATAGCGTAATTTTGCAGAAAAACGCGTTAAAGCGTAAAAAATATAGCGTTTTGTCCTGAATAGCGCGAATATTTTGAGAAATAGCGTAAATAGCGTGCCAAATTGCGCATATAGCGTGCCAAATTGTGCATATAGCGTGCTACAATATTTTATGTTATTTTTTTTATTTTGTTGGGGCTTATATAAACTTTAAAATATATTATTCATATATATATATATTGAATTTTTTATTTTAATCAATTAATTGTACCGTATGTTTTATTTCATTAATTTTTTGAGAAAATATTGATTATTTAGTCTCATAACTACAATAATGACTTAAAAAATAACCGAACGTAGCATATTTATATTTATTATATATTATATATAATTTATTACATTATATATAGATTACCCGAAATACTCACGCAATCCGCTATGCTATTTACGCTCCGCGCTACTGGCACTAAAATGCGACACACTACGCTATACGCTTTTTAAAACATTGATTTTACCTAATGAATTTCCTTTGCAATCAAATTAATTGTGCAATAAAGTTCGTTAAAAAAATTCCCACTTATAAGAATGCACCATCAAATGCTACATTCACCTAAAAAAAAACTATCCTCAATGAACATCACAAAAACAATCCCATGGTGGCCAACCATTGCCGCCGTTGTCCTCGCACTGGCCTCATGGCTAATGCTCTTACGCCCCCTCATCCTCAACAAGAAAAAGAAACCGCCTTTGCCGCTCGGCCCCACGCCGACCTGCCCATACTGGGCAACCTACTCTCCCTCGAGCCCGAACTGCACACCTACTTCGCCCGCCTCTCCAAAACCTACGGGCCCATCTTCACCCTGATGTTCGGGCAAAAGACGGGCATCGTGATAACATCACCCGCCCTGGCCCGAGAGGTGCTCAGGGACCAAGACGTAGCCTTTGCCAACCGAGACGCGCCCCCAACGGGCTGAGAGGCGACCCACAGCGGGCGGGACCTCGTCTGGAGCCCGTACGACCCGGGTGGAGGCTGTTAAGGAAGCTCTGCACAAGCGAGATGCTCAGTAAGAGAAACCTGGACTCGGTGTTCGAGCTCAGGCATAGAGAGCTAAGGCGGACAGTCAAGAATTTGTACGAAAAACAAACGGCGGCCGTGGACTTCGGCGAGATGGTATTTCTTACAATGCTTAATGTGATCACTAGCATGTTGTGGGGCGGGACTCTGAAGGGCGAAGTCGAAGGGGCTAGGTTGGGAGCCGAGTTTAGGCTTGTGATCGGCGATGTGATTCAGCTTTTAAGCAAACCTAACTTACCGGATTTTTATCCGTGATTGGAGAGGCTCGACGTTCAGGGGATTCAGAGGAAGATGGGGATTGGCGGAGAAGTTCGATAGGATCTTCGATGATGTCATCGAACTGAGGCGGAAGGCAGACAGGAATGGAGGAGGGGGCGATAGGTATTTCGTGAAGGTTCTTTTGCAGCTGAAGGAGGACGGAGACGGCGGGGAGGAAGAGAAGGGTTTCACCATGACCCACCTCAAAGCTTACTCATGGTGATTTCATATTGTTAATAAATAAACTAAACACCTTACCTAAAAGCTCAAACTTGGAGAAAGCGTACCACTTTTCAATTTTTATGTTGTTCGTCTGCACTAATTTCTTTATTATTTAAACTAATATAAAATTTTCTTAAAATGATTGGTGTAGAGATTCGTACCCAAGACCTCTTTAATCCCTAAGCTCTGATACCATGTTAAATGATCACTCAACCTAAAAGCGATTTGAATGGACTAATTTTATACGCCACCCTCACGCCTAGTCGGACTTTTGTTATCTATCTAGCATTAGATGTGCAACTTAAGCGGGCAGGTGTTGATCTTTTAGGTGAAGTGATCATTCCACAGATAACATAAAAAGGTGTCGCCGTGTTTATTACGATTTTTTCTTACGCCGTTCTACTTCTCACCTCAGGACATGGTCATCGGCGGTTCGGACACAACGTCGAACACGATCGAGTTCGCCCTAGCCGGGCTTATGAACAAGCCGGACACCCTCGCCAAAGCCCAACAAGAACTCGACCGATTCGTGGGAAAAGACCGAACGGTAAGAGAATCGGACATTCCCAAACCTCCCATACTTACATGCGGTGATGAAAGAGGTCCTACGACTGCATCCCGCCCTGCCGCTGTTAGTCCCCCACTCCCCGAGCAAAGACTGCATCGTCTCGGGGTACTCCGTCCCCAAGGGCTCTCGGGTTTTCGTCAACGCGTGGGCCATCCACCGCGACTCGACGATATCAGAGAATCCAGACGAGTTTTCGCCCGAGAGGTTTGTCGGTGCAAAGTGGGACTACGCTAGGAACGATCTCAAGTACTTCCCTTTCGGCTCGGGGAGGAGGATGTGCGCTGGGACGGCCATGGCGGAGAGGATGTTCATGTATTTCTTTGCTACGTTCGTTCATTCCTTCGATTTTGAAGTGCCGGCCGGCGAGACGTTGGACTTATCCGAGAAGTTTGGGATTGTTATGAAGAAAAGACTGCTGTTGATGGTAGTGGCGACTCCGAGGTTGTCTAATCCCACTCTTTATTATTGACCCATCTATCTGATCTGCAGCAAAGTCTATTTATATGTTTTCCGATATTTTTAAATAAGAAGCCATACTTGGTAAATAAGGATTCTTCAGGTTTTACCCCGAGGATGGATCGAAACTCATTATTATCCGAAAAGCTATTCTATGTATCGCAATCACAGGCTATTACGGAAAAGAACATCCAGTATTAGTAGAGGCCAATCAACTCAAAAGAGACATTCTTGCGCAGTTCTATACACAAAATAAACTACGAGCATATAGTTGGATGATAACGAGAAACGGAATCTCAGCAATACCACCACAAAAACACATTAGACAATAAGTGAAATGTATATATAGATATGCATATGACATATCTCACAGGCAAGCAAACATTCAAGGAAAGAAATGACTATTAGTAAGGTCTCAGTTTTTTTTTCTTTACGACAGATACACATTTTCTAACGCTTTTTCGAGGGATTATTGAAGTTTCTACCACCGCTGACATTTGACTTGGCACGTGCTGACCTGTTTCCAGCTTCTTGTCTCATTGCCCCGGCATTGTTCGATCTTTCAAGAGACAAAGATGCAGCAGCAGAAGGAAGAGCCAAGCGACTGCCCACGCTCGGTCCTTGTTGACCTACATACAGAAATAATTTTCTATTATGATTGTTCATAAAATTTGATAAATCACAGAAGGCACCGATAAGGAACTTCTCTCGGGAAGTACAGTAAAGCCATACCAGTAATGTGTTGAGTAACATTTTCTTGATTCCACCCTGGGAGAAACTTCCCTGCATTTCCATTCCATGCTTCCTCAAAACCACCAACTTCATCTATATAGCATATCATATAACATTAATTAGTACGTAAAAAAGAAAAAGAAAGTGAATCACTTATAGCATTCAAAAAAGCATCAATTACGTTCGTGGAGGTTGTGCAGAGTCTGCATTGTCTCCACTTGCCCATCTGACTTCAGCTTCCGCGACAAGGAATGACCCTATATTATAATTTTGTCATCTCCTTCATCAGTGGCGATAATAATAATAATAATAATAATAATAATAATAATAATAATAATATATAATAATAATAAACTTGAGATCTCTGAAGAATGCAACTGCAAGAGAAGGGAAGTTAACAACACCTTATCGTGGATGCCCCTAGAGATCCTGTGAGATGCCTGACGAGTAGACGAATCAGCTTCTTTGTACTCCTCAAATGTGAACTATAAACCGAAGTAGGTTGGCACACACACAAAAAAAAAACATTGTGTAAGCTAAAATCGAAAAATTTCAAAAACAAAACCATTCTTCACAATGATGCTACTTACACCATCACTTCCCGTCCTTCTTGTCCTAGCGGAGCTGTAGTATGCACCGTTTGCACCACTGTAGGAAACGGTGGAGCTTTGGAACGTAAAGCTATGAGTTTGGGCGGGATGTGTCATCACGCGATTCATATGTGAGTGTGCATCATTTCTGTGAGACACATTCTTGCTCTTTTTAACTGAAAAGAAGATTAAACATAAGAATAAGATAGTAAGTATAGACTTCAAAAACCATCATATAGAACTCCAATTATCATGATATAAAAACTCATGACACACCATTTGTTTGATCATCAGGCTCCTCCACGATTGGTTCTTTGCCAGATCTTCCATGCTTTCTTGGATTCTCTTTCTTCGGTTCCTCTTCTTTATCTTCTACCTCGTTGTCCGAATCCAACTCTTGGATTACTGGGCCTCTAGGTGGCTCTCGCTGGGTGGGCTGATGTTCAATTGCAAACTGTGGGCGCATAAATGGATCTACAGCAGATCCAAAGAAGCGTGGGTTAGGCATGCTCCCAAACGGCTGTGAGTTGAACATACTTCCGAAGGGGCGTGAGAAAAAGGGATCATCAAACGGATCCCTCCCACCAAAAAAAGCTAGACATTAGACTCCTTTGACCTCCGAAACCTCCAAAATTACCAAAAGGATCGCCAAAACCAAAGAACGGGTCTCTGCCTCCTTGCATTTTGTATCTCTTAGAACTCACTGGAGATGCATGAAAGAGGAAGGAAAACAATTAGAATACAAATACAGCGCTTCGGAGAGGGTTGAAACTCTTATACCGAATTGAACAATTCAACAAAACATAAAACCAGCGTGACCAACAATTTTCACATGTTAAAAGGTTAAATATGTGAAAAAGCGTGACCAATGTTCGATCCACCGACGAACAGAGAAAAAGCTTACAGTCTCGCAATGGTAACTTCCAAGGAAGTGGCACCAAAAAAGGTTAAAAGCACCACAAAATTTTACAGACGCTTCTAGAATCACCTGTTCCCTATGTCCCCAAACTCTAATTTTCGAACCGATGCTACGCTGCCTCACGTTAGAATTGGATTAGACTATATTTCCTCAACAATAAAACTACCCCAAAAAAGTGGGTTTTCAATTCCAGAAAAACACAAAATCGAAACGAAACAGACGGTAGAGGAGAAAGCTAAGGCGCGCTCTCTTACCCTATTAAAATTGCTACCGTAGATCGACAGCAGTTTGATTTCGAGAGAGCTCAGTGGAGAGAAAACAATTGTGATTCCTATTTCGCGAGAGAAGCCGTGAAATTACCCGATAGCTTAACGAACGCCTATAAGGCAAACGCAGCAAGGTAACGCACCGCACGGAGCTTAATAAAGAAATGGTTATAATGAATTTCATGGGCTTTTAGGAGTGGATTGGGCTTCGCAGCGCCTAACTTTCTATCAACAAATATAAAATATTTAATTATTAGTTTAAAATGGAAAAATCAAAGGGTGAGATTTTAATTACTTAAACTAAAATAATAGAATAAAATAGATATTATAGTTGATAAATCAAATCAAAGTAATACAATTATTATACCTTTCTCGCAGGTTTATCTTACTCTTATATTAATGTTCAGCAGAAGTTAAAAACCATTCAATTTGGTGTATCAATCGGCCAATCAAAAATTTTCTCAAATTAATAATTAATATAAAAATGAGAAATCACTTACTACCCTGCATTTATATATTGTCACATTTACCCTACTATTTTTAGTAATTGTTATTTAATATTTAATAAATGATTATATATTATGCAGCATACGCATGTGAGAGTGCAATTTAGACTAGTAATGTTTGGTTAAGCATTTGTGCATATTATTGGTCTAAGACCATCTCCAAAACGCATTATCAAACCCAAACTCAAACTAAAACTCAAAATGCATTATTCTTCTCCAACCGTTCAACTCATTTTCAAACTCAAAGTCTATTTTGTAGTATATACTTCCACACCAATTTTAACCCTAAAGCATTCGAAGCCACTTTCATATGGTATTCTTCAACTTCGAAAAGCGTACAGATTATACATCAAATCCACTCGAACAATGAAAGAAAGCTACACCATATGACAGGTAATTAGGGCTGGGGAAATATACCGAAAACCGATATACCGTCCTTCGAAACGTACCGAAAATATAAAAAATTTCGATATACCGCAGTTTTTGGTAAGGTATGATACCGTATCGAATTTTCGGTACGGTAATGGTATGAAAATTTTAAAAATTAGGTATACCGATTATACCGAAATACCGAAATACTAAAATTTTTAATATTATATATATACATATACACCTACATATATTATATTATTTCAAAAAATATAAAATGGATAAAAATATTATAAGGACCTTCATAAATTTATTTAACCCATAAAATTATTAACTATACCCAACTTTCTAAGATTATTGAGGCCCACCATATTTCACTAATTTTATTAAATAGCCGTTTCGTTTATATTAATCTATATATAAAGTTGTATTTTGTGGTTATGTAAAGTTCTTTGTCTTACTAAGGAGACCGACTAAAATATGTAAATTATTTAAGGTTATTTTATGAATTAAAAATCTTTTTGTTTTGGAAAATTTGGTGTTAATAAAATCCATCTTATTGGGCATAAGGAGTTTGACATTGACTAAAAATTCGAAAACAACGAATTAACGAGTTACGAGACGCATGGTAAAAACCCTCCGTGTGAATGGTATAGAAGGTATGATATCGATACCTTACCGATATTTCGGTATGATACCGTATCGAAATTTAAGGTATACTGAAATTTTGGTATGGTATTGGTATGATTTTTTTAGATACCGAAATTTCGGTACGGTATACGGTATCACAGTTTTGGTACGGTATACCGAACCAAACCACCCCTAGGTAATATCAGTAAGTTTGTGTCGGTGAAAGCGTATGACGGAGGATATTACTGCAGCAGACTATTCGAACAGACAATGAAACTGAGTTCAAGAACAAGCATGTCAGTGACTTCTATCAGAAACTTGGGATTAGTCAGCAATTCTGACGAAGCTGATCCCTTAGCATATATGCCTAAGAAAAATTTTGCAACTCCCTATATATTTGGCAGAATAACATGAAAATTTTGACAAATACACAGCTGAAATATCATTTAGTACAAGTCATTAGTGCATTTTTGTTTCCAATAAACATAGTACAAAAAGCATTAAAACACGACAAGACACAGACATATCATTTAGTACAAGTCATTAGCGCATCCTACTATTTCTCCACTCATTAAACACAGTGTTCGCTTATACCTAATTTTTCCCCAAAATACATCACGTGCCACACACGTGAATGAATTTTATACCGGAAAGTCCAACGTGGCGCCGGACCGAGGACATGCCCGTTCGAGGATTCACCTTTTGGCGTGATTTTTTGCTTTAGCTTCGGACTCTCACTTCGGGTCACTTTCTTTCGTGCTCGAGATGGTGGAGATATGCGAGCCGATTGAGTCTGGCCTTCGTCATCAACGGGGAAAATAACAGGGCGAGACTTGGGAGAAGCTACCCAGTAGTCTATTGCGCGCGTTGGTGCCGAGCCTAACCTAGGGCCCTGTGTTGTTTGGTGTGAAATAGGAACAATAAATTTATACATATAAAAAGCATCCAAAATGTTTATTAAAAACACGACAACTACATAACACAAGAACCAACTACATAACACGATAACTACTAAAAAAATGTTTGTACGTGTGTGACAGAAACTGGGTGACCAACTACATAACACGATAACCGCCCCTTTTTCCTAGTGACCGCCCCCTAAAGGACTGTAAAAAGATGATTTTGCTCTTTTGAATAAAAATTTCTATTGGAAGTCCTTTTCCAGACAACACTTTCCATATCTGAATCACACATCCAAATCAGACCCAAATAAAACAAAAAAACCCAAATCACAATGGATCGACGACAGGGACAGGGGAAAGGAAAGGGTCTATTCGCACGACTGGTAAGCAAATTCTCGTAAAAATCTTTCGTACGTAGATTAATTATCGAACACAGGTCGGAATCGTTTGAAAAAGTCCCGATCGAACGAATTTTTGGACCGGCGCATGGCACGGCCGGAAAAGATTTTCGGCCGTGCTAGAGACGGCCAAAATTGCTATTCGGCCGGTGCTGCTGCGGCCGAAAATACTGATCGGCCCCGGTGCTGCACCGACCGAGAATCATTTTCGGCCGTCTCTTTCGACCTATTTTTTATAAATAAATATGTAAATGCAGACCAGGGGTGGGAAGTCCCTACCCGGAGGTAGCAGTAGATCCCCCCCCCCCCGTTGGAGGTATCTGGAGAGCGCCACACGAGAACGCGCGTCGTTGATGCATCCGTTCATAGAGAACGGGAGGAGGAGAGGCGGCAGCGAGTTGTTGCTTCTCAGTCCGTATATGCGGATTACGATCCGCATACAGGCAATGATGACGTACCGGATGATGCAGTATCGTATCAGTCATCCGATGACGATGTGCCACGGGCCTCCTCAGGAAAGTATTTTTTTTCCTCTATAAATTGACATGCAATTACGGAAAAAAAAATTAAATTGACATGCGATGTCGTGTCTTAGTACACGAATAAGAAATTAAATTTTTTGGAGGGGCCACAACCAATTCCGCATCTGGTTGGTTGAGCAGGAGAGGCCCTGCTGAAGTGCGAGCAGCGGGCGTTAGTGGTTGGAAAGCTTAAGAATTGGTATTGCCAATTCCCGCCGGCGCAGCGCCAGATCGATGGCACGAGGCTTGGGCACCTCACAGATGCCATGGTGGGTCACTTGGACCAGCCTCTACTGTGCGCTTTTGTGGAGCGTTGGCAGCCCTACATGAACACCTTCTACATGCCATTCGGGGAGATGACGATCATGCTCCACGACGTTGAGCAGATCCTGGGTATCCCTATCGACGGGGAGACGGTATCGGGCACCCCAGATGTTGCTGATGGGCAGATCGGGCACCCCAGATCACGGATCGGCCGCACTTGCGTACCTTTATCGCCAGCTTGGCCTCGCAAGCAGTGGCGGATGTGAGGGGTGTAACTGGGTGCATCTCGTTACTACATGTGTGGATCTACGAGTACTTTACATGCTTCCGCCCACACCGTCTCCCCCACCATGTGGAGCCTGGCCAGGCACGATCACGCATGTGTCTGTATCTCAGCACGAGAAGACGACCCACTGTTTGGTTGAGATCCGCTTTCAGATAGATGTCATGACTGCAAGCGAGGTATCTTAACAATTTATATTCTATATTTATGATAATTATTTAAAAATTGTGAACTGTTATCAAGTTGCTTGGCTGTCGTACGGTCCCGATCCAGCGTCGCAGCTCCCGAGGATGCTTTTCGTGTGTTGGGTTAGATATCGCGGTATCGTTGAGCCCTACGCACCCTCGAGAGTGTTGCGCTGGGGTACGTGCAGGTCATCCCGCCACGGATAAGTCCGCCACAGAAAGCGGTCATGCCAGCAGACCGACGAGGTATAAGGTGGACTATTCTGCCGGTTCAGCAGAACATGCTTGGTGTCATTTCCCGTACGCCTACATCCTCAACCTCTCGTACATCAACCGGGCCGCCGCGGAGTACCTTGGTGAAACTTTTCAAGGGTACATGGACTGGTATCAGCGGCATTCTCATCCTCGCCTGCTTTCGTCGGAGCCGGGATCCTCATCGGGCGGCATGCCCCCACGCAGCCACGGCGACTACGTATGTAATTTAATCTTATGTCGGTTTTTTATATTTATATGTTTAATAATTTTTTATATGTATTATTTCTATGTATAGTGGTACAGCTCGATGTACACCTTGACGAGCTATCCGCCCCACGCAGCCATGCTAGCTAGGATGCATCTGGACAGCTATCCGCCCACGGACGAGTTCAGTGAGAGGCTCGACGAGCTCAACGACCGGTGGCGCTAGGCCCATGTTGTGTTATTATTTTGTTTATGTATCGGACGCGTAATGTTTATGTTTGGAATATTTTTTTGCATCTTTATTTCGTTTCGAATTACTAATACAATAGTCACAAATTATAACACAAAAATTACTAAACAAATAATTATTCCCGAAAAACTTAGAAAAAAGGTCGATTGAGATTTTCGGCCAGGCAGTGCAGCGGACGATCGAAATTTTCGGCCCTGCAGTGTACTGGCCGATCGATTTTTTCGGCTGTCAGGGCCAAAAAAATCGTTCGACCACTACACTGCAGGGCCGAATGAAATTTTCGGCCTGGCAGTGTCGGGGCCGAAAATATCGATCGGCCCGCCCGCACACAGTCCGGCCGAAAATTTCGTTCGCCCGTGCACTGCGGGGCCGAATATATCGATCAAACGGCCCTAAAATGTTAGATCGAATTTTTTTCCCCGTCGATCGATCATTCGAATTTATTTGTGTATGTAGTTTTCAGTATTTCGTACCGGTATTTAGTTTTTTCTTTTTAAATTAATTTAAATATCATAAGGGCAAAATCGTCTTTGTACAGCCCTTTAGGGGGCGGTAACAAGTTAAAAGGGGGCGGTGAATAGTAATTCCCTTTAAAAAGATCAGTCGCATATTATCCGTAAAAACGCAAGTTTGCTCCCACATGGAGAGAGAAAGCATCATGCACATTTTGAGTTTAGTTTTGGTGTTCAATCGGAGTAAATTTACTTCAAATTTTGGGTTTTAGCGTTCCATTGGAGATGGTCTAAGCTCATGTATGCATATTCAGATAAACACAACTGCTCATGTGAGTTATTAACTTATTATAAACCTATTTAACCAAACAAGCACTCAATAGTATTGATAAATCACGTAATTATTTATATTCTATTTGATATGGGGCTGTTCCAATCAAAGAAATTTATATGTGTGGGAAAATTTATATAGCCGGAGAATCGATAAGGTTACGTGCGTATGGTGCTTATTTATTTATAAAGGAATTGAAAGGGACGTGTTAAGGACGTATTTGGGGACCTGTCTGGGTCAATTTGGGACGTATTTGGGACATTGGGGACCTGTCTGGGACAATTTGGGACGTGTGTGGGGCATTGGGGGACCTGTTTGAAAGTGTTTGGGACATTGGGGACCTGCTTAGGGCGTAAATGAAATAACACAGGGCTACGTGATTCGGATCTTTTTAGATCCTACGTCCACGGGGCGCTCTCGAACCGTCTTCACTATACTTTGATGGATTACACACTCAAACTACCTATTCCTCACGTTTTCTCTCAAGAACAGAAGGCATAATAAATAAAGGTGTTCCAATAGTGAGAGAGAGAGAGAGAGAGATTTTCTTAACTATTTTATGTGTTAAAACGTGAATGAATGGTGCAAATGGGGAAGTGCTCCTTTTATAGGAGCTTCTGGTTATTGCCTGGAGGTCCATCCCGAGGTCCCCTGGTGGCTGGTGATATGACCTTCTGGGACAACGTGTACTGGGGCTGTCAGTCACAGCTTTTGTTCCCTCAGTTGCGTGAGTCAACTTTAGTCCTTTTTCTCTTTTGAAGGTCTTCTCACCTGCAGATACTAACACAAGTTCCCCCTTTGCCCGGGATTTTTGCCCTTTGTCCAAAGGTCCCTACAAAGCCTCTCCTAGATATTTTTTGACTTCATCGTGGGCTTCCTTCTTCATGGGCTTATTGGGCCTTTTCTATTCTTTGTTCCTTAGCCCGTCTACTTTGGTCCGTATCAACCACTCCCCTACTCTAATTTGTTTTTTGGGATAAAAGTAAATTAGAGTAAAATATTAAGATGGGCCTTACCTCCCTACGGTTTCTTGAAGGGACATGCCTTTGTTAACGGTTAAATGTTCGATAGTGTCTTGGGTTTCTGGCGCAGGTATGACATCCTCATGATATGTCTGTTGGCCAATGTGGAGATGGGAATCAGTTCCCAAGTTCCTCAGCGCACCCTCTATAGCTTCCTTGCTCCTTTACGTCCTGGTGGCTAGGTACGTTCGCGAGGAGATTCCTCCTTCAGTAGAAACGGAGGATGTTCCTTTAGTTCCTTCTCATCCTTCTTCCCCTTGGGGTGAATATGCTGAGCCTCTTATGGGACCTATGGGGACCTCAGTGGATGAGCTCCCTACTTCTGTGGGCCATCTGAACAGGGGTGAAAAGATGAGCTTGTTAGGTCGTTGGGTGCTCCCAGACGTTCAGAGGGTCATCTCTCGGGTGGTGAGCTATGAAGCTGCCGGACCGTTCGCCAACTCGTTAACCCGGGGCCTGGAGATAGTTAATTAGACAAAGTCAATCGATTAGTACGATAGGGAACTGCGGAGCTCCCTGGAGAAAGAAAGCCAAAAATGCAGCTCTTATGAAATAGCGCAAGAAAGATCTCTAGAGCTCCTTCGCTAAGGAGAAGGAAGAGTGGGATGTCGATTTCGTGCGTGTGACGGAGGTGCATTTGATCTTTGATTGCTTTGAATGAGGTCCCTAAACTCCCGAGAGTCCTTGTTTCTGGGTTGGCGTCCTGAAGGAGCATGTGGAGGGCCTGGCCCAAGCTGTGCTCTCCCAGCCATCATCTGCAGCTCCTCAGGGGACTTAGTGGAAGGCCTTTCCAGACATCTTAGGACCTACAATGTTTTAAAAGAGCTTAACTCCCCTGTGTTTGTGTGTCTCTGTTGGAGCTCGTTTTTCCTTGGGCTTTTATCGTCGCCGTTGCATCCATCGTCCTTGGAATCTGGAAGGGACCTGGCAGGGACCTGATGGGGGAGCACCTCGTCGAGCCCCGTACTTTGAAGGAGATCCCAGGTCCTGCTGGACGTTACTTCTAGCTCTCTGGGGCATCCTCTTTTTTGCCTTTTTACGGCGGTGATGGCCTGTAAGAAATACTATGTCATTTTTTCCTTTCGATGCATAATGGTGTGTGGGAGCTTAACTCTCCATGTTCGCATATTACATCAGAGTTCCCTTTCTCCTTGTATTATATTTTCTAATGTGGGACCTGATGGATGTTTTTGGGAACATCATTACTGTGTCAGGGTTAATAGCGTCAGCTATTCAATTCGTAAGCCAAGTACGAATTCACGCCCTTGGTTGCAATGACCGTCGTCATTGTCCTCGGGTGTCGCTTTGCGCTAGGCTCTCTTTGTCCTTAGCGAGTTCAGTATCTGGGTAGACACTTAGGTCTACAAAATTACAACCCCGAGGATCCCCTCATCGATTTACCCTGGGATAGCGCCAGCTTCGCTTTTAGGTACCATTCACGTCGCAGGCCTACTGAGAGCCATTGATGTCCTGTACACCGCAGCCCGTCAGCGGCGGCATCTTGTACGCCCTCATGGGCATCTTTCACGTCGCAGACCTGTGGCCTTTGATGACGGGTACACCGTCGTCCCGTCGGTCTTTGGCATCATCTCACGTCGCAGACTATCAGTCTTTGATGTCGGGTACACTCTGTTTATAGCGCCAGCTCGCTTGAACGCGTGGTTATGGCTCCTGCTCGCTTAAATGCGTGGTTATAGCGCCCGCTCGCTTACATGCGTGGTTATAGAGCCTGCTCGCTTAGATGCGTGGTTATAGCGCCCGCTCGCTTAGATGCGTGGTTATAACGCTCGCTCGCTTAGTATTCGGGCTCCTTGTTGGAGCCTAAAACTTGAAGTAACGGAGCTCCTTTGTCCTTTGGTTAATGATGAGGTCCCTGGCTCCAGGTCTCCAGAGGCTCGAACCTTCGAATGCTCAAGTGAACAATTTTGGGCTCTGTTGGAAATTGGAATTCCTCTGCCCCGTAGCTCCTATAGGGATGTGAGCCTTAAATGGAGCTGGCCCCTGTTTAGAGGAGGTGGGTGTTGTCTGCATTTGATTGGCACAGATCCCCCATACTCCTCGACCTTGGTTGATGCCACGTTCAAGGAACTTCCTCAATTGTCCCACTAGGGGGCGCTTAGATTTCATCCTTCAAATAATAGCAGTCGTTAGTATGATGCATGTATTATGGTACCGATAATATAAATGAGAATAAGGTTTAGAGGGTCCTGGAATTCCGGCTAAGAGCCTTATCAATGCGGGATGTCTCCCGTGGATCAGCATTGTCGCGGCATTGGCAAATGTGGTAACTAGGCTCCTCAGACCAGTGCGGAGTTGGATTTGCAAATGTGGAGATTCAGGTTTGCGTGCTAGCACGGAGCTGTCACCTAGGTCCCACGGATATTACCAGCGAGGAGCTGGGCTTTGAGGTCCTGCGTATCTTTGTCAGAGGGGAGCTGGGAATTGTCATCCAGCAGAGCTTTATGTGTCAACATGGAGCTCAGGTTTTATCTCCCTCAGGTTTTCAGGCGCTGCGGCCCTTTGGATCTTTTATGCAGGCGCGTAGCTAAGGCTATAGATCCCTATCAGAAGCTTACGGATTTTGCTACAGGAAAGGAGATTGAGCTTTCGGGTGCTAGTGCGAAGCTGGTGGCAGTGCGGAGCTCCCTTCGAGGTCCTACGGACCTTCGCGTGCCAATGCAGAGGATCCTTAAATAGAGCTGGCTTCTATGTGGAAGAACGGGGGTTGTCCGCCTTTAGCCGGCACAGATCCCCGGGGCCCCTTTTTGGCTGCCTCCAGACCTGGGTCGAGGCTCAACGGACCTTCCTAGATGTCATATGAGGATGGGTCCTTCTATTTGATCCTTCAAACAATAGAAGTTGTTAGCGTGATGCATATACTTATGAAAATATTGGTAAAATAAATGAATATGAGATTCAGAGGGCCCTGCAGTTCCGACTAAGCCCCTTTCATCACAGGATGTCTCCCGGCTTGCCAGGATATCCTCCATGTTGCATGATGGTACGAGGTTCTGCAGGATCCTAAGGAGATATCTCTACAGCTCCATATCCCGAAGTTGAGGCGTTTTTTCATGGGCGCGTCTCTCGCCTATTTCTTCCTGGCATAACAGCTTTATGGAATTCTGAGGGAGCTCTTGGGACGACGACACCGTGAGCTCCCATCATGGAGGCCATTGGTTGGTGCACTCATTTTTTACGGAGAAAATGATGGTGGGTGCCCCCTAGGACCGCAATGTTGGACCTAACAGTATGGAGCTCCTATGATAGATCCAGTGGGCCTTCATGTGCTCCGATGGAGTTGGTTTGGAGGTTCCCAAAAGCAAACCTCCGTATGCGACCGAGGTGCGGACCTTCGCTACTGTGGCTAGCACCTTTGGGTGTTCTGCCAGGATAAGCTTCCCGATCACGTCCTCTTAGGTCCCGAAGGGGAGCTTCGGGTCTTCATGCCAGCGAGGAGCTGGGCTCTTAGGTCTCGAAGGGGGAGCTTCGAGTCTTCTAGCCAGCGCGGACTTGGGCTCTTAGGTCCCTAAGGGGGAGCTTCGAGTCTTCTTGCCAGCGGGGAGCTGGGCTTTTAGCTCCGAAGGGGGAACTTCGGGTCTTCTCGCCAACGCGGAGCTGGGCTTTTAGGTCCCGAAGGGGGTGCTTCGGGTCTTCTCGCCAGCGGGGAGCTGGGCTTTTAGGTCCCGAAGGGGGAGCTTCGGGTCTTGCTCTGGGATATGGAACGGGACCTCGGACAGACTCCTTTAGGGCAACTGCCTGGATGAGCCTCTCTATTTCGTCCTTCAAATGATAGCAACTATTAGTATAGTGCCCATATTTATTATGATAACGAAAATATAAATTAGAATGAGGTTTAGAAGGCCCTGAAGTTCCGGTCGCAGGCCTTCTCATCGCTGGATGCCTCCGTTCTAAGGTCAGGATCTCTTCTGGATTGTTGTGTAATGGCATGAACCTTTATGGGGCCCTCGAAAGAGATCCCCAAGGCTCCCTCCTTTGCGAGACTACTGACTTTTTCTCTGTTTGAGGCCTTCCTGGGTGTTCTGAGATCCCTTTACTTTTTGTAGGTACCGTCTTGCTTGTCTTAATCATCTCAGGCCTGTGTTTCAGGTCCTGGACGTTCCTCAACATATATGGCAGTTTGTGGAGGTCCACCTCTGCAAATTGTGGGTCTAGGTTCTTCGATATGGACGAATCTTCCTCCATTGACGTCTCGTACGTTGCGTTTCGTCCCAACAGAAGAGAAGAAGGGAAAAAACAGTAAATCCTCAGCACAACTTCGCACAGTAACAGTACAAATTACTCACGCCTTCAACTCGGCATTTCCCACAGACGGCGCCATTTGATATGGGGCTCTCCCAATCAACAAGATTTTTTTGTGGGGTTCAAGAAATTTAAATAACGGTAGGTCGAATATTGTGAAGTGGGCGTAAGGTGCTGTTTTTACGATGGGCGTGAGGGGGACCTGTTAGGGGCATATTTGGTACGTCGGGGACCTGTTTGGACGTGTTTGGAACGTGGGGACCTGCTTGGGACGTCTTTGGGACATGTTTGGACACGGGGATCTGCTTGGGACGTATGGGGGACCTAACAGAAAGTAGTAGGCATGGATATTTTGAGGTCCGTGTAGGTCCGCGGGCGTTGCGGACCTAGTTGCGCACATGATATGACGTAATCGGGGCATGATAAAGACGTAAAACAGAGAGACAAGAGATTACGTGGTTCGATTCGTTTGAATCCTACGTCCACGGACCGCATTCAACACTTCTATTATCACTTTCGCATTTTACACGCTCATAACACCCACTTTCTCTCTTCTCTCACAAGAACATGTAAAAAATGAACACTACAGCTAAGAAGTTTTACGTATGTGAAGAAGTATGAGAAATGATAGTCCCTTGTGAAGATGATGAGATCCTCCTTTTATAGGAGCATTCAATGACCTTAGGATCCTTAATGATGAGACCTTCTAGGACAATGTGTGACAAGGCCTTCTAGGACAACGTGTAATGTCAATCATAGCTTTCATTAGTCACATCACTTTTCTCCTTTGTGGTGACCCTTTTCCCGTGTGGGCCTGATGGACTTCTTCCTACCTTTTCCTTTTTCAACCCACATATTTTAGTCCGAATCACTATTTAACCAAACAAGCACTCAATAGTATTGATAAATCACGAAATTATTTATATTTACTTCCTTCTTTCTTATTTATTTAGCCGAGCTATGCTAATGTATATCGTGATGTGATACACCATCATATCAGAATCTGAAAATTACGTCCGATGGAAACATATGTTCCCAAGAACAGAACTCACTTGTTCGATCAAAATGCCCCAAGACATGAATAAGAACATGCAAATAGAACTAAAAAACAAACTTATTCCTTGAAGTCGTCTTTGTCATCGGCGGGATAGGCCTGTTCCTCCAAAACACCGCAAGGGCACTCCCACCCAACTGTAAAATAAATCACAAGAACCCAAAAAAAATAGTAGAAAAAAAAAAGAATTACGTTAATACTTTTACGGGCGAGTGTACATACATAAGTATGCATGAAAAACAGAGACGACTTACCGCCATGCAAACGACGCTCACAGCAGAAGGCACGGCCACTAGAGGATTCGTGAAGTGCTTTTGGGCCAAAAGGAATCCGAGGGCAGAGCTCTGAAGATGAACGGAATTTTATTTTATATAACACTTGATTATTGAATTTATCGAACAAATTCTGTGTACATAGATTATTATGCACCTGCATTCCGCATTCAATGGAAATGGTCCTCGAAGTTGATTCGCCAAATGATACTTTAGACATCAAATAACCTAGGAAGAATGCTGCGGCGTGTAATAAGGCAACTGGGAGAATCAACTGAGTGCCCTGGGTTTTGAGAACATCGGCGACTTGCCCAATCTGAAAAATATATGTTTTATTCGATGATCTTTATCAACAATCAAATAAGAGATTGCTATTATAGTGAATCCTTGATGTCACTGATTTGTTTGTAACTTACTGGACTGGCACAGAGAAGGGTGGTCAGGATAACTCCGATCAGCGGTGTAACCGTGATTATCTTCGAGGTGAACTTTGGGAAAAACTCGTTGGCCAAAACTGCAAAATGTTACATTCATGTAGAAGCTAGGATATTAACCATGGCTTACTACATAAAAAGGTATGTAATCACAGACGTACCTCCTATAATTGTTGGCACTAGAACAACCTGAAAAGTGCTGATAGCCAGACCCTGCATGGATTGCATAATATGTAAAGAATCAAACGATGAAGTCAAATGTTATTATAATTATGTCGCATGAGCATTTTAATCTATATTCTATATCATAGCATTGTACTAATCACATTGCCTCTGGTTTCCATGGTAATTATCAGAAATTTTAAAGAATGGATAACTATTTATGGATTGATTTCAAAACCAACAGAACAATATAGACCTACCGCAGCATCAACAGGCACGAGTTGACCTGCGAGAATCTTGGTGAGGAGTGGAGTCATGATTATGGCACCAATGGTCGAGCAACTGCAGTAAACATTATTATGCAGTTACTTTTTCACACCACATATCTTTGTTGTTTTTATCACCAAGCAATGGCATAACTCTTACGTTGTCATAAGGACTGAGAGTGCAACATTGCCCTTTGATATGTACGTAGCAACATTTGATGCTTGACCCCCAGGGCAGCATGAAACTAGGATAAGTCCAGTTGCTAGTGGAGCAGAAAGCTTTAACGACTGCAAAACGTTGTACAGTTTACGAATTTACCAACAATTTGTAATTGCAACTTCCCATTTTAAATATAATATCTAACAAATTCGTCGAAAAGCACAAGGCAATACCATTGCAATGAAGAATCCCAAAACAGGCTTGATCAGGTATTGAGCCAAAAAGCCCACTCCCACCTGGTAGATCAAGAGAAGGACCACAAAACATGGTAAGACGGAAAAGAAACGACAAAAAATGCTTGTTGGAAAACTTTAAATAGTGGATGAGTTGCAACATACAGTCCATGGGTTGCGCAAGCATCTTCTAAAGTCCTCAAATGTCAGTGTCAAACCCATTGAAAGCATGAGGAAACCCAACCCAAGGGTGAAGAGATCTGTTTCTAACCAAGTGACCTTCAAGCGTTGAAGATACAAAGGTTAGTTACTATACTCTAATAGCTACGTCGAACACAAGAACTCACCATAGATGGTTTGTAGATGCCAATGATGGTTCCCAGAATAACCTGTAAGAAACCAAAAAAATAGCAACGATAAGTTATAATTGAAAAATTTATTAGCGTTTCTTATTTAACGCCTAACGGCAAGAATGGAAAGACTCTGCTCCAGCAAAAGACGATTTGACATACCCACACTGGAAAGAGAGTTGTCAAGGTCTCGATTATTTTTTCATATTGGCTCACTTTACCCGGACCATCGCTCGAAACGTCCCCAGAGGTTGCTGCACTACAGTGAACTTTGGGGTTCCTAGCACGGTAACAACAAACAAGTGTAATAAGCTATTCCCTTAATAACCTGGTTTTGAAGAGATCAATCGGAGAAGGACTAGTGTAGCCACATTTCTACAGGGCTTAAGCATGAGTAGTTAGTACAAGTCATGGCTATGCAGAGACACCTCCTACATGTATGCCACACTAGAGTTCAGTCATGAGTGTCATGCAATGCGTGGTATTATGATGCCATACATCAGTATTTATTCATTTATACTATGGTTGACATGTGTATCACTAAGAACATAGTATTAGATTTCACCAGAATATTAGAGCTTTAAAGGAGTTATGTTGCCCAGGAGTTTAACATTGAACTCAAATTTGCAAAGCGAAAGTTGTGAAAGCCTACTGACATGATTTGGCTGGAGGTCATGCTATCATAAGAAATAGACGTATATCTGTCTAGTGCATGAAATCTTAGACTAACGATCTACTAATGAGTTCGGTAAAGTACCACACAATTAGGAAGTAAGAGATTTACCTGTACATGTGAAGGGGTGGATGCACTCTAGCATAGTCAGCTGACATAGGTCCACGAATAAGTTCAATATCATCCTTATTGACCATGGTGTCTAGTGGATCCGCAGCCTTAAAACGTCCCAGCGAGCCTCTAACTCTCAGATCATGGTCGTTGCTCCGACAGGCTAAATGCATTTGCAATGGGTCCCAACTTCTGGAATCTTTCCATCTTATCATCTTCCTCATGAAAGCAGCTGACGAAACAGGAACTCTAGAAACAGAAGTTCCATTTGCATTCCCAAGTAAAGGGCGCCTCAGATGACTGAAGAAACGCATTCACAGAACAAAAATATAAACAAAGTGTGGCAAAGAACACGGGTAAATACATAATCAGACAAGACAATGTGTGCCTTCCTCCACGAACTTACTTGGACTGCATAGAAGCACTAATAAAAGACGCCATTGCCAGTAAAATGAGCTCGCTCAAGTTAGTGCCCAACGAGCACACCTTGTGTTAACGAAATTCCCTGAAATTGCAATGACAGCAGCAATCAACTCACATATTCCACTGAATGATTGAGATTTCGTTTCCGCCCAGCTTTATTGCTTCACTAAATCGAAATTTCATGAGAACATTTGTGGAAAAATGAAAACACGATCACCGCCTGTTGCAGGGAGTTAAAACACAAAGTAATCTTTCCCCATAGCAGTTTCATGTTTCTCTACACTCGAAATCAAAGGCCGACGCAACATTACTCAACATTTAGGCTAGCTCCCTACCATTACCCACGACTAACTCGAAAACGACTCCATGGGGCAACTCGAAAACAGAAAACGAACATAATCTATTAAAATCAATGCCAGATAACCAAAGATACTGACGAGAAACACTAATCCACAAAAAAAAAAATAGAGCACCGCGTGCAAACACTAACACCAATCAGGCCACTAAAACCGAAAAAGGATGGACCGTAAATACAGACCTGAGGCACTAAGCCAAAATAGCTCAGAATGAGGCCGCTCTATCTCTAAGCGCAGATGAGAAGACTAGTAAAATCTAGCGTAGAAATATGATGCTTGGGGGGCGTTATTGCCAAGGCATAGAACTAGTAAAAATGGTTTCCACCAGGGCGCTCAAATTACGCATTTACCCCTCTCGTAACAGAAACCACGTTGCAACAATATGAACGCACTCGCCATCATCGCCATGCCCACTCTTCCCATTTTCTCACGCAGCAAACAACTTCTCACACAGCATAGTGGGAGAAGACGCATTGACTGAGGCAAAAACGAATCTCGAGCTCCATTCAAGCATCGCTGGTGTGTTTTTTCACGATGCTGCTCTTAGAGGGGTATAATGGGGCAAAGAGAAATTCGGGGCGTGGCAGTAGTAATTTTAGGGTCTGACTTATGGCCCCGCCCCCGCGGAAAAACGAATGAAGTGAGAGAAGAAAAAATATATATCTGAGGGTATATTTGGCTTTGGGATAAGGGGATTAGCATTTACTGGACAGCATTGCTCCTCTATTGGGGACCGTTCGATTTAAAATGAAACTATTTAGTGCCAGATTATACTGCACATTGAAAATCAATTAATAGACCAAAAAACATAGGGTAATTTATGGGCACCTATTTTTTTTTTTCTATTTGCATCTAATAATTAATATGTAGAGTAAATATTAATTATTTATTAATTATGTATCTCATATAAAAAAGAAAAAATGATTTTAATGTTAATAATTTAAGCAATAAATATGTGAGTAATGCTAAATAAATATTTGTCAGTTCAAAAATACAACTTTAATGTTACTAAGTATTTAATTTGTCTTGTAACTTTGAAAAAAAAAACTTATTTAATTAGAAAGCTTATTCAAACTAGATATTTCAATCGATCGGGGGGCGTTACTCGCCAAAGCCTGCCAATTAGGGATGTCAACGGGGCGGAACGATGGCAGGAATTAGATTCCCATCTCCGTCTCCGCGAGTTAAACAGGAAAAAATAGCCTCGTCCCCGTTCCCCTCTACGACGGGAATTAATATTGATAAATTTAATAATAGTTATATTTTTAAGTTAATATGAATGGTATAGTGATTATTATAAGGAGCAATACAATGAAAATAATAACTACTATATCAATGTAGCTAGAGCTGTCAAACGGGCCGGTGGGGCAGGCCGGGCGAGGGTAGAGTAGACCCGCCTTCTGGTGCGCCTGAGAAAGTGAGTCCCTTCTCGCCCCTTGGGCGGACCGCGGGCCTGGCGGGCTTATCCCGCCAGAAATAAGTAAAAAATAAAATAAGGGAAAAAAGTTAAAAAAAAAAAAGAAGAGGAAAAAATTATATATAAAAAACATAAGAAACTTAGTTTGAAACTGTTTGTAATTTAATTCTAACTCTTTAGTAATAATTTTAGTTCTTTTATTAAAGTTAATTCCACTTAAAGTTGTAATTAAAAGTATAAACAACTTTATAAAATTTATTTAAACATCTATATTTAATATAAATATTAATAAGTTTTGACAGCTCTAAATGTGTCATTGGTTAAAATGCCTTAATTAATAATGTTTTAATAGTCCGTGTAATTAGGATAATTGATTTAATGGAAAATAAGTTAATATTTTTTTTTGAATCATGTAATAAACTTATTTACAAATATCAAGTGTTTGAGGTGTAAAGCGTGGTATATGGGATGTAGGGTGTGTGAATAGTACTACCCATATAGATATTACTATTGCTAGTACTATAATCATGGTTTGAGTAGCTATTAAAACAATAACTATTTGTTGTTTGCTAGCTCCGGTTCATAAAAAAGGAAAGGAAGCAAGGGATGTAATACTCGACAAACATGATGAAATTTGTTTAAGTAGCAAACACAGTGATCTAAAACTAAAATCAAAGTCGAATAATAAATACTCGACAATTGCTAGATATCACCTAAGTTCGTAAAATTTCCAATTAAAAAAAATTCAAATATCAAATGGTAACAAACTGATTGTTTGACCTCCAACTGATATTTACAATTTTGATTTCAGTGAAACATAGTGAATGTGAAATGCACTGGAATGTTCAGCGGTTAAAAGAACCATTTGTGGATTGTCCGATTTCGATTTTTGTGAACTGTTGAACACATCTACCGGTAAACCAGTCCAAATGTATCAAAATATATGAATCCAAGCATATTTATTATCTAACATCTATATGTAATCATGTAATAAATCTTGTTTCTCCACCAAATTGACAAGAGGATATTTATAAAAAAAAAAAACTACATTCATATTTGCCAAGCAATTTCACGGCAACAGAAAAATGCGCAAAGGACTCCGATAAAACGGGCATTGGGATCTACACAAGAATGATGAAGGGATTAGTGCTCGTAGATTTTGGGGATCGTCAAATAGCTGAGATGATTTAAGATCGATTCAGAACTTCAGTCGGAGTGGTAAACCATAACGTCAGTTTCCGACCTTGGAAACTTTCGCGGGAGACCAATGAGATAAGGATTCTGTCGGAATTTGGATATTTTCTCTACAATAGAATATAGAGATATTGATTACGAACCAATGAACATTTTATATTTATTAGGGTTAATTATTTTTTTAGAAGTTAGAGGGGTGGCGATGGCGATATAGGGACCGTTATTTTACGGGTTGGCGATATAGGGACTTTAACTATCGAAATCATGCATTGTAGGGACACTTTACCCCAAAATTCCCCACGTGAGACGCACACGACCGTATTTTAAGACGTTGAGTCACGAAAAAAAAGGGAAAAGGTTTCGACGCGGGCCCTCATCATAAACTTACCACGTCATAAATAAATTAAAACTAAAAATCTAATAATAAAATCAAAATAATCAATTTCACAGCTCTCTTCGACACAATCTCCTTCTTCGACACAATTTTGGGATCCCCAAATATAGTGTCCCCTTACTCATGATCGGTTCTTCAACAAATTAGAAATTCTTCAAGTTCGAGTGCTCCAAAACACCCTTGTTGGTGAAGTCTGATTTTGGGAGTTCTCATTTGAGAGAGTGGTTTAAGCGATCGAAACCCTAGAGTAGCTAAGGGAAGAGTCACAATGTCCTCTGTCCAAAGCTTCTTGTACTATCATTCTAGCCGACCAGCTCGTTTGAGACTTCATGGACTAAGAAGAACTCCGGTCGTCGATTCCACTCTTGTCGAGATTACAAGGTGCGACTATGATTTTTGTGGTGTCGTGGACAAACTTTCCGCCGGGACAAGGCATGTTTCAGTCAATTTTTCGTTAGTGTTCGAGTGTGTAATTCTGCTTTGTTTTTTTAGGAAAATGGATGTGATTTTTTCGAATGGGAGGATCCTCCTCTATGTTCCCGTCTGGACAGAAACTACTATTTACCTTGTGCAGATTCTGGGAAATCTTCAAGATGTTTAGATTATTTGCAGGTTCTTAAGTTATGACCAATTTGACCACATTTGCTGCATTTCACAATCACGTGCCTTCTCTTAGATCTCAGAGTCATTATAGCCTTTCCTTTCCTCCCTTCATCACAGCCTCATCACTTTATCTTCTTATTGCCTTAGTTGGTCTACCTGGTCTTCTTCCAAAGTTAGAGGCAGTGGAGGTAGAAAAGGTGTTTCTTCCCATAACATATTGCCACTGATCCCCATAATTGCAGGTGCATCAACTTTCTCGTAAGTTCTTACGGAATAACATTCATCCACATATAGGTTTGGATCTTGATGCTGATCATATATTGCACACTCATTCTTGCAAGGTGTCCCAGTCAAAACCCACTTCCTACAAGTACATACATGTCTTGACAAATCAACCACATATTGGCCACCATTAATCTCATTGACTTGATAGTGCAAGTCACCTAATTTTAGAGGAATGCAATCCGGCAACTTCTCAGCATGTTTTCTTTTCAGATTTTTTGATCCTTGGGCATATCCCCTTGTCATCCCATTTTTTGTTTGCTTGGTCCCTGTTCTCCTGCAACATCTTCACAAGAAACCTCTAATCCACTCCAGCATAGCTAGGATAGGCCTTTCCTTGGCCTCTAAGATCATGCTGTTAAATGTCTCACAATAATTATTCAACAACATGTCACATTTTGCATTTGTTTTGAAGTGGCTTCTACACCATTGCTCGGGAGGCTTATCTTTAGACCAATCAACAGCTCTTGATTTAAGTTGGCAAACTCTCTCATTCTAGCTTTCTATTCACCAACTGTAGAAGCATTAGCAACATTCCACATCTTACATTTGTATTCCAATCCCCTAAACCCTGCATTCGTGAAGTTGTTATCCAAATGTCTTACACAAAATCTGTGTTTTTCAAATGGTTAGACACTTTGAACCGATTGTATGAGTCCCTTCTATATATCACTGATCAAAGTATCCAAGCTTTGATTTTCAATCCTTAAGTCATCTTTAAGGATAAGCAGAAACCATTGCCATGTTTCAAAACACTCACTCTCCACCACTGAATAACAAATAGGGTATAAGTTGTTGTTAGGATCAACTCCTACCGCAACAAGCAAATACCACTATTTGGTCTCTTCAAATGACACCCATCTAAACCATCTTTCAATGCTTTAGAACAGACATAAAACCTGTCAAACCTGTTCTCCCCTCCTATCTCATCTGTCCCCAACACAACTGTAGATCCAACATTAGTTCTTCTTAACCTCAGCATAATCCCATAATATTGATCTGCAGGTTCTTGTAGTATTTTTAATGCCCTTCTATTAGCTCTAGCAGCTTGGTATGTAGAGATCTTCACTCGCAAATCAGTACTCACATCAGTTCTAAATCCTTTAGCACTTCTCTTACGATCTAGTTTAAAAACAACCAGATATCTCTCAGCAAGCCATGGAGATTTCAGATTCTTGACTTCATATGAAGCTGGGCAATCAAGCTGAGGGTTGTAATTCACAATCTGCCATGTACATTCTTGACCCTTCTTAAGTACATGCACTCTCCATTTACATCCCTTAGTCTTGCACTTGCCATACATTCTCCAAGTGTCATTCTTTGAGATCCAAACATTCCTCTTATTTTTTATTCCATGAGAATAGATAGCTTTTCTGAACTCAGTCTTTGTGTTGAATATCTTCCCCAACCCGAATTGTGGATCATAGATGGTACATGGATTGAACACGGGGACAATACTCTCTTCCCGATCATCATCAGACAACTTGTGATCTTGCAATTCACAGTCACTTCCCATCACATCATCTTCTAATTCACTTCCCATCTCATTTCCCTCTAACTCATCGCTCATCACACCAGCATCTGCCTCATCAGAATTTTCTTCCCCAGTTATATCATCCCCTGCCTCATCATTAGTATTATTAAATATCTCATCCTCTTCCCCATCCATTTCATCAATATCACTCAGCCTGCTCAAACCATCAATAGTCTGGTCATCTACAACCCTCTCTGCATTTTCTTCTACAACATTTTCAACCTGCTCATCTCCTAACACCTCAACATACAAATGAACTTCTCTTGAAGCAATTGACTTTTGAATCAATTCTTTCAATTGACTATCCTCTACAACTAATTGAAATCCCATCACCCTATTGTAGTACCTCATTTGCCCCAAGATTCCTACAGTTTCAGCAATTCTCAAGATGTTTTAGGTTTAACAACTAACTGTTAACATAATCCTATTCATTAATAGTCCCACCTAAATAATCAATCTTGGGTACATGCTGGAATTTTCCACCAGAGTAGAACACCAGCGTCATACTGCAGGTCTTAGGATCTGTAAACTGTTTCATTCCAAAACAGAAAATTTAGTTATACGAACACAAAAAAGTTGCTTCAAATGACAAATACAAAATTTATACTTACGGTATAGAGGTGGAGGCATGTTGATGTGTCGCTTAGGTCGTGGTTGACACAACGTCCACTGCTTCTCCATTTCACCACCGAGTGCAAACTTCGCTCAATTACTCTAGGGTTTCGAACGCTTAAACCACTCTCTCAAATGAGAACTCCCAAAATCAGACTTCACCAACTAGCTTTGTTTGGAACACTCGAAGATGAGTAAGGGGACACTGTATTTGGGGATCTCAAAACTGTGTCGAAGAGAGAATGAGATTGTGAAAGAAAGAGAGGAAATTTGAATTTTGATTTTTTCTCGATTATTGTGAGAGGGGGGGGGGGGGATTTCGATTGTGAAATTGATTATTTAGATTTTATTATTATTTTGATTTTTAGTTTTTAATTTATTTGTGACGTGGCAATTCTATGATGCGGGCCTAGGTCGAAAATATTTTCCTTTTTTCGTGACTCATCATCCACGTCGTAAAACACGGTCACGTGCGTTCTCGGGTGGGGAATTTTGGGGTAAAATGTCCCCATAATGCATCGATGGTTAAAGTCCATATATTGCCAACCCGTAAAATAATGGTCCCTATGATGCCACCCCCTAACTTATGGGACTAAAAAAATATTAGCCTATTTATTATATAATTTGAGTATTTTTCATGTTTATGTTTTTGGGCTCTATAAGACTGATTATCAACACCCTCCACAACCGGTTGTGGGAATAAAAATAGGCTCTCTCCTCCACATTCACAACCTACACCTCAACCCCGATTGAGATCACCTATTCCACTCTTTGTATTTCACTCCGTATTCCAACGAACACACCTCCCCCCGTCAAGTGTTAAAACACCCGTAAACATCATTACACCTATGAATTTCATTACAACAAGTGTTTAAACAAAAAAAGAACTCATTATTACGTATTTTTCTAATATGGTGTAGAAAAAATCAGTATTATATATTAAAATAGGAAAATACGTAATAATGAGTTGTTTAAACACTTATTGTAATGAAGTGATCTCAACCGCCTCAACCCAACCTAAAATTTTTCATACTATATCAACAACCCAACATAGCTCATAATATTTATATCTTATAATTAATTTTATCTTATCTTATAGTAGAATAGAATTGTAGTCTTGTTGTGAAGATGACACGGGTCCCTCAAGATGATTTAACAAAAAAATTATTTATTTTAAGTTATTTAACCACGTTCAACTCAATTGATAATTATTAAGAAACAATTAAAATTAAAAAAAAAAAAGACTATTTAACCCACGTTCATGAATTCCGCACTTAGGAGAGCCAACTTGTGTCCCAAGTTATGTTGATATGTGTCATTGGGAATACCTACCTTGTTAGGGTTTTTTTTTTTTTTTTACGAAAAAATGGCCACAAGAATTTCTGATCTCACCATTGGTAATGCGAATTGAAAAAAAATTCAGAGCTTTACGTTGTATTTGATTAAGTGTCGTAACGACTTGAGGAATTCCTTATCTTTTGTTTGTGTAGCTTTAATGCAGAAGATAGGCCTGAACCTTGTCAATGCTCTTAAAGTTTGTCACTCTGATGTAGATATTACTATTTTAGTGATGTTTTCATTGTTGTTTAATAAGATGGTGTTTGACTTGAAATTTGTGGTCTTTCGTATTCACATGCCTTCGATGTCTTTCATGTGTATGTAAGCTGAATTTTTTAATTAAAATATTTACAATACAAGTGCGTGCATTCACTAAGTTCCAACATAAGTTCCCCATACGTTCTTTTAGCACAATTTGGTGATATCCGATTTTGAAATTATAAGCCAATTATTGAGTTTGTTTTTATAAATGTATGTGTACTGTTGTGATTACTTCTGTCGTTCGTTTAATGTTCCGTTATCCAACGTTTTGACACTCAAAGATATCACTACAATGTACTTCAACTTTAAATATGCAGGTATTAATAATCAACTTGGACTATCTATAAAGTTTTCAAAAGTGTTCGACTTTCAAAAGGTAATGTCGACACCAAATACGTTTACTCTAAAAGATTATCATTATACTGTACTTCAACTTTAAACATGCAGGTATTAATAATCAACTTGGACTATCGACAAAGTTTAGAGAAGTCTTCGACTTTCGGAAGGTAATCTCAACGCCAATTAATATGACCGTTATCACTTTTTTTTTTTCAATTTTATCTATACTATTATAAAAGGGGGAATGTGGCCCGTTTCTATGGTGGGAGGTTAGTAATTGCACTTTACTAATTGTGGGTTACCTGTATTTCAAGGTTGCCAAGATCACTTTCTATATAACAATGCAATTATATGTATACATATCGTTTATAAAAAGCTGCCATAATTCGGTTTTCTTTTCTCTTTTATTTTTTTCCTAGTTTTTATATAATGCAATATATATCACATATAACTAAAAAGAAATAAAAATGACATATCTGACGTGATTCTTTTTTTTTTCTATTTACCTTTTCTTATTATAATAATACACATATGTATATCATATATCCAACTAAAAATATAAATAATTATAAATAACATATTAATTTATCATTTTTGATAAAATGCTCCTTCTGATTTCAAAACATATCGTTTTACACTTCATTTTTTTAAAATACAAGTCAGTTTACTATTTTCAAGAAAAATAGCTTGAAATTTTTAAGTTTTACCCCTCATTATAAATAAAATAATTAGATTAAATCGGATAAAACAATTGATTAAGCCTATATAAAGATTTTACTTTATTTCTTAATATGTGTGCAATGTCCTTAAACGATTTACTTAAATCAGAAGGAGTATATGGTAAATATGGGCAACTATCAATCCACTATCAAGTTTTTGTGGTTTGCTGGATATAAAAGTCAAAATGAAACAAGCTCACGCACTGGCCACGATTGTAGTTTTTGGGATTGGCTGGTGGAAATGACGATTGTGTGTGCAATTTCAAGTTTTTTATAAAATTTTCATTTTGTCCATGAGGGTTTGATGTAAATTTTTTAGGAGAATAATGAAATACGTTGCGTTAACTGTGTAGGATGATTTTTTAGGATTTTCGTTATTTTATTGGAAATTCATGATTTTAACCTTGTGTTCTAATTTGCGGAAAAGATATGCGATATCGGACTTCTTGGTTTCTAACTAAAGTTGAAATTTCTACTTCACATATGGAGTTTGAAGTTGGTTGATGCTTGTTGGATTTTGTACGCAAGTGTTGAGCTTCTGGCTTTTTCATGATAGTTTTTTTTGCCTTCACAAGTGTTTAAAACTATTAGATCTTCATCTTTTAATCGGGATAATGGAGCACAATAATTTTCTTCTCCTTTGTGATATTTGTCAGTAATTTGACCCGTGATTGATTTTCAATCTTAGAAGTAGTCGTAGTGTTTGGATTCAACATTTAGCTAAGATTGATATTTTATGCAGATTCCGTCCAATTTGAGATTTGGAAATGATGAATCATCGTTATATAAAGTAATAAACGCGATTTTTTCTCAGTATCGAAATAACTTTCACCCATAATCATTTGTGATAAGAGTGGTATTAACTTCGAGGAATGGTTTTCTAAACGAGCTCAATGATGTCTTTCTTAGTGAATTTTATGTGAAGAACAATTTACTTAAGTAATGACGACCGCGCTGATGTTTGGTCGATTGCAGACCATGAAGAACAACTCCACTCTTTAATGTTACATGGCCTCCGCATACGCAATCATAAAAAAATGCACCAATTTATACTACTTTAAATACTTACTCGAACTGAATCTCTTTTCGACGAGGCATGTCTTATATTAGGAGACTTCAAAAATAATGTATCACCGCAAAATAATTTTCCGTCAGTCCATTTAAAAGTAAAATTTCAGGTCTCATTCAAGTTTTTCAGTGAAATAAAGCATAAGGACAAACGATAATTATGTTAAATCCATCCGAAGGAACATGCATTTTAATATGGGCGATTTTATATTGCAGTATCAAGAGCTAAATCACTTCATGAAATATAAACGGGGTATGATTACATAAAATCCGCACAACGTGCGGCCACATCATCTAGTCAATATTAGTCTCTATTTATAGAGAAAAAAATTCATGAATTTTGGTAAAAAAATAAAAATAAAATTTTGATAGATAATTGAATGTATAATAAAAATTCCAAAATCATACAAAACCAATCCAATATTGACACTTGAATCATTTGATTAATGTTAGTTATTGGGAAACGTGCACAACCGTGTCATGAACAAGGTTGGTGCGCCAATTGTGTGACTTTAATTACTTTTTTTATTTATTATTAAGGGTAAATAGCATATAACTCACTCGTAGTTTAAAAAATAAGCACAAAAATCCCTATAGTTATGAAATAGCCTAAAATACCATTATGGTTTATTTAATTTTGCACACGCTCCCTTTTCAGTCAAATTCGGTCTCAACGGTCAGACAAAAGGTAGAATTACCGTTATACCCTTATAATATTTCTTTCCAATCATTTTCTCTTTCCTCCATATCTTTCTCGTCGAGTTGTCTTCCTCGTGAACCGTAAAAGATCAATGTAAACTTTGTAATTAAAATTTCAGGAATCTATGCCTATCTACGTGACTGGGCTGTTCAAAGAATAAAATACCACCACATAATGAGGGTTTTTGATTGGGGGTGCCAGAATTGGAATTGGAGGATACTATGGCAAGACACCGTACGGGGATGGCCAGCCTAGCTGAGAATGCCTTCAATTGCTAGAACTTGAGCTTCAAATGTGCAAATATATCAAGTTGGGTCACCGCCTTCAAAAATCTGCACATCTTGAAGCTGAGTGCCGACTCCATGGCGAATCCCTAACCTTGGTATCGAGCATGAGGCACAGAGGATTCCCGTGTTCTCCATGCCCTTGCGCAGATTATCGAGTGTCTACTGATGATACTCGTGCGATCCGTGGGCAAAATTGCAGCGAGCCAAGTTCATCCCATCCCCGATCAAATTGAAGGGGGAAAACTTACAATTTGATCTTGTCTCGCAATCGATCTTAGAGGAGTACCTAAAACTAGTTCCAAGGGAAAGGTATGTCAGAATTTCCACTTGCTTGTTTAGCCCGTGTCGTCTACTGTATCTAATTCTGGCCGTAATTTTCTTCCATTCTATTACTTTTAGGAACCTCTGCAATATTCTTCTGTTGGTGGTGGCGGTTTGGAGAGCGATGACATTATGTCGAACGCTGGTGGGTCCCATGATTTGCCTGGAGAAGACGATTCCATCTCGACTATCTGATGGAAAGGATTATGAATGGGCAGATTCATATCACGACGAAATCTTATTCCTACGGGCGTTGAGGGTTTGTGGGGAAGAAGATGACTATTGAGGCTATTTTCGTCATTTAACAAAAAATAAAGGTCATTATCTTATCATAACCGCATTAACAGCGCGTGTACATCAATCTCGGGTAGTATATGCTGCCCGGGGGATATCGTGCAAAGTTTATAAAACCACGAGGAAAAAACGTGCTATTTTAGAAGCATAGGGGGTTTGGCGCTTATTGACGAAAACACAGGTAGGTTGTATGCTATTTACCCTTTTATTAATTTCTCTTTTGTCTTATGTGAACATGCGATTGTCATGTTGTTGATAAACCATAATCTAATAGTAAATTTTAACTGATGTAACGTCAAGTAAATTTCAAAGTCAACGACTCAGTCCGTTGAACAATTTTGATTATTTCAGAAATTTGAAGATCAAAATGTGAAATAAATAGCTAGTTCACGCGGGTCAATGGGGCGAGAAGAGTCAACCATACACAAATCCGTTACCTAAAAATGAAATTATTAAACCACAATACTAAATATTTTGCTAAACCACGTAAGGGGAAAAACAAAAAAGTAAGAACTTCTCTATTTTTCGTCCTTGGTGTTCGTCGTGCAAGCAATTAGGAAGAATCTCAAGTTCACGATCAGCACTGTCTTGTTAACTGTGAGGCGAAATCGACGAAATCGGAGGAAAATTAGCGAGGTTATCTCGGAAGACGAACGGAGATGTCGATGTCTGATTCCGACACATCGTCGCAGGGCGGAGATTATAAGAATTTTCGCCAAATTAGCCGAGATAGTAAGTCACTTCAACTGGTTTACTGTTGTGCTCTTCCCGATTATCTGTCGATCTGAATTGATTGACTTGAATGTCGTCTTTTGCTAAAGGTTGATGTGTTTAGGGAATCGGCAGTTTTACTGCTTTGGAGCATGATCATCGTTATTCGTGCAGTTTGTTTATGATTTATTTTGTGCAAGACACTTTAAAATTTTTGTAGCAATGTAATAGAATGGATTTGATGCTTTTATGCTTCTTCGATGCCAATATCACCTAGCCTAGTTTGAAGTACTTGATTCTTGAACTTGACGCAAGTAATTCGTGATGAGATAAATGAACCTGACCCCGTCAATGGTTCTTCAATCAGCATGATTCTGTAGCATTGGTATTTATTATAGAATGAGCGACTTTGGTCCGTACCCCATAAATTTTGTTGACAGTGAATTCTTTTTCTGTGCTTCTTGTTTGTCATATTCCAAATTCCAGGTTAATTTTCTAATTGTTATGAACGGAAAATTAAATATATGGAAATCGGAGATGTTGGGTGATGGTGGAATATGGGGGCTTACTTATGTTTTGAGAAACCTGCACCTGACCCGCTGTCTACTTTTTAGTTTTTTTACGGATAATTTTAAAGAAGGTCATTGATTGAGTTCTGATTGCTTGAAACTAACTTATCTTGACTTTCAAATGATACGTGCTGTAGATGGTTCTTATGTAACTATGTTTTATCATGGTTCATGGTATCATGTTATATACATTTCTTTTTTCAAGTTTCAACTTGGCGGAATAATTGTTGAAATGATATTTCTTCGAATGTGTCGACGTTCTTTTTACATTCAACTCCCTTTTTTAATATCAAAACACTCTTTGTATGCAACGTTCTCAGTTGCATAGCTTCTTTTCTGTACTTTACAGGATTGTTATATGAAATGCTCCGATCTACCAAAACAGGGGATTCAAAGGCGAGTTGGAAGGTACGGAAATCTTGCATGACCTTGCAGATTGCAAACTACTCCCCAAAAATTTACATTATTGTGCTCAGCTGTTTTGCGAAGATCTTAGCTGTATTTTATGACTATAAATCATAGTCAAATTTTCGTTTTGGTGAGATATCAGTTTTTTTTTTTTTAATTTATTCAGGACAATCGTTAGTGCCTCCTTATGCCTGGCATACATTGAGCTCTATTTGTAACTATCTGCATCAAGATAGTCGTTTGCCAAATTGAACTTCAGTCAAATAAATGTGTGAAATATCATTCGACTCTAATAAATTTTTATTGTAGTTAAGTATGTTAGCTATCTGTTTTATACCCATAATAAGATCAAAATTTATAGCCACGCAGAAGATAAATGGTAGAGTATTGGCAGCATTCCTACACTCGTACTTGGATGAAGTGTGAGGTGGTGGAGTCAATTTGTTGTTAAACTCGCATTACAGTCTGTCCTTTTTTTTATGACGTTCTCCAAGATTGATGTTCGGATAAATCATTATTTATTGTTTGCTGTATGTATATAGTTAGCTTTGAAGTTGTTTTTGTTTTCTCAACTTCCTGATTTTGTTGATCTGGTGATGCTTGAGCTATAGGTACTCATCATGGACAAGGTGACAGTGAAAGTGATGTCTTACGCGTGCAAAATGGCTGATATCACGGAGGAAGGAATTTCATGTAAGCTATAGAAGGCCAGTTTCTGGAGAAATTGCATCTTTCTTTACATGTATTTTATTTTTTCATATGTTTTATTGCATTTTTGTTAAAATTTAATGTCAATATGATCTTGTCAAAGCAGAAGATATACACGTGTTTTTATCTAAAAAATCAACGAAGTACATTCTGTGTCATCGGCAGTGGTAGAAGACATACACAAGAGGAGACAACCACTTCCAAGCATGGATGCCATATACTTTCTACAGCCAACCAAAGAAAAGTAACATATTTTATCCATGATATCTACATCTTTATTGTGTAATAAATATTTGGTAACTAGGGGCCCTGGTAGTGGAAGAAGGAATTGGACGCTACCCAGGATAATGTCTGTAATCACGCTCTTCGCGGTGCCTATGCAATGTGGCATACATGAGTTTCTTTTGTTTTTGCTTGTATATTGTCATCTTGTTTTATTCTACGTGTTCTTTTGCGAAGTTGAGATCCCTGTATAGTTACTAAATTTTATGATGCACTGTGGAAATTTAGCTTATTTGACGTATATTACTCAAGCTTTCAAGTATCTTTACGCATCATCGCCTTGCTGATGACTTTATTTTCCTTGATCTGCAGTGTTGTCATATTCCTTTCCGATATGGGTGGAAGGTCATCATTATATAGGAAGTACGTAATATGTTGTATTAGATACATCAGAATTTATACTTCTCACTTATCTGCCCACATGCATGTATACATCATATATGTAGGAAGTATGTAATATACTTACATACACGCATCAGAACTTATACCTCTCACTTATTTACATACATGCGTGTAGGGCATTTGTTTGTGTTAAACTGAAAGTGGTCTCCTTTTAAAGTATTACCCATTTTTACTTGGGTGCTTTTTTTTTGTTTCTTTTGCTCTTTTAGGGCATTTGTTTTCTTTAGCTCGCCTATTTCCCGAGAGTTGGTTAGTCACATAAAGAAAGATGGAAGTGTTTTATCTCGAATTGGTGCTTTGAGAGAGGTTAGAGTGATGCCAATTATTGGTATCTGACTTCTACATTGTAATATTTTATTCCCCATCTCATTGTGGCCATGAATGAATTTGTAGATGAATCTGGAGTATTTTGCCATTGACAGCCAGGTACTTATTCCTCACTACATCTTTGTTGTATTTATCAAATATATTCATCAGGATTTTAGGGATGAAAAGGAGGATTCTCCAGGTGACCTACGGTTGTTCTAAAATCACGACTGGAAGTGGAAACTGTGTTCAGATTAGGAGTTCATGAAACGCACACACAGAAAATATACATATATATAAATGTAAAGGAAAGATAAATGTGATTTGCTGCTAAAGTCAAACTTGTGGATGTAGCATCTCGACATTAGCTATGTTTGGCTGTAGCGAAGCCATGTCAAGTTTGCTTGGTTCCAAAAAATTTGTCACGTATGTGAAATCATAAAATGAATTGGTTACATATAATTGGATCTAATAAAACGAGTTACGATTCTTTCCAGCTGGGCTGCTTTATTGTGTCTCTGTTTTTATCTATGATTCTGATTGCCATTTTTGGCTAAATATCAGTTCTTTTAAGTAAATTTCTTTGGTAGGACTTACGATTTCTTTGCTCGAAAAATTTAGGATGCTTAGGAAAGTATTTGTAACGAGATTGTTTTCTTGCTTTAATAATCAATTGTTGGTGTCAGATTTCTTTTTCTGTTAGACTTATCTTTAGTTGTGATGGTTTTTAACCATAGGGTTTTGTCACTGATAATGAGAGAGCTCTGGAAGATCTTTTCGGGGAGGAAGAAAGCTCTCGTAAAGGTGACGCGTGTTTGAATTTGATGGCTGCCCGCATAGCGACAGTATTGGCTTCTTTAAGGGTACACAATATATGTCTGATTTATAACCTACAGCATAATGGCTATCACAATGTTATTTACATAAGTTAGCTATATGTCAGGAGTTTCCATATGTGCGTTACCGTGCTGCCAAATCCCTGGATCCTACTACAATGACCACCTATCGGGATCTTGTTCCTACTAAACTCGCTGCAGCTGTTTGGAATTGTCTAACAAAATACAAAACAACCATTGCTAACTTCCCCCAATCAGAGACATGTGACCTGCTTATCGTCGATAGATCAATAGACCAGGTTACTGCTAGTCTATCATCGGCTTACAATTCTTGTTCTTTATTATCAGGTTTACGAGTTCATTTCCATATTCGTGAGTGACTTATTTGGATATTGGTATCAGATTGCCCCCATCATACATGAATGGACATATGACGCCATGTGCCACGATCTACTAAATATGGATGGAAATAAATATGTTCATGAGGTGAGGCTTTTCTGATCTTTATCCTGTTTGCTTACATGTAAATTCGTCTACTAAAAATTTTACAGGTTAGTAAGAATGGTGGTCTTCCTGAGAAAAAAGAGGTTCTTCTGGAGGATCATGATCCTATCTGGCTAGAACTTCGTCATGCACACATAGCCGATGTAGGCCTTCATCATCTAGTTGAAGTTTATATTTCATAGTCTAGTATCAATCAGTTGGATTAATTTTGTCAGGCTAGTGAACGGTTGCATGAGAAGATGACAAACTTTGTATCGAAGAATAAAGCTGCACAACTTCACGGTTCAAGGTTGGCTAAAAGTTTGCTTCATCCCATTTTTGGTCTGTCCATAAATGCATTTCTTACTTATGTAAATGCTAGCACGTGTAATTTCCATATTAGGAAAGAGAATTGCCAGAGCTTCTCAATATTTAACTCCTATGAGGCACGGGTTTGAATTTTAGGATACCCCTGTCAAAGCTTAGAATATGACATCCTGTCTCAAAGACTAAATATTAACTTTTCTGATCAAAGTATGTACTTCCTCCGTCCCACTTATTTCCTCCCATCTTTCTATTTCAGGTGTCCCACATAATTCGTCCCATTTCTATTTTTTGTAAAAGATTATGTCAATAATTAAACTAATTACACCATTTATATTAAAGAAAAAGGCTCCTTAATTTGCGTGCACAATAATAGATTTTCTCTCTCCATGCTTTAAAAGTGTACTATAATATTAAAAAAAGGGCTTTCTTAATATACGTGCCCAATAATCTTTAGGAAGAAATATGTGGGACTGAGGAAGTATTTTTTTTTTATTATTATTTTCCCCTAACCTTTTACCAAGTTAGAACCATGAATCTTAGGCTATACCTTGTGTTTGCTGTGGAATGTATTTCTCCTTTTCTTTTTCCTTTGTTTATGTAACTGCTTACTCTTCGTTGGCCATCTGTTTGTTGTATGGTTGCATTGTGTAGAGATGGTGGTGAATTATCTACTCGGGATTTGCAGAGGATGGTTCAAGCTTTGCCACAGTATAGTGAACAAATTGAAAAACTCTCTCTTCACGTTGATGTAAGTCATTGTTCCGACTGCGACCACATTCATGTCTTTTTTCTTTTAAAGTATTAGATAACTCACTTAGGCAATTACTGGAAATTCTTTGTGGGTGAGGGAGGTATACCGCACCGCCAAATTCAGAAGTAATGATGAGTAGTACGACAAATGTCTTGTATGAATTTCCTTCTCAAAATTGTCATCTCGTTTTTACATCTTTCGTCACAATCCTGATGATTATATTTTCTGCATTTAACTGTTGATGCTTACTTCCTCGTTGAGTACATTACCAAAAGGAACTTATCATTAATTTAGCTTTCAATTTTCAAGTTGGCTTCAAGAAATGCCTACTGATTGTGTGAAAAAGATGTGTATCAGTTTTGAGGGTTAATTTGACAGCTTGCAAGTACATTATTTTGTTTGAACCCAACTGATATAGCATGATTTATGCAAATTCCTTTGGTGTGGTATCATGGAGGTATTCTCTACTTTAAATTATAACTCGTTTAAAGACTTGTCCATATCTTGTTTATGTTTTGCGATTTTATTTGCCAGTGGTGCAAAAAGGCATCTGACTTGCTTTTTTGAGATCGGCTAAAAACTGCAAGCTTAAGAGTCGATTTGGGATTTGGTGCTAGTAGTTTTTTTAGAGTCTTCTAATTATATTTTCCTCCAGATAGCTGGAAAAATCAACAAAATAATAAGGGAATCAGGACTTAAAGAAGTTGGGCAGTTGGAGCAGGATATTGTTTTTGGAGATGCAGGGACGAAAGACCTTATTAATTTTCTTAGAGTCAAAGAGGTCATTCACCTTTTCTCAAATGATTATTCTACAACTCCCTGTCCTGCTGTGCTCTAAATGATCTTTATTGGCAGGATATACCTCGTGAATATAAGCTGCGGTTACTGATGATCTATGCAGCTGTATATCCTGAGAAATTTGACGACGGCAAAATTGCTAAGCTTATGGAGGTTAGTTATTTCTCTATCTTGCACGTTTTACGATGTTATTCTTCATTATGCTTCTCTTTCATTTATCATCCCAGAGGGTCAATGGGACTCCTGTTGAATGTTATACGAGTTTAGGAGAGGATATAGGTTAGTGTGTCTGGCATGGAGATTGAGCAACAAAATTTGTGGGATACATCACATAGTCAGCATATCCTTTTATGTTATTTTCTTTTCCTTTACATTTTAACATAGCGTGCCACTGGATGTTCTTGTATAACCAATGGATTTCCTATTCTCTCGAGGAAACTCCGTATTGCATCTGGTATTTACTTTAGAAATTAAAGGGAATGCCATTCCTTGTCTTCACTGCAGTAAATTATCTTGTTTTATGCTCTAATTAGAATTAGACATTCCTCTTCAGAATACTTTGTGCATTCTGTCTATTTGTGGTCCATGTGCTAATTTCTTCAACTTACATTTAAGACATGATGCTTAGGTAATGTTATAACTCTTGGTAACATAATTCTGGTGATATATAGTTGGCTAGACTGCCCCAGGACGATATGAATGCTGCCTATAACATGAGGTTACTGGAGGCTTCATCAGAAACTAAAAAAAGCTCAACATTTTCGCTCAAATTCGATGTTCACAAGGTAATGATATTCTCGAAATAATCTTTATCTTAATAATGTCAGGGTAAGAACACGTTTTCTTTGTTTGCAGAAGAAGCATGCAGCTAGGAAGGACCGCCCTGGTGAAGAAGTGACATGGCAGCTATCACGCTTTTATCCTATAATTGAAGTAATTTTTCCTGACGTTGGAATCGATGATTTTATGGCTGATTTTGGTCCTTCCCTATGCATTAGTAAAATGATTACGTGGTTATTAACATCATGATTAACATATTGATTCAACAAGAAGTTAAAAGGGTGGAAGTGTTTGCTACTTGTGATCTTTGTTCCTCTGAGTGAGTCCTCCAATGATTTAGATGGGTGTACTCAGCATCCTATTTCTTTCGGCAATTCTCGAAAGTGGAGGAAAAATATATGCTACCATGTGTTTCTATTCTGACCGTTTTAGGTTGATTCGTAGATTTTTTGTTATGAAATATTAAAGAATTATATCGTTGCTGGTAACGATAACTGCTTTTTTTTGGTATAAACTGTCTTGTCTGTCTCCTTAACTTTTCCGCAAAGTTCTATTGAAAATTGAGTTTTATACATCTCCATAGGAATTCTAAATGTTGCCGATGGAGTAGGATCTGATTTCCTCCATCAAGGTAGGAGAATTGTATTTTTGTGTTGATTTGTTCCTTATTACCTTGTAGGAACTTATTGAAAAGCTCAGTAAAGGCGAACTACCAAAGAATGATTTTCCATGTATGAACGACCCTAGTCCAACTTTTCATGGGACATCACAATCAACATCCATGAGGACTAATCAGGCTCCTGCCCCTCATTCGATGAGATCGAGAAGACCTACATGGGCTCGTCCTCGAAGCTCCGATGATGGTTATTCAAGGTCACTTTTTGTCCAACATTTCATATTTCTGTTCGAGTTTCTTGCTCAAAGCTTAACTTTGTAGTAGCTTGCATCTGATCAAGTCAATGTGTTATTTTTTTAAAAGTTGAGTATCCTGATTGAGTTTTCATGCTTCGTGTGGCTGACTTCATGACTTGCTTATGGTATCTGTTTTGTCTTTTTTGTTTTTTTACTGTTTTGCACTTCAGCGATTCAATATTGAGGCATGCTTCAAGTGATTTCAAGAAAATGGGCCGGAGAATTTTTGTGTTTATTGTCGGTGGAGCAACTCGGTCGGAGGTATTTGTGTTGATATTCCTAGCTATTTATCTCCGTACCTATCTATCTATGCAATGAGATGTTCTTCAATTTTACTTTGTGTGTTTATTCATTTTCTCTTTTGTTTGGCAGCTAAGAGTTTGCCATAAGATGTCCACAAAGTTGAATAGGGAAGTTGTCATTGGATCATCAAGCCTTGATGACCCTCCTCAGTTTATCACGGTAAAGAAAATATGCGTTGCTTTTTCCCTAAATATATTCCATTTTTAGAGTTTGACCGTTGATTTCATTTTTTCGCCATCTTCAGAGCGTTTAGTATTCTAAGACATCTTTCAATCTTCTCTTACAAGCCAGAAAATTTTTCTAGATTCCAACAAGTTTTGTCTTTTTTTGCAGAAGCTGAAGTTGATGACTGCAGCAAGTGAACTCTCTCTGGATGATCTTCATATATAACAAATATTGCTAGGTGATTATATTCTCAAATATATATAAATGCTTCTCAGTTGCCAATTTTTTACGTTTCAATATCTGCTCATTTGTTGTCCTCTTTTTACTTTGCTTGTCGCATTGTGTGTAATTTATTTGATCAACTTAGTTTGTGAAATCATAATCCACGCTTTGTGCATATGCATTTTAACGGATATTACTCGTGCGTTACATGGTGTATGTATACTAGCTTAGCTATATTTACTAAAACTTACGTCTTGATCCAAAAAAAAGGAACAAAAATTTAATGGAAATGTTCTCTGGATTTGGTGTGTTATAAAATTGTTAGGAGAATCATATGAAGAATGATTATATAAAAATATTTGAGTGATTAGAGCGATAAATATTTTTTTATTCAATATTGTTAATATATAGTATTGGAAAAATCTTTATATTGTTAAAATGTTCATATTAAACTATAAAATAATATATTACGTCAATCGTTAGCATCAACAATCATTTTTAGCGTAAACGACGAGTATTAAAGCTCGAATTCGACGATCTTTTGAGCTTGGAAAAAAGGAGCTCGATGGACTCGAGCTTCAGAAAATGAGATTGGCTCATTTACAGTCGTATATTGAAAGATAATTCGACCCAACTCACCAATTGAAATTGAGTTTTGAGTACAAGAAAGACTATCTGACTTCATGGCAAACTCACATCTAACTTTCCAGTTTTAGCTAAACATTTTCCAAAAATTCACTTGCAGGCTCGTGAGCATTTTATTCGTATTTTTTAGATAAAAAAAAATAAAATCTAAGATTCCGAGGCTCACGAGCAAGCTTGACCTTAATTCCACGAGAGAATTACATAAATAATGTTATTTTGCGAATGAAATTACAATACTAGTTGAGTTTTTAAACCTATTACAAAACTAATCAACATTTTAAGAAAACTGCATACTAAAATTCTCTCTCTAAGTTTTTTTCTCTCCACACGCACAGGACCCAAACCCTCTAACGGTAAAAAACCTTTCATATTCCTAGCCGTTTCCGGCCATCCCCTACGTCAACTCCGGCCAGTTTGGATCAGGCTAGGCGGTAAACATCGACCCCCGCCGCCGGGATCAGCGGCGGTGGTCTGGGGGGTGGGTTTCTCTTGGATTTCTCTCGGCCTCTTTCGATAGTTATTTTCTGGTTTTTTCATCTACAGCAACTCAAGACGTTTCATCTCCTACAACAAATCTGCAGCCATCACCGTCTCCTCATCATCCATCCCTGCCATCGCTGTTTCCGACCTAGTTTATCGGACGAGGTCGGCCGGAGGTAGTGGACTCCTGTTCGTGACGCCTCATATTCAACATGGCATCGTCTTCTTCAATGTGTGGTTCGATGATATCTTCGTCGACAGTACCAAGTGGCCCGATTGTTGAAGGGCTTAATCTGGGATTTTTGGGCCGGGATTACCCGACTTTTGCTGCACAGTTCCCCCAATCGGAATTTAAAGAACTGTTTGACAGGGTTCAGGGAAGATCTGATAATACTGATGGCGAACAAAATAATCCTAACCCTAACCCAATCCCAGCGGTGGCGGCTACTGATGATCGCCGATACTTCGTGTCTACTGGAAAACTTTGGGACCCATCTACTTCGGCGAACCCCGGGTTCTACAGGCCAGGAACGCCGCCTCCGCCTAGCTTCTCTTCCAAAAATAAATCGCTACATGTTCATCTCTCCGATGATGTCGACCATCGGGACGAGGATATACTAGACCCTAACACTGCAACCTCAGCGCAGCCAAATAGCATCATAACGAGATTGCTTGAAGCACCTAATCCTAAATCTAGTATAATTGGCGAGGAAACTGTCACGTCGGTTTCTACTGACGCTACAGAAGCTAGGGTTTCCGAAGGCTTGATAAAGGCCAATACACTTACGCCAGCTTGCTTGGAGGAGGTAGAGCCAAGGGCCCACGTACCACACTTAAATATACACCCCCGAAGCGTGTCAATGGCGAAATTGTGGTTCAGCCATCGTGGGAAGTAGCAGCGAAAGGACTGGACCGGGTGGAAGAATACTCTTGTCGGCTATTTCTTTGGACGCAGACCTTATTACCCTATGGCGGAAAAATTTTTTCGCTCAATCTGGCCGCTTCTGGTAGAGGTACGTGCTACAGCTACGGGATTCTTTAAGTTACGCTTCAAAACGAATGAAGCTATGGTGAATGCTCTTGAGGGGGGCGTGGCTCTACCAAGGACAACCACTATTTCTTCAAGAATGGAAACCGGGACTCACGTTGGCAAATCAAGAGTAGGAAAAGATACCCACGTGGATCAAACTTAGGAAATATCCCATCGGAATACTGGACTGATGAGGGCCTGGGCATTATTGCAAGTGCCATCGGCGAACCACTTTTCACAGACGCGCTGACGGCGAGCATGGAAAGAATAGACTACGCACGAGTATGCATAATGAAGAAAGTAAACGACCCGTACGTTGATGAATTTAAGCTTGAACTAGCTACACAAAAAGGAGAGGATGGGGAAATCATCACAGTACATGTTGAGTATGAATGGAGACCCACGCCGTGCCCACAATGCTCAGCAACCACCCACAGCAAACAAACGTGCCCTCAAATTCCACGGCCTGCCCCAACAAAAGCTGCAACCAAAGGAAAGATGACAAAACCGCATCAAGAATGGAGACAAATTGCGACTAAGAGAACAGTGCAGAACAAAAGAGAAAACACGGCTGCCCTAGACCGAGCAACCAAAGAACCAGCCACAAATTCATCGCCAAGAAGTAGAAAACAGAAAGGAAAAGCGACGGACAAAATAGTGGAGTCACAATTAAAAAACCCCTTCGAGGTACTTGCGCATCTGGAGGATGATGGGGAACGATATGGAGCTGAGAATGGCGACACGACAAAAAACTCAAAGGGCCTAAAAAGCACCCTTCCATAGGTTTCTAAATGATACAAATCGCTGTATGGAATGTTCGAGGTCTAAATAAATTAGACCACAGGGTAGCGGTACGAGAGTTAATTAGGAAGTACAACTTAAAAATGATTGGGTTACTAGAAACAAGAGTCTCGGCTGCAAATGCCTAATTTATGTCGCAATATGTTAGTACCTGGAACTGGTTTTTCGACTACAATATGGGACCGGGCTCACGTGCATGGCTAGGATGGGATTCAGGTACGCTACAGTTAGTATTGAACGGATCTCTACTCAAGCTATACACTGTAAGGTGCGATCTCTACCGGATGGTAATGACCTTTTGTCTCGATAATTTACGGGAAAAACCTACGAGAAGAACGATGAGAATTATGGGAGGAACTTGAAACGATATCTTACGAGAGGATGGCTGACCCATGGATCGTCATGGGCGACTTCAATGCGATAACAGGACCCCACGAGACTCGGGGAGGTGCAACTTTGCCGGGTGATTATGGAGATATGCATACGTGTTTCACGGCGGCTGATCTCAGCGCCGTACAACAGGTCGGGCCATTCTTTACATGGCATAATCGTCAATCTAGAACTGCTGCAATTTGGCGTAGACTAGACAGAATGGTGGCGAACCCAAACTGGTTTACACGACACCCGAACATACGATATCGAACTGCCTTACAGGCTACATCGGACCACTGCCCGTTAGTGCTGGAGACGGATCAAACGGCGCCACGACAGGGAACTACTTTTCGCTTTGACAACTTCTTGATCCGCGACCGCCGATTCATACCAATAGTGGATCAAACTTGGCAAATGCATCAGCCTGGAGTCCCGATGTTTTCTGTGATAAAACGGCTGAAAATGCTTAAGCTGCAGCTAAAACGGCTACGCCAGGACAAAGGAGACCTATCGCAAAACATGGTGGCAGCCCAGAAATACCTCGAACAGGCCCAGGACTACACGACGTACTACCCGCGGGAATCTCGTTTCCAACACCTAGAAACCGTATGCCGTGGTGTGTTTGCGAGAGCTGTGGAGATGGAACATGCCTACTTGCGACAACGGGCAAAATTGACGTGGATGAAGGACGGTGATCAATGCACCGCCTTCTATTTCAAAAAGGTCTCGTTACGCCGTAGTACCAACCGTATTTTCTCCCTCGAGGATGAAAATGGAACAAGCATAGAAGGGGAAGATGGGGTTGTGACTGAACTATTGCGCTTCTACCAAGGTCTACTAGGCCAAACAATTCACCCTGAGTTAAATGCCCTAGGAGAGGTGGGAAGATACCTACCTAATAAACTTCCCCATGAGGACGCAATGCACATGATCCGTCAGGTCTCCGCAGCTGAAATGAAGGATGCCCTTTTCTCTACAAACGATGACAAAGCGCCCGGACCGGATCGATTTACGTCGGCCTTTTTTAAGGCTGCTTGGAGTATCGTGGGAGCCGACATTACGCACGCAACACATGAATTTTTTCAGACGGGCTACCTACTTAAGCAACTCAACAGTACCCTCATCACGCTCATCCCAAAGAGTGGTTCACCCAGAAGGGCCTCGGACTTTCGCCCCATCTCGTGCTGCAACGTCTTATACAAAATCATTTCCAAAGTCCTCGCCAACCGCATCAAAGGCTGTCTCGACCGCTTGGTCCACGCAACCCAAACGGCTTTTATCCTCGGTCGATGCATATCCGACAATATCTTGCTAGCTCAAGAATTATGCCATGGATACAAAAGTGCTCAACTACCTGCACGAGTCGCTGTCAAAGTTGATCTTGCTAAGGCATATGATCGAGTAGAATGGGAATTCATATTGGCTACGCTTAAAGGCCTGCACTTCCACCCAACTTTCATTGGATGGATCCGAAGCTGCCTCACGACGACCCGATTTTCGATCAACATTAATGGACGACCCGAAGGTCTCTTTCATGGAAGACGAGGACTACGACAAGGGGACCCAATCTCGCCGTACCTGTTCACGCTCGTAATGGAAGTATTGCATGGGATCCCCAGACACAACACAAGCTGGGAGCGGTTTCAAATACCACTGGAGATGTGAACCTCTCTCGCTCGTCATGCTCACTTTCGCCGATGACCTATTGCTCTTGTCAAATGCAGATTGCACGTCGACCAGACTACTAAAGGAGGGACTTGAGCAATTCGCTAACCTTTCTGGTCTCCACGCTAACCCACAGAAAAGTGAGATCTTCATCTCCAAACGAGCAGAACACCTAACAAGCACGATTCAAGCCACTATGGGATTCTCTGTTGGGCACCTACCGGTGCGATATCTAGGTGTACCACTAATTACTTCACGGCTGACTGCACAGGACTGCTCACCGCTGCTTCATAACGTTGATCGTCGCATTGGTTCTTGGATGAAGCGTTCCTTATCCTATGCCGGACGACTACAATTGATCAAATCCATCCTTCTCGCACTTCACGTCTATTGGCTGGAGTATTCCTACTCCCAAAAGGGATTATTCGGGAAATTGAAAAGAGGATTCGCAAATTTCACTGGGCCGGCAACTCGGCGAAAGTCGCATGGGCGGATGCATGCCTACCCGTCGCGCGGAAGGAGGCCTCGGTCTACGCTCAATCGAAGTGGACAACCGGGCATTGCTGCTAAAACACCTATGGCGACTGGCAACCCGGGATGAGAGCTCCATTTGGGTGACTTGGGTCCTACGAACTCGCCTAGTGAACAAATCCATATGGACTATACAGCCCTCAGCTAGGGCTGCGTGGAGTTGGAATAAACTTCTAAAACTACGACTAATACTCCGTAATTTCATCTCTTTTCAGGTTGGAAATGGCTCGTCGATTCTCATATGGCTCGATCCATGGCTTCAGGCAACACCACTAGCGACTACATACCCAAGGGGACCAAGGGTGATGGGCCTTCCACTCGATTCAAAGCTGAGCGCGGTGATCGACAGTACCGGATGGCGGTGGCCGACGACAAGAACTAAGGAGTGCAGGGAGATCACTGCTGCCTTACCTATCCTATCGCCCGACCCGAAAGGAATGATAGGATTGTTTGGGTTGGGTCGACAGATGGTAGGTTCAGTACGCAAGCGGCCAGGGAGGCAATACGCGATAGGAAACCACATGTTGAGTGGGTGACACTGTTCGGAGGAGCTCTTCGGGTCCCTCGGCACGAATTCATTTTGAGGTTGGCCATACGTGAACGGTGGGCAACGAGGGATAAGACCTGGGTTGCGACAGCTGCGGGAGCGAGTACGTGCCTACTATGCGACGGCATGGACACTGAGACTACTAAACACCTTCTGTTTGAATGCCCTTTTTCCTACACCTGCTTGCGGCTACTACGAAGGAAAGTACGTCTATCGTGGCCGTATAGGGAGTGGCACATGGGATTAAAGTGGGCTGCTCGGCGCTGGCGGGGAAGACACCTGCACAACACAACCTCGCCAACCGCCACATCCTTGCCTCGCTAGTATACCACTTCTGGAAGGAACGCAACCAACGATGGCGTGAGGGACGCTCGAGAACGGTGGAACTCATTGTTGAGGACGTTATCCATGTTCTGAGTATGCGTTTATGCACCTTATCAGATTCTTATAGGTTGCAGGCATGTGCCTTACGAAGAGATTGGCGAATAGCTTGGTAGGCTACGTAGTGTTCATGGCATTCTCAGTTGATACGGTTAGCTTTGCATTTGGCTTTGGTTTGATTGCACATTGGTAATCTGTTACCAGCTGTGCCGTGCGTTTTACCACAACTTTTGTACCTCCTTTTTATTTATTTAGTGACCTTCTTCCAAAACTAATCAACATTTTTAATTTTAACTATATTTATTTTCATTTTAACCATGAAAATGCTTAAAATTACAAATTTCATTATTCCTATCTTCGAATTGCACAACACTTGTTAATAATTAAATTTTTACCCAATATTATTTTAACTCAAATATATTAAAAATATATTACAAAAAGAAATAATCAAAAGAAAAATAAAATTACTTGGCGTGACCGTGTCCTACTCTTCCTACGCAAGTTCGATATCTAGAGCTGTCAAAACGGGCCCGGCACGTAGCTCTCCAAAGTACGCCATGGGCAGGGCCGGCGCGGGTAAGCCCACCGTTTGGCAGGCCTAAAAATTGAAGGCCCGCCATGCCCAATTAAATAGGTATGTTAGTATTTCTTAGCTCCGATTTTTTTATTTATTCAAGTTTAATAATATAAATAAATTATTTTTACAAGATTAGATTTAATTAGAATTAATTGTGAGTTTAAATATTTAATTTTTGTTATTTTTTTCTATCTTTTTTTTCTTATTTTTTGAATTTGTTTTTTTATTTGGGCGGGGCGGACCTTCAATTTCTAAGCCTGACTGTGCGCTTATCCGCGCCCGCCCGCCCAAGGCGGGCTTTGACGGGCTAAGGGCTGGCCCGGCCCGGTGACCCGTTTTGCCAGCTCTAGATATCGAACTCACGTGGGAGTAGTAGGTCACGCCAAGTAATTTTATTTTTCTTTTGATTATTTCTTTAAGTAATATATTTTTTAATATATTTGAGTTAAAAGTTGGGGTAAAATTTTTATTATTAACAAGTGTTGAGCTATTTGAAGATAACAATAGTGAAAATTTATAATTTTAAGTATTTTCGTGGTTAAAGTGAAAATAAAAATAGTTAGAATTAAAAAAGATAGTTTTGTAATAGGTTTAAAAACTCAACTAGTTTTGCAATTCCATAACATTATTTTTGTAATTCTCTCTTAATTCCATACAGTACGGTAGCACAGCAAATGCACCTTCATATATTTTTACTTTGAAGTGTTGATAACAAACACACACAGAGGTAAAAAAAAGTAGATAGACATCAAGCTAGTGATATGATAGTGTGTCCTAAATGAAAGAGCATTGAACAAAACGCATCGTCGAATGTTCGTCGGCCTCGACCTCGACCTAGTCGAATTTACAAGCTTCTCCAGCTTTCTCCTCACCTTCGCCGTTCTTCTTCTCCTTCAGCTGTAGGAAAAAAAAAACTCAAAATATCAATAAAAACGTCGGCGAACGACGTCTTGCTATAACGAAATTAACTAACCTGTTGGAGGACTTTCATTTGGTACCGATATCCCTGGAGAAAAAAAAAGGCGTATCAATCGAGCAACATTTCTTACAGCAATTAAAGATGCGCTAAATTCGCAGTTTAGTTACCTTGTCCGTGCCATAAATATAATCGCAATAAGTGAAGACCGACGCGAAATTACTTTGGCTCATCCCTCCTACGTAGTGATGGTAGTCGTGATACTCGGGCCCGCCGTAGAAAGGTATGAACTTCGTCGGCGTCCATGGCAGATCATATCTACGCGTTTTTTCAGCAAAAAATAAATTTACTTACTTCCCATTAAATCCTCACCATACCATTTCTCGATTTGCAATAAAAGAACGATCCCATCGCACAAAAAAGTTAATCCCACTTGGTGTTAAATAAAGTAAGAAATCATTTTTCTATGACCATCGTTGTTATTACCCGCTATGGGTTTCGATGGCCTCGATCTGCCTCAAAGCGATCCAAAGCCATAGAGTGATCATATGTCCCGGGACCATTGCGGGCCCCAGGAAAGAAGGTATCCCTAGGACTAAAATTTCGACCCAATGAGCGTAAGGGGCAGAGAATCCAATCGGGGCAGTGTATTCGTGGTGAACTCTGTGAATTTTTTCGTAACCCCATTTGCAGTGGAAGAATCTGTGTATCCAATAGTTTGTGTAGTCTTCGATGACGAAGTAGACGATTAGCTGCAATATTATCTCCCATAGAGAAGGCAATGGCAAGCTCGTTCGAATCCCTATGAACTGAAGAAGATCAACAAAGATTTCATGATTCAAAACCGAAGCAAATTCGATGGAAGAACATATCGATAAGGGCCATTAAAAGCACGATGAAGACTCAAATGTAAAAAAGATTGACACATTTCATCGAATCCCAGTAAAAAGACTGCAAAAGACGAGCAGTAAAGATCAAAGATTGGGCTGAGAAAGTTAGATTTAACAGGTCTTTCATCCAACAAAAGGGCCTTAGAGTAAATTTATATCCAAGATCATCGAATGCCCCAACAAAAAGACTGCACAAGCTAACAGAATCAACACGAAGGAGCTAACAAAACTAGCAGAAAAGATCCAAGATTAGGGCTCAAAAAGCAAGATTTTTAACAGATTTTCATCCAAAGCAATCAACAAGAGCCTTAGAGTAAATCCATCTCCCAAGATCATCAAATTCAAAAAACCGACAACAAAGGCCAAATCTTTACCTTCACGGAAGGGTAGGAGACGAGCTGAAGAGGGCCCACGACGAGGAAAAACATGCGCATAACAGATTTGTAGCACTGAAGCGTATCAGACCAAGAAAGGTTAACCTTCGGCTGTATCTTATAATGGGCGACATATTTCCCAAAAATCGACTCCAAGAAAAGGTAATAAAACGGAAAAACTGAGAAGATGGTGAACAAGAACAAAATGTTGTGGCAGTAGAGAATGTAATCGGACTTTTTGGCCGAGTAATTGAACCAAAGAGTCTCCGCCGCCGTAAGCGATCTTCCCAGCGCCGATTCGGCGTCGTTAATGGTGGCGTAAGGCAACATTCCGGCGATTTACCCCAAGATTTTTCCAGGTTGGTGATGTGAGTGGCCTTTTGTAGTGTAGTGAGATATATAATTTTTTGCCGATGGGTGAGGAATCTCTATACGTAATATATTAATTAATCATATGATGATACATGGGTGGAGATAGAGCACATGAATGTGATAGAAGACAAGACTTGTGAAGATCTATGCTTGACGTGTCCTATGAAGAGTGAAATCTCCTTTTTCTTTTCGGATTACGTAACTAGGAATTTGTTTTCTTGAATTTATACTTGCATCAGATTATAGAGATATGACGTAGAGCAAATGCCGCGAATGAGGCTTGGCTCTAGTGGCCAAGCTGAGACTCCCAAAGTCCTATAATTAGGAGGTTAGGGGTTCGAACTTGACCTCCTACATGAATTTGGGAAGTCCCAGGCCCATGACTATCGTTGTTGGTTGGGTTTGGGACGTATCCATATGACCCTAGAGCAAATGCCTATAAGAAATTAAATAAATGGGTATTGCACCACGTAAGAGTTCGTTTGCAGAGTTCGTTTGCATTCCATTTGCGTACCTACCATTTGGTTTCTCAAAGTGATGCCAAAAAATTCAAAATTTATACTAAATTCTACAACCGTACGCCAAACGCAAACTCAAAATATTTTATCTCCTTTTTCAAACGCATTGCGCTTGCGAATGAGATGTCTCATGGGTTTGCGATGAGATATCCCATGAGTTGATGTTTTAAAATTAATTATTAAATTGCCCATATAAGAATAAAAGTAAATAAAAATGTATGAAGGACTCCTTTATTAATAATTTTCTATGCTTTTATACTAAAAAATATTGAGTTTATTATTAATTATGTGAAGTTATTTTTAATCAAATTTGTAATAATAGTGGGGTTAAATTTGTAAAGTTTAAATTTCATGGGTATTATTACAATAATGGTCTCCCGAGTTTGAGAATCGATTTGTTGGTTGGAGAAGAATTACTGCATTTTGAGTTTTAGAATACGTTTGAGTTTGAGAATGCGTTTTTCGGTTGGAGATGGTCTTAGGGAGTCACTAGTTGCAAAATTAAGGGCAAATCGGCTCAAATAAGTTCAAGCTACAACCCAATTAATTTATTGGAAAACTAATTAGTTTTCTTATAGAATTATTCTCGTACAGATATAATGGTATTTATTCCGAAATATAGTTCAGGTTAAAATGAATCTAAACCTCAACGTGGGCTATGAGACAATCCGGTTACCAGCGAAAATGATCATTCGGATAAAAAAAACTTAATTTTCCAGAAAATGTCTTATTTGATTTCTTTCTTAGGTAGAGTTACGTGTCTATATATTCAAAATTACCAATGATTATGGTGGGGGCAAGATATAGTGTTTGTCACCACACAAAAATTTTATAATTTAGTGAAGAGCCAACTCCAAATCTGTAACCTAAACAATCGTTTGATTGCTATTGTATCGGAGATAATTATTGTATCCCAATATTTTGAAGTAGATGTGTAATGCACATCTGTTTTTTCAGTTTAGGCTTGTAATCCACATCTAGTTTTATTTCGTATACAGATTAATATTAAAAAAAACAATAAAAAAAGAAACTTAATAAAACGGCTCATGGACTTTCGGAAAATAACAATGAAGCTCAATATCGAGTTGGCTCATCATATTTCATCCCTATCCTAGGTATGGATATAGATTTTATTTTTGTTATTATGTAATTAAATCGCAAATAATAAAAGTATCCTATTATGTTTTCATAAATAGTGAGATAAGTGATTATAAAAGAATTTGTTGAAGTTTGTTAAAATTAAATTAAATATGCTTTATTTCTAGGAAAACAGTAATTATGGAAAATAGAAACGCTTCTTTTATTTTCTAAGAAAACACTAATTATGGAAATTTCTATTTTCAAAGCTGTATGTAATGACGGACGGACACTCCAAAGCGTTTCATATGACACTAATCATCTACTTTTATTTTCTTTGACCTTTGACAAGATTAAATAAAATTATGAAAGATAATCTCATTCTCATCTAAGGTTATTCTCATCTAAAGTTATATGAGATATGAACACATTACTTTTTTTTATCTTTCTCACCATCAATCACTATTTTTATCCCATACAAAAGTCAAATAATTTTGGCATATCTATTAGGTTTTACGTGCAACAATGTATGTTGTGTTAGTTTCAACACGAAGCAACATAATGTTATGCAATTCCATTTACTATCATGAAAATTAAAAATATATAGAGTTTACTGAGATTTCTAATTGGACTTTGTCCCAGGTAGGATAATTCAAGCTCTTGAATCCAATTCATATATCAGATGCTTTCTCCTCATAATCACCAATTGGTTTAGGAGGGAACCTCGATTTCTAATAGAGTTGGGCACTTCCATTTACTATCATGAACATAAAAAATATATGATCAACTAGCTTCGTCCATAAAGCCTAGCTGGTTTACATAATGTTAGTTTAAGATTTATACTATGATTATTATTACACAACTACTCGAGACATGTTACGCTTTATATCTCATTTCTCACTAGTTAGTTCAATGGAGTTAGTCAGTTAGTTATACGTTGTTATTTCTTTTGGCATTTTAATCACTCTCGGGTATTAGGGCGATGGTCAAGATTAAATATGTGCAGAAACCAATTAATAAAAAGGGGAATCATGACGTAAACTTTGTTTAATGAAAACCCTAATCCATAAATCAATAACGCGAATTTTCAATATTTCGTTATGTAGCTTTTGCATTATACTTTCCTCGAAATGATAGAACTATATATATACAATACAATACAATATATATTTCAAAGTTGAACAATATGTATTTGAAATTATTTTCTTAATAATCTAATAATATTGAATGATTGCCCTACACTGAATGCAAAGGATTATCTGTGATTTTGAACTCAAGCATGCTATATAATATCATCATATACATTTCTTCAATCATGCAAATCCTTTCTGCACTAAGTGCTTGACTTGGGATTATTCAAGAAACCCTTTAATGCTTGGAGGACTCTATGCGTACTTTTTTTCAAAAGTTTAAATGATTGTCAAATCTTTGTTGGATATATGTGATATCTTTACCATGAGAGCAGAAAGATTAGGATATATAAAAGACATATATAAAAACATTCGTCTAATAGATTATTATACAAGTAATCATCTTGGGAGGATTTCTCCCACATATCGTATGTTTTGTTCGTTTTCTCGTTCTCAACTAGTGTTCTTTACAGCATCTTGGCCATACATGTGTACTAATAATTTTAATTTAATATTAACTACAATACTCTTAGTCTGCAATTAAATTTCAACTGCTGACAATTTGACAAGAGAGAAGGATAACTATCTTTCGTGATGATGCGTATCCATAATTATATTTCTACTTGCATTATGTTATCATTTCAACATCAACAAAAGTGAGTTAGGAGAAAAAGTTAAGAAATTCCATTTTATGATGTGCCATGATCATATGTAAGTGGGATAAAGATCATGAGATATCAATTTCGAGATGCTTTGCAGCTTTCACTGACTGGACTATGAGACATAATAATTATTTGCTTTTTCATTTAATTTCAGAATTAGAAAATGTATAATCAACATTTAAATAATCGTGCACTTTTTTTCATGCATACATCATGAAGAGGAAATTATGAAATTCAAGACATATCTGATAGTTTTTTGCATGCGCCTTGATATCTTATTTGTGACGTGACAACCCAAATATATGAAATCATGCTCCATATTTATCACTCAATAATAGTATAAATAAAACGAGAAAAGAAAAAGAAAGAGCCCATCTATTATATATCCTTAATTTGAAATATAAACAAAAGGTTATGAGTCTTGTGCGGGGAGGGGACCTTAGAGACGATTTCACACCTATTCTTCGAGTGTTTTTTCATCTGAGTGCATGCGGGCACTTCGCTCCGCCACTAGACTTGCATGGCCGTATGGGGATTGGGGGCGAGGCATCGTATGGGCTTCGTGGAAGTGGCGGGGGCGACATCTACTTCATCAGGCGTATCGGCAGCTACTCGCCTCGGTAGTCTACCACATTTGGAGAGAGAGGAATCAACGCTGGAGGGTGTGAGTCGACCACCTGAGATGGTAGCGCGACGCATTATATATTGTGGTGGGACGACTATAGACCTTGGACGATCGATGGAGCCTACAGCGACGAGGGCTTCGTCGTTTGTGGAGGGTAGCTTGGATTTAGATATTAGCATCATTGTACTTTAGTTGTTTGTTTGGGCCTAAGTTGGGCTTTGGCTGCACGTCTACCGTGTGTGGTGGGCGATGCTTTCTTTTGTACTTTCTTATATTATATATAAAATAGTGGCATTCCCAAAAAAAAATTTATGATTAGTGATAGTATCATTATTATGACTATTAACATCCTAAGTTGAGAACATAAAATGCAAAGTCCGATATGTATTTTACAATTTACAATGAAAAAAGAAAAAAAATGAAACTGTTGGTACCTGTTGTACTTCTTGATTTTGAGACTAGAATTATTGGGTCCGGCCCATATATTGGGTGGCCCAAGTACATGTGAATATTATTAAAAAAATTCACATACAACACACACGACACGGACGCGAACAGAGAAAAAGAAAAGACAAGAAGAAAGAAAAAGAGGGAGAACAAAAAAGTGAGACGGAAATTTAGGTCCGAACGATCCGATGTTCCCATTTGGTCTAAACTTTGGGAGGAGACTCACTTCGACGTGCTCTACACATCTACCGGGTCATATTGGTTGGTTCCTCACTTTTTTGGGTGGTAACTCGCTTCGACTTTTCTTCGTATATTCCGAGCTTGTAGCTCATTTTTTGGGTGGTAACTCGCTTCGACTTTTCTTCGTATATTCCGAGCTTGTAGCTCGAGGATTGTTGGTGTTCTGAGTTTGTAACTCAATGTTCTGTGTGCTCGCCTTGTCGGCGTAGTATTTTCGGTGTGTTTGGGTTGTTATTACCTCGAGACGTTCTTGGGAGGTGTTGTCCGTTGTATCCATTGAACTTGGTTATAGTGGATTGTTTTCTTGGATCGGAAGATCGATCCCGTGGTTTTTCCCGTTTGGGTTTTCCACGTTAAAAGTTGTCGTGTTATTTTGGTTTCCGTTGTTGCATTGATTGTCGTTATTTGTTCGTGATTTCGACACCCTAGCAAAGTGGTATCAGAGCATTGTGTTGTGGTGCCGTGTTCAAAATCATAGAGAGCAATTCCAGTCGGATGGTTATGTTGAACGGCTCGAACTATCATATTTGGAAATGGAAAATGGAGGATCTTTTATATGTGAAAGATTATTATTCGCGGGTGTCCGATTGGAGAAACTGCAAGATAAAAGCGATAAGGAATGGGAGTTGATCCATCGCAAGTTTGCGGCTTTATTCGACATTGGGTCGACGATAATGTTCTCAACCATATAAGCGACAAAAAACATGCCAGAACCTTATGGAGCAAGCTTGAATAGTTATTCGCTCGAAAGACCCGGAACAACAAGCTTTTCTGATAAAGTAGATGGTGAGTTTGAATTATCAAGATGTCTGATCACTTAAATATATTCCAAGGAATTATTAATCAGCTAACTGGAATGGGAATCAAGTTCTATGATGAAGTGCATGGTTCATGGCTTCTCGGTACGTTGCCAGACTCATGGGAGACATTCAGGATGCCACTATCTAATTCGGCTCCAAATGGAATTTGTTCGATGGAACTGGTGAAGAGCAGCGTACTCAGCGAAGAAACGAGAAGAAAGTCACAATGTTCTTCTTCACAGTCCGATGTCCTAGTCACGGAGAATAGGGGAGGAGCAAGAGTCGAGACCCGAGTGATCGAAGCAGAAGAAGAGTAAGTACGGGAAGTATGCCAGCATTGAGTGTCACTATTGTGGCAAGAAGGGCACATTAAAAGAGTTTCTGTGAAGTTTCTAAGAGAGAACAAGAATGCGGACAGTAAAGATAATCAGACGACGGATGCTAATAAGGTTGACAAGGTAACCACAATCACGACAGACTTCTTTATTGTGCGCGACGACGATGCTGTTAATCTAACTAGTCATGAGACTTTTGGGTGATCGATAGCGGTGCTACGATATATGCTACACTGCGATGGATTTCTTTACCTCATATACCTCTGGTGATTTTAGAAAAGTTATTATGGGAGACGATGGCGTTTCTAGAGCCATCGGTATCGGTGACGTGCGCTTGCAGACGGAGAACGACAATACAACGATTTTGAAGGACGTGAAGCATGTCCCACAACTTCGCATGAGTTTGATGTCCACTTGGAAGCTCGACCATGAAGGTTTTCACAACCACTTTGGAGATGGAAAATGGAAGCTCACTAAATGCTCAATGATCGTGGCCAAATGAGAGAAGACGTCATCTCAGCTATATGTGATGCAAGCAAAGATTGTAGATTCTGCCGTGAACGCAGTCGACGATTGTGCACGATGGGGCTTTGCATAACTGCTTGGTCACATGAGTGAAAATGGACTGATGATACTATCTGCGAAGAACCTTTTATCTGGCGTGAAGAATCATTCGTTATGAAGCTGTGATCATTGCTTGGCTGGAAAGCAGACACGAGTCACGTTCAAGAACATCACTCACTCGCCGAAATCAGGTACACTTGATCTGGTTCACTCCGATGTTTGTGGTCCTATGAAAACAAGAATACTTGGTGGTGCTGTGTATTTTGTTACATCTGTAGGTGATCATTCGAGGAAGATATGGGCTTATACGCTGAAGTCCAAGGACCAGGTGTTAGATGTTTTCAAGAAGTTTCACGCTTTGGTGGAGAGGCAGACCAATAAAAAGCTCAAGTGTATTCGAACGGACAACATATGTGAATATCGTGGTCCTTTTGATGAGTATTGCAAGAGATACGGTATTTGACATCAAAAGACAACTCCGAAGACACCTCAGTTAAATTGCTTAGCTGAGAGGATGAACAGAACACTAATCGAGAGTGAGATGCTTGCTATCGCATCCAAGTTGCTGAATTCTTTCTGAGGTGAGGCGTTAAATACAGTTGTCCATGTTTTAAATCTCACACCTTGTGTTCATTCGAGATTTGAGGTACCGGACAAGATTTGGGTAGGAAAGGAAGTCTCGTATGATCACCTGGGTGTGTTTGGGTGCAAAGCCTTTGTTGACATCCCGAAAGACGAGCGATCGAAGCTTGATAAGAAGACCATGTCGTGTATTAATCGGTTATGGGCTAGATGAGTTCGGATGCAGGTTCTATGATCCAGCGCACAAGAAGCTTATTAAAAGCCGATGTTGTCTTTATCGAAGACCAGTACATACGAGACATTCACAAAGTGAAGCCGACTGAGATGTCCAGTGGTAATCTAGCTGATTTAGATCCACCTCCTACACATGTGACGTATCCAGATCAAGGGGAAGACGGTCCAGAATCTAGCAGTGTCGGCAACGATGAAAATCCTATAGGTGATGTTGATGTTGAGCCAACGGAATCTGTTGATGAAGATGCTGAAGAATCTTCCTTTGAATCTCAGTTGAGAAGATCTTCTGGGGAGCGTCGTACGTCCACGAGGTATTCTTCAGATGAGTATGTGGCTGATATGCATTAAGAGCCTGAGAATTACCAAGATGCGATATTTGTTGATGACAAGAACGAGTGGATGAAGACTATGATCGAGGAGATGCAAGTTCTTCATAACCTTATTACTTGGTAAGACTACCTCAAGGCAAGAAGGCTCTCAAGATCGATGGGTTTATCGACTGATAATTGAAGAATAATTCTCGGCCACGGTACAAAGCTCGGTTGGTCATGAAAGGCTTTGGTCAAAGGCATTGAATTTGAAGATATATTCTCATCGGTAGTGAAGATGTCCTCGATCCGAGTTGCTCTGGGTTTGGCGACGCGCTTGAACTTGGAGATTGAGCAACTTGACGTGAAGACGTCATTTCTTCATGGTTATCTTGAAGAAGACCTTTACATGGAGCAGCCGAGGATTCAAAGTCAAGGAAAAAGAACAGCTTGATTGCAAGTTGAAGAAGAGTTTGTACGGCTTGAAACAAGCTCCACGACAATGGTACAAAAAGTTTGATTCTTTTATGACCAGTCACGGGTACACCAGACTTCGGATCATTGTGTATTCGTCAAGATGTACTCAGGTGATGACTTGAATATTCTTCTCTTGTATGTTGATGATATGTTGATTATAGGCCATGATACTAGCAAGATTGTTGTGTTGAAGAGAGAATTGAGCAAGTCTTTTCCCGACATGAAAATTATCGGCATGAAGATTTCTCCTGATAGGGAAAATCGATTGTGGTTATCTCAAGATGATTACATTGAGAAGTTCTCAAGAGATTTCACACGAGTAAAGGCAAGACCGTTTGTTCTCCACTTGCAGGTCATTTCAAGTTGTCATCTGAGAAATGCCCGAAAAGTGAGAAAGAGAAGGCCGACATGAGTAGAGTTCCTTACCAGTCTGCGGTCGGTAGTTTGATGTCTATGGTTTGTACCCGACCCGATATTGTCCATACGTTGGTGTCTCTCTCTAATACGGGAAAGAGCACTAGGAAGCCATAAAGTGGATATTGAGATATCTCAGAGGCATTTCCAAGACGTGTTTGTGTTTTGGCAGCGGAGAGCCTATGCTAGTTGGATATACCGATTCAGATATGGCAGGTGATATTGACTTCAGAAAATCTATTTTGGGTTTTTTGATGACTTTTGCAGGGGGAGCTACGTCGTGGCAATCGAAGTTGCAGAAGTGCGTTGCGCTGTTCACCACAGAAGCCGAATACATTGCAATCATGGAGGGTTGCAAGGAAGCTTTGTGGATGACAAAGTTTCTCGAAGAACTTGGTTTACGACAAGACAAGTATTTGTTTACAACGATAGTCAGAGTATCATCCACCTCTCCAAGAACTCGTCATTCCATTCGAGATCCAAGCATATTGACGTCAGATACCATTGGTTTCGAGATGTGCTCGAGTCGAAACAACTGTATTTGGCGAAGGTATACACGAGCGAGAACGGATCAAATATGCTGACGAAGATTTCGCCGAAGGAGAAGCTCAAGACCTGTCGGTGGAAAGTGGGCTTCCTTGAGCCCACAGTATGAGCCAGAGGGGGAGTTTATTGGGTCCGGCCCATATATTGGGTGGCCCATGTACTTGAAACGGTATGTAAAAAAATCACATACAACACACGACACAGACGCGAAGAGAGAAAAGGAAAAGAGAAGAAGAAAGAAAGGAGGGAGAAGAAAAAGTAACAAGAAAATTCAGATTCGAACGTTCCGGTGCTCCGATTTGGTCGAAACTTCGGGAGGAGACTCGCCTCGATGTGCTCTACGCATCTACCGGGTCATATTGGTTGGTTCCTCACTTTTTTTGGGTGGTAACTCGCTTCGACTTTTCTTCGTATATTCAGAGCTTGTAGCTCGAGGAGTATTGGTGTTCCGAGTTTGTAACTCCATGTTCTGTGTGCTCGCCTTGTCGTCGTAGTATTTTCGGTGTGTTTGGATTGTTGTTACCTCGAGACGTTCTCGGGAGGTGTTGTCCGTTGTATCCGTCGAACTTGGTTATAGTGGATTGTTTCCTTGGATCTGTTCCACTTTTGTGCTTATAAGTTCTTAACTAGGGTGAAACTTTCCGTTTGTGATTTATGATATAGGAAAACTTGTTCATTTATGAATGAAAAGCATTTAAATACCATACGGCTGAGAAAAAAGATGCAAAACGGTATTATTGTTCACACATTTTTTGTATATAAGTATCCAAAGAGGAGATTATAGAGACCAATTACCACATTATATTGATACGAAATACCAAATTTTTCGAAGTATAATCAAGAGTTTTATGTGAGAATTGTAGACTTATCAATCATATTAAAACTTTACAAAGGTTTTTTTTATTAAAATAGGGTTTTTTTTTTTTCGTTATATATAAAATAGGGTAATTTTAGCAAAATTACCAAATCGTCCGAATCGCATTTATTAAACGCGACGCGGGTTTAACGCGGGTCTGCTCTTAAAAAATTTAATTGGGCCAAGTTTTGGCCCAATAAAAATGGGCGCCGCGGCGCCACATCTAATAAACGCGACGATGGGTTCAATAAACCCGCGTCGACTTCTTCCTCCTCCTCACTTCTCCTCGTTCTCCCCATCGATTTCGGCCACCCACCACCGGCGAACACCACCGCGAACCACCATGACACAATCCTTCTTCCTTGTCATCGTCGATTAAGCTTCGTTTGGGTATGAAACTCCTAATTTGTTTAAATCTTGATTTTGGTAGTTTCGTTAAATTTCGTCGAATCCTTGAGTTTAAATTTGTGTTTTGGTACGAACGAATTTTACGGGCCGATAGATCGCTCATTGTTGATATTCCAAGATAATCATCGTTGTAACGATGTACATTTTGATGGTGCCCTAGACACTCCCTTGAACGTTAGATGTTTGAAAAGTGCTGCGTGGGGTAAGATTTCATGACCGGTGCGGTTGCATGGTCGTATTCTGGAGAAGTTAAATATATCGTTTTTGTCGTCTATAGTTGTGGATCTCATAAGTAGATCCACACTTAATTACGGCTCATATAGAGAGGTGAGGAAAGAGACACACGTTCGACTTGCCTGTGGATGAGGCGACCGTTACTCTAGAGGACGTCGATGTTCTGTGGGTACTTCCCGTCGATGGTACTTCGGTCAGTGTTGTGATCCCCAGTAAGATGCAGGATCAGTGGATCGTTTACCTGGAGGAGCTGACTGGTTACCTACCTGCTATGGGTGCGTATAAGGGGATGAAGGTGTCTTTGAGGAAGTTTGCAGACTGGTTGGAAGCCAACCAGATCGACGATGACAGCGAAGATTGTGAGGTAGATTAGCGTGCACGTGCATATGCGCTCTTATTCATGGGTTCGGTTCTATTTCCCGCAGCGACGACGTCCTTGACTTTTCTTACTTTGCTCGAAGACATCGATGCCGTGCACACTTACAGCTGGGCGTGCTGTTTTGGCTTTCTTGTATAGAGAGCTATGTACCTCGTGCCAGTGTCAGAAGATGAACATTGGTGGAGCTCTGCGGTTGCTTCAGGTGCATTCTTTTGTATAATTGAATTTTCTTGCGGCGTATACATACTTATTCATTATTTAAATTTTGTGTAGGTATGGGCGTGGATGCGTATATTACCTGTGCAGCCCATTATTATCCGTCATCGAGTGCACATGCTGACCACCATTGAAGATGGACTTAGTGCCCATTCCGCCACATGCTGCGAGGTCTTAAGACGATGTTTATTTAATATTACGTAGTTCATGAAATTTTTACTTAAAATTTTTAATCTATTTTTTTTTATTTCAGGTGGAATGCGCTGTTCGATAATACGACATCGACGAACCCGAATTTTCCTGCGATTTGAGATTCGCTCGATAGCATGTCGATGGAGTAGTTCGTTTGGGCTCCCTACGATGATCAAGCACTAGAGATTATGGCGTTAAGAGTCGAATGTCGACCACCGTGTTGTCGTTCATCATGTCCACTCATAATCTAACATCGCTGAGTGGCACTATTCCGATCGCGTGCTCCGACAGTTCTCGATGATTCAGTATGTGTAACGTCCCGTCCCATACAGGGTGTCACTGTGGCATCGATTCCTACCGGGACCTGTGGGGGTTGGGCCCACCACACTCCGACTGATAGTCTGGTCCCACTGTACCGCCATTTAACCTTTCAGCGTGCTTCGTGCACTCGCTCACACGCACCCTGAGAAACTTCCCAGGGGGCCACCCATCCCTAGATTGCCCCAAGTCAAGCACGATTAACTTCGGAGTTTCTATATATGGACTCCTGAAAAGGTAGGTCGACCTTGGTGATATGAGTAGTACTATCAATTCTCTTAAACGATTCTTGGCCTGACACGTCCATACATTGTCAGTCTTAGGATCACCTCTCATTCGGGTGTCTGATCGGTTCGTTCATGTACCCCTTTGCCTAGAAGCCTGCCATGAGCCGCTCCTTGTCCGTGCACCTCTCTGGCACCGGCGATCACTTCCCGCCCTCATCGGCCCCGGGTGTCACAGTTTGTCCCGCATGTCCCGAGGTATCTTAATGTTGATCTTCATCGACACAATATTAGCAATGTCTTGGGAAGGGATTGGAGGTCGGTCTCGCACAGTATGAAGCCTTGTGGCTGTCTCGATACGAGAGCATCGCCAATGCGAAGGAGATAGCTGGCGGTCCATAGTGCACTCCTGATTATTTTCCATGGTACCGGTCCATCACCCGTCGTTACATTTCTCTATCGACTATTCATATGGGAGATAGTCATTTATCGACAATATGGTTAGTTATTTTTCCTTTTTTTTTCGGCGTGTCATGTAAGAGGTGAACTTGTTATTCATTAGGCACAGTACGTCGATAGGGCCGAGGTGATATTTACAGGTAGGGATCTGCAGGGGGATTATATGTCATACATCGGATGCAACAACTTGTCATTGACAGGCGTCAGTGAAGACTAGGGTTGCAAACGAATCGAATTGAATCGAATACTGTCATATTCTATTTGGATTCGTTTATTTTTCGAATATCGGATTCGGATTCGTTTTTAATTCGAATCCTAAAATTGATTCGTATTCGATTCGATTATGATTCGAATATTCGGATTCGATTTTTTCTTAAATACCTCTATAAAACACAAAATACAAATAAAATAATAAAGAGGCATAAATCTTACAAAAAGGTCATCGTTCAGCAGGAAAATTAACACCAATAAACACAATCAAAGGATTTGATGAAAACCTGTTTGAACTTTGTGTTAATTAGACTTTCTTTTATTTTTATTTTAGCAAAGGATTTGATGGGTTAAATGTTGTGTACTTTCAAGAATACTTAGGCCTAATAGCTTACGTCTGCGTACTTTCAAGAATACTTAGGCCCTAACATCTTAGTATTTGATATCAGTGGGCCAACTTAATTGCATATATTATAGTATATTATATTATTTAAATATACTAAATTATTCGAAACCGAATATTCGGATAATATTCGGAAATTATACGACGAGACGCCTCCGTATCAACCATTTGTGCAACAGTCATCGTCGCGACCGCAGCAGCGACGTCGTCGTCCTGAGAAGCATGAAGCTCCTGTTGACCGTGGCCATCTGCACAGGAATAGAGGACCACGTAGATGTGGCACATGATCACATTATATTCATTAGTTATATTCGATGGATTTTTATTTGTGTTTCTGTTTGAAGATTGTTTTGTATTAGCAACTTTGTAATCTTCCAGTTGTTGCAACTTTTTAGTCGTATGTCGATGATATTACTTCAAAATACTTAAACATACATATAACAACTGACGGCATTGTTGAGGTATATGCCCTAGATGCCGCACGAGGACTGGGAGTACGAGGGCAATTTGCTAGTTTTGTAGTGTTTAGTGATGTAATTTGATTACTTCTATTAATGGAATGAATTTATTCATCATTAATTAATTATTGGATGAATAAATTAAAAGGCAAATTATTAATTAGTCTAAAGATTTCACCTTGCCGTCTGGGTGGATAAGACAAATTAATAAAAGCCAAATATTGGCAGTTCAGTTACTGATTCTGTGGGGACAGAGAGGGGCACCAGTAAGTTGAGATACTGCAATATTAAAATAGTCAACAAGTCTAAGTCTCCAGTAGGGTGACTGGAATGACACGTACGACTTGTTTGTCGATGGGTCCAATATGGTTGTGCCAACCGTTCACTTGGGAAGTGGGTGTAACAACCCGACTTTCTAACTACGTATCTTGGCGGATTTTCGCAGCGTAAGCAGCGGAAAGCCCATTTAATTAAATTTTTTATAAAATATAATACTACAAAAACGTTCGATGTCTAAATCCATAAGTTCAAACCCAAACACATTTTGATTCATTTGGCCGAAGCCCAATAAGTCCAAGCCCAAATTTAAAAACACGAAACATAAACTCGTTCCACAGGTCGCGTCTCATGTACTGCGCCGCCCTCAAAAGTCCGTGGAGTCACCGCCATCAGCCGTCTTACCTACACACGTAAATCCTGAGCTTTTGCCCAGTAGATGAAAATATGCATGAATGCAAATGCTCTCACATCCCAAACTCGACACATCTCGCAAAATGCACGCTCGACTCTTTTATCATATCTCATCATCAACTCAACTCATCTCATCACAATCAGGGCCCGAGGCTTAGGAACTAAAGGCAACACGTGCGCGCAGGGGTCCGTAGCTCGGGAGGCCCCACTCCCCACAAGGGTCAGTAGCTCGGGAGGCCCACTCCCCACATCTCAATCATATAGTGCGCCTTAGTCCTAACCTCACTACTCATACAATTCGACGACCATCAATCGGTCATAAACTACCCCACTCAACATCACTATACAATAATACCGTGACTCCGCACAGTTCTCTCTTCTCGTACCATGTGTATGCAAATGTCGTGCAAGTAGAATGCAACATGTAAAATGCATCATATTAAATAACAACATATCGGCCCGAGATATAATCTCGGCCCGATCTCAAAAACTATCATACACCAAATAATTCGTGCCCGAAGCCCGCATTCTGATTTAATCGGCCCGAAACTTTAACCACCGAACTTTCCCCGAAATTTCACTAAGAGTTCCCAAAATTTAATCCTTTTCACTTTAAGAATCTAAGTTCACAATTGATCCCTAAGTTAATATATTTTAAAATTCTAACGTCCAACTTTCAAAATATCACTTAAATTTTTAATTTAAAATTATCTTTCTAAATTTTTCACTTAAAACCCCAAAATCTCAAAATTTACTTTTTAGAACCCAAAAAATTTCCTAAGTTTCAGATCTGCCCCGAATCTTTAAAAATTTAAGATTTGCCCCGAAAGCTTTCTAGTTCTTTAAAAATCTCCCCCGTTCGGATTTTTACATTCTCAGCCCCTAGATTTTTAAAACTTTTCAATTTAGTACTAGAATTTTTTTAAAATTACACAAAGAACCCCAATTATTTATTCCGAATTTTAAATCTGTCATAAAAGCTTTATATTTCTTTATAAATATCCCCTATTCGTAATTTTACAACACAGACTCCCTGAATTTTGTAAAATTTCGATTAAGTCCCAAAATTTTAAAAATAACTATTTTATACGGCTGTTTTGCGACAGTTTTGGATTTCTCAATGATCACCAAGTAAACGATGTCCGATGGACCTGAAATTTTAACCACAGATAAAGGACTTGCAAATCTTAATTCTGTCCAAAGGAATGTTTAATCCGAGGTCTATATTGTGAGATATGAATTTCTGAACCTCTTGGCCGAAATGGATAAAGAAAACCCTAGAAAACCCTAATTCTCCCCAATTTTTGCTCTATCCTCTTAATCTAAAGTCCTCTATCCTTATTTCCAAATATTCATAGTTCTATAAATTCTCAATCTCATGCTCCCTAAGCTAACCAACGAAAAATTCATGCAAGCAAATTATTATTATCACATAAACACGAAGAATTCGATGAGTAACATGCAAAACACGTAAAATTCACAAATCCTAATATTGTTTACGTATGTAGGTGATCTTCACCTACCTTAATCCGTAGAACGTGGTGTTACGAGTGTGATCCCGACCCTTCGATCTCGAGCTCCTCCTCGCCCGTGAGCTTTTCCTTTTCTTTTCCCTCTTTTCTTTTCTTTCCTTCTCTCCCTCTCTCCCTCTCGGCCTCTCTCTCCCCTTTCTCTCCCTTTTTCTTTTCTTTTATCTTTCTCCACTTATCTCTCTCGGTCCCTCCTCTCTTATTGCATGTGTTTCTCCATTGAATGCTTAGTCCTATTTATTCTTATTATTATGGTGTATTAGGTGGCATTGTATGACTTTGAATTTTTTGTATACAAGTGCTTGGAACATCACTTTATTCTCTTTTCTTCCTCCTTTTTTCGTCACCCCTCCCTTTTATTGTGGTTGAGTTGTTAACTTATTTTTAGGGTAATAAAGTAGGGTATTAATTTTATTTTTATTTTGTTTATTTTAGTTTTGAGTTGGTTTGTTTTGTTTTATTTGCTTTGTTTTGATTCTATTAATATTATAACATTTATGGTCTAAGGTGATGATGTGTTGGGAGGTCCCTTTCCCTTAAAATATTTCGGCCTCTACTATATATTTTTTTTAATAATAATAATAATAATAATAATAATAATAATAATAATTATTATTATTATTATATTTTATTGGCCCAAGATTCTCAATTCTAGTCTATCTCTCACAATTGGGCCATTATTTTTCATTATCGGGTCGAATTCTAAATTCTTGTCTTGACTCGGGAAGAAAATCGGTGTATGTTCGAAATCGACTTCATACCGTCCGAATATTATTAAAATAATCCCGTATAAATTTTACGGGTATTACATCCTCCCCCCTTACAAGAATTTCGTCCCCGAAATTACATCGAAAGAAATAAATTGGGGTAACGAGTCTTCATGTCATCCTCTCATTCCCACGTGGCTTCCTCAACCGTCTGGTTTCGCCACAGTACCTTGACTAACGGAATGTTCTTGTTCCGAAGTCGTTTTACCTCGCGCATCAGAATCTCTACCGGTTCTTCTTCATAGCTCAGATCCGGTTTGAGTTGTTGATGGAGTGAATCACTTCCCAGCACATGATTCGGGTTCGCAACGTATTTGCGTAGGGTTGATACGTGAAATACGTCGTGTACTTGGGCTAACGAGGCGGGTAGTTTCAGTTGGTACGCAACTTCCCCTATTCTCTTGAGTATTTTGAAAGAGCCAATGTACCTTGGGCTCAATTTGCCCTTTTCCCCGAATCGCTTCACGCCTCTCATTGGTGAATTTTTATTTTTATTTTTATTTTATTAAGGCATGATCACCTTCGTTGTATTACAACAGCCCGCGTATCTTGTCTGCATGACTCTGCTGACGACTTTGGGCCGTTTGCATTCTCTCCCGTATTTTTTTTTCCACAGCTTTAGTAATTTCACGAATCATTGCAGGACCCAACTCGCCGATTTCATCCCAATGAATTGGGGATCGACATTTACGCTCGTTCAAAGCTTCGTAAGGCGTAATCCCGATCGTGGTTTGATAACTGTTGTTATAGGAAAGCTCTATTAGTGGAAGGTATTCGCTCTGCCTGGAAATCCAGATTGCACGTTCTCAACATATCTTCGAGCGTCTGGATTGTTCTCTCAGGCTGTTCGTACTTCTGAGGGTGATCTGTCGTGTTGAAGGACAATTTCATCCTCATGGCCTTTTGTAATCTCACCCAGAATTGGGACAGAATCCTCGAATCCCGATCTGAGACGATTGAAATCGGGATCACACGGACCCTCACAATTTTTTTTATGTACAGCTCTGCGTACTTCTCCATGGAACAAGTTTGATAGTTTGGCAGGAAATGGGCTGATTTAGTCAATCTGTCCACGATCACCCAGATTGCATCATAACCCTTTACGATTTTATTTATTTATTTATTTATTTTTTTTTTGCCTCAAGAATTCGATCTAACCGGGTTGGCTTCAACGTTAACGCTGCTAGTTTTATTTCGATCTTCCCGAAATTGATTATTTCCACTCCGATTTGGCACAGGTTCGTATTAACTGATTTACGGCTCAAAGCTTCTGCGACTACGTTAGCTTTTCCTGGGTAATAATTTATCACACAATCGTAGTATTTTGCTAACTCGAACCATCATCTTTGCCTCATGTTTAACTCCTTATGCGGGAAGAAGTACTTTGGACTTTTATGGTCTGTTAAAACCTCGCATCGTTCTCTGTATAGATAATGTCACCAGATTTTCAGGGCAAACACCACGGCTGCGAGTTCCAAATCGTGTAGAGGTAATTTTTCTCGTAGTTGAGCTTCCGGGAGGCATCCGTAATTACCTTCCCGTTCTGCGTCAACACGCACCTCAAGCCATTTTTTTTTGAGGCATCACTGTATAACGAAAATCTTTCGATACCAGAGGGTATTGTAAGAACAGAAACTGTTGTCAATCGTTTCTTCAATTCCTGGAAGTTTTCTTCACATCCTTTCATCCACTTAAATGGAACGTTCTTCATAAGTTAAGTCTGGCTTTCTTCACCGTTATTGTCACGATGAGCAGCTGCCGTTGGATCCAAGATGGCGCGCGATCTAATGGTCAGGATTTGAAGGCTGAAGATTTAATTATGTTCCTAGGATATCGCGCGAAAAGATCGATGGCTGAGATGTTTAAGAAGTGAAAGAATCGGATAGTGAATCGTGAGCATTGGATCAAAAATCGGACGGATGATAGTGAAGGTGCTATTTCGCTTACAGAGTCGCATGCGATTCTTGCTCTAACACGCAGAAATGCAATACCACGTGGCGACTTGTGGAGCGTCGGATTGGATAAAATGGACGGTGAAGATAGATCACTAATTCACGCTTAAAACATGCTTTCTATCTTATTAATGTCGGATTTCCAGTTATGTAATCGCTATGCATCGACTCTATCATGTTTTCTCTACGTCCTCGTATCATTTTCAAAATTGTATACAAGCTCCGAATTTTAAAAATTTTATATCGTTCGACTCTCTTTTATTTTGCCGTTTATTTATTTTAGCTTCCCGAATTTCATCTTGGTCCAATTCCTTCAAGCCCAAATTTTGAAAGAAAGCTCAAAATTTAAATTTCGCCGAATTTCCAAATTGACCCGAATTTTTACCCAAATTTCAAAGCAACCCCAAGTTTGATCAAAGATCCGAATTTTTTGATCATTCTCTCCCTACCTTAATTTAACCGAGATTCTCCTACTAATCTAAGTGTAAAAGTACGAAATCTCTAACTTTCGAACACATCCAGGAGCACATAAAATTCACACAAACATTCACGTAAAGCATATATCAGAAAATCGTAAAGCACATAATTACGTATTAAACTTACAAGCGTAGGCTGATCCTCCAGGCTTTTGAGCGGCAGTACATGGACAGTCTACAGAATCTATAACCTAACGCTCTGATACCACCTGTAACAACCCGACTTTCTAACTACGTATCTTGGCGGATTTTCGCAGCGTAAGCAGCGGAAAGCCCATTTAATTAAATTTTTTTTAAAATATAATACTACAAATACGTTCGATGTCTAAATCCATAAGTTCAAACCCAAACACATTTTGATTCATTTGGCCGAAGCCCAATAAGTCCAAGCCCAAATTTAAAAACACGAAACATAAACTCGTTCCACAGGTCGCGTCTCATGTACTGCGCCGCCCTCAAAAGTCCGTGGAGTCACCGCCATCAGCCGTCTTACCTACACACGTAAATCCTGATCTTTTGCCCAGTAGATGAAAATAAGCATGAATGCAAATGCTCTCACATCCCAAACTCGACACATCTCGCAAAATGCACGCTCGACTCTTTTATCATATCTCATCATCAACTCAACTCATCTCATCACAATCAGGGCCCGAGGCTTAGGAACTAAAGGCAACACGCGCGCGCAGGGGTCCGTAGCTCGGGAGGCCCCACTCCCCACAAGGGTCAGTGCGCCTTAGTCCTAACCTCACTACTCATACAATTCGACGACCATCAATCGGTCATAAACTACCCCACTCAACATCACTATACAATAATACCGTGACTCCGCACAGTTCTCTCTTCTCGTACCATGTGTATGCAAATGTCGTGCAAGTAGAATGCAACATGTAAAATGCATCATATTAAATAAACAACATATCGGCCCGAGATATAATCTCGGCCCGATCTCAAAAACTATCATACACCAAATAATTCGTGCCCGAAGCCCGCATTCCGATTTAATCGGCCCGAAACTTTAACCACCGAAACTTTCCCCGAAATTTCACTAAGAGTTCCCAAAATTTAATCCTTTTCACTTTAAGAATCTAAGTTCACAATTGATCCCTAAGTTAATATATTTTAAAATTCTAACGTCCAACTTCCAAAATATCACTTAAATTTTTAATTTAAAATTATCTTTCTAAATTTTTCACTTAAAACCCCAAAACCTCAAAATTTACTTTTTAGAACCCAAAAAATTTCCTAAGTTTCAGATCTGCCCCGAATCTTTAAAAATTTAAGATTTGCCCCGAAAGCTTTCTAGTTCTTTAAAAATCTCCCCCGTTCGGATTTTTACATTCTCAGCCCCTAGATTTTTAAAACTTTTCAATTTAGTACTAGAATTTTTTTAAAATTACACAAAGAACCCCAATTATTTATTCCGAATTTTAAATCTGTCATAAAAGCTTTATATTTCTTTATAAATATCCCCTATTCGTAATTTTACAACACAGACTCCCTGAATTTTGTAAAATTTCCATTAAGACCCAAAATTTTAAAAATAACTATTTTATACGGCTGTTTTGCGACAGTTTCGGATTTCTCAATGGGTCACCAAGTAAACGATGTCCGATGGACCTGAAATTTTAACCACATATAAAGGACTTGCAAATCTTAATTCTGTCCAAAGGAATGTTTAACCCGAGGTCTATATTGTGAGATATGAATTTCTGAACCTCTTGGCCGAAATGGATAAAGAACACCCTAGAAAACCCTAATTCTCCCCAATTTTTGCTCTATCCTCTTAATCTAAAGTCCTCTATCCCTATTTCCAAATATTCATAGTTCTATAAATTCTCAATCTCATGCTCCCTAAGCTAACCAACGAAAAATTCATGCAAGCAAATTATTATTATCACATAAACACGAAGAATTCGATGAGTAACATGCAAAACACGTAAAATTCACAAATCCTAATATTGTTTACGTATGTAGGTGATCTTCACCTACCTTAATCCGTAGAACGTGGTGTTACGAGTGTGATCCCGACCCTTCGATCTCGAGCTCCTCCTCGCCCGTGAGCTTTTCCTTTTCTTTTCCCTCTTTTATTTTCTTTCCTTCTCTCCCTCTCTCCCTCTCGGCCTCTCTCTCCCCTTTCTCTCCCTTTTTCTTTTCTTTTATCTTTCTCCACTTATCTCTCTCGGTCCCTCCTCTCTTATTGCATGTGTTTCTCCATTGAATGCTTAGTCCTATTTATTCTTATTATTATGGTGTATTAGGTGGCATTGTATGACTTTGAATTTTTTGTATACAAGTGCTTGGAACATCACTTTATTCTCTTTTCTTCCTCCTTTTTTCGTCACCCCCCTCCCTTTTATTGTGGTTGAGTTGTTAACTTATTTTTAGGGTAATAAAGTAGGGTATTAATTTTATTTTTATTTTGTTTATTTTAGTTTTGAGTTGAATTGTTTTGTTTTATTTGCTTTGTTTTGATTCTATTAATATTATAACATTTATGGTCTAAGGTGATGATGTGTTGGGAGGTCCCTTTCCCTTAAAAATATTTCGGCCTCTACTATATATATTTTTTAATAATAATAATAATAATTATTATTATTATTATTATATTTTATTGGGCCAAGATTCTCAATTCTAGTCTATCTCTCACAATTGGGCCATTATTTTTCATTATCGGGTCGAATTCTAAATTCTTGTCTTGACTCGGGAAGAAAATCGGTGTATGTTCGAAATCGACTTCATACCGTCCGAATATTATTAAAATAATCCCGTATAAATTTTACGGGTATTATATTATTAAAATAATCCCGTATAAATTTTACGGGTATTACAGTGGGAGCCCACGATAATGATACAAGATGAATCAGGTGATTATCTGTATTTGGACACTGACTCGTAATCGAACGATCACACGCTTGGATTGTCCTTGATCGATCGATTGATTGTAGTAGTATGCGTGAACCTTAGACCGAAAGGGTTAACTTGGTGTTGATCTTGAGGCCTTGACTAGTCACTAGTTTGCTAGGCCCGTCTTGCCGGTGGCATGGGTCAGCGGCGAAATGCGGTCTTGACTTTTTGATGTGATTGCCGGTTGAACCGCGGAGCGGGATTTACGGTCTCGATTAAATTCGAGGTTAACGTCCTATGGCAAGTTTAATGTGCGGGAAGTTATCCAAGTCTCTGGCCAGAGCATATAACTGACTCACGATAGTCGTGGAGTGCAGTTTCAGAGACATAAACGACATAGAGTCGAGTTCTGTAAGTTTGACTATGGTTACTTTCACTCGACCGGGACAAACGTAAAGGGTTTATACGCATGACGAAAATCTACAGTCGGTTCATGGATTATGATTAGATCAAATTCGTACTCAACTTGGGAACTGTTCGGTACCACGGGGCTGGCTAGGTGAATACCGAACTCCTAGATACCTCCTGGACCGGTTGAGACGAACCAAGAGAGTCGGGTTAAAAAGGGCAACCGATACAACGTCGTCATCAGAGAGCGACAAGGCTAGGTCCTAGATTGTGACATTAGGGTTTGGGGTTTGGCCGAAACCTTGATTGGCCGAAAATACTAAGTGTGACTAGTGAGGGGTAAAATGGTCTTTTCACCTCACGATATATTTTTGAAATAAAATATTTGATATTGAATATTTAGTATATGATTTAAATTAGATTAAGATCTTTATTATTTTCTTAGAGAAATAATATTGTTTAATTTGGAATTAAATAATGTGTCGCCGGCGTGATGATCTTGCGCAAAGAAGGCTTCCCGTTCGTGTGCTTTTGGCGTAGGAGAGGGGCACTACGCCTCGGGGATTCGAAGGATTCGAAGCTAGCCATCGTTAAGAGATTTCAACAAGGTATCATGGCTGATCCTTTATCATCAATACGTTCTCGTGTTTGTAGCCGAGCGATCTTGGATAGGCGGGAAACCCCGTAAAATTTTAAAATTCCGCCATTCTAGGAACGTGGGTCCAGGGACCCTCGGGGATTCTCAACAGGCATCAACACATAGAAAAATTAATTTCACTCATACATAGACATCATAACTACTTAATAAAAAGGCAATCAACGTCCACGACCTCTCATGATGTCTCCGACTTGGGCCACTCTGATCCATTTCGTTGCGAATACGAGTTGTGCGAGGCCTACCCGGCCTTCTTCTGCCACGTCGGTCTTCATTATGTACCAGGAAAAAACCACCAGGCTCCCAATATCGTTCGTCATACAATGGATGAAATGTTCCCTGATATGACTCAAAGTATGCTACTTTACTGTAGAAAGGAGCAATGAATTGTGTGCTAGTAACATTCCACCGGCGGCACGCTGCCAGCGCATGAGAACATGGAATGAAATGCATGTCCCATTTTCCACAAGTGCACGTTCTTCCTTGAATGTTTACCGCATGTTTTCTTTGAGTCACCGATGAAGAAGTATACACCTCAGCTGTTTGCATTCGCGGTTCAAATGCGGTTACGAAATGGCCGAAAGAGGCATTTGACCAGTCACTGAACATCCTCCACGCATAAGGAGACCATTCGTTTCAGAACTCTCCATCGCCGCAGCTGCCTGTTGATACCTATCACGAAAGTATTCGGCACATCGATGGAAGCTGAAGTCGACTATCGCTTTAGGAGGCAGTAAGTGTAGCACCCGGGTCCCGTACGCAGTCTGGCCAGTAAATTTGCATTTGCGATCTATGTGACTGCATATAATTTTGTGCGCACGATCCTGTCCTACGTGGTTTTATGAAATTACGTGCCTAAGTGATTATACGAATTTTGTATTAATTTCGTGCCGTGTGATATCTAACATACATGGGAATTTTCGAAAGTTAGACTAAGAGGAAAATTGGGTTATAAGTTAAGGATGGACCCCAAATGCTAATGGACTAAGTTTAAATGTTAGGCCCAATCTACTTAGAGTCCAACTTTGATAAGAGTTGTAGAGACTAAGATAAGTTTGGTAAGAAAAATCGTAGGACGAGACTCCCTAAAACAAGGGATATTCACGTCATATTCCATCTCCTTTGCTAAACATCCATCTAAAAATCATTTCAAGTCCACAAAACTCCATAGATAAGAAACTAACGTGAGCTTAAGCAAAAGATGAAGGAGAAGTCGACTTGAAAATCACGCAAGTTGAAGAGGTTTAAATGATTACCCAGGTTTAAATTCTTACCCTAATTTTCGTAACCTCATTTAAGTAATAGTGGACCTTAGAGGTTATAAACGCGAGAATACATATTATTATTAGGGGTCGTGCGACTTTGATTCTCGAAGGGATGTTCTAACCTTAGTTTAGTGTTCTTGAATTCTATATTAACATGTTTTAGAGATTTTAGGCACGAGAAATAAGGTTAGGAATGCATTTTTAATTAAGCTCGAACTTTAGGGTTTTAGGGGCTCGAATCGGACTTCAAAATGTTATTGAGAAAGATAGCTTTTTGATCTTTAAACACGGAGTCTCGCAAATTGGAAAGTGTTTTTGTAAGAATGGGTTCGCGAAACGGAAGCTTCACGAACCCTAAGACGCAAACCATAGGGATCCCAGGGTTCGCGAACCCAACACTTCCACGCACATAGATTCGCGAACGAGAGTTTCGCGAACCCGACGAAGTTGGAGAACCCAAGACATTTCGCGAACCTATGCGGGTCATGACCATTTGGCGAACTCAAGCCACTTCGCGAACTCACATAATTCACGGGCCGAGCAAATTTGGCGAATCCATGAAGTTTGGCGAACTCATCCACTTTGCGGGCCGAAAGAATTTGGCGAACTCCGTTTCACGAACTCCACTCGGCGAAATGATCTTAGGAGGGTTTGCGAATTAGGAATGGGTTGTTTTGCGAACCCCATGCAAGCCGCGAACCTTGGAATGAACTTGGCGGGCCTTCACTTCGCGAACCATGCATAGTTGGCGTAACTCAAGCTTTGCAAACTCATAACATTTCACGAATCCAGTTTGGCGAGCTTGGAAACTTCACGAACCCTAACCGACAAGTCGAACATTTGGCGAATCCACGACTTGGCGGATCCATGGGAGTTCGCGAACTTACTAAGCGGCCTAAGGGATTCGTGAATTTGAGGCCTTGCTAGAATAGAGAAAATTCGCGAAATTTACTTAGCGAATTTAAATAGGGATCAAAGCTAGTTTACGAATTTAGTGCACTTCACGAGTTCTAAGTCTAAATTAGTTCACGACCTAGGAATAATTCACGAGTCGTTCAAGTTTTATGATTTCTAAGTCTAAAGGCAGTTCACGACTTAAGTAAGATTCACGAGTCTTGGCCTTTCACGAATTAACATTAATGAACTCTTCCCAATTAATTATCCTTTAAAAGCAATAATAAATATAATATATCGACACTTAGGAAATTCAAGACTCTTGCTATTGAAGTAATTTAAATAGTATACTAAGATTAATATTTTATGCTTAAGGGCGAAACTCGGGAAATTCGTCGGGTCTGTAGCTAGTATTCGACGTGCGACAGGTAAGTAGAACTTCAACTACGACACATCACTTATTTGCGTATACCTACTTATGTGACTACGTGCCTCTGTGATTATATGATTATATGAATTAATTTATAAGTCTCCGTGGTGAGTATATTTGGTCTTAGTTTGCATTAAATATTCACGAGCGTGCATGAACATATGTGGGCGGGATGTGCGACTGAGTATGCATATGATTGTATCGCTTGAAAGCGATTGATACATTGCCGATGTGGGCATGTGTTGTCGACTCGCAATTGAGTCAAGGTCTATCTACTATGCCACCAGGGCGGCGTTTAGCATCGTCGTAATATTATGTAAATATGTGCATATAAGATTATGATTGGGCAATGCCCGTGGCGGTAAGGTGCGACCTGGAGGGTGCGACCTGAGGGTATAAGCGACATACGGTGGAACCCTGGTGTAGGCAACCTCAGCGTGGGCTACCAGCTTGAGCGACCGCCGGACAGTCGGGGACGGCCGGGTGCATATGGCGACCTAAGAGAACGATGTGCATCCTAGGGTACGGCCATCCGGCGTGGACCGCTGTCGTATTTGTCCTTGATGGACGTGAGCTCATTGTGGGGCATAGTAAGATTAGCCGAGGGCCCTGAGTGATACTAGTACGAGTACTAGGTGCATCGGCATGGATCGCCTTTGCGGAGCATTATGTGCATCGGCGCGGATCGCCTTTGCGGAGTGTTATGTGCATTGGCGTGGATTGCTTCTACAAGGAAGGGACACGTGCATTCATGCATAATTTCTGCTTACTGAGCCACGGCAGTTCATTCCTTACGTTATGTGGTACCAGCGACCACGATACGTGATCGCTTTTGGAGGTAAGGCCAAACTTTTGAAGCTTCTCTCTGCTTTTGGGGTGGAAGTGTGTGTATGGATGACGACCTGTGAGGCCGGGCGCATAAGAGGCTTTGTTGTGCCGTCATACATTTTCCATGTAATTAGGTCATGTATGAAATTTAGAAACTGACAAGTATTCTTTGACATGTACTGAACAAGGTTCCATTATGTAAATGGAAAAGAAAAATTTTATACGCAAATTTCAGTACTCTTTCCTAAATACAACGCATTAGGCACGTAGGAATACGCTAGAGTAAGTAGAATAGGGTTCGGGTCCTGACAATAAGCGAGGCCCTTTGAATCACCATTAAGTTCTTCTGAGATGTTCGTCGTCATTAAACCATACCTAAGTCCACCATCGTGAGCAAATGTCCACTGTTCTCGATCAATCTTGCGCAACCATTCATACACTTCTTTGCGCAGACTCTTAATATGCTCCATGATCCGTTCAAACTTTTCCACTGTATGCGCCATCCCTGCTCTGTGGCATAATTTTTTTAGATCATTGTCTTTTTAACTCCTTGTTAAAATTTGATACGACGTATGCACTCCATTCGGTAACCTATAAGCATCGAGTTGTTCAGCTGCGGAAAGTAAACATGCATCACAGTTCGTAAGTAATAAGAACTAGTTTTAGTAAAACGAACAACTTGATATACTTTAAGTAAAATACCTGGATGGCAATCTGAAATTTGGGATACCGCGTAACGCTCCTATACATGAATATTAAGTAAGTTCAATAACCACCTCCAAGAATGTGTGCCCTCGGATGTAAAGATGGCAAAAGCAAGTGGAAAAACTTTCCATCGAGTGCACATGCAATCAACATTTTATGCTTGTATTTTGAATATAATGCGTACCGTCGACACAAACCACTCTACAACAATGGTTGAGGCCGTCAATGCAAGGTTTGAATGCTCAAAATACATATCCAAATTTTTTTACTCCGGACATATCTTTAAGATGTCACCACTTCACCACCGTTCCGGGGTTGTAACGTTGCAACACTTTCATGAATATAGGAAGCGTTTGGATTGAAGTTTCCCAACTACCATAAACAATTTATTTTGCCCTTTTGAGGCCACGCCATGCTTGAATGTATGAGATGTCGTACCCAAAGGTATCCTTTACGAGCTGCTACACATTTTTTGGTAAATATTGGGGTCGTTCTTTACCGTTTCGATTAATATTCTCGCAATTTCATTTCGCAACACATTGCGATGGGTGCTAGCCACCTCGTGCGTGTAGCATGTGTGAGGTCCTCCGTATCTCGTTACCTTCCAAAAAATCTTCTCGATTTGAAGACTGCTCACAATTACAGTTGTCGTTGTGATTGCATCTCACGCTCCATACGGTTCTATTACTTCCAGTCACGTGGTACTTGTAACATCTCGTCCCATACCGGGACCTACTTGTAACATCCGTCCCTACCAGGACCTGTGGGGTTGGGCCCACCGCACCCGACTGCTAGTCAGGCCCCACTGTATTACCACTTAACCTTCCAGCGTGCTTCGCACTGCATGCACCCTGAGCTACTTCCCAGGGGATCACCCATCTCAAGGTTTCCCCAAATCAAGCACGCTTAACTTCTTAGTTTCTATAGATGGACTTCCGAAAAGTAGGTCGACTTTGGTGATATGAGTAGTACTATCAATTCTCTTATACGATTCTTAGCCTGACAATCTCAGGATCCCATCTCATTCGGGAGCCGCTTCTTGTCCGTGCACCTCTCTGGCACCGGCGATCGCTCCCCGTCCTCTTCGGCCCCGGGCGTCACAGTACTCACGTCTAACAACCCTCAAATGGTAATCGTTAACATCACATTTCAAATGATCTTTGCTATTAAAAGTCATACTACGAGAAGTACGGGATCGTCCCTATCGTAAAAATCACCACCAATTTCGTCAACTTCTGGGGGAGCCATTTGATAAGTGTATTAAATAGCATCGCCTGGTACAATGCTCGGGTCTCTTCTGGTTCTACTGGCATATCAGTAGTTGGTCCATCGTTGTTATCATCATCTTCTTCTGCGGGATCTGGAAGATCGTCTAGTGCACCACCTTCGTCATCAGCTTCAGAATCGCTAACGTCACTGTATTGCACGACGTCATGAACGATCTCAGGCTGCGCCACCGTCGAACTAGTAGGAACACAACGGCTACTCGTAAGGTATATCTCCATGAGGGGCGTCGAACGAAATATTTGTCAACCCTTCAGTAACTGATGTAATGTCAGGAAACGAATAAGTCGGCGCGGGATTTGTGTACTCGTCGGGAGCATCTATGTTGCGATCGAACTGAAGTTCTCATTTGCCTCAACAAAGACCTCAATATAATCAAGTTCAGCGTCGGGATCCAAGAAGTATGCGAGCTCGGCATCATTAGACATTCGTAGGAGCTACTGATATAGCCGAGTGTGTTGATAATATTCGTTCTTTACCCGAACGATTAAAGAGAAAGAAGTGCCATTGACGTAAGTCATGTCGTACAACATATTAAGAAATTGATCGAAATTGGCTTCGCGATGAATTCGACGATAACTGATGGGTTGAAGATTATATCGAATGGTGTTTGATTTGTTTACGATTTCACTGCCAAAATAGACCACTATTTGAATTTTTCTGGACACGATATTGAATATCTACGAAATTTTATGAAATTTAACACTGAAACCGCGTGTTTATATAACCAAAATCGTCGTCTATATTAAAAACGACGTCGCATGTAATTACAGCGTCATCGCGTCCATTAGGCGCGACGCCGAATAATTATTGCAGACAACGCGTAATGGGCCGTCACGTCGATCACGTTAGTGGGCTGCATCAACGCGTCACGTGCATTTAACGTGACGCTGCGCCCAGTGGACGCGACGTTCTCTAATGTTGGGCCAGAAATGGGCCCAACACGTTTTTTAAAAAATGTGGCCCGTCTTATTTCGGGCCACCTCATCGTCGCGGCTAATAACCACGACGCCGCGTTTAATAACAGCATTTCGCTCTACTTTATTAATTTTGATCGAAAAATCCTATTTTATTAATTTTGGGTTTAATTTGCATTATTTTAATAAAAAAAAACAAGTTACAATATCTAACAATATCCTCAAAATAATTCTGTTGGAGATAGATCTAGAGAAATTTAGAAAAAAAAAATATACCTAGTGGCAATTTAAAGTTAGGAATCAGTCCCCACTCGTTTGATTTTGCGATTCACTACCTAAAATTAATTTTAGCTCCTCAATTGTTAAATTACTATAATGCCCTTTTATATTACATAATCTACTAAATGTTAAAACCAATTTTATTTCATGTGATCTTTACAATAGAAACAAATAAGTATATCTATATTATTCTTTATTTCATGCCGATCAAAATGACATCCATATCTATATTTTTCGGAATTCATAAGAATTAGAATTAATTTTTCAAAAATGGTGCAACATGAGACAATTAATACATAAATTTGGGGATTGAATACTTAAAATAGAGACAAAAGTACCTAAATTTAAGCAACTAATACCCATATTTACACAAAACGTACAGTAATTAAGCGACATAGGGTGATTAAAATTGAATCAAATACTTTATTTATATGCTAAAATACCTTAATTGAGACCAAAGTACCTAAATTTAGGGTTAAAATACTGATATTTCTGCAAAAAATAATTTGCATTGCACCGGGTCATCAAAAACTAAAGAAGTTTGTTCGCAAACTTAATCTTAAACTAACTCAAGTACTTGTATTCGATGTTAAAATACCTTAACTGAGATCAAAGTACCTACTTTTGGTAAAAAAAATAGTGATATTTATGAAAATGATTTTAGAATTGAAAAGACTGATTAACGATTAAAATGGATGTTTTCGTAAGATATCTTACATCGCACTACATTTATCATTAGAAACAAGTATTTAATCGCCAAATTCAAGTATTCTATGTACGGTATATGATTAAAAGCAACCATTTTAGTCTTAAATAACTCGCTTTATTTTGGATGTATTTTCCACATAGATATATGTATTATTTTCAGAAAAATAAGTATTTTCCTCTCAGTTTTGATTTTTATCCCATGAATTCAAGTACTTGAGAGTGTCTGAATGTGACTTTGGGATCAAGCTCATTTGTGGACGAAATACTTGACAATTAGGATGATACATCTAAGGCTAAAATGGTTTAAGGCTAAAATGGTTGGTATTCATGAAAAGATCAATGATGGAATGTATATTAATCATCACAAACACAAAAAGAAGCTTTCCCACAACTTTTCATTTTAACTAACTTACATACTTGATTTCGAGGGTAAAATACCTAAATGTCGACGAAAAATACCTGATTTGCATACCAAATATCGATATTTACGAACGAAATACATGTCAATTGGGGTGATAGATCTAAGGCTAAAATGGTTGATTTTAATGATCATGGAATGTATATTAATCATCACAAACACAAAAAGAAGCTTTCCCACAACTTTTCATTTTAACTAACTTGGATACTTGATTTCGAGGGTAAACCACCTAAATCGTTAAAAAACGTACCTGATTTGTATACCAAAATACCAATATTTATGAACGAAATACATGTCAATGGGGACGATACATCTAAGCTAAAATCGTTGGTTCTCATGAAAATATCAACTATGAATAAACATTGATCATCACAAACACAAAAAGAAGCTTTCCTACAACTTCTCATTTTAATTGTGCCTCATACTTGATTTCGAGGATAAAATACCTAAATCGTTGGGATAAATACCTAATTTGAGTTTCGAAATACCGAACGAAATACATGTCAATTGGGATGATACATCTAAGGCTAAAATGGTTGGCTTTCATGAAAAGATCTATCATGGAATGTATATTAATCATCACAAACACAAAAAGAAGCTTTCTCACAACTTTTCATTTTAACTAACTTGGATACTTGATTTCGAGGGTAAAATACCTAAATCGTTCAAACAGTACTTGATTTGCATACCAAAACACCAATATTTATGAACGAAATACATATCAATGGGGACAATACATCTAAAGCTAAAATGGTTGGTTCTCATGAAAAGATCAACTACGAATGAATATCACAAACAGAAAAAGAAGCTTTCCTACAACTTTTCATTCTAGCTGTGCCGCATACTTGATTTCAAGGATAAAATACCTAAATCGTTGGGATAAATACCTAATTTGAGTTTCAAATTACCGATATTTATGAACGAAGTACAACTTTTCATTCTAATTGGTGGTGACTGTTGACGTGAGCAATTTTAGGAGGAAAATTAGTTTTAATTAAGGAGTTGATTATGAGTTAATGTAATTGATTTGCTTATTTTTACGCTATATATTATAGCCGTTGTCTAGGCTTTACTTTAAGAAGTATATGTGTTAATAAATAGGATGCAATGAGATGTATGTAAGACACGAATGAATTCATTTTACTACTCCTAAGTCTACTACTCTTCATGGCATCAGAGCCTTCTTTGAAATTATTACAAACCACCCTCAGTTGTTAGTCTAAATCTCCACCACAATAATTGTTGTCGAGACCTTCTCTTGACAAACATGACGGAAGAAAACAAATCATCATCGATTGTTCCACATGAATCTCGAATCATCGTACAAGACAATACGTCGTTTCCATATGGGATCATCTTAGATGATACGAACTATCCCTTATGGTCGCAACTCATGGAGATGCGGATCGGAGCTCGAAACAAATCTGGATATCTTACAGGTGCAACACCAAACCCAACAATGGATGACGGGTCATTAGAAACATGGATAGTTGATAATAATCGGGTTAAGAGTTGGTTGATTGAGTCCATGAGTCCACCCTTGATGCAACGATTCATCCGCCTTCAAACAGCCAAAGAGATCTGGGAAGCAGTAGCAAAGACGTTCTACGATGGCTCAGACGAAACTCAGATCTTTGAACTGAACCGAAGATCGTTCTCTACTCACCAAAAGTGGTAGATCCTTATCTTTATATTATAACGAACTGATTGGCATATTTCAGGAAATCGATGCCCGTGTTCAAACGAAAGAAGAAAACGCTGAAGTAATCGTACGACTACACAAACATGTGACTCGACTTCGAGTTCATATCTTCTTGGCCCGTCTTGATCTAGAGTTTAATCAAGCGCGAAGTGAAATCTTGCGAAAAGATCCACCACTAGATCTAGAGTCATGCTAAGCGTATGTGCGTAAGGATCACAATCAGAGACAGACAATGGAGGAACCCAAAATTCAATCAGATAGCATGGCTCACTTTACCACTCGAACACGACCTACAAATCAAGCTTAAGGTAAAAAGTTTGACTCTAAAGGGACCGGCTATACTTGCGCTCATTGTGGAGAATAAGGACATTCCAAGCAACGCAGTTACGAAATTATTGGGTACCCTGAATGGTGGGATTTTACAAAAAAGCCACGAAAAAAGTCCAAGCTGCGGCCAACACTACATCAAATGAAAGAGCGGTTACATCGATGCCAAATACTGCTATAGCACATATTGCGAAAACCGATGAGCCAGGTCTGCCTAAAACTTATCTTACCATGCATAATACTTGGATCATTGATACAGGTGCTACTGACCACATGACCAACGACCCTACTATTTTTTCTTATATTCGCTCTTCAACTCAACCTCATATATTAACGGCCAATGGTGGAGTTGCACTAGTTACTGGTGAAGGCCCAGTCGAATTGTCAAATTCTATTAATCTTGATAATGCACTTCTCGTACCTTCTCTTTCATCTAATCTTTTATCCGTTAGCAAAATCACAAAATCATTAAATTGCGATGTCGTTTTTGGGCCTGACAAATGTCTTTTTCAGGATGTAGCAACACGGAGGACTCTTGGTTGTGGTATTATACACCAAAACTTGTACATTCTTGTTTTACCAATTACAAACCATAAGACCCTTGGCCAAGCAAATATTGGGGAAAATCAAGAAAATAAAGACATGGCTTGGTTGTGGCATCGCCCTTGGTCATCTTTCATTCACTTATCTTCGCAGATTAAAACCAAGTTTGTTTCTACATAAGAATTCTATTTTTAGTTGTGATATTTGTGAAATGGCCAAAAGCCACAAAAACTCTTATCCGCCTAGTTATAATAAGAATAATACACCTTTTATGACTATACACTCTGATGTTTGGGGACCTGCTCAAATACCTTCTTTATCTGGTGCTCGTTATTTTGTGACGTTTATCGATGAATGTACTCGTATGATGTGGATCTCTCTCCTACAAAAGAAAGGAGATGTTTGTATTATGTTTCAGTAGTTAGATAAAATGGTGGTATCTCAATATAACTGCCGAATTCAAGTTCTTCAGTCGGATAATGGTGGAGAGTACATAAACTCTAACATGGATATCTTCTGCCGAGAAAATGGGATTCGACATCAAACTTCATGTACAGGTACACCACAACAGAATGGGTTGGCAGAACGAAAAAACCGTCAAATACTTGAAGTCGTTCGAGCATCCCTGTTTGGAATGAACGTGCCTCGAGAATACTGGGGTGAAGCTGTTCGTTCAGCTGCATATCTTATTAATCAAACACCATCTCGAGTTATTGAGTTCAAAAGTCCATACCAGAAACTTCGCGAAGTTATTTCAGCACCGAGTGAGTCGAATCTTGAACCTCGTGTATTTGGGTGCACTGCGTATGTCCACAAGGTAACAGGTAAATTAGATCCTCGTGCTATTCGTTGCATATTTGTTGGATACGCAGATTTTAAAAAGGGATACAGGTGTTATGATCCTATAGAAAAGAAAATGCATGTAACTCGAGACGTAACATTCCACGAAGATCGTCCTTTTTTCAGTGAACATGAGTATTATCTTCAGGGGAGAAAACGCATGTTAAAGATAAGACTCATAATAATTTACAACAAGAGCAGGTTGAGATTGAGCTACTATCAGATGTGGATGCACATCGTGAAAGTATTAGTTGTAACCGCATCCTCGAAGATCAAGCGACTTCTCGAGTTACGCCATCACCTATAGAAACTTCAAATACAGCTCCTCAGGTTACATCTATACCACATTTTTTGGATGCGGCCCCTCAGGTAACATCGTCACCTTTATCGCCTATAATATCTGAGTCGGCCCCTATAACGAATGAACCAAGATATCCTGTTCGGGTTAACAGAGGAGTTCCAAAAGTTCAATATGATCCTGATTTTACATCTAAGAATAGATATTCAATCAATAATTATACCTCATCTCATCAGTTGTCGAATTCTCATGCAAATTTTGTAAATCAGTTATCGCATGTCTCTATTCCTAGTAATGTGCAGGAAGCATTAACAGATTCTAAGTGTAAGAAAGCCTGATGAGATGGAAGCTTTGCAAAGAAATCATACATGGGATCTTGTACCCTTACCAATGGGAAAGAAAACGGTGGGATGCAGGTGGATTTTCACAGTCAAGTTATGTTCGAATGGAAGTATAGACCGCTACAAGGCAAGACTTGTTGCTAAAGGGTATAAACAAAAATACGGCATTGATTACGAAGATACTTTTGCTCCTGTAGCAAAAATAAATACCATACGAGTACTTATCTCAATAGAGGCAAACTTGGACTGGCCACTACGCCAATTTGACGTTAAAAACGCATTTCTAAATGGAACGCTAGAAGAAGAAGTTTTCATGGATCCTCCCCCAGGAGTGAATGGCAATGGTAAAGTTTGCAAACTAAGAAGAGCTTTATATGGATTGAAGCAGTCCCCTCGAGCATGGTTTGGACGACTTGCAACTTTTATGAAAAAGATTAGATACAAACAAAGTGATGCGGATCATACACTCTTCGTCAAACGAGTTGGTAAAAAGGTAACGGCTCTTATTGTATATGTTGACGATATGATTGCTACAGGAAATGATGCAGTTGAAATAGTTGCTCTTCAAAAAAGACTTGCGACGGAATTTGAACTTGAGGACCTTGGGCACCTGAAGTATTTCTTGGGCATTGAAGTGGCAAGATCTAAGAAAGGGATCTCTCTTTGCCAACGAAAATATGTGTTGGACTTGCTATCTGAAACGGGCATGCTTGATTGTAAGCCTGTTAATACTCCTATTGAAACAAATCACAAGCTTACTATTGATGGTGACCAAACTCCAACCAACAAGGAAAGGTATCAACGGTTGGTTGGGAGGCTAATATATTTATCGCACACACGTCCTGACATTGCATATGCTGTAAGTATTGTCAGTCAATTCATGCACGCGCCAAGTGAAGATCATATGGAAGCTGTTTATCGGATCCTACGATACCTAAAATTTTCCCCAGGAAAAGGGTTATTTTTTGCAGGAAATGGAGATTTAGAGATCAAGGGATATACAGATGCAGATTGGGCTGGAAGTCAAATTGATCGCAAGTCTACATCTGGATATTTTACATTTGTTGGAAGTAACTTGGTAACGTGGCGGAGCAAGAAACAAAAGGTTGTAGCAAGATCTAGTGCAGAGCGGAATTTCGTGGGATGGCTCAAGGAATATGTGAGTTGTTGTGGATAAAACGGATTCTATCTGATCTTGGTATATGCCCAACAAAACCGATGATGTTACAATGTGACAACAAGGCAGCCATAGCAATTGCGAATAACCCCGTTCAACATGGAACTAAGCACGTGGAAGTCGACAAACACTTCATCAAAGATCACCTTGAGAAAGGAACAATAGCTCTTCCATTTGTCACATCAAAAGATCAATTAGCTGATATGCTAACAAAGGCTATATCCGGAAATGAGTTTCAAAGCTCACTTAACAAGTTGGGAATGATCGACATACATTCACAACTTGAGGGAGAGTGTTGACGTGAGCAATTTTAGGAAGAAAATTAGTTATAATTAAGGAGTTGATTATGAATTAATGTAATTGATTTGCTTATTTTTAGGCTATATATTATAGCCGTTTTCTAGGCTTTACTTTAGGAAGTATATGTGTTAATAAATAGGATGCAATGAGATGTATGTAAGACACGAATGAATTCATTTTACTACTCCTAAGTCTACTACTCTTCAGTGACATGTTCTTATAACATTATCCGGTGTAATACAAATTATTTTCCGCATAAATACTTGTATTTTAAACCTAAGTTAGGTACTTTGGTCTCAATTAAGGTATTTTAGCATAGAATTTAAGTATTTGATTCAATTTTAATATCCATTTGTTTATGTGGCTTAATTACTTGTACTTTTTGGGTAAATATATAGTTGCTTAAATTTAGGTACTTTAGTCTCATTTTAAGTATTTAATACCCAAATTTGTGTATTCTTTGTCTCGTGGTGCAGAAATTTTGAAAAATAATAATAATTCTTATCGACTCCGAAAAATATAAGATATGGATGTCATTTTTATATGAAAAAAAGAATAATATTGATATTTGTTTTTATTGTATAGATCACATGAAATAAAATTGATTTTATCAATTGATAGATTATGTTAATATAAAGGGTCAATTCGAAATCAGGCCCCATTAAAGGTTTGAGTTCGAATTCAGACCCTGTTTGAGAATTTTTTTAGGTTAAAGGACTCATTTTGTGTGGTGTAAAAAGTGGTACGAAAGATATATGAACTGGTATAGAATGATCGTTTTGTGTTACAAACTTTGAACATACTGGTATGTCAAAGCAATAAAGTGGTACTGCAGAAAATAAACTGGTATCAGATGATCATAAATTGGTACCGAATTATGGTTTTGTGGTACAGAATTTCAACATACTGGTATGTAAGAGCAATGAAGTGGTACTGCACAAAAATGGGTCTTTAAAACTAATTTTTTTGCCAAGATGGCCTGAATCCTAAATGATAGTTATGGGAGGGCCTGAAATGAAAATGCCCCTAATTTAGAAGGGCATTATTGTAATTTAATAATTGGGGAGCTAAAACTAAATTTTAGGGTGTGGATCCCAAAAGAAAACGTAGAGGGTCTTATTCCTAACTGTAAATTGACATAGTTACTTTTCTCTAAAATTCCTGTAGATGGAGTATTTTAAACTTCAAGAATCATTTTCTCTCTACTCTCTAGCGAGTAGAGCTTCCCTTTCCTCTATCTTCACTGAGGGTGGATGGAACCTAAATTCCTTCTTTGATGGAGGCTGAGTTTAACATTATCATTCCACAAATCGTTACCATGCCGTCTCTTCCTTTTCATCCGTGAAAATCAGGCCTAAGACCCAATTTACTCCAACCGAGATGTCGAACATTTGGGGAAAGAGTGAGAATGGAAGGTATCCCTTACTTAGACAAGACAGAGGAAATAGCAGGTCTAATGAACAATATAACACTATCGGAGACAGAACGAGCTGGAGTGAAAGTGGAGGAAGCTGACGTCCTCAATAGTATAGAGGAATGCAAGCGAAGCATTGTAGGCAAAGTGTTTGGGGAAAAGCGTACAAGCTTTCTAGGACTCAAAAGCACTCTTCACAGGATATGGCCAGTAAAAGAAAGTTTTCGGGTGGTTGAGTTGGGGGATAATCTTTTTCAGTTCATATTCCAAACTTTGGCTGATAAAAGAACAATCCTAGATGGCCGACAATGGACTTTTGATCAACATCATCTCATTATTAAAGACTGGGATGAGGAGGTGGTGCAAAAAGGATAGGAGTTTCATCTAATCGAGATGTGGGTTCAAGTGTGGGGTGTGCCCAGACAACGGCAGTCGAGAGCAGCTGCCTTCAAAATTGGCAAAATCTTTCCTAGCTGTTTGGATGTGATTCTCACGGAAACTGGCGGAAATCATGGATGCCATATCAAATTAAAAGTGACATTGGACCTAAACAAACCTCTTCCTAGAGGGACTTGCATGATGCTGAATGAGGTTTCTCATTGGATTATGTTCAAATATGAGCAGCTGGCTATGATTTGTTTCTATTGTGGAAGAGTGGGTCACAAGGAGAAAATGTGAAAGAGCCAAGGCAGCGAAAATAGGCAATTTAATCCCTGGACAGTATGGAGAGTGGATCAAGGCAGAAACTACAAGAAAGAAAACAGAGCCTTCAGCTAAGAAAAAATATTCACGCAATACTGAGAAAGATGAAAAGGTGGTGGACTCCCAACTGGAGGAACATGTTCCAGAGACTCTCAAGCCCAACGTCAGGGTTGTAACCTCAATCCTGATGAAGATAATGAAGAGAGAAATGAAATTGATAATGTCAGGAGCATACATACTCATGTTGTTGCAACTAAGGAGATCACACAAAAACTAGACCAACCTGAGAAAGTTACCAATTTGGAGCAGGATTTTAGCATCAAACCAACTGCCCTTTCAGTGAATAGGATTGGAGAAGTCGACAAACCGTGTGAAGCTCATTTGATAGCAAGAAGCCCCCTGAAGGAAATTCAAGTTTTCCAGCCAGCACCAAGATTCAGGACCTATAAGACTGGGAAGAGGAAACAAAATGGGACGACTAGTATGGATTATGAGCACTGTCAAAAGGAGCAGCCCATCCACAAGGAGCCAATTATAGGCCTAAAAAGAAGCAGGGAACTGAAGGAGAATATTATTCAAGAAGGGGAACAGAATACTACCTGTAAGAAAAAGAAAGATTCAGAAATCTGGGATCAACATCTGAAGGTGGGAGCTACCAGCGAGGGCTGGTCCCACCTATCCAAATGAGTATCATTATGTGGAATTGTAGAGGTTTGGGAGGACCCTCTACAATTTCTCAAATTAAGGAGTCCTTAAGACTCCACCTTCCCTCACTGATCTTTCTAAGTGAGATTAAGAAAAAAAAAGGGCATTTGTTGGAATGATCTGCAAGCAACTAAAACTTCATGATCGGTGGCACCTCGTTGATCCTATTGGCTACAAAGGGGGGCTTTTGGTGGGATGGAGTACTGATGTCACCATCATTAACATCATATCTACTAGTTTCTGTGTGGAAGTCTGTTGCAAGCTGCATGGAATTCAAGATCAGCTTTGGATAACCTTCGTGCACAACAGCACTTGTGCACAGGAGAGAAATGAAGAATTTCGTTTTCTACTTCAGGAGAGTAAACATTGGGGAAATCTTTGGTGCCTGGGGGGTGACTTTAATGAAATTAGATCTCAGAGTGAAAAAAGAGGGGGTCTTGTCAAAGGTGAGGCAACCTTGCAAATGTTCCAACTCTTTCATTGATGAGATGAAGATGAGTGAGTTGGGATTTGTTGGGAGGAGCTTCACTTGGACTAACAATAGAGGTGGGGAGGACTTTGTCGAAGAAAGACTTGATAGAATCTTCGGCTCTTCCCTTTGGATGCTTCAATTCCCCAGATCACAGGTTACTCATATTGACAAGCATTCTTCTGACCACAGTTTGCTTCTACTTACTCTCAAACACCTGAACAGAAGACTCAAAAGAAGATTTATCTTTGACATGCGATGGATAAAAAAACCCGGTATTAAAGAAGTGGTGGAACATGCTTGGTCTTCTTGTATTGTTGGGAATCCCCACTACCAGTTGTCCCAGAAAATAAAAATCTGCAGAGTAGCACTTTTGAAATGGTGTGGATGTTGGAAAACCAATTCGGGGCTGCTTATTGAGCAAATAAACAATAAACTTTCTGAACTCAAAGAAAACGGTGGATCAACAGATTGGAAGGTATGGGAATCTCTCAAGGCGGACCTTCATCGAGCCTATAAGGAAGACGAATTGTATTGGAGGCAGAAATCTAGGGTATTGTGGCTTAAAGAGGGAGATAAAAACACCAAGTTCTTTCATGCTTCAACCATTCAAAGGCGAAAAGCCAATGCATTATTAAATCTGAAAGGAAAAAATGGGAACCATTGTTCTACATTTGATTCCATTGAGGCTGAAGTTTGTGGGTACTATCAGGAGCTTTTCACATCTTCTGATCCTCCTTGCTTGGATGAGGCACTTAAAGGGATACCTTTGGCCATTTCTCACTCCACGAACCAACGGCTCACGGCTCCAGCATTTGTTGAGGAAATCAGAAAAGCGCTTTTCTCTTTAAATCCAAATAAAGCCCCGGGGCCGGATGGTATGACACCTCTTTTCTTTCAAAAATTCTGGTCCACCGTCTACCTTGATATTTGTCATTCTGTTAATAATTTCATGAGTCATAGTAAACTTCTGAAATGCATGAACCAGACACTTATTACACTTATTCCTAAGATTAGGGACCCGGTTTGCATTGCTGATTTTAGACCCATCAGTCTATGTAATGTGACTTATAAAATTATTTCCAAACTCCTTACCGAAAGACTCAAGCCTTGCCTTGATAATATTATCCACCCTAGTCAATCAGCCTTTATTTCTGGGAGACACATTCTTGATAATGTTACCATAGCCCACGAGTGTATGCACCACCTTAACTCGTTGAGAAAGGGAACAGTGGCATTGAAACTTGATCTTGCCAAGGCTTTTGATAGAGTTGAATGGTCCTTCCTTACCCGCATTATGCAAAAAATGGGATTCGACTCTAAGTTTATCGAATGGGTCAGAGTTTGTATTAGTCTCTTTTCTCTTCAATATTGATGGCATAAACAAAGGCTATGTCATCCCATCTCGAGGCATCGGACAAGGAGATCCTTTGTCCCCGTTTCTGTTTCTTATCTTGTCTGAAGGACTGTCCAATCTTATTTGTCAAGCTACCCTTGATGGGAGATATAAGGGGCTTAAACTTTGTAAGGATGGACCGAATGTATCTCACCTCTTTTTTGCAGATGATTCTCTGATTTTTGGAGAGGCTAGTGTTGAACAAGCACAAGTGACCAGAAACATCCTCGACCTCTTCAGCCTAGCCTCGGGACAAAAGGTCAATCTGGAGAAGTCATCTATTTTCTTCAGCAAGAACACCAAATCTGAAGTAAAAGAAGCTATCGTTAGGATCTTGGCTGGAATCAAAGAAGAGAAAAAAAAAACAAGATACTTAGGGCTGCCTCTCTTCATTGGAAGATCCAAACGCGAGACATTTCAGTTTGTGGCTGATGCGGTTAAGAAGAAGGTGGCTAATTGGAAATCGCAATTTCTCAGTTGTGCTGGAAAGGAAGTCCTCATCAAATCTGTGATTAATTCTCTTCCTATCTATGTCATGTCTTGTTTCAAACTTCCCTTACAACTTTGCGGAACTTTCTAAGATTGCAGCTGATTTTTGGTGGGGACTTAATGATCAAGGGGGGAGAAAACTCCATTGGAAGGCGTGGAACAAACTCTCAAAAGACAAAGAATTTGGTGGCCTTGGCTTCCATGAGATCCAATCCTTCAATGAGGGTTTGCTTGCCAAACAATTATGGAGAATCCTTACCAATCCAAATCTACCGGTGGCCAAGTTACTCAAGGCGAAATACTTTTCAAAAATGACCTCTTTAAAGTCTTGCCTACAACCACATCATCATGGCTCTGGAAATGTTGGCTCAAAGCAAGGCATGTTTTGATCACCAGTGCCGTTTACAAAGCTGAAGATGGTTCATCCTTTAAGTTGTTTGACAACCTTTCTCCAACTCAGAGGATTGGATTGAAGCTTTCGTGGACCGGCGACAAACGAGGTTAGTTCTCAGTTCATTCCGCCTATAAAATGTTAGCTGCGTGTGCCGTGCAAAAATCTGAGGAGAGGAGTCTGAAGGCAGTGATCGAGGTGCCAACATGAAAAAATTATGGCTCTTCGTGTGGAAGCTTCGCATCAAGAATAAACTTAAGCATTTCCTTTGGAGATGTGTACATTATGTTCTTCCAACAAAGCTAAACCTGAGACGAAGGGGGGTTATTCTTGATACCATTTGTTCATCATGTGGGGAAAGCGAAGAGTCTATGGAACACATTTTCTTTGACTGTCCTAGAGCGAGTAATATTTGGAGATTAGCACCCTTGTCTTGGAACATTATGAAGAGTGGTTTGAGAAGATTCAACGATTGGTGGGAATTTGTCTGTTCTGGTCCGCAAAGGAAGTCTTCCAACATAGAATTCAACTTTCAGTTTATATTCTTTGGATGTTATGGAAGACGCGTAATCTCTGGCTGTTCAAAGGTGAATGGAGAGATGATAGGACTGTTGTTGAGCTCGCAGGGTTCGAATGGGCTGAATTCCTTGACAACTGTTGAACCTAGTATTCCTTTTTGGCATTCTGATGGGTTTCTAAATTGCTGTAGGGTGTTGCACACCAATGCAGAGATCATCTACAACTGAATTTTCCTTCATTGTTTTTTGTCATTTTGATTTCCTTTGCAGTGTAGTTTCTTACATTGTTTTTTGATGTTTTTTTGGCTCCTTGTGAACATTGCCTGCCTATCTGTGGATTCGTAAACAGAAGGTTCATGGGCTATTTAGCCTTGTAAAAAACTTTTGACATCAATGAAAAAAGCTATCGTTTCTGTTAAAAAAAAAAAAAAAAAAAACAGAACGACGAATAATAGGTAAACACAATCATTAATGATTGTTCTTACTGAAACAACAATAGCGAAAGAGAGAGGAGAGCGATAAACGAGATGCTTTGGTCGCAAGATCAGAGTAATTTATCTTAGGGTTCCAACAAATTCCGCGTTCTTCGTTCGTCGATCAACCAACAAATTCCGCGTTCTTCGTTCGTCGATCAAAGCTAGCAGGGCGTGATTTCGCGTCTGAAGCTTCCAATCGACAATAAGCTGAAGGCGGAACCATATCTCGAATCGAAGGGTTTGCTTATTTCAACCTGTTAAAAAGGGAAAAGCAAATTAACTTGCTGAAGAAGATATGTGGGATTTGTTGGCATGGCTTCTTTTCTTTTTTATTACCGTCTCTCTTCTCGTTATGGTTGTTTTCCAGGTAATTAACCCCTTTTCCCCTTGTTAATGTTCCTGTGCCGTATATTATATCGATTGTGTCGTAATGGTAGAAATTCTGTGGAAAAGTTTGATTTTTATCAGATTTTGACAAGTATAGTTTCTGGGTTGGGATTTTGTTGATTGCTCAAGTAAAAAAAGATATCGAACTAGTTTGGAAATTAATGGTTTCCCATATCTTGATCGGGTTAATTATATGACATCTTAATGACAGTTGGTTTTTCCTACTACTTTCTACGGTTAGTGAGTAATTGTATTGAATTGTGATTTGTCGTTTATCCATCATTTGCATAATAAGCTAAGAATTATGCTCATGGGCATAGGCCCAAATCGATGATTTTTTTCGCATAATTGGTTCTACAATGCTTTGAAAAAATCACAGATTAATGGTGCTTTTACATCCTCTTTACGCAGCTTATGTGCTTTGCGGATCTTGAATTTGATTACATAAATCCGTACGACTCAGCTTCAAGAATAAACAAAGTGGTGCTGCCAGAATTCATTACGCAAGGATTTCTATGCTTCCTCTTCCTTATCACTGGGCATTGGGTTATGTCCCTTCTATGTGTTCCTTACCTTTACTACAATGTCAGATTGTAAGATCAATCTTACCCTTTTCTCGATGATGTCTTATAATCTTCTATGCATTTAGCATCTTATTGTTGCATTTGATCCTTCTCTCTATGAATACCTCATCAAGAATCTTCCTTTAATCAGTATACATACTCTCTATCACCTCTCTTCCTTTCCCCTTGTGTGTGTGCATATGTGTGTGTGTATATTCACTAAGACGAGACTCGTTTTGTATTATCAGATACCTTCGAAGAGAACACCTTGTAGATGTAACAGAGATCTTCAACATGCTCAATTGGGAGAAGAAGCAAAGACTCTTCAAGCTTGGTTATATCATACTTCTACTTTTCATGTGCTTGTTTTGGTACGTATCAATGAAACTTCTACTCGTCATAGTTTTCTCTTTTCAAGTTATCACATCTCAAAGCTGCCTGATTAACTATTTATTATCTCTTTTTCGTTATTAATGCGTATATGTATATATATATATATATATAATTTATTTTTTCTTTGGATGTGTAGGATGATTTACAGTGCACTTGAAGATGATGAACTTTAAACCCCACTCTGTTTCGCTGCTTTCATTGGATATCAGTGAAGGTAGAGACAACCTCGGCATTGTTCGATGATAATTTGTGTTATTATTTTCTTGTCTTACTTAATATATTTTCCAGGTTAAATTGAGTACAGTTCAGTGAGATACGGTTAAACGTGTAATATAGTTTTCTTTGCTTGATTTTAGGGTCCCTATTCGTTTCCTTGTATAACACAAATTTCAATACATCATTCTTTTTAATTTTTTTTAAACAACGAATTGGTTCGATATTATTTTCCATATCACCGCATTTAACAATTATGTGTATCTTGGAGTATCAAATGCAGAAGAAAATGCCAATTTGAATAACTAAGACATTTTAGGAGATTACAATCATATTTCAAGGTTTTCACCACAAAGTGGCAGTCTAGGTTTTGCAATAGAAGTAAGAGAAGAACAACAACTAACTCTAACCAAGGCCAGCAGTTGAATCATTCCTAGGTGCATCTGCCTTAATCCGAGATGGCCTAACGATTCGATCGATGAGCCCATATTCGAATCTTTCTTGTGCGTTAAAACGCTTCATACGACTCAAATCCTTGTGAACCTGCCCAGAATTATTAACACGTCTTAAAAAGCAGCTACCATACGAAAACTTAACCCGAAGATAACAAACAATCCATGGTGATCAATCACCTTTTCGACTGGTTGGCCAGTTTTCTGGGCCAACTCTTTGAAAAGATAGTCTCTTATCTCAGCAGCTCATCAGCCTCATTACGAATGTCATCAGCCTAGAATCAGAATGATATTGTAACACTGAGTATGCATTTGAAATGAAAGCACTTTATAACTTTACAGATTACGAATAGAGATGATCTTATTCAAACCTGACCGCGGGCAGCTCTAGCGGGAGATTGCAGCGCGATTCTTGAAAGGGGCATAGCAAAACGATTTCCCTTTTTTTGAAATCAAAAGGAAGTTTAAAAGAATATGTATATTTGTTTCCTATCTCTTTTGATGATTTAAACCCAAACATTGTTTAAGTGCAGCTAAAAAATTGCACCTTTTCTCCAGCGGCGAGCAGAAAACCTGCAAGATTATAAGAATAGCCCACACAGTGAGTGCCAATGGGACTTTTCAAGCTTTGCATCGTACTCGTATATAGCCATACTAGGAGTTAACTGCAGCAATAAGAGAAACAAATGAAAAATGGATAATATCTTTGAAAAAAATATGAGTGAATTCGAGAATAAAGAAACTAACATCTCCACCAGGGCCATTAATGTACATATAGAGCTTCTTCGAATCATCGATGCTATCGAGATACAGCATGGTCGCAAGTATTTTTGGTTACTGAATTCCTCGTCTATGTGTTGCCCAATGAATCCTCGGTACTGAGATTGTAAACTTTTATCGAACATGAATTTGGCATTATAAATATTGAAATAGACTATATATTTGGCCAAGAAAATGACAATAGAACTAATTACTATAAGAAGCAATTTGCAAAACATACAATTTAAACTTACAAGAGCATTCCATAAGTCGACCCATTGCCAAGTTCCTTCGGCTGGGTTTCTATAAGGCACTCGAGGTGTTCCAATAGGCATCATCAAGACACGGCCTCGTGTTGCTTTGCTGTTTTTGCATCTGAAGTTTTTTTTAAGAATATTAATTGCGGTGAAAATATTTTATTAAATCAATAAAAAACACAGTAGGATGTAAGATTTACAATCTTGGTTGGCTGAAAATTTTCATGGACGAGAGATCAAGGGCTCTCCAGCCCACAAGATCATCAACTCAACACGTCAAAGGTAAAACTGGAAAAAGAATTATCATTTTATTTTCCTGACTTGAACGAATGAACTTGCTAGGAATTTCTGATAAAGAAGAAAACACTAAGAACAAATTTACCGAAAAAAGATTATCATTTCAACTACCAACCAGGATAAGACAAAAACACACATTGAAGACTGATAAAATAAAGTGAGAGAGAGCTCAAGCTTTCAAATTCATAGACATTTGAGCTCAATTTTTTCAAGATCAAAATCACTGAATGAATGGCGAACTATGGAGGATAAATAGTGCAGTGATTAGGCAACGCCAACAAAATCAGAAAATAAAAACACGTGACATATTCAATAGAGCTCAAGTAACAAACATCTTCACCCAGCACATGAAGGTACCTGAAGCGAGTGCTTTTGTGAACTTTGTCGTGAAATTCGACATTTATACTGCGCTGCCCAAGCCCACAACAATCTGTTCAGTTCCGAAAAAAAAAAGGGATAATCAAGGAGTAAATTCCAGCTCCGTACGAGGAAAAAGAACCCATTTTCAACAATAAATTCCTGCAGCAACGGGCGGGGCAACTCACTAGGAAGTTGAGCTCTTAAACCCACATGAACTTTGCTTCCACAGCTGCAAACGATGAAGGACAGTGAAAAACAGATGAAAAAACGCAAGTTATAGAAGAGATAGAACAGCACAAAATACCTGAGAGAAGCCTCGGCTTTAGGTTGAACGTAAGACGAGATTGGGGTTACCATTGATACTGTTGCCACAGGAATTGGAGATAGGGGTGTTCAAATTAACCGGAAAATCGAAAAAAACCGGCCGAACCGTAAAGAAACGAACCGAAAAGACCGGACCGGAAAAACCGAACCGAATTGTAAAAAACCGAACCGAACCAAATTAAAATGGTTCGGACATCGGATTAAGCATACGTAAAACCTAAAAACCGAAAAACCGAACTGAAATTATCATACTACATTAAAAATAGAAAAAATATCAAAATTTGTTCTCCCATAACGTAAACAACACAGTAAATATAATTTCATTGGTATACTTATCTTCATTTTTAGGTGAATGTTTTCCTCACCAATCAAAATACTATTTTTCTCCCAAATAATTTGTAGCATCTTAATGTTTTTATATTTTGTTTAAATTTTGTTCCATTTTCATGTTGTTTTTTTTACCTTTGAATTGTTTGCTACATGTCACACTTCATAAATCTTCTTTATTAATAACCATAAATTGTTTTACGTATTTTTATCTCATAATATTTTTTTGTTGATATTAAATTCCTAACCGAAAACCGAACCGAAAAATCCGAACCGAATTATAAAAAACCGAACCGAACCAAACTAAAACGGTTCGGATATCAGAGTAAGCATACGTAAAACCGAAAACCGAAAAACCGAACCGAAATTTGAAAAAACCGAACCGAACCGACCAATGAACACCCCTAATTGGAGATTAATGCTAACCGGGTTTTCGGATACCACAAGAAAAGATCCGATCCGTATTAATACATAATGGCCGGGTCCGAGATGGTATCAGAGTCCATTGGGCCTTAACCCTTTATTCTTTTATAATTTGACCCAACGGTCAACACTTCAATTTTTTACCTTGTGTATAATAGCTTTTAAGCTTTGGTTTTTATTATTTATTATTTGCAAGTGGCTAAATTATACTCTTTTATATAAAGAGCACAAGTAGATAAAAATGTAAATTGGTCTGTCAATTGATCAATTAATTTTTTGCATTAATTACTATTAAAATTTTGAAAAACTTGTTAAAATACATAGTTTAACCACCTATTACCTTATTCTATTTTTAGTATTTCTTTTTTTTTTTGGTCGAATGAATGATTCATTAACCACCTGAAGCATTTTGTTCATACATCAACTCTCCCTACACAGCAAGTCATTCAAGTAAATGAGGGGTAAACAATCCTATTGTAGAGGCCCAACGCAGCTACATTCTTAGCTTTGCAAACTGCCCCAATTCGCGCCTGCATCTCCTTGGTTAGAACCCGCATAATCTGTTCCTCAGTCAAGCCCGCTGTTGCATGCATTCTCTTATTACGTTCGCACCAGATATGATAGAACATGGCAGAGTACAAGCCAATAAGATACAGTGTGTCACTTTCCTTCTTCTGCCCAGCTCCAGCAACCAGCCGCAGAGATCACCCAAAGAGCAGAATCTCACATCCACTTCCAGCCATTCGTTCATTTTCCTTAGTAGAGTCCGGCTAAAACTGCAATTCACCATTAAATGCTCCAACGTTTCCTCCTCCCTCGTGCATAGAGAACAGCTTTTATCACTTAACCTAAAACCCCATTTGAGCACCCTCTCCTTCGTAAGCAACCTCCTTTGCACCAGAATCCATACAATGAAAGAGTGTTTCGGTATAATATACCTATTCCAAACAGCTTTGCAGAGAGGAAATGGGCTTGGTGTCCTTTGAGCCAGTCATAGCCAGATCGGATAGAATACCTCCCATCAGCAGAGAACAGCCACTCCCCCCCCCCCCCCCCCTAACCAGCCTGGAACTTCCATTTCAGCCTATTGATTTTCTTTGAGTGCCAGCTTGAGTCCAAAGCATGGTTGTACTCCCAGAGGCAAGTGCCCTTCAAATATACCACATGTACCCATTTGATCTAGAGCGAGTCAGGTTTCTTAGTGATGTCCCAAATTTGCTTCCCTGCTTGAGCCATGTTCCAAGACACACAGTCTCGAATACTCAGACCACCAAACTTCTTCGGAAACAGACTTTGTCCCAGCTGATCAAAGGCAAGCTCTTCCCATTCTCTTTTCTACCCCACAGAAACTCCCTATAGAGGTGATCAACCTCCTTTGAGACTGCTTTTGGCAGGATAAAAATAGAGCCCCAGAACCCAGTGGTGGCCAACAGGACTCAGTTAATCAAGCACAGTCTTCATGCATAGGATAAGTGCCTTGTGGACCAACATCTCAGCCTTGATGTAATTTTCTCTATCAGAGCTTGGCAGGTCTGTTTATTCCATTTAGGTGCCAGTGGGACTCCCAGATATCTCATGGGATATCTACCCATTTGGAACCCTGTGATCTGTCCTATCTGTAGAGCATTGTGGCTCGAAAGCCCAGCCAGGAACAAATTAGATTTATTCTTGTTGGCCTCCAAACCAGAAACAGATTTGAACCGGTCTAAGACTTCTTTGATCACACTTGCTGTTACCTTTTTACCTTTGCAGAATAGTTTTAGCATTTCACTTACAATCCACTAATAATTGATTCTATTTTATTGCACACACATAAGGTGTTTTAGAATTTTTTACAGTAAACCCTCAATAAACTGATACTCGAATAAATTAATAATCTATCTAAAATAATAAAAGTTTATGGTCCCGACTTCGGCCTTTGTAAAAAATAATCAAATTCCATAAGATAATAATCTTTCAAAAAATTCCGTTATAAATATTAGGTCCCATTAAACTCTACATTAATAATTCATATATATATTGCAACTATAAATATTTTGGTATTTTGCTAAAAGATGAACATTTTGTTACAATTGGATTCATCCCTAATTTTTTCTATTGCGGTCAAGAGGTCCCGTGGCAATAAATATCATTGTTAATTGTATGCACTGATTTAACATAATATATGAATATATTTAGTTACAAACAAATTGGTTGATGGATGAATACAATCGATGAAACATATAGAAATACTAAATTAGCTTAATTTAAAAAGTTCTTTTAATTAATAAAATATTAACGTATCGATATATTAATATCTCTATAAATTAATAAAATTTAATGATTCCAATGTTATTAAGTTATAATGTTCTTTATTTATTTATTTAAATCTAATTTAAGGTTTAGGCTCATCCTAAATCCAAGCCCCTCGAGAAAAAAAATGTGATAACTAAAAGCTACAATTTACCAATCCCAAAATACAATTCTATTATCTCCAAGTTGCATCTTGCAATTTCTTCCTCCCTCGAGAAAAAAAGTGATAACTAAAAGCTACAGTTTACCAATCCCAAAATACAATTCTATTATCTCCAAGTCGCATCTTGCAATTTCTTCCTAAATGATCTGAAGCTGCTCTGTCCTTTATCCGACCAACGAATCGATGAAGTCCTTCTCCATATGTCAGCGACGAGCGGCGAGCTCAAACTCGGGCTATCCCCACCTCCGCCCTCTACATAATCTGCAACGTAAGAAATCTTATCGCTACAGTAAATTTTACGGTGCGTTTGGTATGCAGAATTCGATTAGTAAAAGAAAAAGGAAAAGTGCAATGGTACGCATTGAACAGTTGTACTTCACGCTTCGTGCATCGTACAATTATACATTTCCCTTTCTTTTCCTCATCGAATTCGGCATACCAAACGGCGCCTTAAAGAGAGTTGAGGCTCTCAAGGTCTTTCTCTTTGAAGGGAGGTCACAGTATCGAATCTCCACCCTTTCTGACTATCTACCAAATTCTTTGAGCGAGTCCGTCTACATGGACATTGTGATTTATCTGATTGGCATAGTTTGCAGACTACTGCACTATTTTCCCGGGATTTACTTTGTCCACACTCCAAAGGCCAGTTTTTACCGAGTTACTCAAAAAAAAAAGAAAAAAAAAAGAAGAGGGTTAAAAAGGTGGGCGATAAGCGGTTATTAAATTACCTGAAGATGGAGGAAGTTGGTACTGCCTCTTCAAGAACTTCGAGGCTTCCCTATCTTTCTTATGACATAGTATTCGTATCAAAGTGTGGGCGTCCCCGAGATAGTTTTGGCCGTTTTTGTTACGGGCGATCGATATGCCTTCTTCGCTTGATTCCATAAGCATGTGGATAAGAGTTTCCGTCTGTGTTCGAATTCAGGAAATATAAGACGAATTGTCTGAAAAAAGGAGGAAAAAAAAACGATTCGAGACGTAGTAGTTGTATGAAAACCTGAAGCGAAAACAAACTTAGGATTTGGTTGTAGAATTTCGCGTCTTTTTCGACCGACGATCGAGGGAGGCCTTCTCCGTCCGCAACAAACATGTCCTAAGCAAAATTCAGAAAGTTCATTGTAGAAAATAGTTAAAATTCATATGATATCTCAGTATTACTAGTAATATCTTGGTCGTAAATGGTATAATAAAGAGGATTTTAAGCTCACTTTTAGCATATTAAAATCTTCCTCGATGAGTTTAATATCCGTAGCAGAAAAGGCACGAAGAGGGCCGCCGTCGAGCAAAACTCTCATAAATCCTTCCTATAGCAAAAACAATGAAAATCGACGAAAAAAAAACCAATAAAATGACGTAAGAGATATTATTATTACGAAGAGCCATACTTGTGAAGCTTTCCAAATGCTCGAAACGACCTGATCTCTTATCGTATCGTCTATGAGGCTCGATATGATATTGAGGTCCTATTATTACACCGTACGGTCAAATGTAAGAGATCTGAAAAGTCGAAGGATGATTCTGTCGATCAAAGAATTTCTTACTCGGTCAAATTCCGGAAGTACCCCTTCTATACGGTGCCCTTCGACGCTTCCTCGATAAAGAGAATTCAAGAACGAATCTCTCATGTCCCAGAAAACGATTTTGGCTCCTGCGATAATCATCCATGAGAAAAAAAACGTCTTTAACGTAAACAACGTATAAAAATTTCTCTAACACAGGATAGATTACGACACGAAAAGAAAAGAAATTCAATGGGGTTTTTTGTGCACATGATGTTGTGTACTTTCTCAGGCAGTGAGTTACATATAGCATTGAATCCACAAATAGAAGATGTCCACCAACATAGACACAGATCAACAGCATATAAATAAACCAAATTAAAGACCAAATTAATACAAGAACTTTATTACCAAGAAAATCACTAGTTTTTGTAATAGCCTGAGCAGCAGAGCCCTTAATGCAGTCCAAGGTAGCAACAAAGAGCTCAGTAACCAATTCACCAATCGAATCGATTGCGTCAGAAGTCTCTAAACTATTGTCAGTAGCTGAAAAGAAATTGAAAGCAGATCGAAACATTAAACAGAACGATGATTATATGAAAGAAAAAAAAAAATAATGCAGATTTTAGAAATAACAAGACTTACAGAATCGGTTGGTTTGGTATGATACAAGAGATATCCATGATTTTTTTATTCCATCTTCAAGCACAGCAGTTTGTCGTTGTATATACTTGATAAAGTAAAATTAAAAGCAGAAGTTAATATCAATAAATTATACAAGCGACTCATTCTATGCTATTCAACGGATATGCCGAAAAATAAGGTAAGACGAATCTATTCAAAAGGAAATGAAATAAATTTTGCACCAAACTCGAAATGTGTTCAATCTGATGCAAATCTTGGAAGCTGTAAGATCATCCAACTGACTATAATTTTGATCCTCGACAATCGAACTTTCCGATACTTTTCTCTTGACAATAGGAAAAGCTGCTTCTTTGTAACGAGTCAATGGAGGAGAAGGTGGATACAAGTTTTGCTTGTCAACTGCGTTGAAATAGGGGACAATAGTCAATTATATATACAATAAGTACGCATTTCATTGAGATTATGACAGTTCAGCAAAATTTAACTCTTCGAATGCAAAAATACATTAAACGTTTCGAAGGACTTTACCTAACTGGCTAACCACTCTTGACAAATAGGAATCGAGGCTGTGGAAAATTACTGACAACAGAGCTTGTAAATGAGTAATGTCCATTGGTAGACTCCATTCGAAAAATCGATCCACTGTCTGCAAATCATGATAAACATATTATATACAGAAAAAAAGGGGAAGTCCATATAGTTCTTCCGTAATGATATGAGTTATCTGTCTACGAAGACGAATTCAAAGAAATAAATTCATGCTAGATTGTCTCCAGAGGTAAAATAAGTAGCAAAATCAGTTTTTTTTTTAACCGTATTAAGGCAGAAAATATCAATGACATTTGTACCTCTTCTATGATTCTAAACACTTCAACTGCTGATATTGCATGCTTCTGCTGAGATGACAAAGGCTCCCACTCCTATATGTATGGAAAATATATGCCTCGATTATATATTTATCTTCTTCAAGTGAAGATTTAAAACAACAATTCGGTTTTTAATGGCCCGCATACTATCAATCACTAAGTGATGAGTTAGTTACCTCAAGATCAAAAGTTCGCCCAGTCCATTCCAAGATCCGTTCATTTTGAGAAACGACCCAATCAAGAACGATGGATCTTGACAGATCTTCAATCTGAGAAAAATTAGAATAAAATGAGATCTAAGAAAGCTCAGAAAAGAGTGGTTGGTGAAACAAAAACTATTTATACACAGATTGACAAGCTTTAATTAACATCTACGAACAATATTTAATCATTAACGCAACACGAAAAACCGTAAAACCTAAACCCTAAACCATTTGCATAACTGAAAAGTTTTTCACAAACACTGCACACTTCAAAGCCAGTTACGTTCCCAAATTTTTATAGAAGACAAAGAATTCTTGCATATCGACCGAACAGAGTATTATCAAAATCACAACAGGTTTTGAAGGACAAACAGGGTAAGGATCGAATTCTTGGCCATATTGTTGGTTATCTTCTTTACAAGCTGAAGCACAATGTTGGATAAGGCAACGCTCAAACGCATAAGCCTCAGGCAGAACTTTTTGGACATCCTCTCTGATGCTTGTCACGTCCTTGAGGAATAGTTCCTGAAGATGAGAAAGGTGTTAAATTCAATTTATCAGATACAAAAACAATCTTTACAAGTAATATATAAACTTACCAGTCTTTCACCGTAAAACCGATGCAACATTTTGGCTGATATCTTAACACATTCAGGATACCAACGACTGATTATGGGGCAGAATAGAGAGTAATCCTCCTCAGCAATCGATCTAAGTTCCTTGGCAAGTATATCCAGAGAAGGCATGGTTTTATCAGCACAAACCTGAGAACATAGTGATAGGACATTGACTTCGAATTATCATCTGTTTAAAGTACTTTTTGATTAACTCGTTAAAAAAAGGAATACCCTGCTGCATGTAGCATTGAATGACTTCTCAACATAAGATTCGATCTTTTCGACGACAATCTCATGAGGAATGAGAGATCCTGTAAGCTGTGAAGGTGAAAAGCTAAGTTTCTGAATAGAATTTTGAGTAATCGGGCATCAAATGGAGTATCAAAGGACAATGTATAAGTCTGAGCAGTATAATCTTCCTAAAAGGAAGTGGAATGCCATATTAGAAAAAAATTTGCAATCCACTAGAAAAATTACAATTCTGATCAATCCAGAGATCATTTGGATTCCATTAGTAATGAGGATTCGGAATATCACACATTGATCAATTTTGTAGCCCACATGATACATTTTAGATGAAAGATTCCCTTTTCTTAATTTATCACGAGGAAACAATAAAGTCACAGGTTTGTTACCTCAATGCGTCGACGAGGAAACAAATCCTTAACTGAAGTGAGTAACCCCAACTTTAGCACTCTCTCGAAAAGTGGCAACTTCTGAGAAAATTGAAATCCCTTTAAGATATATTATTAAGGAGACAAAATAATGCATATTTTCAAACTATATAAGTGCAAACCTTACTAAAATGAAGGTGATAATCCTCAAGTTGGTAATCACACCACGAACTGATAGAGGAAAAGATTGATTCAATCAAATTCGGTCTGACTTCACGTCCATCAGTCGAAGAACAACACAGTAAGCTCTTCAAGTAAGCCACTTCGCTCTCTTCATAAGTTTTAGCTGATAGAACCTTCTCAGCTTCAGAAATTGCACTGTCTAACAGTAACGTCTCTTTAGTTGAAACAAACTGTCACAAGGTACAAAACAAACTAGTGATCGAATTTTCACAAAATCAATCACATGACTATAAAAGTCAATTCGAAACACTGCCAATGTGAATGATTGCTGAAAGTACAGTCGTAGCTGTTACTACCTGCTGAAAAAGCACCCATGAAAATAATCCATTGTGCAGATTTTCAGTGATTCCCAACACTGGCCAAGTCAACTTCAACAACTTAAGAACCTCTTCGACTTCCTAATATACATACTCATCATCTCAGCGTATAAATTACTAATGGATCAGAACTAACATTGACCACAAAAAAGAAAATTCAAAACCTCTATTAGCTGACTTTCTTCGAGTATATCAAAGATGCAAAAGAGTAGCTTTTCATAGAGTCTGATGTTCAGATGATAACCACATGTCCAATAGTATGTTTCACCCTCCATGCCAAAACGTGGGGGTAAAGATGAGAATTCAAGCGCAACTTGTCTTAGTGTTAAGAGGACATCGCTCCTCTCAGAAGGAGACATCTTAATATCCCACTCCTGGCGATGAGAAGTGATAAAAGCAAGAATAATTTAAAGACATTTCTTTTTTTTTTTCCTTTACGAGAAGCAATGTAAGAAGATTACCTCTAAATTTCTTATCTTCGCAAGTAATGGCATAATCGGTTGCATCTCCATCTTGCTCTGACTAGAACAAATTAGTTCTTCAAAGGTGTTCGCCTGTGCCAAGAGTTGGGGCAAGAAATTTGATGGCAGAAGAGATCTCATATTTGGAATTCAGGAGAAAACGATGATTCTCATGAAATTTATGTACATAAAGACACACCTGTCGGTTTTTCCAGTGAAGGTACAGTTTTGGACTGATAAAATCAGACCTTAATATTCCAGTCAAAAGCGTCAGTGATAATTGTGGAACATCGAAAATTTGTCCATAAGAGTTCACTGAGAAGAACTGCGTTAACTTTCGCCTGATTAATGCATCAGTTGCTTCGGAAATCTGATACGGAAAACACAGAAGTTATTTCTAGACAGTATCAGCAACCCGTAATCATGAAATTTGAACGAAAAAAAAAAGAATTAATTAGCAGGGATTAAATGAAACAAAGGAAGGGCGGGTGGTTTTGACAACATGGATTCCAGAAACTCAAGCCTTACTTACACCTTGGAGAAGCTAAGCTACTTTAGTCATTAAGAACTGACTGCTTTATAAATTGAGGCTATGGAAAACATTGCACAAAGTGCACCATGTTTAATCGTATCCAACACTTCCATCACAAGCTTTATTCTTACACATAACTTCATATTTAGTAATGTACATCTTTGAAAAAGAACAGCAAATGACACAAGTAAAAGATATAACCTCTACTTGCCTGCATCTGAACTCGAATTGTGTCAAGGACCTTCAAATGTGGTTCAGGCGATTCAGATTCAATCACATGTTTAGCTTTTCTATTCTTGAACCCCGCAAGAAGTTTAGAATTTTTCTCTTTCTTTATACCTTCGCTCGGTTGAGTTTCAACCCTTTAACAAGCAAGAAGCCAAATAAAGCAAGAAAGTATAACATTCTACACGAATAGTAGTATCATCCAGCGCTATAACATAAATTACCTCTCAAAATTCATTTGTTGAACCAAGAACAATCTCTAACACAGAGACGACATGAAACATGATAGGCAGGAAATCTTACCCAGAAAAGATTGCGCAAGCAAGATAAACTTCATATGCAGATTCACGCAAGTCATCATCCTTTAATCCTTCAATAAACCAAAATATCATGTCTCAATCTACTCAAGCCACTCAACCTTTAGTTCAAAAGACTAGACATGGAGGAATGTTTTGGTTAAACATTTAAAAATTCAGACAACACAAGTAATAATTTTTAAAAAGTTTACCTGTTCTGAGATTAGGTAAACCTAGTGAGGAAACCCTCTCCCAATGCTTGAACCTATGATCCGAAGATGTTGTTGCTTGGCTGTGAGTACCATTATCTTGCCTGGGCATCGATGGTAATTCAGTAGTAGCAGAATTATTTAATATCTCAATAGTTTTTCTGTTGTTTCCTGGAACTGGTGGGGCCCGATGAGGAGGAGAACCAGAAAATTCTGGATCCGAGTTGAGATAGAAAACATCTCCAAATCTTGAGGGACGCTGAACAAAGTAGTATGATGTAATAATAATATTCATAAATGCAGAAGGAGAATATATCCCGCAAAAAGGCAAAGCTAGTATAATAAGTCCGGGAAAAGTTCAGAGATGTAGTGAGCAGATTACAATAAATATAAAGAAAAATGCTAAGGGCATTCCTCAACGAAGCGAACTTTGTAATACTGAAACTGATCGATTAAAAGAACAACAAGGATGGGATTTGTCTGCATTTCCTTACCACAATTGGATGTGAAACCTCTTCATAGTACCTCTTTGTTGCCTGAGAAACATCGAGCACACCACCTAAGCATGTATAAGTTTTCAATACAACACTCATCGGTGGAGCAAGCAAATAATATGGTAAGATCAAATAGTCGAGAACCAACAATGGCTTAAAACCATTTAAACTTAGCGATGATAAAACAAAAATCGATTCACTTAATGCAAGGTTGACCTAATTTCATAACAAATCCAAACAATCGGATATAGAACCAGCAAAGCACGTTGAAAAACACACACATGGAAGGATTTTGGCCCGTACCAAGAGCTAGACGAACATAAAATAAACCACGGCAAACTACTGCACAAAATTCAACAGCAAACAAGAATTGGAAAAGGAATTCCCAACTACGATCGACCTACGACTTGTTCAACTCAGGTTAATTTAAAGCAACTCAAACTAGCTCAAGCGCAAACGATCAAAAGTTTAAACCAAATCCAATTCAAGAAACAGGCAATTAAGACAACGTACCACCATCTTAAGCAGTAAAACAAGACTTCTTTAACAAAGGAACTAAAAGAAATACCATCTTCAAAAACTCTTCACACGCACACGCCCATAAACTCGCCCACTCACCTGTTTGAATGCACTCCAACACGTAATTCGTACTCAACGAATCAAAATCAATCCCCGAAAAAGAATTTATGGGGTGCCCATGAGCTGTGATCTTCTTCACGGTGCCAGAAGAAAGCAAAAACTCTAGAAGCTTCCGGCGATCGCTGCGTAGTTTCTCCAGAGACTGATGGGCAGAAGAGTCCATTCACATGGGGCAAGAAAAAAGGGGCCAAAACCCTATCGAGCACTTCTTCGTTCAGAACAACAGCAACAAGAACAAAGCAGAAACAGCTATAATTTTATTGCTGAGCTGAGACAGAAAAGGTTAGGACAGTGTTCACGCCGTTGTTTTTCTTGGAGCGCCAAAAAAGACAATGGCGAAAAGTCGTTTATTACATCGTATTTTGACTTCCTCTCTCTATTATTAATTGGGCTTTAATCTTCATTAAGAACTTGGACCATTAACTGGGATCACTGTAAACTGTTTGTAAAAAGGATTTATTATTTTATTTTCCAAGGAATATATTCTGTTCAATCGGCTATGAACCGAGTATCGACTCCACAAAAGATGAGACTAAATGCATCAACAACAATTTGCTTATTATTGCACTACAATCTATTGTTTTATATTTGTTAGGATAGGCAGAAATCCCCGATAATTATTCGTCCGAGAAATGACGATAAAAATAGAAGAGACGAAAAATAAATTTGGACAGTGAACACGAGATTTACGTGGTTCGGTCAGAATGACCTACGTCCACCGGCCAGATGTTAGAACTTCTTTATTATGTGAAGTAACTATAAACACGTACGCTGACGTGATACAAAATCATCTACAACAATATTAGGAGTAGGCTACACAAAATGATCAGATGAGAAGATCTGTTGTTGTGCTGGTGGTTCTTCTTCTTCATCGCATAATGCCTATTTATAGGCAGTGAATTTCCTCAATCATCATGTGAACAAGAAAGAGAAAATTGCAGCTCCTTTTTGAATATCAAGTGCGGCTCCCAAGTCTCCTCATTCACATTCTTCTTTGACCAAAAAATAATTCGGTCCCCCATATCATGGTCACCATCAACAAATCCCCACCTTGACCTTGATTCCGTAAATAACTCTACCTTAATTAGTAACACCTTTATCTTCCTCCGACCTTAGCCCCGACGGGCTAGTTCACCAACTTTAAAACACCAATCAAGTCCAAGCAATGCTTGAACTTGGAAACTGGAAGAGCCTTCGTAAATAAATCTGCAGGATTATCCTTTTGTGTTGATCTTCTTGATAAACACCTTCTTACCTGCAATGATATCACTAATGAAATGGTACTTGACATCAATATGCTTAGTCTTTTCGTGATACATCTGATCCTTAGTCAAATGAATCGCACTTTGACTATCACAGAAAATCGTAATAACTCCCTAATTTTGAGTTAATTCGCTGAATAACCCTTTAAACCACAATGCTTCCTTGATCGCGTCAGTAATTGCCATGTATTCTGATACAGTAGTAGACAACGTCACTATGTGCTGTAGAGTAGCTTTCCAGCTAACTGCACAACCTCTTTTAGAAAATACATAACCAGTAAGAGATCGTCATTTATCGAGATCACCTGCATAGCCTGAATCGACGAAGCCAACGAGAGTATCACTGTTTCTGTCAAACTCCAAACAAAAGCTTAGAGTACCCTTCAAGTATCTGAGAATCCACTCCACTGCTTGTCAGTGTTCTTTCCCTGGGTAGTCATATACCTGCTAACAACACTAACAGCCTGTGAAATATCAGGACGTGTACATACCATTGCATACATAATACTGCCCACTGCACTCGAGCAGGAAACTCATGCCATATACGCTTCTTCCTCATCTGATGATTGTGACTTATCAGCGCATAGCCTAAAATGGCTAGCAAGAGGAGTGTTGACTGGTTTGGCATCGTTCATACCAAATCGCTCCAAAACCTTCTTGGGGTAACTTTCTTGGGTCAGGTATAACTTTTCAGCTCTCTATCATGTCTAATCTCCACACCAAGAATCTTCTTAGCTGCTCCCAAATCTTTCATTTCAAATTCACCGTTCAATAAGGCATTCGACTAGTGAGTTTCTGCAAGATTCTTAGCCGCAATGAGCGTGTCATCAACATATAACAATAGATAAATGAACGAACTGTCATTTTAACTTCCGGAAGTAAACACAACTATCATACTTGCTCCTGGAGAAACCATAACCCAACATGAAAGAATCAAACAGTTTATACCACTGTCTTGGAGACTGTTTTAATCCATATAAGGATTTCTTCAGTAAACAAACTTGGTCTTCTTTTCCTTCAACTATGAAGCTTTAGGTTGCTTCATATAAATCTGTTAAATCGCCATGTAAGAACGCTATCTTGACGTCAAGCTGTTCTTGTTGGGGAAATGCCCTCGGAATGCCATTCGAGGATGTAATGAATAGGGCATGTATTTAATAATCGATGTATTATTTATTATGTATTTGAATGTATTCTTATACGTATTAAGGGAATTTATACTTTATTATTTATTCTAAAAGGCATATTATTTTTTTACCTATAAAGTCTTACTAGGCATCCGGTGAGACGGTAAATAAATAAATCCCATATATCGTGAGTTTAGTCACCGATTCTCATGGGATGAGAGAGGGGCACAGGTGAGCTATTAGCCTCTGACATTAAATAAGTCCATAAGTCTTAGACCTCGGTAGGGTGACTGAGTGTCGGTCATGACTTATTTGTTGACGACTCTAATATGGTTATGCTAACCATTCGCTTGAGAAGCGGGAGTTCGTTACATTGGTATAAGTTGAATCAGGGGATTAACTTGTACTTGGACACGACTCGCAATCGACGATCACATGGCCTTATCGTTACTCTGGGTAGCGTCAATGATCGATCGATTGACTATAGTAGTGTGCGTGGACCTTAGACCGAAGGGTCTTTGACTGAGTTTACTTTGGGGTCTTGACTTGTCACTAGTTTGCTAGGCCCACCTTGTTCGGGGACGAACATGGGTCGGCGACGACATGCGGTCTTGACAACAAAGGGTAACTGACGTGCTTAGACTATCGTGAGGGATTTACTATCTCGTTAGTAACCGAGATATGTGTCATATGCATATTCAGGGACGGGAAATTACGAAGTCTTCGGCCGAAGATATAAACTGATTTACGTGGGACGTAAGGGCAGCTTAGTAATTCGCCAGTCACGAATTAGTCATAGAGTCGAGTCTAGCGAGTTTGACATAACCATGACTCTCACTCGATCGGGACATTTGTGAAGGGTCTATACGTCTGACGATAATCTATAGTCGGATCGTAGATCGAAGATCGTACTCAACAAGGGATCTATTCGGTACAGCGGGATTGGCTAGGCGCTTACAAAATTCTTAAATTCCTCCCTTGCCGGGCTGAGACGAACCAAGAGACTCGGGCTTAAAAATGATCACTGTGATAGTGCCTAACTAATATGAGATGTAAATTAATTTAACGTCTTAGAGACGTTAACCAAATGTTAAATATATGTTTTAGAAACTATATTTACATGGACGGAAATTTATGGAACGGAAATGGTGATGAACGAAGCAAAGTAGCAGTAGCTTCAAAAATTCATATCTCACAATCTAGACCTCAGATTGAGGATCCCTTTAGTCAGGGTGAGTCTTTTAACTATGGTTAAAATTTCAGGTCAATCGGACATCTTTTACCCCTCGATCGGATTGAAATACGAAACTGCCGCAAAGCTGTCAGGGCTGTCACGGCCGTGACAACCTTGCACGTGGCCGTGACGACCGGCAGTGGCGAGCAAAAATGGTGCCCGACGGTGTCACGGCCATGACACTTCATGCCCAGGCCGTGAAAGCCTCCAGAAGATGGTCACGGCCGTGACTTAGGCCGTGACGAGTGGCAGAAGTCGTCCAATGATGTGTCACGGCCGTGATAGGTCATGTCAGAGGCCGTGACCGACAGTTTTTTGGTCAAATTTGATCCAAATAAAATCCAATTTTCTTCCTTGTTCTTTTGTTATGATTTGTGGGACTATATCTAGTCGTTATATGATAAAATAACAAGAGAATCAAACAAAAATGAGTCATGTAGGACATGATCTCATTTAAACAAATCTAAAGTCTATTTCATGATTTAAAACTTGGTTTTACAATTATGAGACTTGGGATTTTCGTCCATAAGAAGTTCATAAGCTTTCTCACACTAAACTTAGAGTTTTAGAGAGTGGTGAGAGCATTTGGGTTTGATCATTGAGAAAAACCCAAGTGTAAGTAAGTTTGTAGTAAATCACACACACATACACATCTCTTTGAACATTCCACACTTCCTCTAGCCATCCGTGGGGAGGTGTTGGTCTGCGACACATCACGGGGTCGGCGCGACTCTCTTCGGCACAGTTCGTGAGCTACGGGAGCTAAGGATCTTCGCGACGAGGGTAAGATCCCTATTCCTTTATATGTGTCGAACGTGCAGTTTTCTTTATTTAACCGAGTATCTTGGGCAACCGTATGGGGAACCCGAGAAAAAAAATTCCACTGCGTCCGGGGCAAGGCCTCGGGGGTCACCCGGGGTTTCCCAACAGTGGTATCAGAGCCATAGGCTCGGTTCTAAGAAACGACATAAACGAGTCCAAAACGAACTCGGTTGTGCAAGTCACTAAGTTGCTCAAGCGTCATAGCATGAGTTGTATTTAGTTTGGGTTTGCAAACCGTGTGCTCGCTTGGTCGGAGGTCGCCTAGTTGCGACTCCGACGTAGCGTAGAGAGGTGGAGAGAAAACCCTAGTGGGAGTCTCACCACGGTTCGTAACTTGGCACCGGGCCCATAAATCTAGGACTAGCCCAAATTTCGTTTCGGTTTCTTTGAGCATTTTGTTGTCGTGAACGTGTTTATGTTGTATGCATGTTTGTATGACACGTATTAAGACGTCGACATGGACTTAGGCTCTATTTCCGGGTGATATGTTAAGGGTGACAAGGTCCCTTCCCCCCCCCCCCCGATTTGTATTTTATTTGATATTGTACGGGTTGTCTGGGATAGTTGATCCCCCCGTTTTGTACTTTAGTTAATTTTAGAAAATTAGTTTTAAGTACGATGGTCGTCGAGTACGACACGGGTCCACGAGTAGGCCGTTCGAAGACTTGGAGGTCGTTCGAGAACATAGTGTGAAGCCAAAGAGAAGGGATGTAATTTTATAAAAAATATATGTAGTAGAGTAGAAATAGTCCACGCAGACGGTCTTATAGGCAAACTAGGTTTATCGCGAAAACTTGCATGTTTGTTTGACGTTACGTGGGTAATAAGTGCTTAAATGCGTGTGAGACGTATTCTCCCGGTTTGACTAAATACTAAGTGGGTAATGTGACGGGGTACCTGTCTTCTATCAAGCTCGAAACCATTGCGGCTTGAGTGTTATGTGAAGTTTGTTCCGAGTTATCGGCGCCAATCATCTCGCTCTTGTCGTAGTTGGTCCGGGTGCGTTAAGACAATAAAGTCAAGCTCATTATTGAAATGACTTGAGTGTATGTGCGGTTTGTTTCGAGTTATCGGCGCCAAACATTTTACTCTTGACGTGGATATTTTGTGTGACTGTCTAAATGTCGCTCTCCGAAACATATTCACGCCTTATAAAGAGTTATCCTACAGGCGGGAATTTCTAAATGTTAGGATTGAGCCAGACGTTGATAGGTCATACATAGACGTTTATTTCCCAATTATTCCTGTTAGGGTGAGGGTTCCTGACCGGAGACAAAGTTGTTGAAACACTCATGAGATGCACTCGTGTAAGACACGGGTTCATCTATGGGTTCGTGTTGGACACGGCGCCGTCCGAGTAATGGGCCAACAAACTGATAGGTTGAGGCTCATTTCTGCGGAGCGGGGAAATCAACTGCACTATGAAACTATCAACGCGGTTTCCGAAATCTCTATCGGGAGAATGGAATTTTGAGAAAAATAGTGGGAGCCAAGCCAAATTGTTAAAGTCCTTATTTGCGCTTGTAGAATAATACGTTGACCCCTTCAATGCTTTATTTTCGGAAGATTGTTTTCTTTATTGTTTGTATACAAAATGACGTCACCATTCAATTTACTGATCACGCAAAATCGTTTGGAGGGTCCAAACCTTGCGGACTGGCTTCGTAACTTGAGGATAGTCCTCACTCTGGAACGCCTAAAGTATGTCCTTGAGGGACCCATACCACTCGAACCCCAAGAGGATGCGAGTGATGCTGACGGGGAATATGATGCCAAATAGATGGCTGATAGTGCCCGTGTCAAGGCTTATATGTTAGCTGGGATGAATAATGATCTGCAGCGCCAGCATGAGGGTATGCAAATGCGCGAGATATTGATCCATCTGAAGGAGTTGTACGTCGAGCAGTTGAGATCATCTCGATATCGTGCTGCCGACAATCTCTTTCATACCAAGATGACTGAGGGCGCAGATGTCGCAGCACATGTGCGTAAGCTTATTGGGTACATCGAGGAACTGGGTTATCTCAGCTGTCCCATTCACAACGAGCTTCAGATTGACCTGATCCTTCAGTCAGTCCCAGCTTCATTTGCTCAGTTTATTATAAACTATAACTGAGTGATAGACAATTTTCACTTCCTGAACTCATGAACACGCTGGTTCAGACTCAGCGTGAGCTAAAGAAAGGAAAGGAAAAAGAGGTTGCACTTGTTGCGACTACAAGGTCTAAGAGATCTAAGTCAAACAAGCCCAAGCTCAAGCCTAATAAGCCAAATTGAGGGATTAAGAAAAAGGGCAAGGCCAGAATGAACGTGCCTAAAGTTCCGAAAACTGATAGGTGCCTTCAATGCCAAGAGCTGGGCCATTGGAAAAGGGACTGCCCCAAGCTTCGAGCTTCTGGGGCATCAGGTAATGTTTTGGAAACTTATTGTTCATTTACTGTATTTTTCACTTCGCGGATTCTTGACTCGGGAGCTAGTGCTCACATTTGTGTTTTGAACCACTGTCTGGAACGAAGTAGGAAGCTGGCGGAACGAGAAGTCTTGATCAACGTTGGTAGCGGACATAGTGTAACAGCTAGTCATGTTGGATCGAAGACTCTTGTATTAAGTTCTGGACATGTATTATATTTATCCAATGTACTTGTATTGCCCAAGGGGCTGAAAAATATTATTTCTATTCCTGCTTTGAGTAAGAATGGTTATGAATTTCGGTTCAATAATAATATTTGTGAGATTTATTTTGGAAATAAATGCGTCGAAAATGCAGCGTTAATAAATGGTTTATATTACGTTAACGTCCAGGAACATGCGAATGTAGTTACCGAAAAACGTAACTTAGCGTTAAACAAAAAGTATTTGTGGCATCTTAGACTCGGTCATGTCGGAGTTCGAAAGATTCAAGAGTTGGAGAAACACGGTATTATTAAGTCGACGGAATCAGATTCCTATCCAACGTGCGAATCTTGTATCCTCGACAAAATGACTAAGTCTCCCTTTACAGGGACTTTTCAAAGAGCCACTAATCTTTTGGATTTTGGATTTGATCCATACAGACATTTGTGGACCGTTTAATGTAGCGGCTCGAGGTAATTTCCACTATTTCGTGACTTTCACAGACTATCACTCTCGCTACGGCTTGGTGTATCTGTTGAAGCACAAGTCTGAAACACTTGAAAAGTTCAAGGAATTCATGACATTAGTGGAAAATCAATCTGGGAGACAAATTAAAGTCGTACGATCAGATCGAGGCGGCGAGTATATGAGTCTCGAGTTTGATGATTTCTTGAAAGAAAATGGAATCATTTCGCAGTTTACGCCGCCCGGAACACCACAGTTGAATGGTGTTGCTGAACGCAGAAATCGGACATTATTAGATAAAGTTCAATTTATGCAAAGCTATACAGATCTCCCCATATCATTATGGGGATATGCTTTGCAAACTGCTGTTTATGTTTTGAACAGAACCCCTTCGAAGTCTGTAGATAGGGTACTTTACGAAATTTGGAATGGTAAGAAGACCAGCTTGAATCACTTAAGGGTTTGGGGATGCCCTGCCTATGTGAAAAAGCTAGTAGCAGACAAACTCGAATCTAGGTCCATGAAAGGACGTTTCGTCGGATATCCCGATGATAGCATGGGATATTTTTTTTACCTCAATGATGATCAAAGGATCGTCGTAGCTATTCATGCTCACTTTCTCGAGGAATAGTTCATTCGAAAAGGTGGAGCTGGCAGAGAAGTGACTCTTGAGAGTTAGATGAAATGCCTCCAGAGACATCAGTGCCTGAGGGCACAGATGAGCAGTCCGAGATGCGCCCAGAATTGTGCAGGTCGGGTAGAATATCTCGCATGCCTGAGAGATATGGTATGGTACACGTCGAGCACGGGGGTGCTGCGACTGAGGGGATCGTTGGTGATGACCCCGCTACCTTTGACCAGGCAATGATGGATGTCGACTCTAAGAAATGGGTCGAAGCTATGAAAGCAGAGATGGACTCAATGCACACCAACCAAGTCTGGACTCTAGTAGACCTACCCAAAGGTTTTAGACCTATAGGGTGTCAAGAGAAAGATTTGATCTGACGGACAGGTTGAAACCTACAAAGCTAGGCTAGTAGCGAAAGGGTATAATCAAAAGAGGGCATTGATTATGAGGAAACCTTTTCACCTGTTGCAATGATTAAGTCTATCCGCATTCTGCTTGCCACAGCAGCATACTATGATTACGAAATCTGGCAGATGGATGTGAAAACCGCTTTCCTAAATGGATTCCTCCAGGAGGAAATCTATATGGAGCAGCCCAAGGGTTTTACATCGCAAGCAGATGTTCACAAAGTGTGCAAGCTTAACAGGTCTATTTATGAACTTAAGCAAGCGCTAGAAGCTGGAATCTTCGATTTGATGAAGAGGAATTACGGATTCTTAAAGAATGAAGATGAGCCTTGCGTTTACAAGAAGGTCAGTGGGAGTAAGTTATCGTTCCTCGTATTGTACGTGGATGACATCCTTTTGATGGAAAATGATATCGGAAAGCATTCGGAGGTGAAAGCTTGGCTTTCGACCGAGTTCTCCATGAAAGACCTGGGAGAAGCAACCTATATTCTTGGAATTCGCCTTTTTGAGTTCCTAAGTAAGGGGAATTTTATTTAGAAAAGATCCTAAAACGGTTTCGAATGGATGAATCTAAGAAAGGGTTCTTGCCAATTGGGATTCATCTCTCGAAATCCATGTGTCCTCAAAGTGAGGAATCAAGGAAGGAAATGAGTGAAATTCCTTATGCATCAGCAATAGGTAGCCTAATGTATGCGATGCTATGTACGCGGCCTGACGTTGCGTATGCTTTGAGCATAGTAAGTCGGTACCAGTCGGATCCTGGTAAGGAACATTGGAATGCAGTAAAAAATATCTTTAAGTACCTTAGACGGACTAAAGATATGGTACTGATTTACGGAAACGGAGAATTAGAGGTGGACGGTTATGCCGATTCGGATTTTCAGTCGGACGTGGATGACCGAAAATCTACTGCTGGTTTCGTCTATACGCTCAATGGTGGAGCAGTGTCTTGGAAAAGTTCTAAGCAAAGCACTACTGCCGATTCCACCACTGAGGCGGAGTATATTGCGGCCTCTGAGGCAGCAAAGGAAGGTGTTTGGATGAGAAAGTTCTTAGAAGAACTCCAAGTTGTTCCAGGCATAGTGGACCGCCCGCTACCATCGTGGTGCGACAATAGTGGGGTAGTTGCACAAGCCATTCGAGGATGTAATGAACATGGCATGTATTTAATAATCGATGTATTATTTGTTATGTATTTGAACAATGTATTCTTATACTTATTAAGGGAATTTATACTTTGCATATTATTTATTTACCTATAAAGTCTTACTAGGCATCCGGTGAGACGGTAAATAAATAAATCTCATATATCGTGAGTTTAGTCACCGATTCTCATGGGATAAGAGAGGGGCACCGGTGACCTATTAGCCTCTGATATTAAATAAGTCCATAAATCTTAGACCTCGGTAGGGTGACTGAGTGTCGGTCATGACTTATTTGTTGACGACTCTAATATGGTTGTGCTAACCATTCGCTTGGGAAGCGGGAGGTCGTTACTATCTCGTTAGTAACAGAGATATGTGTCCTATGCATATTCGGGGACGGGAAATTACGAAGTCTTCGGCCGAAGCTATAAACTGACTTACGTGGGACGTAAGGGCAGTTTAGTAATTTTGCCAGTCACGAATTAGTCCTAGAGTCGAGTCTAGTGAGTTTGACATAACCATGACTCTCACTTGATCGGAACATTTGTGAAGGGTCTATACGTATGACGATAATCTATAGTCGGTTCGTAGATCGAAGATCGTACTCAACACGGGATCTATTCGATATCGCGGGATTGGCTAGGCGCTTACCAAATTCTTGGATTCCTCCCTTGCCGGGCTGAGACGAACCAAGAGAGTCGGGCTTAAAAATGATCACTGTAATAGTGCCTAACTAATATGAGATGTAAATTAATTTAGCGTCTTAAAGACGTTAACCAAATGTTAAACATATGTTTTAGAAACTATATTTACATGGACGGAAATTTATGGAACGGAAATGGTGATGAATGAAGCATAAATAGGGTTCACGATGACGAGAAAGGCTTATCACGGTCGTGAAGCCCGACTGCAAAGTAGCAGTAGCTTCAAAAATTCATATCTCACAATCTAGACCTCATCTTGAGAATCCGTTTAGTCAGAATCAAGATTGGTGAGTCTTTTAACTATGGTTAAAATTTCAGGTCAATCGGACATCATTTACCCCTCGATCGGATCGAAATACGAAACTGCCGCAGAGCTGTCAGGGCTGTCACGGCCGTGACAACCTTGCACGTGGCCGTGACGACCGGCTGTGGCGAGCAAAAAAGGTGCCCGACAGTGTCACGGCCATGACTCTTCATGCCCAGGCCGTGACAGCCTCCAGAAGATGGTCACGGTCGTGACTTAGGCCGTGACGAGCGGCAGAAGTCGTCCAATGATGTGTCACGGCTGTGACAGGTCATGTCAGAGGCCTTGACCGACAATTTTTTGGTCAAATTTGATCCAAATAAAATCCAATTTTGTTCCTTGTTCTTTTGTTATAATTTGTGGGACTATATCTAGTCGTTATATGATAAAATAACAAGAGAATCAAACAAAAATGAGTCATGTAGGACATGATCTCATTTAAACAAATCTAAAGTCTATTTCATGATTTAAAACTTGGTTTTACAATTATGAGACTTGGGATTTTCGTCCATAAGAAGTTCATAAGCTTTCTCACACTAAACTTAGAGTTTTAGAGAGTGGTGAGAGCATTTGGGTTTGATCATTGAGAAAAACCCAAGTGTAAGTAAGTTTGTAGTAAATCACACACACATACACATCTCTTTAAACACTCCACACTTCCTCTAGCCATCCGTGGGGAGGTGTTGGTCTGCAACACATCACGGGGTCGGCGTGACTCTCTTCGGCACAGTTCGTGAGCTACGGGAGCTAAGGATCTTCGCGACGAGGGTAAGATCCCTATTCCTTTATATGTGTCGAACGTACAGTTTTCTTTATTTAACCGAGTATCTTGGGAAACCATTTAGGGAACCCGATAAAAAATTTTAAATTCCGCTGCGTCCGGGGCAAGGCCTCGGGTCACCCGGGATTTCCCAACAGTTATAACTCCAAATGTTATGTGGCAACGAGTGCAATACACGAATAGAGCTATGTCTAACGACATGTGAGAATACGTCATTAAAATCAACACCTTGTACTTGACTATAGCCTTTCCGACTAATCGTGCCTTATATCTTGCATCGTCAGAACTCGATAAACCTTCTTTCTTCTTGAAGACCCACTTACATCCGACTATTTTCTTTTTCTTTGGCTGCGGCACAAGAATCCAAGTACTATTCTTGTACAGAGACTCCATTTCTTCATTCACCACTACTATCCACTTATCAGCATTTATATCGACTGCCTCGAATAGGTAGAAGGTTCGCCGCCTCTTCCTGTTTCTTGTGCCACTGATGAAGCGTACGACACTAAATTCACGTACCACTGTGGTAGTCGAATCTCCTGTTTCTCCCTATCTCTGACTATAGAATATTCCTGCTCGGTGGTTTCATCTTCAACAGGATCTGAATCATGTTCTGGCTCATCCTCTTAATCTGTTGAACTTGTAACAGGGTCATCTGAATGATCTTTTTGTTGATCTCGAGCTCCACCTCATTCTACACCATCCTTCCTTTCTTGATTGGAGGGATTAGTAGACTCTTTTGAAGGATGTAACATAGAATACACATCAAATGTAGCATCTCTGCTAATTACGAATTTGAGTGACTTGGGATCAGAATTATATAATCTATATCCTACCCCTGAAGCGTAACTGAGAAAATACACTACTTAGCTCTAGGCTCTAACTTTCCCTCGTTTACGTGCATATAACTGCACACCCAAATATTCTTAAGTTTGAGTAATCAGCAGGAGTACCTAACCATACTTCCTCAGGAGTCTTGAAATTGATCGGAGAACGCGGTGAGCGGTTGACAATATAACATGCTTCGGCGATAGCTTCAGCCCAAAAATCATTTGCCAACTCATCATTGGAGATCATACATCAAGTTCTCTCTAAAAGCGTTCGGTTCATGCTCTCAGCAACACCATTTTGTTGAGGCGTCATTCAAACAGTGTGATGTCGAGCAATTCCTTCATTCTTGCAAAATTCGTTAAACTCGCTTCCACAAAATTATAAGTCATTATTTGTCCGCAACCGCTTGATCTGTTTTCCTGTCTGCTTTTCAATCAAAGCTTTCTGTGGCGCCCCGCCTACTACTTATTTTATTCCTAATTCGCATGATTCTAAGTACTGATAGTAAAGTTATCCGAAAATACGTATAAAATTTTTCCTTTTACATAAAGGAAATCATCCTGTACAATCAAAATATTTTCCCAACACTAATTACATAGGATGGGTACATAGACGCAGCAAAAGAAAACCCTAGCGCCCTCCACAAAGGTCGCATCCATGTACACACTCCACCCTCAAAAGTCTCCGGAGGCTTCAAAAGTTGGTCTTGCCATCAAAAAGATCACGTACCGTGCAGGGTTTTGAAGACCGGACCTGACCGGCCGGTTCGGACCGGAAACCCGCGAACCGGCAAAAAATCCGGTTCGGTTCCGGTCCGGTCTTCTTTAAACTAAATAAAATTGAAAACTGACAAATTCCTAATACCTAGCAACAAGAGGTAAAATGATTAAATGTTGGTTTGGTCTGACGGTGAGGCTCTCACTGTGTAACCCAATGGACTTGGGTTCGATTCTCATCTCACACAATACTTTTAAATTTAACTTCTTTATATAATTAACTTCTCTCCCAATATTTTATTTTTATACGATTTTGACCCAAAATTAAATATTTTATATAATTCACTTCTCGACCTAGTATTTATTTTTATTTGATTTTGACCCCAAATCGATAGATTTAGTACTTGACATCCCATGGTACAAGTAATCTTTAATACCAACACAATTTACTTTATTTAATTTTGCCCCTTAATTTTATAAAATTATAATTGAAAAAAAACTCATAAAAACATGTGTATTTCTATGTTATTTGATTGATTTATTTACAAAATATATATTTATTATATTTACAACTACCGGTTTTATACCGGTTCGCTTCCGGTTTTATACCGGTTAAACCACTAAACCTTAAACCACTAAAATTTCCAGTCCGGTTCAAAAACCCGGTTTCAGAACCTTGGTACCGTGATTGTGCGACCCTACAACACATAAAAACATGGGATGAGCTATAAAGCTCAGTAAGTGGAAATTATGCATAGCGTGCATGTGTCGTAATTAGCAAAGGCATCCGCGCCAATGCTTTCTAATTCTCGTTCTTTTTAATTCTAATTCAGGGCCCTCGGCTAACTTTCTACCCGCACCATTCTGAGCTCAATTCCAATAAGGATAAAATACAATAGTGGGCTACTCCAGCTGGACCTACACTGGGGTGTTCCCCTAGGCAGTCGTTTACTGGTTGCCAAACTATATAGCGGTCGCCTTCCCTGGTCACCGGCTGTGCCCACACCAGTTAACTGGGTTGCTATTTACCGAGCAATTCAAGCCAAGTCGCTTCTTCCCACTACAATTAAAATTCAAATACATATATTCGACGGCTTACATCCCATCATGGTGCTTTGTAGAAGTAGCTCTGACTCAACTTCGAGTCGGCATCAAATGCCCGTGTCGGCAGATATTCATCGCACACCGGCGACCATATACTGTGCATGCTCACATCTCATAACCCTCGTGTAACTCGTGCATGCACGTGGAAATGCATACGTGAATAGTACAAAATACTTAACATGTCATTTCACGTAAAATTCACATAATCCCACAGAAGCAGATAATCACATAAAATATGTACACATAATTTATTTTATGCGTTGTAGTGAAATTCCCACTTACCTGTCGTCCGGGAATTATTTGCTACTGATCCGGCGAAATTCCTAATTTCGACCTTAAGCATAAAATTAAAAGGTCAGTATACTATCTAATTCATTTAACCATCTACGTTCTCTAATATATATATATATATATATATATATATATATATATATTGAAATGTTAGCTAAGGAATTCTACTAGACATGTAATTATTTAAAAATTACGTCCAGTCAAATCGATCTGCGAACTGTTTAGGTGAGTGACTGAACTCGCGAACCATTTATGATTCGCGAAGTGTGGCTCGCAAATCTTCTCACAGCCCGTAAAAGACCCCATTTCGTGAAATTCCATGGTTCGCGAAGTTCAACTTCTCATTGTCCCATCCCGTGAAATGTTTTGGATCTTTCTAATTCGTGAAATCCATTCACTATTAGTTCAGTTATTGGTATAACTTATAACTCGTGAAGGCTTATGTGGCTTTTAACATTTTTCTATTCCCTTTGTGAAGTTATATTTAGCTTATAATATTTTTCTATTCCCTAAAGATTCGTGAACTTCCCATGCATGTACATTTCCCAACTTCACTTAACTCATGAGGTGATCATTGATTCGTGAAGATTTATTTCACAACAATTCCTTTAATTTACAAAGTTCATTCTCATAGTTTATATATTTTTGGCCCGTGAACTCTTCACTTCGCCAAATCAGTTCGCGAACTTCTTCTATAATTTGTGAAGTTCATAATTCATGACCCAACCAAACTAAAAACACCTTTAATACCTTAAAACTTTAGGGTTTTTGATCAAAAGGTATTTTCTCTCAAGAACAGTATGAACCATGGTTCTGAAACCGGGTTTTCGAACCGGACCGGAAATTTTAGTGGTTTAAGGTTTAGTGGTTTAACCGGTATAAAACCGGAATCAAACCGGAGTCAAACCGGTATATTTAAATATATATAATATATATTTTTGTGATTGAATCAACTAAATAATAGGTTATATAGATGTTTATTTAGTAACCTTTTTCTATATCAGAATTTTATAAAAATGAGGGTCAAAATTAAATAAAGTAAATTGTATTGGTAGTTAAAATTAATTATACCAAGGACTATAGAAATTAAAACTATAAAATTTGGGGTCAAAAGTAAATAAAAATAAAAACAGGTCCATTAAATAATTTCAAAACAAAAAATATATGTGGATTCAAGAATTCGAACCCAGCGAACCGGAATAAAAGGCCCAATACTCTACCATTGGACAGCATTCAATGATCTGTAACCTTGTCCATTTAATCTTCTTACATTAACTTTCGTTTTTTACTTTTTTTTTTAAAATAAGCTCAACCGGACCGGAATCGGACCGGATTTCCGGCCGGTCCGCCGGTTTCCGGCCGGTCCGGTCCGGTTTATAAAACCTTGGTATGAACGTCTTAAGAACCTTAAATATTTTTTTTAAAAAAGAAAACCTTGGACCCAAAACTCATTTCTCTTCAAGAACAATTTAAAGATGTTAAAAGCTTTATAAAATGAATCGTATTTTACTCGGCTGAAATTTAAACTGGATAAAACCTAATCCTAAAAGCTTTAATTATCTCCAAGAAAACCCTCATTAGCTAAACTCATACACACCTTAACCGTATTCAACTTTCATACCTTATGATTCCTAGGCATGATTAATATATGAAGAAAACATATAAAAATCAGAGTAATAATTTATACCTTTCCAAGCTTTTATTTAAATTCTATCTTTCCTCCTCACTTAGGTCCTTTTGATAGTGCTCCACTAATAAGTGTGTCGATGGTGTTGGCGTGGCAGCGGACCCGGTCGAGTTATATTGCGGCTAATTTTGAGTAATTAAAGATAAAAGTGGACACCGAGATTTAACGTGGAAAACCTCCAAACAAATCGGGGTAAAAACCACGGGCAAAGAAGAAGAATCCACTATATAAGGAAAAATATAGGAGTTACAACCTCTCAATCTATAAAGGAGAAAACCCTCAATATCTCTCTTTATGGTCGGAGAAAATACCGTCAAACTCTCTATTTTATTCTCTCTATCTCTCACTAATTATTTCTTCTGTGGATACGTTTTTATTCATGGTTTGATGCCCTTTTTATAGGCATCCGCTAAGATGTGAACAAAGCCATGTGAATGATCAAAAGAATTCTTCGGCACATCATTTGAATACGGCTTCTTTGATTATTCAATAAAGCCATGTGGCTTTTATATGTCGACAGTGTCGATGGTGCTCCACTAATATGTTATGACATACAAATTCTTCTCTTCCCTTGCTTTCGTAGTTCTCTTATGCTCATAATTATTGATCTCATTCCTATCTTGTATTTTGCTTGTTCAACTATGCAAATGATGCCACTTTCTTACTTTAGTATTTATCCTATTCTCATGTAACAATTATTAGAATAATATTATTCAAGTTTCCCTTTACACGAAGTAATCGATGTTATGTCTAAATAATTCTAACCCCTAAGTAACACTTCTTATAATATTAATATAATTCTTTCCTTCCTTGTTAGGTCTTCGAATTATTTTATCTACACTTAAGTAACTTTAATGTTTATCTCTAACACTTGGACCTAAGAAAATTTAATATGGCCCAATTGTGTTCTAGCCCAAACTTTATTCTTATTAGTATTTTATTATATAACTCGAATTTCTTATAATTTCTCTGACACAAAACTACAGACCTTATGCGAAGTTGTTTCTAAGTTTTTAGCCCGCATTTCGTACCCAGTCAGTTGTTCTAGTTACCCATAATCAAATAAACACATAATGTGCAATCACATAAACACATAATATGCATGCAAATTTATTGGTCAACTTACTCGCGGGATCCAGGTATTACACTTTCCATTGTTTAAATGTTAAGAAAACATCACTTTTCAGCTTAAGAAAATAGACGCAGACTTTCCTCGAAAAATCATCAATGAAAGTCAACACATATCTTGCACCACCTTTGGACGGAACACGAGAAGGACCACCTTTGGACGGAACACGAGAAGGACCCAATACATCAGAATGAATATAATCCAAAATACCTTTCATCCTGTGGATAGCTGGCGAATTGAAGCTGACTCGTTTCTGCTTCCCAAAACTATAGTATTCGCAAAAGTCCATCCCCTAAAGGGGGAGTGGTTGTTGGAGTACTTGCATTAGACTGAGATGGCTTCTCTTTCGACGGATAAATCCGGACTTCCCCACTTCAACACTCGCAGGAAAGAAATAAAAGACCTGAATCCTACTGAAGCTGCTAACAGAGACTGAGCAGATATTGACCTATGAGATTTGTACACTTCGGCGATTGATTGAGTGATTGCCCGACCGAGACCGAGGATATTGTTCTAATGAAATATAAATGATAGTAAAGAGAGTGTCCCTTAATGCTACCAGTACTTCGACCGCAAAGTAGGCCCCGCTTGCTTAATATCGTCATGCCTTCTTCTCCCATGTGTCAAAGTCGCATATGTCATAATCTCGTGGTATCAACCTCCGATGATGTCGAAACTGCAGCGGAACCTGTAACTGTAGTTCCCTGCAAAATATATAAATTTCCAGACCTGCAAGTTTTCATCACGACAATGGCACTTCTGGCAATTTTCAAACTCCACCTTCACCTGAGAACCTGCCCCCTTGAGATTCAGGTGTGCCTAAAGAGATCAGATTTCTCTTCATATCTGGAACATGTCTGACTTCTGTGAGCGTTCGGATGATTCCGTCGAACATCTTGATCTGAACTGTGCCTTTACAATTTTACACGGAGCATCATTTCCCATTAAGACGTATCCACCATCAAAATTTTTATATGTGGAAAAATAGTCTCGACTCCGACTTATGTGGTAAGAACAACCCGAATCTAAGATCTACTCATTATCAGGCCTAACAATATTTGCAGTTGCTACAAAAATAGTTCCATTACTCTCATCAGCAGCTACACTAGCTCTGACGGGTTTATTATATTGCTGATTTTTTTCTCCTTACTTTTTATTTTAAAGCAATCAACTTTAATGTGACCCTTTTTCTTGCAAAAATTCAAGACTTTATTTCGGTACCTGGATTTTGACCTTTCTTTAGATCTGCTATTTTCAGCGTCTCTACGTTCTGATCTTTCCGTTGCAAACAAGCCTTCTGCCTGGCTACCACTTGTTTCTCCATAATATCCCTTTCTATCTGTTCTTTCGATTGTAACGCGGATTTGACACTAGAATATGATATTGTGTCTTTTCCATATATAATCGTGTCACGAAAATGTTTTAGAGACGATGGAAGGGAACACAACAATATTATGGTTTGATCTTCGTCTGTTACTTTTAGTTCTATGTTCGCCAAATCAATAATGATAGAATCGAATTTATCGAGATGCGAAAGAAATAGAAGTATCTTCCGTCATTTTTATACTGTATAACTTCTGCTTTAAATAAAGTCGATTCTCCTTAGTCTTCTTCATGTAGATAGCTTTTAGTGCATCCCACATACTCATGGTCATCATCTCCGTGGCAACTTCTTGTAAAACCTCATAAGAGAGATTTAATATAATAGCCGATCTGGCTTTCTTGTCCAATTCATTAAATTTATCGTCCTTCATTTCGGTTGGTTTCTTCTTCGCCTTCAAGCGCCACCTCACAACCGTCTTGAATGAGTATGGTCTCCATCTTGAGACTCCACATTGCAAAGTTGACATTTCTGTCGAACTTTTCAATTGACATTTTTGTTATCGTCATGGTTGTTAGGATATGCGGAAATCCCCAATAATTATTTGCCCGAGAAATGCCGATAAAAATAGGAGACAAATAAATTTGGACAGTGAACACGAGATTTACGTGGTTCGGTCGGAATGACCTACGTCCACGGGCCGGAGGGTAGAACTTCTTTATTATGTGGAGTAATTACAAACACGTACACTGACTGATACAAAAGCAGCTACAACAATATTATGAGTAGGCTACGCAAGAAAATAATCAGATGAGAAGATCTGTTGTTGTGGTGGTGGTTCTTCTTCTTCATCGCATAATGCCTATTTATAGGCAGAGAATTTCCTAAATCATCTTGTGAACAAGAAAAAGAAAATTGCATCTCCTTTTTTAATATCAACTACGGCTCCAAAGTCTCATCATTCACATTCTTCTTTGACCAAAAAATAATTCGCCGTCCCACATCAAGGTCACCATCAACAATATTTAATCTCATAATATTAATATTATAAATTTATCATATTAATATTTAATTTATTTTAATAAAATATTCATATAACATAAATATTAGATATGGAAACTTAAATAACTGCACTAACAATAACAGTTAGCTACATATTATCCTTTTTAATCAAATCAAAATACAACATATGTCAGTTTAAAATCCTAAGCATCAATGTTTTGCATATTATGTGTTTCAATGTTGGTTAGTATGATTTTACTTTGATGGTAATTATACACGTTTCATAACGTAAATATACATCAATGTTTAGTTACTATTAGCTTTTCTTTAATGAATATTATTTGTTTGTTTTAAAATTGGTAAGTATTTAATAGTTAGCAACTTTTAATTCGTAAGGTTTTAATATTTTACTAATTAGGGGATGCACTTAGAAAAAATGGGGTGTGCCAATAGAATTACTCTATTTGTATGTGCTTGTGGTTCCTATTTAAATCTTGACATGCTATTGTGGTGATATAATCCTGTTTTTATTTTAATTTTTTTTTTTGGGGTCCGAAAAGGATTTGAATGATTTTCTAATCCCTTTCACTCCCTTTTCAATGTTACCTCTTCAAATTTAATGGTTCTTGAATTATAATTTCTTGAAATGATATACAGTTATGAGTTCTCTTCTCTCAAGAGGCTATGAAATAATTCACAGAAGGAATCCAACAAGTCATAAAAGCACAAAGATCTCAACCTCGGATTCAAACCGACAAGAAGTTCAACTAAGGATAAAAGACTTTCAACAAACCTCCCTATGAAAAACTGAAATCCCAGATTCTATCTGTTGACAAAAAAAGCCACTTTTTTCCAAACGTTTCACTATCCTTTACTGTCTTAAAAACACTGATGAATCTTCCCCAAGCATAAATATAATCACCAGTAGTAATCTCCAATCCCCGATAAATCCTCATGGGAACTCTCATACGCCTCGGGCGATTTCTGAGGCGAACGAGGCTCTGCTTTGATGCTAAGCCCGCGTGCAATAGTCATAGGGCAACCACAGTTTCTCCTCGAAAAACCGTCTGAACTCACCTTTGGTGGCTGTGCAGAAGAAGAAGAACCATCGCTAGGAATTCCACCAAAGCCCATCTCGTCATTTCGGGCTTCAGACGCTTGCATGGGCCCGCCGGGCAAACTGGTAAGAAATCCATATCGCTCAAAAGCTTCGCTGTTCGCCCTTTGAAGCGTTTCTTGGACATTCTTGGCCCTATTAGCAGCTGCCATTTCGCGGAGTACTTTCTCGACTAGGGCTTTATGTGCACTTTGATCACAGTCAGAGAGTTGAGTTTGCTGCTGCTGCTGCCTAGTAAGCATATGTGGGCGGTTCTCGGGCTTGGGCTTATGGGCCCGCGGGCGAGATTCATGGCGTGTTGATTCGATCGATTGTTCGCTGACAGGGATTCGTTTGCGTGCCTTTTTCGCTTCGCAGAAGTGAAGTGTGGCTCGCCTCTGTTTTCCTCTGTTTTTTGATGAATCTTAGGACCAAAAAACCTATCATTGGCTCTTCTTCCCTTCGTTGGAGTTGGAGTGTCCCCTTTTACGCTTCTGGCGAATTCATGCAAGCTTTCTGTACGAACAAGAATGTAGTAAGATACACAAAGATAGGTATGAAGAACGATCGTTTTTAGGGATGGATATGTTTGCAGAAGAGTACCAACTGGTCCCAGCGATTTTTGAATGCTGAGATCCATGAGATCTTTCATGCTATTGACAACTTCAGTTATCTGAAACAGTGTTCAGGCAATAGAGTAATGAATAGATGAGTTTTTGTCGTTATAAAAAGAAAGAAGAAAGTAACAGAGGAAGAAAACCTGTAAACATCGAATAAATTGCTTGGGATATCCCAAGTCATTCACAATGGGCAGCTCCATGCTTTTTTTGAGCTGATCTTTGGCTAAGGCAAACCTGAGTTCACGAAGATGTATATAGATTTAGGAAAGAAGTATCGAAACCTTAAACAACACAGTGGAAGTAATATGAAAAGAAGACACACCTGTTCAAATCTGCTTGTGAAATCCCTCGAGAGAAGGCATCATTGTATCGAAATCCATGAGCTGCATGAACTAACTGAGTAACCTATTACGGAAAAAATAAAACTTCTGTCAATGATGATTCATCTTAATTAGTAGAGATAAAAGGAAAAGCTGAGACCTGGGGAATGATAGCTGTCCTTCGCATAAACTCCTCGTGATTTAGTGCACAGAATTCCCAGGAGAGCATCTATGAATTACACGACGAACAAACAAGTGAAAATTGTAGTATATTTTCATTTGAATGAGCTCAACGAAATGCAACAGATTATACCTTCAAATCGTGTCTGAAAACCAGGCGAAGTTTGCCCACATGAACGATTCTACTGTTTGAGTACACGCTCACTTGCGTGGCTTTCTTGAATTCCATTACCAAACCAAACGATGTTTTATAAGATTGAGGAAGATCAAGAGATAGCATCTCCTCGAGCAATCCTGCCTCAAATTTCTTCTTGTAGAGCAAAGGCAGCAGTTCGAAAGTTGCCTCTGAAAAAAGTCATAAATGGATTTGTAATAAATTTCAGTTGTCACTAGCATGTAGTAAGAAGAACATCACAGTAATTCTACTGAATCTCTGCCAAGACAAATAGAGGCAAATGGTCTAAGAACATAAACAATACATTATTGGGACGAAGAACGATGATCTAAAAAGGTTAGCCTAAGCATACCTAATCCCCTCCCTGATTTCGAACCACATACATCACAGCTCCAAATCTCCTGTAAGAAAACAACGATAGTTCAATAAAAGTTGACTTTAGAAGCAGTTTCACGCTTTGATTGTTTCGTAATGTGAAAACCAGTTACTCAAACAACGACTGACCATATTTTTCGGGCAGAAAACGCCAGTTCCATGCAGGTCGACATTTTGAAACTTACAGAAACACCACCTTTTCTTCGCGCCAGGCGCGTAATATTCAGACACAAAGCTTTTCCAATAGCCAATCCCATTGTCCTAAAAAGATTATAAAAAGAGAAGACCCTTCAAATGCAATCTCCAAAAGTACTCTGTTCCATGACCATAACAAGAAGAAGTCGAAAAAATATCCAAGAACAGAGGATGTAATGGAACTAACCTGTCCTCTGTTTCTCAGATGGTACAGATACTGCATGAATCTCCTATAACATAAATCACCGTCGAACAAGGGCAAATACGACTGCTGATGACAAACAACGCCTCCAATCTGCCTCAGCTGAGGAGAAGAATGACTCGAAATCAAACGCTGAATCTGAGTTTTCTGAAGGTGATGGTTGATCATAGCCTCGATTTGTGGATTTCGGAAATTTAAGCCATTCATCAACAATCCCTGAAAAACCCTTTGCTCTATACTATCCTCCTCGGCGCCAAAACGAGGCTTCTTAGACACTTGAGAAGGAGAATTTGGCCAGTTTATTGCCTTAGTAAGCGCCCGACTTTGCTTACTCTGTGATTTCGCCTTCGTCGAATCTTTAGAAGAAGCAACCTTTCTTGATTTCTGAGCTCCATTTCTCTCGGTTTGACTTCCTTGATGTGAGTACGAAGATTCGTCGCCCATAAGACTTCTATCTGAGAATTTCATTGCTGAAAAAGGTAATAGGCTGGAAAAACGCTCCATGTCAGCGCTTCCATGGCTCATCAAATAAGGAAGATTCTCATTTGGTGCAGCAGCAAAAGATGGATAACGAGTATTAACCAAATGAGAAAGATTCGTTTGAAGATTCTTAGGATTCATAACACCATAAGCCATGAATGGTATAGCATCGTCGATGGGTAATAAGCGAGGCGCCGAAGAATCGTCGTTGGAATCCATGAAGGGAGGTGTCTGAATACATAAATCGCTGATGAGCAAATTCTTTTCTAGCAATGAAGAGTTGGCCAAGAAGGGCGATGGCCTTTATGAAGCAGATAAGCATGCGTCGCGACAAATTACGCCACCTTAAAATCGAACTTTATGTTTTCGAGTCAACGAATACGACAAGCATCTACAGCAGTTTCTGGTACCAAATCGAAATAAAGCATAACCATGTTTTGGTTGGTAATAACTTCTAATAAGAGTAAGCCCCACAAACTAAACACACACACACACACAAAGCAGAGCCTAGAATCATCTCATCGCCATGGTGAAATAGATAGTTGCCAACGAATAATATGTGAACATTCTTAAAAAAAAAAGCATACGAATGAAAAATACAAGAAAACGCCATCACGGCACACGCACAGAAGCAAGCAAAAAAAAATAACGAGGAAAAAATAAAAAAGCTTTGCCCAAGACGACGACTCAAATAAAGAACATGCAAGCTAAAGAATGATTCTTCAAGCTCAAATACTTCCATTTTCCATCACATAAAAGCAAAAATAAAAGCCTTGGAAAATACAGGTCCTCCTTCAGAAATCACGCATTTTGGGTGTCATGGTACACAACCTACCCAGCAACTACATATTTTCCTCAACTGAAAACAAAAAAAAAAGGAGAAGATTGAAATGTTGAGCTGCTAAATGTGAGTTTACCGAGCTCAAAAGGCTATCCGAATGATCTCAGAAACCCTTTGCCAGTTTCTCCATGTTTGTGTGTTCAGTGTGCGTTTTGCATTCAAGTGAAGAATGTGGAAAGTCGCTAAGTCATAGAGAAGAAGCCATAGAAGCGTTTGTTGCTGGGGACCTGTTGTTGCGGGTTATTGGCCCCACTCTTTACCGTCGATTGCCAGTCATAGGTTGGTACACGTGGCGGATTTTGGGTCCAAATAAGACAAAAGTTGTTTTGGCATTATTTGGGTGTTGCATTGCATGGCTTTGGTGTACGGCGGTTACCTTACCTGCGATATTATTACTTACTTGCAGAACAATGAAAAAAGGTGACACGAGATTGTGAATATGATTTATTATAAAAGCATTAAATATTTAGAAAAAGATTATAATAAAATATCACTACAAGCATTAAATTTAACTAAGTAATACGTGGGACTTGAATTTATTGCTTATAGTAGCTTCGCTTATTTAAAAATTCCTAAATTAAAAATCTGTATATTAATATACAGTAATCAGTATCTTAAATTAAAGGTCCATCATGTTTTTGGAATCCTATTTTTCAAATACAATATAAAATTAAAATTATTCAGTCCCACGTCCAATAATTAGAAAGCTTATGGGTTAATTTCGTCTATTGCCGGCTGACCAACCACATGGACTTATATGGGCTAGAATTGTACCTAAAAAGATCTCTACAATAATACATTTACTATGTTTTTTTTCGAAACAATATATGAGTGAGGACCAGTACCACCAATGAGAAATTCTAGAAAAGAAATTAGAATAAACGTAAGAGTCGTCGTGTTTGAAATACAAATTAAAATACGATACACTCCAATAAAATTGCCGAGTTATTTTCTCGTCCCAATGCTTCTAATCTAGGCTCTTTGGCTACGCTGACATGGCGAGATACTATGGCGTTGTCACGTTCTTTCTGGCCTTTGGTTTACCTCAGTAAAATTTGTTTGTGTTGTAAATGCCTTTTATTACTTAATTCCTTTGCATTTTCTGTGAAGAATGATATTTTTTTATGGGAATTGTTCATTATGTTCATCCCTACATCCTAGAAGCATTTTACCACCCGCTAATCAGAAGGATTTTCAAAGGCAAGAATGTGTAAAAAGAGCGACGTCTCTAACGTCGACGTACGTATACAATCCCATGAGAAATAATTCTTTCGCTGCAATAATGTCCGGAAAAAAATCAGTTAGATATCACAGGGGCGGACCCACATCAAGCCCTTGGTCAGTTGACCTCCCAATTGGAACTAACGTAGATATATATTTGTCTTTGGTAACGGGAAGAACTAAACAACTTACCACAAAGTGGCTATTAAGCCATATCTATAATATTATTCACTTTTTTCGGTCTTCGACTTCAGATCTTGTCATCTTCGGTACTGGCATTTCCACAAGGGAAGAAAACAACTCCTACAATGAAGAGGACAAACTCCCAAACCGTGAGACTAATGGGGCATTTGGTATACGAAATTCGATGTGAAAAAAGAAAAAAATAATGTGTTATGGGTACGCAAGAACCATAATATACAATGTCATATAATTACATTTTCCGTTTCTTTTCCACATGGAATTCCGCATATCAAACACACCCTAAACAGAAAAAAAAAAGAAAAAGCAAAGAAAAGCAAAGTAAAGGAGAGGAAGACAAGGTGGAGCTCCACCGACATCCATTAATGGGTAGAAGGGTTTTTGTGTCGTGGGTTTTTTTATTAGACAGAAAGAGGAGCTTTGTAGAGAGAAATGAGATAATGACCTGTATTATATCATTATAATAATAAAACTAAAGTTATATACAAGTTCATTATCTTTTTTATTTTTATCTTAATAAAATTAAAATCTTATCCTATATATATGGAAATGTAGTTTCCCGTGAGAACGACACGTGTCCCTTAGCTTTACAAATATTTTATAAAATTATAATAAATTAATTTCACGATGTGAATTACAGCTAATTTGACCACCACGATTTAACAAATATAAAAATGCACAGTTGTTCTATGAGTGCGATTGGGACGCTCACGGAAGCTCCGCCACGCACGATTGGTCGCCGATCTACGGGATCTACGGCTTCCCCACGGCGTACGAGCGCATCTTGCTGGGGAATCCCCATTCCGAAGAGCGGCGCCAAGGAGGCTGCGGACGAATAGGTACAGCTGGACGATTGGGGACATCTACTAATGGTCCCTTGCGACGGCGGCGAAGTACGGCAAGAGGAAGGGTGCTCCATCCCTGTGTGGGAGGCAGAAGGGGCTAATTGTGAAGCAGATTTTGGAGATGCTCGAGGACGAAGGAGAAGGTGCCACGTGGCAGAAGATGGGGGAAATGTGCGGCGAGGATGAGAACCACGCGCTTACGGTGGAGCAGCAGCAGAGAATACTCCTTTACTGATGAGTCAGTCCATGGAGTCTCAGCTCAACATCAAGAGCAATCCGAGGGAACAACACGGGCCCTGAGAAAATCTTAACCCTAGCCAAATTTTCACTCTGATTTTGTGAAATCGAATCGATTCGTTGCTCAAGATTTACCATTTCAGTAGTTGATTTCTGCAGATATGGGACTTCAATTTAGGACAATCTAGGGATCAAGAGGACTCGAGCCCTCTAGAGTTCGAATTCGGCTTAAATGAGACAATTTACAATGTAAAGAGCTACGGCGAATTACTCAAAGAATCGATCCACAAGGACATGATTCCTTTTAATGAAATAACGTGAGATTTTTTGTGATTACCTTGAGTATTCAAGCTGCTTACATAGGTCGTGCTCAATGCAGACAGAATGCATCGAGTAAAACAGATCCAAGCTCCAGTTTTATTACCAAATCCTGTAATGGTTCGAACGAGATCCAATATATGGATCAACCGCCATTGATGATAGGTGGGAGCTCGGCTGCTACAATGAGTAAAGCTGACATGGAAATTCTTGCACAACAGAGGCAATGCTATGCAGCGATACAAAGAAAAGAAGAAAACGCGGAGGTATGTAAGTTCTTTTTTCGACTCTCATCGATTAAATTATATGTAAATTTAAGATTGAGAAATGATATATGTAGATATGAGAAGCAAATTCGATACGCGTCAAGAAAGGAAATGGCTGACACTAGGAAAGGGCTGCCACTACTATTTATTGTTAGCTTGAAGCAATCTTCACTTACACAAGAAGTCAATAAACTTCTCTTTGTGTATAACATTGAATATTCTGATATATTTCTCCATGCAAGATTATGGAAACGAATGGTTGATATTCTATCTTTCATCAGCCATCTTATATTTCCTTTGGGCGGTGGCTCAGATACTAAGTACATAACATCCTGATTATCAACATCCCTATGATTTCAAATCTGATCCTTCGAAAATAGTCAAGGATTTTCAAACGAACCTTCTTACGCTGAGACCTCACTTGGGGATGTATGTTTGTGTGGCACAAAGGGAGCTGGGTTGCTACGGTACCTCTTCTGTTTCAATTTGATACTTTGAAGAGAGGGAACAGACGAAGTCACAAAGATCACATTTTATATCAAGTATGCAAAGAAGTGTATGCACGATTGCTATAATATTTTTGAACTTCTCTGTTTACATGAAGTTCAGTTGCATTTTTTATTTAATATCATAGGCCTGTTGTTGCTTCCTTTTAGTTTCGTTGGCCGATATTTTACATGGTTCCAAATGATAAAAGATCGATATGCATACGAATTTTCCGTCTTTGTATCTTGAAACTCAACTTTTATAACATAACATGCTAATTATAAAAAAAAAATTATTCTTTTATGAAATATAATTAAATTATCTTATCAATTTTTATTAACAATATATATAATTAAGATACGTGCAAAGCACCGATAAAAAACAGAACAAATTAATGCTCAATTGTGAAGATGACGAGTCAGTCGTAATTGATGATTATCCAAATATCGTTTAATGTCGAATTCGTTTTTATTCGGTGAGCTCAAAACATAAGATGATGAAATTAAGGCGTCATATGTATTTCTTTTTTTTTAGTGAGCGCAACCATAAATGACGAAATTAAGGTGTCACATGTTTTTAGAGTGAACGAAGAGTATAATTACTATTCAAAAAAAAAAGAAACAACTTTGCTGACAATTACATATTGTTTATTTTGTCATAAGAGTCCTCCAAGTATTTTGAATTCAAAGGAAAATAATTGCGATGCTATTACTGTTATAATTATTAATTTATTATTATCTCTCATCAATAGTACATGGTGTTTAGCATATTATACTTTCTTATACATGCGTAAAAAGTCGATCCTTACATCTTAAAAATTAACACATAACATCCATTATGATATTACAGTTTCGTAATTATAATATTATTCTTATGCTGATGCATAATTAACTCATATTTTTTAACTTAAATTAATTTTACATATTTAAAGCACATGCATTGCACGGGCAAAAAACTAGTATTTATACTAATTATATGTATTTTAAACTATAATATTCATTTTGTGATTAGTGATTTTTTTTTGTTTTTCTTAATTTTTTCTTTGTATCATTTTTAATCTAATGTATTTCATATAAATAAAAGTGTTATATTATTATATAGAGACTAGAAGTGTAGAATGCTTTTTATTAATGTTTCAATTTTATAGTAAGTACATTTAATAATAAAAATATAGTACTATTTGCTTTTCTAAAATATAAATAATATATAATTGTTTAGGCATATTTAAGTTATGTTTTGTTTGTTTTCATAAATTAATTCTAATAATCATGACAATGAATGTATAGAATATTATTTTGGTGTAGTAAATAGATTTAATGAGTTGGAGTAAAAATTAGTGTACAAAATAGAGTTGATTTTTTTTTCCAAGAAAAAGTGTTTATTTCGTTTTGAAAAAGAAAAAGAAATAGAGTTGATTCGAAGTGTACTTTTTGTATAAAATTAATAGCAGTTTTGTGTTGTCTGTCATTGAGATGATCTTTGAGCTTGAGATTTGTGCTTGATTTTCAACGGGAGTTACTATTTACCGCCCCCTTTTTACTTGTTACCGCCCCTAAAGGGCTGGAAAAAGACGATTTTGCCCTTATGATATTTAAAATAATTTAAAAAGAAAAACTATAATAAAAAATAAAAATTTCTATTTAAAGCTCTGTTCCAGACAACATTTTCCAAATCACACATCCAAATCAGACAAAAACACAAAAGATACTGAAATCGCAATGGATCGCCGACAGGGACCAGGAAAGGGAAAGGGCATATTTTCACGACTGGTAAGCAAATTAACGTAAAAATCATTCGTCGTATATAGATTACCGAACACGGATCGAAATTGTTCAAAAAAGGACGATCGAACGAGATTTAGGGTCGGATTTCGGCACGACCGAAACATAATTTCGGTCGGCACAGTCACAACCGAAACACAATTTCGGTTGTACATATGCTGACCGAAATTATGATTCGGTCGTTCCTATACGGACCGAAACTATGTTTCGGTCGGCTCAGTGAGGACCGAAATCATGTCTCGGTCGGCACTGTTCCGACCGAAATCATGTTTCGGTCTTTGCAGATAGGACCGAAATCATGTTTCGGTCGGTACACAGCCGACCGAAATCATGTTTCGGTCCGGTTTTTTATTTTGTTTTTTTTTTTAAAAAAACCTTTTAATTGCAGACCAAGGGTGGAAAGACCCTACTCGGAGGAAGCAGTAGATCCCCCCCGTTGGAGGGATCTGGAGAGCGTCATACGAGGACGCGAGGCGTTGACGCATCTGTTCGTAGAGAACGGGAGGAGGAGAGGCGACAGCGAGCAGCTCATTCTCAGTCCGTATATGCGGATTACGATCCGCATGCTGATGATGGTGTGGCAGATGATGGAGCATCGTTTCAGTCATCAGACGACGATCTGCCACCGGCCTCCTCAGGTATTTCCATTCTCCTCTATAAACTGACATGCGATGTCGTATCTTAAAATACGTAAAAGAAATTTAATTTATTTTTGAGTTATTCGTGAAAAATGAAATAGGGAGCAAGCGCTCCAGGGTCGTAGATGACGATTCCTGGAGGGTGCAGGGGCCAGCCCGGTGGTCCATATGATGGCGAGGTGATCCCTAGTTATCTGGGGCATATCGCGCCCCGCATCTGGATGAGTGAGGAGGAGAGGCCCCTGCTGAAGTGCGAGCAGCGGGCGTTAGTGCTTGGGAAGCTCAAGAATTGGTACTCCCCATTCCCGCCGGAGACGCAGAGCCAGATCGATGGCACGGGACTTGTGCACCTCACGGATGCCATGGTGGGTCACTTGGACCAGCCTCTACTGTGCGCTTTTGTGGAGCGCTGGCATCCAGACACGAACACCTTCCACATGCCATTTGGGGAGATGACGATCATGCTCCACGACGTCGAGCACATCCTGCGTATCCCGATCGACGGAGCGACGGTATCGGGCACCCCAGACGTCGTCGACGGGCAGATTGCGGCGAGGGAGATTATGGGCATCTCCGCGGACGCGCTCAGGGATTCTTGGAGAGGCGGTGGGGTTGCGACGAAAGACGTGATGCAGCGGATGCGGGAGGGTCGGCCAGCGGGGTTTCAGGCCATCGCTTGGTTGTGGATTTTGTTGGGGTCGACAGTGTTCGTCGACAAGAGTGGGAACCGGGTGAAGCCGGACATCATGCACGAGTTCTACCGCTCGTTGCCCTCTGCCAGTGGGTACTCGTGGGGTTCGGCCGCTCTCACTTACCTTTATCGCCAGCTTGGCATGGCAAGCAGGGCGGATGCGAGGGGATTAGCTGGGTGCCTCTCGTTACTACAGGCGTGGATCTACGAGTACTTTCCATGCTTTCGCCCACACCGTCTCCCCCATCATGTGGAGCCTGGCCAGGCATGATCACGCATGTGGTCTGTAGCTCAGCACGAGAGGACGATCCACCGCTTGATTGATATCCGCCGTCAGATAGATGTCATAACTGCAAGCGAGGTATCTTAACAATTTATGTCTATATTGACGACAATTATTTAAAATTTTTGAAATGTCCTCAGGTTGCTTGGCTGCCGTGCGGTTCCGATCCAACGTCGCAGCAGCTGAGGACGATTTTCGTGGGATGGGTTATATATCTTGATGTCGTTGAGCCCTACTCGCCCTCGAGAGTGTTGCGCCAGCTGGGGTACGTGCAGATCATCCCTCCGCCGATGAGTCCCCCACGGAAGGCGGTCATGCCAGCAGACCCGACGAGGTATAAAGTGATTCATTCTGCCGATGCAGCAGAACATGCTTGGCGTTAGTTCCCGTACGCCTACATCCTCAACCTCTCGTACATCAATCGGGCCACCGCGGAGTACCTTGGGGAAACCGTTGCAGGGTACATGGACTGGTATGAGCGGCATTCTCATCCCCGCCTGCTTTCGACGGAGCACGGAGCGTCATCGGCAGGCATACCCCCGCGCAGCCATGCCGACTACGTACGTATTTTAATCTTATGTCGATTTTTTATATTTATATGTTTAATTACAGGTATTATTGCTATGTACAGTGGTACAACACGATGTACAGCTTGAGTTCGGATATGCTAGCCAGTATGCATCTTGATGGCTCCAGAAGGACGGACGAGTTCCGAGACAGGCTGGACGACATCAATGACCGGTGGCGTCAGGCCCCTTGACGTGTTGCTATTGTTTCTTTTTATTTTTCGTTTATTGTATCGGACGGATCTTCTATACGTTTTCGAATATTTGTTTGCATATTTATTCCGTTTCGGATTTTCGTCCTCTGTGTTTGCATAAATAAATAAAAAATCGAATAAATAATATAAAAAAATAATCCAATTAAATAATCCGAATAAATAATACAAATAAATAATATAAATAAATAATCCAAATAAATAATACAAATAAATAATATAAATAAATAATCCAATTAAATAATCCAAATAAATAATCCAAATAAATAATACAAATAAATAATCCAAATAAATAATACAAATAAATAATATAAATAAATAATCCAATTAAATAATCCAAATAAATAATCCAAATAAATAATATAAATAAATAATACAAATAAATAATATAAATAAATAATCCAAATAAATAATCCGAATAAATAATCCAAATAAATAATACAAATAAATAATCCAAATAAATAATACAAATAAATAATATGAATAAATAATCCAATTAAATAATCCAAATAAATAATATAAATAAATAATCCAATTAAATAATCAAAATAAATAATACAAAAAAATAATATTTATAAATAATACAAATAACTAATATAAATAAATAATACAAATAACTAATATAAATAAATAATACAAATAACTAATATAAATAAATAATACAAATAAATAATTCGAATAAATAATACAGTAGACATTCACAAATTATTATGACGCATTAGGTTACTCCAGTGAGCGAATCGACTCTGATATCTGTTCTCGCAACCGGCAAGTCGATCACTACGATACGTGAACCAATACGGATGTAAAATGGGCATAGGAAAATCTGGACATAAATTAAGTCTGATGTCATGCTGATAATCATCCCCAAGGTGCACCATGACGATCGTACGGGTCGGTCTAGTAGCAGTCAGACCGGCACGCAGCGGCAATATTGTGTTCGAAAGCATGTTGATGTTTGTCCCATTGCGGTACCCGTAGAGGACAATTACAGCGTTCCAAATTGTCGCAACAACCCACAAATCACAAGGTGTCAGCATCCAGTGGTTCGCTCCACAAGGGGCCCCTTCCCAGCGTATACGATCCAACTGCATTTCCAATGAATCACCATAGTACAATGCCGAGTAGCGATCCCAATGGGCAGCGAGTTCGTTCGCGACGTTATTCCTGACGGTGTTCCATTCCTCCTCGTCATCGTAAACATGGGACGCGATAACGCGAAATCCACAGTTGCCTTCAGCCATCACATTCTTGTAGCTAACTATATACGGATGGATGACTGTTGTTACGTGGCTGGCCAAGTGGGTGTGGTGGAAGTCTGATTCACCTGTACAACGCAATTTTCAGGATTAGACGTGCACTCGTGATTGAACAAATTTACGAGTAAGAGATAGTAGTACCTGTCTCCGTAGTAGATCAAGACCGCTTATTAGACGAAGATGACATGCGACCCTTGCTGCTACGACTGGTACTGCTCCGGCCTCCGCTGCGTCCACCCCTTGGGATTGCGTACTCCCAAGCACTTCGATCTCGCTTCGTCGAGTTTTTCTTCTTCGGCCGACCTTTTACAGACGTCTTAACATCAGGGCTCATTCCACTCACGGGCGTCGGGATACAGGTGTCCGTGGACGACTCGATGGAGGCCACGCATAACAGCGGGATCGCGGCTTTCTGCCTCACGCACGAGGCCGTATAAGTAATCCCGATCAGAAATATCGGGAATTACTCCATCGCCGATCGTGAGTGTCCTCCAAAAGTCGTGCAAGCATTCTGCAGCAACTGGGTAGTTGTTCTCGATACATTGCTGGAGCTCGCACGCACATGGGAGATGGTGCGTACGTCGTACCACACATCCGCACGCGGAGTAAACATCATCCGACAGCTCTTTGGCACGCCTCAACTCGGTTCCCATTATCGATATTGCATGGTGTGAAACTCTATACAATATCGTGTGGAATGGAAAACCTGAGTTCCCAATCGGTTGCTTCGAGCGGGACTCTTCCAGTGCCTGCATGTCAACATAAAAAAATTATTAGCACAGTATTTCGTTTGACACGTATAATAATCAATTTAACTTTCTGATGCGATTTAGTTGGTTCTGAATCTGGTCGTGCACCTTCACCCACAAGGTGTCAAGAGACCCAGTGGCCGAGTTCAGCCATTGCTTCAGCTCGCTGTGAGCACTCTCCACACGACATGTAGTGGTGTTCCCGAAATGAAGCACCTGATTCGTCCAAGCTTTGGCGAACTTCTCCTTATGCACCAACCATGTCTGCTCAACGTACTGCACGATAGCGCAGACGCATGTCATTGACGGCCTGCTCGTATTCGTCTATCGACGGAGCTTCCATGACCGCTTTCCAGGCCTTATGCGTGAAGTGAGCTGCTGTCTTTTTGTTCTGACCCGTCGTCCAATAAACTTTGTTCTCCACGTCTTTATAGATATGCCACGTGCACAACATATGGTGAGAATACGGAAATACTTCCTGTACGGGTCGAAGAAGGCCCAACTCACGATCAGTCACAATCGCCGAAGGGTAGACACCTGGCCCCAGAATGTCCCGAAGGGACTGCAACACCCACTCATAACTTTTCTCCGTCTCGTCCTTCATAATGGCAAACCCACAAAGGAAGTTCTGATTACAGTGAGTCATCCCTATAATCTCAACTAGAGGCATCTTGTACCTGTTGGTCTTGTACGTAGAATCGATGCCAATGAAGTATGGATACGTCCTCACCAGTGCAAGTGAGTCCGGGTGTGCGAGAAAAACATGCGTCAGCGCATTAGTCTCATCGTCTCCCAGGGCTTCAACATAATATCCGGCGTGACTCGCCTGGTGCATCAACTGGCTCACCACGCCTCGGCCCTCATAATAGTCTTTCTTCAAATGATCTCTGTAATTATATATGTGCCTGATCGTCGCGTTATCTTCTGCGTGTCGAGCCCTCATCGCCGAGAGGATATGAGCTGGTTTCGCTTGTGCAGCGGTCATTTCCTCTACGACCTTCCTCGCCTGGCGACTTAACCCACTAGTCTGGCGGTGTCCCTCGGGATACTGTATCAGATGGTGATTGTGCGTGGATTTATCAGGTGGGCCCGTACGAATGTACCATTCCCTAGTCTTTGGATCCTCCTGAGCTATGACTACAAACGGACACCTGCACTTGTTCGACTTCGAAACCCTCTCCAATTCGTCCTCGTTGCCTCTATAACGTTCTCCGCGAGAACATCTAATCAGTTTTTTTGTACCGCATTTCTTATGCGACGAAATAATCACCTCGAAACCCAGAGCAATGGTGTAATAACCGTAAATTTAGTACGGGATTTTGATATAATTAAGTATTCGATTCTGTTAATTAGAAAATATTGATAACGAAATTTAAACCTGGGAGACGAGAAAATAAATATATATATATATATTTACATGTATATATGTTGGGTTAGTTTCGAAATAATTTCGAAACTTAGATTGGAATTAAGTGAAAACAATAATGTTAAGATAACTAAAATTGGGCTGCATCTGTGTCGAAATTAAGGCCCAAATAACAACCTTACTTAAGCTCAAAGTAAGTTAACGACATCACCTTGTCATGTCACTCCTACTTCTCGAAACATTAGAGTATATCCACTTATCATTATACGAAAACCCTCATGGAGCAAAGAAAGGAAAAAGAAACCCTTTTTAGAACAAACGAAACCAAGGCTTAATCAGACCTCCGTTCGGGATACCATCAGTTAAAGATCAGGGAGGCAGATGTTCCAAAAACTGCGTTCAGTACGAGGTACGGCCATTACGAGTTTCTGGTCATGCCTTTTGGACTGACAAACGCCCCAGCTGCTTTTATGGACTTGATGAATCGAGTCTTCAAAAACTACCTCGATCGGTTCGTTATCGTCTTTATCGACGATATTTTGATCTATTCTAAGACAGGAGACGAACACGAAAGCCATCTACGAACCGTCTTAGGAATCCTGCGAGAGAAACAGCTCTACGCCAAATTCAAGAAGTGTGAATTCTGGCTTGAGCAAGTAGCCTTCTTGGGACACGTGATTTCCGGGAATGGAATCTCTGTGGACCCGAGTAAGATCGAAGCTGTGAATAACTGGCCACGACCTACTACTCCTACTAAGGTCCGAAGTTTCCTAGGACTTGCGGGATACTACCGCAAGTTTATAGCGGACTTCTCCAGTATTGCCTCTACATTAACCAATCTGACGAGGAAGAACGTTCCGTTCAAATGGACCGAAGCATGCGAACAGAGTTTTCAAGAGTTGAAGAAACGTCTTACCTCTGCTCCGATATTGACAATACCATCGGGAACCGGAGGATTTGCAGTATACAGCGATGCTTCGAAGAATGGCTTGGGATGTGTGCTGATGCAGGACGGAAAGGTGATTGCCTATGCTTCGCGACAACTAAAGGAATACGAGAAGAACTACCCAACCCATGACCTCGAATTAGCAGCGGTGGTCTTCGCTCTGAAGATCTGGAGACATTATCTCTACGGAGAGAAATGTGAGATCTTCACAGACCATAAGAGTTTGAAGTATTTCTTCACCCAGAAGGAACTGAATATGCGACAGCGAAGATGGCTGGAGCTCGTCAAGGACTACGATTGCGTCATCAGCTATCATCCGGGTAAGGCAAACGTAGTCGCAGATGCGCTAAGTCGAAAAGTGGTGAATGCAGAGTTACATCAGCTTGGAATAGAGGTAGTTAATTTGGGCGAAGTTGAGGCAAGACTAGCAGCGCTAACTCTCCAACCCACGCTGCTAGAACAGATCAAGAAGACACAAGAAGAAGACGAACTCTACCTAGAAATAAAGGAGGCACTACCCGAAGATTTTAACATCCGAGAGGATGGAGCTTTGCTATACAAGAACCGTCTTTATATACCTAACCATGAGGAGCTGCGACAAACGATAATGAAGGAAGTACACACGACCACATATTCGGTACACCCAGGAGCCACAAAGATGTATCAAGATTTACGAATAACGTACTGGTGGCCGGGAATGAAGAAAGACGTCGCTGCATTCGTGAACCGATGTATGACTTGCCAATTGATTAAAGCGGAACACCAGCGACCCGGTGGAACCCTACAGCCTCTACCCATTCCAGAATGGAAGTGGGATCATATCACGATGGATTTCGTCGTTGGTTTACCCAAACGACGAAAAGCCACGATGCTATTTGGGTAATCGTTGATCGCCTGACCAAATCGGCTCATTTCCTTCCAATTAGTTCCACTTTTTCCATGGAACGCTACGCTGAATTGTATATTCAGGAAATCATCCGCCTCCATGGAATTCCAATTTCTATCGTCTCGGATCGAGATTCAAGATTTCTGTCTAACTTTTGGCAAAGCCTACAGAAAGCGATGGGAACCAAGCTCTCATTCAGTACTGCTTACCATCCCCAAACCGACGGGCAGTCTGAACGAACGATTCAAACTCTTGAGGATATGCTACGGGCGTGCGTGCTCGATTTCAAAGGAAACTGGAGTAAGTATCTACCACTGATAGAGTTTTCCTATAACAATAGCTTCCACGCTACTATCGGGAGGGCGCCATACGAGGCGTTATACGGGCGCAAATGCCGATCCCTAGTCCATTGGGACGAAATCGGTGAGCGAACATTGTTAGGACCCGATATGATCCGAGAAATGACAGAAGCTGTGACAAAGATTCGGGAAAGGATGCAAACCGCCCAAAGTCGCCAGAAGAGTTACGCAGATCATCGACGACGACCTTTGGAATTCGCAGAAGGTGACCAAGTGTTCTTGAAAATTTCCCCAATGACAGGAATAAAGCGTTTTGGAAAGAAAGGCAAGCTAAGTCACAGATACATAGGCCCCTTCAAGATAGTCAAACGAGTGGGCGAAGTCGCGTATCAATTAGGGTTGCCAGCGTCCCTATCGCAAGTTCACGACGTATTTCACGTATCGACATTACGAAAGTACGTCGCGGACCCGAGCCATGTTATTCAGAATGAGCTTCTTTATCAACAGCTCAAGCCCGACTTGAGTTACGAAGAGAGGCCTGTACAAATTTTAATGTACGAATCAAAACGACTACGGAATAAGAATATTCCGTTAGTTAAAGTTTTGTGGCGAAATCAATCAGTTGAGGAAGCCACTTGGGAGCGTGAGGATGATATGAGAGTTCGTTATCCCGAGTTATTCCAGTCGGCGTAATTTCGGGGACGAAATTTTTTTAAGGGGGGAGGATGTAATACCCGTAAATTTAGTACGGGATTTTGATATAATTAAGTATTTCGATTCTGTTAATTAGAAAATATTGATAACGAAATTTAAACCTGGGAGACGAGAAAATAAATATATATATATATATATTTACATGTATATATGTTGGGTTAGTTTCGAAATAATTTCGAAACTTAGATTGGAATTAAGTGAAAACAATAATGTTAAGATAACTAAAATTGGGCTGCATCTGTGTCGAAATTAAGGCCCAAATAACAACCTTACTTAAGCTCAAAGTAAGTTAACGACATCACCTTGTCATGTCACTCCTACTTCTCGAAACATTAGAGTATATCCACTTATCATTATACGAAAACCCTCATGGAGCAAAGAAAGGAAAAAGAAACCCTTTTTAGAACAAACGAAACCAAGGCTTAATCAGACCTCCGTTCGGGATACCATCAGTTAAAGATCAGGGAGGCAGATGTTCCAAAAACTGCGTTCAGTACGAGGTACGGCCATTACGAGTTTCTGGTCATGCCTTTTGGACTGACAAACGCCCCAGCTGCTTTTATGGACTTGATGAATCGAGTCTTCAAAAACTACCTCGATCGGTTCGTTATCGTCTTTATCGACGATATTTTGATCTATTCTAAGACAGGAGACGAACACGAAAGCCATCTACGAACCGTCTTAGGAATCCTGCGAGAGAAACAGCTCTACGCCAAATTCAAGAAGTGTGAATTCTGGCTTGAGCAAGTAGCCTTCTTGGGACACGTGATTTCCGGGAATGGAATCTCTGTGGACCCGAGTAAGATCGAAGCTGTGAATAACTGGCCACGACCTACTACTCCTACTGAGGTCCGAAGTTTCCTAGGACTTGCGGGATACTACCGCAAGTTTATAGCGGACTTCTCCAGTATTGCCTCTACATTAACCAATCTGACGAGGAAGAACGTTCCGTTCAAATGGACCGAAGCATGCGAACAGAGTTTTCAAGAGTTGAAGAAACGTCTTACCTCTGCTCCGATATTGACAATACCATCGGGAACCGGAGGATTTGCAGTATACAGCGATGCTTCGAAGAATGGCTTGGGATGTGTGCTGATGCAGGACGGAAAGGTGATTGATTGCCTATGCTTCGCGACAACTAAAGGAATACGAGAAGAACTACCCAACCCATGACCTCGAATTAGCAGCGGTGGTCTTCGCTCTGAAGATCTGGAGACATTATCTCTACGGAGAGAAATGTGAGATCTTCACAGACCATAAGAGTTTGAAGTATTTCTTCACCCAGAAGGAACTGAATATGCGACAGCGAAGATGGCTGGAGCTCGTCAAGGACTACGATTGCGTCATCAGCTATCATGTAAGGCAAACGTAGTCGCAGATGCGCTAAGTCGAAAAGTGGAGCGATAATAGGATTTTTGTTCTTTTGACATTTTTGGGGCTACGCCCGTTGTACAGATACTACTATGTAAAATAATATTTTATTAAATTATATTATCTTTTAGGAAAAAGTTTTTATTAGACGGGCCTTCCGCGACTTACGTTGCGGAAATCCGCCACTAATCTTAATTAGAAAACGAGGGTCGCCACAAATGGCGACGCCTTTCGCCCAGTTAATGGCTTCTACGTCGGTCTGAAATCGACCTCCATCGCGAAAATGCTCACTGTAGTTTACCCCGTCGCCGATCAAATCCTTCGGGACGTGGCTTTCCCTCTCACCGTCTGGAAAAAAAATTATTACACAGCCAAAGGCTAATTTCGGCCAAAATAAGTGGCGGCCGAAACATGATCTCGGCCGCCTCAGTCCCGGCCGAAAGGAGATTTCGGCCCGAACAGTCCCGACCGAACAAAGATTTCGGTTGTTTCTGTCCGGACCGAAAATTTTTTTCGGTCGCCATAAGGCACGACCGAAATGTTGTTCGGTCCGGCCTTGAGGCGACCGAAATTCTATTTCGGTCCGTACTGTTCCGGCCGAAATTGTGTTTCGGTCCAGACTTTTTTGGAGCGATTCCGAATCTAGTTCGATCATTCATCTACGTACGAACGAATTTTACGAGAATTTGCTTACCAGTCGTGCGAATAGACCCTTTCCCTTTTCGTCGATCCATTGCGATTTGAACGTTTTTTTTTGTTTTGTTTGATCTGATTTTTATGTTTGATTGCGATATGAAAATTGTTATCTGGAAAATGACTTTAAATAAAAAATGTAATTCAAAAGGGCAAAATCGTCTTTTTCAGCCCTTTAGGGGGCGGTGACTAGGAAAAAGGGGCGGTGAATAGCAATCCAGATTTTCAACTTAGATATGTATGTCTGTGTACACTTATCGAAAAATTAAATTGAATAAAAATAATAGTGATTCAGTCCAAAAACTTTCTTTTTTTAAGTTTTATAACTTGCAATAGTAAAAATGTAACAGTTGGCTTTTGAACCTTATAAGCCATTTATCTCAATTCCATTATTCAAAAAGGAACAAACAAATCGAAAGTTGAATATTCAATACAGTGAACCCACTTTTCTATGTTGTTTGTTATATCAGAAAGTGTAATGTAACATAAATAAACATAAAATAAAAAATTGAGCTCATTCGATTTGCTTTTATGACAAGTCATTGGTGAGCTAATCAGAATCAAACTTGAGAAAAACGAAATAATAATAATTTAGTTTCGATCTATTAGACGGTTCCTAGCAGAAAACTTAAAAAAGAAAGGAGCCTTGTTGTTCATCTATCAACCATTAAATTAAAAATTCTCAAGATAAAAATAATATATTTTATTACGTGATGCCTAGAACGAAATAAAGAGGCATCGTTATTTTTATTCTCTCCTTCGCCCTTTCTCCCCCATCTCTCTAAAACCCTAGCACCTCACACGCGCCAGCGCCTTCCTCCCCTCCTCCCTCCCCCTCCTCATGGAGGTAGGGGGAACATGGAGGTAGGGGAGTTTTTCTTCTTCTGTGTTTTCTCTCTTTTTGTCTAATAAAAAAATTGACGACCACCACAGCGTTCTCCCGGCCCAGCGCGCGCCTTCGCCTCAGCCTACGCCTCCGCCTCCGTGTCCGCCAGCCACCGCGCCTCCGCCTCCGTCAGCCGTGTTCGCCTGCTGCTTGCCGCCGTAAGCACTTTCCATCGCCCGACCTGTCGGGCGGGTTCTCCTCGGGGGAGATACTCTTTTTTGAGTCTCTCCTCTTTGTAGGTGTTTTTCCTCCTTTCATAGGAGCCTTCCCTCCCCTCGTGGGAGTGTTTTTCTCCCTTCGTGGGAGTTCCCTTCTAGGGTTTTCTCTTTTTCCCTTTTTGGGTTAACGGGCATTGTACTATCACCGGTATTTACGCAATAGAAATTCAAATATGTTGTAATATTTTGAATATTGCTCTATTGTAACCTTGTGTCCATTTGGATTTATGAATGAAATCCTCATTTAAAAAAAAAAAAAAAGGCATCGTTGCTATAAATTATTATCAATTGTTTGCTAATTGTTAGTGTTAGTATGACCTTGCTTCACAAAAGGAGCCGTAGCTCTTTGACCATTCAACAAACACGTGGGGAAAAAAAAAGGCAACGAAGAAAAATGCATATGTTAGGTGCCGAATTTTATATTATAAGGCGACGGAAGTTTTCAAAGTATTCACATGCAAAGGTCGGAGGAATTTCTGGATCTATTCACACTATTAATCAAGGAAGGAAACGCCTATAAATAGGGTCCATTCGACAGAAGCAAAATCAGCCACATGCCACAGACCACCACAACATCGTCAGTGAGGATTTATTCCTCGGTCGTCTCTTATCTGATATTTCTTTGTAGCTTACCCCTAGTCGTGTAGCTGTTTTTATATCACGTCAGTGTACGTGTTTGTAATCACTCCACATAATAAAGAAGTTCTACCCTCCGGCCCGTGGACGTAGGTCATTTTGACCGAACCACGTAAATCTCGTGTCACTGTCCAAATTTATTGTTCGTCTATTCTATTTATTATCGTCATTTGTCGGGCAAATAATTATCGGAGATTTCCGCATATCCTAACAAATTGGTATCAGAGCCAACCCGATTTATTTTTTAGCCACCATGACGATAACAAAAATGTCAATTGAAAAGTTCGACAGAAACGTCAACTTTGCAATGTGGAGTCTCAAGCTGGAGGACGATCAATTTAATGAAGGACGATCAACTTAATGAATTGGACAAGAAAGTCAGATCGGCTATTATATTAAATCTCTCTTACGAGGTTTTACAAGAAGTTGCCACGGAGACGACGGCAATGGGTATGTGGGATGCACTAAAAGCTATCTACATGAAGAAGACAAAGCAGAACCGGCTTTATTTAAAACAGAAGCTATACAGTATGAAAATGACGGAAGGTACTTCTATACTCTCGCATCTCGATAAATTCAATTCTATCATTATTGATTTGGCGAATGTAGAAGTAAAAGTGACGGATGAAGATCAGGCTATAATATTGTTGTGTTCCATTCCCTCGTCTTTAAAGCATTTTCGTGACACTATTATATACGGGAAAGATACGATATCATATTCTAATGTCAAATCTGCGTTACAATCGAAAGAACAGATAGACAGGGATATAACGGGAGAAACAAGTGGTAACCAGGCAGAAGGCCTGTTTGCACGGGGAAGACCAGAACGTAGAGACGCTGAAAGTAGCAGATCTAAAGAAAGGTCGATTCAGGTACAGAAATAAAGTCTGTAATTTTTGCAAGAAAAAGGGTCACAGTAAAGCTGATTGTTATATTTAAAAAATAAGGATAAAAATAATCAGCAATTTAATAAATCCGCCGAACCTAGTTTAGTTGCTGATGAGAGCGATGGAACTATTTTTGTAGCAACTACAAATGTTGTTAGGTCTGATAATGAGTGGATCTTAGATTCTGGTTGTTCTTACCACATAAGTCGGAGTAGAGATTGTTTTTCCACATATGAAAATTATGATGGTGGATATGTCTTAATGGGAAATGATGCTTCATGTAAAGTTGTTGGTAAAGGCACAGCTCAGATCAAGATGTTCGACGGAATCATCCGAACGCTCACAGAAGTCAGACATGTTCCAGATATGAAGAGAAATCTTATCTCTTTAGGCACACTTGAATCTCAAGGGTGCAGGTTCTCAGGTGAAGGTGGAGTTTTAAAAATTACCAGAGGTGCCCTTGTCGTGATGAAAGCTTGCAGGTCTGGAAATTTATATATTTTGCAAGGAACTACTGTTATAGGTTCCGCTGCAGTTTCGACATCCCCGGAGGTTGATACCATGAGATTATGGCATATGCGACTTGGACACATGGGAGAAAAAGGCTTGACGATTTTAAGCAAGTGGGGCCTACTTTGCGGTCAAAGTACTGGTAAGATGGACTTTTGCGAATATTGTATTTTTGGGTAGCAGAAACGAGTCAGCTTCAATTCGCCAACAGTCCACAGGACGAAAGGTACTTTGGATTATATTCACTCTGATGTATGGGGTCCTTCTCGTGTTCCGTCCAAAGGTGGTGCAAGGTACATGTTTCGAGGAAAGTATGGGTCTATTTTCTTAAACAGAAGAGTGATGTTTTCCTAATGTTAAACAATGGAAAGCTTTGATTGAAAAACAGATCAAGCGATTGCGGACAGATAATGGCTTAGAATTCTGTGGAAGTGAGTTAAACGAATTCTGCAAAAATGAAGGAATTGCTCGACATCACACTGTTCGAATGACGCCTCAACAAAATGGTGTTGCCGAGCGCATGAAACGAATGCTTTTAGAGAGTGTTCGATGTATAATCTCCAACGCTGGGTTGACAAATGATTTTTGGGCTGAAGCTATCGTCGCAGCATGTTATATTGTCAACCGCTCACCGTGTTCACCGATCAATTTCAAGACTCCTGAGGAAGTTTGGTCAGGTACTCCTGCTGATTACTCCAACCTAAGAATATTTGGGTGCCCAGCTTATATGCACGTAAACTAGGGAAAGCTAGAGCCTAGAGCTAAAAAGTGTATTTTTTCGTTACGCTCCAGGGGTGAAAGGATATAGACTATACAATCCTAATCCCAAGTCACCGAAATTTATAATTAGCAGAGATGTTACTTTTGACGAGTCTTCTATGTTACACCCTTCAAAAGAGTCTACTAATCCATCTAATCAAGAAAAGAAGGACAGAGTACATAGCGAGGTGGAGCTCGAGATCAACAAAGGTTTTTCAGATGATCCTTCGACGAGTTCAACAGATCAAGAAGATGAGGCGGAAGCTGATTTAGATCCTGTTGAAGATGAAAGCGTCGAGCAGGAATATTCTATAGTCAGAGATAGGGAGAGACAGGAGATTCGACTACCACAGCGGTACGTGAATTTAGTTTTGTACCTTTATCAGTGGCGCAAGAAACAGGTGGAGGCGGCGAACCTTCTACCTATTTGGAGGCAATAAGCGATGCTAATGCTGATAAGTGGCTGGTAGCGACGAATGAAGAAATGAAGTCTCTGTACAAGAATGGTACGTGGACTTGTGCCGCCGCCGAAGAAAAAGAAAATAGTCGGATGTAAGTGGGTCTTCAAGAAGAAAGAAGGTTTATCTGGTTCAGACGATGCAAGGTATAAGGCACGAATAGTCGCAAAAGGCTATAGTCAGGTACAAGGTGTAGATTTTAATGATGTTTTCTCACCTGATGTTAGACATAGCTCTATTCGTGTATTACTTGCGTTCGTTGCGATGTATGATTTGGAGTTAGAACAGCTTGACGTCTAGACATCGTTCTTACATGGTGATTTAGATGAACAGATATATATGAAGCAACCTGAAGGCTTCATAGTTGAAGGCAAGGAAGACCAAGTTTGTTTGTTGAAGAAATCCTTATACGGATTAAAGCAGTCTCCAAGACAGTTGTATAAACGGTTTGATTATTTCATGTTGGGTCATGGTTTCTCCAGGAGCAAGTATGATAGTTGTGTTTACTTCCGGAAGTTAAATGACAGTTTGTTCATTTATCTATTGTTGTATGTTGATGACATGCTCATTGCAGCTAAGAATCTTGCAGAAATTCACCATGGCCTTATTGAACGGTGAATTGAGATGAAAGATTTAGGAGTAGCTAAGAAGATTCTTGGTATGGAGATTAGACGTGATAGAGGAGATGGTAAGTTACACCTGACCCAGGAAAGTTACCTCAGAAAGGTTTTGGAGAGATTTGGCATGAAACGATGCCAAACCAGTCAGCACTCCTCTTGCTAGCCATTTTAGGCTAAGTGTTGCTCAGTCACCATCACCAGATAAGGAAGAAGCGTACGTGGCACGAGTTCCTTACTCAAGTGCAGTCGGCAGTATTATGTATGCAATGGCATGTACATGTCCTGATATTTCACAGGCTGTTAGTGTTGTTAGCAGGTATATGGCTACCCCAGGGAAAGAACACTCGCAAGCAGTGAAGTGAATTCTCAGATACTTGAAGGGTACTCTAAGCTTTTGTTTGGAGTTTGGCAGAAACAGTGATACTCTCGTTGGCTTCATCGATTCAGACTACGCAGGTGATCTCGATAAACGAAAATCTCTTACTGGTTATGTATTTTCTATTGGAGGTTGTGCAGTTAGCTGAAAAGCTACTCTACAGCATGTAGTGGCGTTGTCTACTACTGAAGCAGAATACATGGCCATTACTGAAGCAATCAAAGAAGCATTATGGTTGACAGGGTTATGCAGCGAATTAACTTAAAATCAGGGAGTCATTACTATTTTTTGTGATAGTCAAAGTGCGATTCATTTGACTAAGGATCAGATGTATCGCGATAGGATAAGCATATTGATGTTAAGTATCATTTTATTAGTGAAATCATTCCAGTTAATACGAAGGATAATCCTGCAGATATGTTTACGAAAGCTCTTCCAGTTTCCAAGTTCAAGCATTGCTTGAACTTGATTGGTGTTTTAAAATTGGTGAACTAGCCCGTCGGGGCTAAGGCCGGGGGGAGATAAATGTGTTATTAATTAAGGTGGAGTAATTTTCGGAATCAAGGTCAAGGTGGAGATTTATTAGTATGACCTTGCTTCACAAAAGGAGCCGTAGCTCTTTGACCATTCAACAAACACGTGGGACAAAGAAAAAAAGGCAACGAAGAAAAATGCATATGTTACGTGCCGAATTTTATATGATAAGGCGACGGAAGTTTTCAAAGTATTCACATGCAAAGGTGGGAGGAATTTCTGGATCTATTCACACTATTAATCAAGGAAGGAAACGCCTATAAATATGCTTCATTCGACAGAAGAAAAATCAGCCACAGGCCACAGACCACCACAACATCGTCAGCGATGGTTTATTCCGTGGTCGCCTCTTATCCGATATTTCTTTGTAGCTTAACCCTAGTCGTGTAGCTGTTTTTATATCACGTCAGTGTACGTGTTTGTAATCACTCCACATAATAAAGAAGTTCTACCCTCCGGCCCGTGGGTCATTCTGACTGAACCACGTAAATCTCGTGTCACTGTCCAAATTTATTTTTCGTCTATTTTATTTATTATCGTCATTTTTCGGGCAAATAATTATCGGGGATTTCCGCATATCCTAACAGTTAGGATGATCAATATTAAAAAATTTCAATTAACTTATTTTTAATTTTGCTAACTGTTCCAACACGTGGTTTCTCGAAATGCCGTGTTGATATATTATCTATAGTAGTACATTAGCACACCCGATGTGTGTGCAAAAATATGAAATTAATTATTAGTGGATGAATTTAATAAATTCTATACTAAAAATAGAATGATGTGGTTATTATGAGTTTTAAAGATGCGTGGTATATAAGTTTTTTTAATAATTGATATACTAAAAATAGAATGAGGTAGTTATTATGATTTAATATGTTTTCTATTTTTAATAGTAATTAAAGTAGAAAAAATTTGATTGGTCAATTTTGACAGACCAATTTACAGTTTTTATCCTCCCTAGGCTCTTTATATAAAAGTATAGATTATCTTCAATTATCTAAAAGAGCTAGGGTAGGATGGGTAAAAACTGTCAATTTGGTCTGTCATTTTATTTGCAATTTAATCCATTTATTTATAATTTAATTCATTTAATAAGTTATCATTTCACATCTAAATTTTTTAGATATTGTAATTTAATTAATTTAAAAACTGTATTTCATATATTAAATATTATAAATCAAAATCGAAGTAAATAAATATAATTATACTTTTAAGTATAAGCATAGAGCGTGCGGAAATTTCTAGTATCTATACTCTTATATAATTGGTATAAGGTGACTATAAACGACCAAATTTGGTCTATCAACTTATTTACTATTTTAGTCTTTCTAGTTGTAATTTAATTAATTGAATACTCTTCATCTTAAACACTAAAATTAGTAATCTCAAAATTATAAATAATATAAAATAAAATTACATTTTAAGCAGACGCCTTGAGTGTGCGAAAATATACTAGTATACTTTATTAAGCGTCGGGCCTTGCTATAAACCATTCAATTAATCTGTCAATCGGGTTTGATTAAAAGTTACTCCCTCCGTCCCACTAACTTTATCACATTTTACCATTTCGGGCGTCCCACTAATTTTATCACATTTCCTTATTTAGCAAGAACACTATCACTAACAATCAATATAATAATATTAAATATTCTTAAAAGACGTGTCAAAATATACACTTTATTACCTTTTCATTGTACTATATTATTATAATAATAGAACCTTAATATCCGTGCCGACCAACAAATGTGATAAAAATAACGGGACGGGGGGAGTATTAAATGAAACAAAAGGAAACCACTCACTACCTTTATTTACTTTCCGTAGTTAATTATTAACTTACTCGTTTTAGTTAATATAATTCTACCTTTAATTTAATTCAATTTTTCTTTTTAAAAGTACATACATTTGAGTGTGCAAAAATACTAATATATGTTGTCAGTCGTTATTTAATTTCGTTAATATAACTCGATCAACCCATACTTTCGCATATCCACATTTAATAATTACTAGTACTATCTGCACACTCTATGCGTGTTGCTAGAAATCGTGAATTTAAAGAATTCAGATTAACAGTTTTGGTGATTGGGCTCAACTTAATTGAGTATACCGGTTAGACATAGGTGAAACCGGATACAAGTCAGCAGTTCATCAAGCGATCAGCAACCGAATCAAGACTGCTACCGGAAGCTTACTGAAGACTGTAATGTAGATATCGGACGTACCACATGGACAAAGATTCAAATTAATACAAGGCGCGGCAAGCTGAAGACTTTCAAGCATTTGATGCAAGGATGCAAGGATGAGCCAAGTTGAAGTCATGCCAAGCTTAAAATGGAATAAAGCAAATGGTACAGCGCGAACTGCAATGAAGCCCGGACAAACCCATTTTGGGTAAAGGCATTTAATGCATTGTCCGGTATGATGAGCTATCTCACAGAGGCTTTCTCAATCAAGCCCAGCTATAAATAGCAGAGAAGAGGCATGAAGACTTTTGCGACACTTTATCACGAAAAATCAAATACGAGAGAAAGCTCAAAGCTCAAAGTGAAGAAAAAAATTAGGTGTTGTCCTCACTATACTGTTTATTAAGTGAGTTTTTTCAAGGGACTGTAAAAAGCTCTTGAAAGAGACGGACTGTAAAAAGATGCTATTGGTGTCTAGTAGGGGTGGGCATTGGATCGAGTAGTCGGGTATCGGGTAAATTGGGTTCAGGTAGTTCGGGTTCGGGTTAATATTTTCCTACCCGAACCCGGCCCGACATTTGTCGGGTATTTGTCGGGTATATGTCGGGTACGGGTACCCAACGTCGGGTACCCGATTTGAATTTGTAATATAAAAAAATAAAATAATGCTAGGCGTAGAAAGACGACATGTCAAGTCGAGGCGTAAAATAATGCAAGGCGTAAAATATTACGATGCGTAAAAATATTTAATTAGTCAAATAACAAAAGCCAAGAAAAAGAAAGGAGAAGAACACAAAAGCGACATGCATTGCAAATGAGTTAAAAACTCTTATTAAATTTAACTATTACGATTATATCGATGCTTTTTATAAAGTATTTTTTTATCAGAATGAAAGTAAAAAACATTCTTGGTGGATAAAAATTTGTGCGGATGTTCATAAATCCGAAATTCCAAATTGGTTTTATCGATGGTGGCTTTCTTATGGAGCTACAATTGAAATTCTTAAGGATTGGATTATATCAAGAATGGGTCAAAGTCTTATAGAAACGGATTATAAACAAGAATGTATTGAAGGAATGACTTCTTGACATTTTTATACTGAATTTAGTATTCCATGGATATGGAGATGGACTCCTGAAGTGGGTTATACCCAACAAAAAATTTCATGTCTTAAAAGAAACTTTTATATAAAGTTTTGGAAAAAAATGATAAGAAAAACATCCACTGGTGAATATGAAAGCCAGCAGACGATCGATAAGATCGAAGAGAAAATTTCTCTTTATAAAAATGCGATTAATAATCGTGAGCAAAGAGAAGCTCCTAGTCCTTTTGAGATGATTTCTCAAAGGATTAATTTACAAAAGGGCAAATTGAAGCCCAAAGAAATTATTGATGTCTACTTCGAAGAAATGAAGAAAGACATTGCAAAGAATTTTGGTATGGATATTGAAGATATTTCGATGGGGACATCTTCAAAAAATGAAGACGATGAAGAATTTTGCCTTGCTGGGGAAGGACAAGATCCGGAAAATCCGGATGACTTTATTATTGAAGAAATAATAGGAGATAATGCGATGGACCTTATAGGACAAGAAATAACAATTATTAAATATAAGGTGGCGCAGATCACCAAAACCCGTGAAGAAATAAAAGAATCCAATGCAAAGAATGCACTCAAAATCAAAGAAATTAAAGGATATGGATAAGACTAGAAAAAGTTGATAACAACATCAACGATGGAAATTGGTTCATTGACTTTCTTGGCCAAATTGATGCTAGCTGTCAAGATTCCTTGACAAGTGGGGCAGCTATGAAGAAAATTTTTCTTCACTTTAATTCTTGTACTTTATTTTTCCTTCTATTTATAGAGATGAAGCTTATACGCTTCAGGTGTGCTTTCTTTTTACGTTCTCTTGTACTCTCTCCCTCTTCTCTCATAATTTCCTCTACTGTAATTTCAGGAGGAGGTTGAATACTTGGAGAAGCGATATCAACTGTCTCTAAATTATTTTTTTCTTTTAATTAAAAGTTTTTTATATCTTTTATTGAGGATGAAATTTCCTCAATATTTTTCTTTAATAAAGAAATCTGTTCTCCTAAAACGATAGCATACATATTAGTATAGTTTTGTTGTTTTAAAAGACTATTAATATGATTAATAGTAACAGAAAGCGAATCGTTTTCTTTTTCAAATAATTTTTGAAAGGCATTAAAAAATCTAATTTCGTTTTCTTTTCCCATTTGGAAACTAGTTTGAGGAGGAAAAACTGAAGTAAGATTTTTCCCAGTTGAAAGCTTATAATTTCGTTCAAGAACAGAAATCATATTTTTAAAATATTTTGATAAAAACCAAGGAAAGAAAGGTAATTTTTCATTTCGATTTCCTAGATCTTTATTAAAAATTTTCTTGGATAATATTTTTATCTTCTTTGTTAAAATTTTCAAAAAACCATTTTCTAAAAAGTTCCCATTTGGGTTGAAAAATTCTTGTTGAATTTTCTTCCTAGCCGGTGAACCCGGACTAAAATCAATTTTAGGTTTAAAATCCATTAAACACGAAAATCCATTTCAGACTCGGTTATTTCCTCGTCTTGATTTTTGAAAACACCGTGAACAATATTATCAGAATTAATTCTTAATTCTTCTACCTTATTTTGTAGGTAATCACTAGAGATTGATTCTCTAACTTGAGAAGTCGAAGCTCTAGAAGGAGATCTTATCATATAACCACATGGTGATATATGATAATGTGAAGAAGCTGATCTAGAAATTTTAGATCTTGGAGTTTTTATATCGACAGATTTTCTATTCTGCTCAAATTGTATTTGAACAGTTCCGTTTGTTGTCTGTATTATTTGGGTAGGATTGTTCCTAATTTTTGGCTGAAGAGGCATAGCTCGTTCAATAACCCAATTTTCTGGAAATTGAATTTCTTCCCATTTAATAGATCTTCGAGTTGTAATATTAGATCTACTAAAATTGGTTTCTATAAGAACAGTTTCGTTGATAGGTTTATCAACAATTTTGCACTGAGGATTCAGTGTATATAAAGGTTTATAATAAATCCTATAACAGATACAAATTACTTCCGAACCTGGAGCGTAATTATATCCGTGAGTTTTGACATTTAATGTCGGAGCATCCAATATATTGATATCAGTCAATGATAATTGGAGATTTGGGTATACATTAAAGTATATTGGGCCATGAGCAAGACTAGACTGAATTATTCCCATAAGGGATTGTTTCCAGTCGAGATTTCTACCATCTCTAAGAGCTGCTATAAAGCTCTCTGGTAAACCTTCTAAAGTCAAAGGATTAAAGGCAACCTGAACTAACCCAATATGAATAAACTTATGGTTTATCCTATATTTTTCTAAGTCTCTATTACTTAGAAGCCTAATAACCATCTCTTCGTTGTTAAGAGAAATAGTTTCTTCGGTAGTTTTGACTACCTGTTTCAAACCTAATTTTTCGAAAGTTCCTAATTCATAGATTATTTTATGATCTATCTTAGGAATTGTCCATCGATTTAATTTGTCTAAATCTTGAGGAACATCATATTCCTCTTCTATACTGTTTTTTAACAGTATCTTTTCTACGCATCAAATTCATTTGAATAAGACGTTAAACTACACCCTGACTTCTTAATACCCCACCATGACTCTGATATAATACGGAGAGGATCTTTACAAAATTTGAAACATAAACAAAACAGTGATGATTGATACATGGTGAAAACAACCCATCAAACCTTGAAAATGATATTAGGCTTTGTTTAACCAGTTTAGTCCAATAAGACCTAAGGTAGTCAAGCCATTATACCAAAAGTCAGACTTTCGTTAGAAAGCTTTGTTCAAAGGTAGTTCAACCAAAATATCAGACATCAAAAGAAAAATGGTACGTGGCGTTGTTAAACCTATTAGTCCAGTTATCAAGCTGTAAATAGTTTGATCCCGTTCGGATCCAAGGTATTCCAGCCTATATACCATTAATCTAAAACAAAATTAAAATTTATTTTTGTGATTGTTAGAATTAAATCATCGAATACAAGGATTTTTACATGATAAAATTTTCATTTGACTAACTCAATCGGTAACAGCCATGCCCTCAAACGCCTATCTTTCGGCAACACGGGCTTTGCCAAGAGCCGACACAGAATTAATCAAAATCAAATTTTTTCACAACCTTTATCCAAAATTTAATTCTTTTAATCGATTTTTAAAAGATTTTTATAAAAGAAAATATTTAATACATCATATTAATATATTTATAAAAATATGATATAAAACCATGATTAAAGTATTAAGGCATTGGAGGAAATTAAATAAGATTAAGGGGCAGTTCCAGGCAGGGTATGAAGATGGCAAATGGATGTTCTCTGCTGAGGGAAGGTATTCCATCAGATCAGGATTTGAGTGGCTCAAAGGTTCCCCACCTCGACTCCCTATCAGCAAGGCTGTGTGGAATAGGTATACCCTACCTAAACACTCGTTTATGGTATGGATTCTGGTGAAAAAGAGGTTGCTTACTAAGGAGAGGATGCTCAGTTGGGGGATGAGTGTAACTGATCGAAGGTGTGCTTTATGTATGACTGAGGAGGAGACTTTAAAACATTTGTTTGTGGACTGTTGGTTTAGCCGAAATCTGTTGCAGAAAATGAATGATTGGCTGGAGGTGGATGTAAGGTTCGATGATTTGGAGGACTTGTGGGGATGGATGCTGCATATGGGCAAAAGGAGGCAGACAGCACACAAGTTATTACTGGCATGTTACTCTGCAATGTTCTATCATATTTGGTATGAAAGGAACAAGAGATTGCATGATGCAGCAGCGAAGACTGAGAAGCAGGTGTTGCTTAACATCACAAACGAAATGCAGGACCGAATTAGGGCAGTGTGTAGAGCCAAGAATGCAGGGGCAGTGAATATTTACAAAAGGATTATGGTTTTTCCCACATTTCCTTGAGTGCTTTTGATGTTCTAGGGTGAGTTGATGTATGAACAGAATATTCCCGGTGGTTAATGAATCATCCATTTGACCAAAAAAAAAAGTATTAAGGCATCTTGGTGTAGTTTAACGATAGAATTTAGCCTTCCATTAGGCTAAATGAGACAATAAAATAAATAAAACAAAATAAAAAACTTACTTAAAAGAGAAGAGTCGTACAAAGCTTTTATTCCTTAAATATTTTACAGTAGAGGAAATTATGAGAGAAGATGGAGAGAGTACAAGAGAGCGTAAAAGAAAGCACACCTAAACCCTAAACCCTAAACTGATTGATAAAAATTATCAAAAAGATCTTATAGCTCTTATTGATAGCGGTGCAGATTTAAACTGTATCCAAGAGGGTATAATACCTACTCAATATTTTCACATAAAGGAGCTATGGATAAGATTAGAAAAAGTTGATAACATCAACGATGGAAATTGGTTTATTGACTTTCTTGCCCAAATTGATGCTAGCTGTCAAGATTCCTTGACAAGTGGGGCGGCATATATATATATATATATATATATATATATAACTTGAGCGCAGCATATAATATTCTGCGAGCCACTGCGAGTGGTACAAATGATTTTTTTCCTTCTTAATGTGCTAATATGAAGAATTAGTGGGTTTTAATTAAATAGTGAATCAGGTTTTTTTTAGTATACTATATTTTTAATGGGCTTAGTAAAAATACTCGAGTACCCGATCGGATATCGAGTACTAATTTAACTACCCGACACCCGACCCGACATAATTAATTCCGGTATCGGGTTATCCGATACCCGATAAAATATCCGATTTACCCGACCCGAATGACCCGAACCCGATCGGATTGGGTTTTACCCGAAAACCCGAACCCGAGCGCCCACCCCTAGTGTCTAGGAGTTTAGTTAGCTGAGTATAACTGGAGGGTTGTACTGTGTGAGTCTAGCTACGAAGGTTATACAACGGGGGTTGTAACGAAACCAAATCTTCTATAAATAGTCTTCTTGCGGGAAAGGGGGAGACGTAGGAGACTTTGCTCCGAACTTCCGTAACAAATCGTTGTGTTCATTCGCAAACACACACACACACGTCATATCACACATCTGGTCTCAGTTCAATAACTGACCGGTTCGCTTCCGCACAAAGTGACATTCGCGAGTATCAAGCATCTGTATCTAATCTTAACCGGTTAAGAACCGAAAATTATCCAAGTGTTTATTCACCCCCTTTAAATACGTTCACCGATCCTAACACGTGTGCTTAAAATATACTCCCTCCGCCCGCTAATTTTATCACATTTTTCCATTTCGGGCCTCCCAATAATTTCATCACCTTTCTTTTTTGGGTAAAAAATTAAACACCATTTTAAATGTGATTGGAGGGAAAAGTAACTAGTGGAAATAATTAGGAAAAGGTTATAAATTTAAGCAATTTGTTTATATCTAACCTCATTGTACTATATTATTACAATAATGTCATCTTAATTTGCGTACCCAGCAACTTATCTGATGAAGTTGCTGGGACAGATATTTTGATTTTGAAATTTATAAGTTTTGTTTAGTAGATGAAATATAATTTTTTATATATAAAAGGAAAATAATGGGTCGGAGTATAAGTATAATAATTAAAAATTGAGGGGTTAAATTTTAATGAAATTAGAAATAGAGAGGTTAAATTGTAAATATTTTACAGACCCAAAATAGCAGTCGCTCACCCCTGTTATGAGGAATAGATAATGCAAATTCGGCATTAGTGGCCTTCTTTCAGTGATTTAAATATATCATATAAATATCGTTCATCTATTTGAACACAAGCTAGATAGCACGTTAACTATATGTGTATGTTGTGACTTTTACCTTATTAAATTCGTTCAAAGATACTCCCTCCGTCCCGGTAACTTTTGTACATTTTACCAAATCAGGCGTCCCACTATCTTTTATACATTTCCATATTTAGTAAAAAATCATCACACACAATCAATATAATAATATTAAATATTCTTAAAAGACGTGTCACACCATACACTTTTCTACCTCTATCTTATTAAAATATTCAGTTTCTTAATAACCGTGCCGGAATTCAAATGTACAAATTTATAGGGACGGAGGGAGTATTATTGAATGTCTCTGACGAAATAAACTTCTATTAAATACATATGTCGTCAGACTTCACATATGATGCTCAAGTTGGTGAAATATTTATTTGCTTAGCTTTGACTTAGACTTGCACCTACGTAAGTGGCACGTTAAATTGTTACTATTTTCATTTCAGGCAAGCACGTTCGAGTTAGTCAAATATAGGTATGTAGTAGGAATTCAAAATTACATATTTATTGCTATTTAGGATATAATTCGGCCAAAATAGATCTCACCAACTTTACATTTCGGGGAAAGTTCGGATTGCCGATCATTTTTTTCTGACAAACTAAACGGAAAATTAGTGATTTAATCGACATATTTGACATAAACTTATTCGACATTTAAAATTGGTGACTTATTTCATAACTAACAAATATAATAAAGGACTTACATTTATAATTTTACTTCTAATTTTCAACATTATCTAGTCTATTTTATTAAGTGTGAGGGGCGGGGGCTATAAACTGTCACTTGGTCTTTCAATTTCACAGGAAAATTAGTAAAAAAATTTAAAACATCACTTACCATCTTTCAGTTATTATTTTTAGTTAATTCTTATACCTTAGGTTATAATTTATATCTTGACTATATTATATAAACATTCATGGTTGGACACAAACCGTTCAAAGCCAAATTGATTTGATGTGTAGAATTTCTCATTTAATAAAATAATATTAATATAAATTAAACTCAACATCCACTAGACACTACCTACTAATTAAACGTGCACATAAAAAAACTAGCCACCACTATTTTTAGTTAATTACTATTCTCTTTAATTTAATAATATGATAAAAAGAAGGCACGCACTATATTAAATTACTATATTTTAGTTAATTATCGTTCTAACTCTAATTATGATATAAAATATTTACATTTTGTAGTACACGCATCCGAGTGTGCAAGTAGTCGTAATATACATAACTAAATTTAAATAATAATTTCCATTGAATATTTTAAATTAAAATAAATTTATTATTATATATTTATATTGTCGCACATGCATTTGAGTGTTCAAAGAGTACTAGTAAATAGAATTGAATAATCTGATAATTTCTGCTATATAATAACATATATGGGTGTAGTTATCTACGTAATTTTTTGCATGGTTTGAGCCAAAGCCGATCTGTTGCTCACTACATTATGAATGATACATCTAATATAACACATCAATTGGTTTCTTTTCATCATGCATATGTTTTAATTATTCAATGTACGAGGGTAAACTTGAATTTACAGTTCGGAGGTGACAAAAAAAATACTTTTTAAAATATCATTATCGTGCAAAGGGATTGATCTCTCAATTTAAGACCACTATATATTACAAATACTAGTTGTAGTTACAAATATTCTGAATATTTATATATACATATTCGACCTCGATATTCATCACGAACCTTCAACCATACTGATCTGATCTGCCACACTAACTAGCGCCTGATTTCTATAGTCTCTTAAATTATTCACCTATAAAGCATAAAAATTTTATAGAACTAAATTAAATCAAGATTCAAAAATACACAAAAAACAATATATATTTAGTTACATTATATAAGTGTCCCAATGATAAAGCCTCATTACCAACGGGGGTTGGTCCAAGTGGTAAGCCGCTTGGTATCGCTTAAGCAAGGTGTCGGGTTCGAATCATTGTGTATGCAGCACCCCCATTTGGGAGCCTCACATGTCGTTACCATGTACGCGACGCGGGGCGAACCGGATTAGTCGGGGCAACCCGGAACCGGTCGGGTATCCGAAAAAAAAAATGATAATGCCTCATTCAAGCTCGTATTAGAGGAAGACCAACGATTAATGGTGCTTAATTTCATTCATCTATGAATAAAATAGTGTGGTGGGACTTATTTAATTAGTCTCCACACTTGGTTCATCTCCTTTACGCTATGTTTGGTTTGAGGAAATTAGGGTGGAAAAGAAAATGAAGGAGAAAATTTCCGTAAGGCTCCGTTTGGTTTACGGATTTCGACGTGGAAAAGAAAAGGAAAAGCGTAATGGTGCGACACGTGAAGCGTAATGTACGATGATTCGATGCGTAGCATCACAGTTTTCTTTTCTTTTCTGCGTCGAATTCCGCGGACCAAACGGAGCCTAAGTTTTTCTTCGTTTTCCGCACCTGCTGGTGAGGAAATTAGTTTTCGTTAATTTCACTTAAAAAAATAAACCAAATTTTCTTTTCTTTTCTTTTCTTTTCTTTATGTGTTTCTCCGATCAACCAAACACGAAAACAACTTTCCTTTTCATTTTCCTTTTCTTTTCCCCACTACTTTCCATGAACCAAACTCACCCTTAGGGTGTGTTTGGTTTGTGGAAATTAGTAAGGAAAAGAAAATGAAAGGGAAACAGAAACTTCAAAGAAATAGATAAAGAAACTTAGGAAAACTAATTTCCTCACCTGTTGGAAAACTTAGAAAACCATTTTCTCTCTTATTTTCTTTCTGACCCTACTTTCCACACACCAAACACAGTATAAGCAAAAGTTCCTCTTTGTCCACATCCCTGCTGGAACTTGTCAATGTTCTTTCCCCACGAGGAAACTTCCCAAATCCTTCGGCGTATAATACTTTAATTTTTTGCGATTTGAGCCGACGAAAAACAATGGGCCAGATTTGTAGGGGAATTGATTTTGAATGGTCAATGTTAAGAAATATGATTGTGCAAACTATAACTGACGTGAGAAAATGAAAAAAAAAAAGAAATATTACGAGTATGTAGTAATTTCATATATAATATCTAGGACTGACTTTGTCTTACCTACCTACTTGTGTATAACTAAACTCTTCTAAAAAATTGTAGAACTCTTGCCACCACCCTATTCATATTGGTGCAACAACAACTTTCATTAGATTTTCGACACGTCATTGAAAATACTACATGTAAAGCCAGTTAAACAGTCCCAGTAAACAACAATAATAATAATAAAGCGAGTTAAACAGTCACAGTGAATTATAATAATAAAAAAAATCTTACATAATTATCATCAAATAATCCTCTGCGTCTATACAAATTGCACACACACCACCATCAAACAGCTAATAATTAGTTTGTTCCCTCCTCTTTATATTATATACGTGTGTGTGTCAATACGTGTTGTGTCTATATATGTGTTTTTTTGGCGTTATTTTCCAGACACGAACTTAACTGTCATATGAACAACCCACGATTTACCCACGGCTTCAGCTTTTTTCAACCAACGGATAAATCCGACAAACTATATATTATATATATTAGGTAGCTATCATTGCTTATTAATAGCAATAACTCTTTCAATAGTCAAATGCAACCCTAGTCATACATTCTACTTTTAAAAGCGTATATTTATTTAGGACGCAAACATGGCTGACTCCACACAGCACCATACCACGAGTCAAGAACAAAAACCTCCACCACCGGTGTCGCCGCAGAAGGCGACCACCGATCCACCACCTTCCGCCGCCGTTCCGCCACAGTCACCACCACCGCCACCAGACAATAGTAGCCCACATTCGCAGCCAACCATCAGCCCCGAATCTCTCCCGTCTCCCAAAAAGGTCAAGAAAACCGGCGCCGCCGCAGCCTCCACGAGCCGTCCGGCGATCTCGGAGCGGGAAGTGGGTCTCCGAGATCCGAGAACCCAAGAAAACAACGAGGATATGGCTGGGGACCTACCAATCGCCGGAGATGGCCGCCGCCGCGTACGACGCGGCGGCGCTTGCGCTCAAGGGAGGAGATGCGGCGCTGAACTTTCCCGATCGGGCGAGGGGTTATCCGATTCCTGATTCTCCGGCGCCTCAGGATATAAGGAAGGCTGCAGCTGCTGCCGCCGCGAAGGCGGCGGGAGGCGGCGGCGGAGGAGGAGAGGCGACGCCGGCGGTCGGTGGTGAGGAATTGTTGGGCGGCGGCGATGTGGGCCGTGAGTTCTTCGATGAGGATGATTTGCTCGATATGCCTAATTTATTGATGGATATGGCCGAAGGAATGCTTGTAAGCCCACCATGGATCGGGTCACCGCCTTCTGATGATTCGCCGGGTAATTCCGACCCGGAAAGTCTTTGGAGTTATTGAAATTCGATTGAACTTTAAAAAACATTGAATGATGATGATTGGTTGATGAATCTCTTACCATGCGATATCAACCGAAGATTTCATTACACGGAGTTGATGAGGTAGGTGTTCGATCATTAGGAGAAATAATTTTTTCTTAAAAAAATTATAGATTGAATATCAAATCATTAGATCAATTACAAGTACTTATTTTCTTCTCTTTTTTCGGTGCCCCAAATTCAATAGTGAGAACCGAGGTGGTATTTCAATCCATTGTTTATGGGTTCGATTTCCATGACTTTCGTATTGGATAAATTTATTACGAAATTCACCTAATCTTAGAGAACAGTCTCATCTTTGGAGTATATGATTATTGCTTGGAAATCCACTCCAAATGGACTTCTAGAGTGAAAATTCTATCCGCACAAATTTGTACTTCCTCTGTCCCATATGTTTATGGACATTTGAGGTATGACACGGTTTTTAAGAAACTGAATATTTTAATAATATAGTACAATTAAAAAGTATAAAAAACGTATATTTGACATGTCCTTTGAGCATAGTTATTATATTGATTGTTTGTGATTATTTTTTTTTGCTAAATAAGGAAACGTACAAAAAATATGGGACGCCCAATATAGTAAAATGTACAAAAACTAATGGGACGGAAGAGTATCATTCTGGAGTTAATTTTAAATCACTTTTTTTAGAAGCCAACTTATTCATAAGTTCATTGTGAATAAGTGGGAAAAACGTACTTTGAAAAACACATTCACATATTAATTTGAAATGGACTTTTCAAACGTGATTACCAAATGCTATTAAAACTCAATTTTTTTTTGGAGAAGTCATTTGACATAAGTTATTTTTTAAAGTGCTTTTGTGTAGGAAGTGCTTCCACATGCCCTCCACTAAGCTTATAGCTGATTGAGCGTGATATCCTGTCTTAAAAAAATTGATGGAAGAATTGGTTTTTCCCCTTCTCTTTTTCTTGTTCTTTTTTAGGTATCCTTCAATATTATATGAAGGCGGTCCCGTCAGAAATGGATGTAAAAACACTAAGTATAAACTAATGTTGGATGAAATGTTTGGCTAACACTCAAACTCACTTTCACAGGCACAGCGGAAAAGATAATAACTTCGTGACGAAATGAAACGAACACGAGAAGTGATTTTGTGCAGCAAGTCAAATAACTTGCTGCGTGCCTCAAGGCGCAAACTCCACTATAAAGATGGATTACAAACTATCACAAAAGATAGTCAAACAAAGCCTAGCAAAACCTACGATCACTCACACGATTCTGCAAACTACAAAGTCTTTCGACCTTTGGAAAACTAAGCTAAAAGAAAAACTCTCTAAAGAGATGATACTCGCTCAAACTCGCTCTGAAATCTCGTTCTCGTTCGTTGTTCTCTAACGGTTAAGTCCTTCGCTTTATCTATGTCTTCGACTTCTAAAGGACTTCTCCAACGACTTGGTACGGCCCACTAACGTCCACTAACTTCCACTAGGTAGTCTTGGTCCGTTAGTGACTGTTAGAGCTCGACTTGGTCAGCTCCAATTGCTTAGTCTTCACTTGAGCTCCAAGTCTCCTATTTTTAATATGCTCCTTTCCACACGGTTTGAGTCATTCCAGCCCTTATCCATATCCTGCACATTACTAGAAAAATGCCACGCATCAATAAAATAAGTTTTGGGCATGAAAGATAAAACTAAGATATGGAACATTCTCGGCCAACAAATGTTGACTAGAATGTTTACCCCAACATTGCCAATGTTGAAGACTCAACATTAACAATCTCCCCCTTTTTATCTTTCTTCCCAAAACCATTGCAGAAGTTAGTCATAGCGAAGCTCCCCCTGAAGGCCACATCTACTCAACCACAAAGTATTAAGGAAATGGTTAGAGTTAGACGAAGAACAGAATAGTACTAAAACTATTCAGAGTACTACTAATTAGTACAAGCCATAAGAGGTCCTGAAAATATCTGCAGAACAAAAATAACATGGTCAAAACACAAACATACAATAGATGGCAGGCAAACATGCAAAAATAAAATGCAATAAAGGCACCCAAGGCATGCATAACCCATTAGACCAAAACGTCTAGACTCTCGATCGAGTCCTCTGCCTCCTTGTCTCCGATTTCGTCCTCAGCTCCTGCTCCAGCTTTCTTTGCTCCTTGCTCTGCTTCCTTTGCTCCTTTCCCTGCTTCCTTTGCTTCTTGCTCACTTGGTCCAGCTTCGCCCTGATCCACAACCTCTGCTGCTATTCCACCTTGCTCAGCCTCAGCTGTTCCAACTTCTGCCTCTCCCCCTTTTTGGGAAGAGCGTATTGCCTTGAGGGTTGACAGCTGGGAGGTTAGAAAGGTGATGATGGTCTCTTCGAGACATTGAAACTGGCGATCAAGGCTTGACTGCGGCACTGTTGAGGCAACATCCTGCTCAACACTATGGGTTGGGGCTTTCGATGGTAGATCAATGACCTTATTCTGGCCAGCTAGATGCATGTGAGAGACAGCATAGGACACTTTGATGGTGACCACCTGGTCCCTTCTTGATGGCTTGAACCCTCCGCGTACTAGCATCCCATAGATAAGGGAAGGAAAAGGTAGGATCCCTATACCTATTTTCCCAGCTTCCTTAGCAAGCTGATCCAATACCAACTCACCAAAATTCAAGGGCAAATTTTGCCCGAGTACATAGAGAATATGTGCCATATTCTCTGTCACTCGAGTTTCATTCGCCATAGGCCACCAATTTGAAAATCCCCACTTTGAACAAGACTGAATATAGCGAGGTCAAGAAACTAATGGAAACATTTCCATCCCATTCACGCACTCTACCCCCAGTTAAAAAATGCACCACCTCATCATTATCAAAGGTTTCGTCCATATCCACATTTGGAGTGCCTGAAAACTCATTAACCGCCCCAGCCGAAAATTCATACAACCTCCCACTCAAGTAAAGCTTCCCATACTTCTTAGAACTAGGATCATTTAAGCTCGGGGAAAGGTTAGAGAATACCTCAAGGACCACTGTATCACAGTAGGTCCCAAACATCGTCACGGTCTTGTCGAAATGCCGCGACTCCAAGAACTGCATAACTCCATTTCGACGAAAGCTCACCACATCCGCAGTCCTTTCAACCCGCAACATTCTTTGCTAAAGTGTGGCCACAGCTCCTCATTAAATGGGACGTAGAATCTCCCTTTTGGCAACGGAGTTTCCCAGTCTGACCCGGATGTTAGGTCAACATCCTCCTCAATATCTTCATTGTCGCTGGGGACTGGCGTCTGGACTTGGCTGCTAGCTGCTGGTTGTGAGGACTCAGCTGGTCGAGGTCTCTTGGAAGGTCTGTCCTCTGAGCCCATTGGCCTCTTTCCCGCTTTCTATTGCAATTTTGCCCTCCATGTGGCTAGGGTTTCAGCTGCACCAAAGTCATCACTGCCTTCGCTCTCAGAGGCAGAGAAGTTAGACTCAGTAGCTGGGGTGTTTCCCTCTTGAGCCACTGCCTCATCATCCAGCCGATCATATGTGGTGGTATCAATGATCTCCTCCGTTGAAGCCTTCGACGGAGAAGATGACGGGGCTGGGTTTGGTTCTGGAACAGGTGCGTGGGCAGCACTTGTCTCCCCCTGAATAGGGGCTTCAGCGGCAATCTGAGTTGGCTCGTCCGCCGAGGTTTTCGAGGAGGAACTAGGGATATGAATAGGCTTGTCTGCAGTCGTTTTTGGTCCCTTCGTAGCCTGGGACTTCCTGATTCTGTTGCTTCGATGTTGCTTTGGAACAGGGGCGCTTACTCCAGTAGGTAGTTGGGATCGAGACTTCTTGGAGGTGCTCTTTTTCTTCTTCGGCTTCTTGGGAGTTGGCGTTGGGTCTGGAACAGGGGCGGCAGAAACAGGGGTTTCTTCCATTGGGTTTGGCCCACCGCTCACGCCTGTAGTTCACCATGGAGTCCGCCTAGAGTGCTCGCTGTGAGATTGGCAGAGCACACTCAGAGGGACGTCGTCAATTTCGTCAATCGGCGCCGGTAGCATCTGAATGGAGGGACATCATACACTGTTTCGCTTGTTGGGCTAACATTCTGGGTTTCTACACGAGTTTGACATTTCGAGTGATAAAATCAAAGAAATTTGGACGAAGATCAGAGTGTAGAAATCGCGATTATGCACTGAGAAGCAGAAGGAATTTTTAGAGAGATGAAATCGACTTAGGAGCTAGGGTTTATGTGAATAGTGAAGCTTAAAATAATCAGCCTAATAAACCCAGTTCTACGAAATAAACTGTCCACTCAGTAAATAACGTGTATAATGGAGTCAATGGGACTTAAAAATAACCGTTGAGCACATTAGATGATTAAAGTAATATAGTTCAAAAATCGCATAATGAAACATGGGAGCTATTTATAGTAAATGGAAGACCAAGTAACACGAGAGATCAGGAGCACTTCAGATCACGGGTTAACCAAAATTACCAAGTCACAAATCAAAGTAGAAACGAGCGAGACTAACCATTTGAGCGACGTTGATGATCACTTGAGACAAATGTAACAAGCTGTTCTTCGAGAGTTCTAATGCAAATCTGGGAGATATCTAAACTAGACACACGAAACTGACACAAGCAAGACAAAAAGCTAATGCAATAAACGAAAGCACAAAAAATGTAGCATTACCAAATTGACAGTTACACATGTTGCCCCAACATTTGACTCAACATTCTAATCTCGTAATCCTAGACTTTTCTGCTCAACCCTTCTCAAAACTAGTTTCCTTTATTTCTACCCTTTCACCCTACTTTATCCAACCGAATTTATGCAATGCCCTTATACCCTCAGCCTCAACGTTCAGCTTTTTGTCGCATAGTATACATCGTCATCGCGAATGCCGTGTACCTAAGGAATCTTATTTCCAAATACCTATATCTAGCAGAGAGTTTATGAGCATGCTTATACACACTAAGGATTGGCTTTTAGTCGCAAAGAGTACATCGTCACAGCGAATGTCGTGTACCTAGTGACGTATTATCAAGAGCCTTTAAAAAGGGATCGGGTTCATTCAGGGACCAGTCAAGAAGAATCAAGTCATTTCACAGGAAAGCGGAACAGAATATCTAACCAAACATTAAAGCAGTAACCATCGAATACATATGCTATGCTGATCCAAATGTTGGGCCAACATTTAAACTAACATGTGCAAACCTATGGATTTCTTCAGGTCCAGAACCTTTCAGAATCCAATGCTTACGTGAATATGCCTGCTAACTGATGTTTAGTGTCTATATGCTCAATGCGAACTAACTCTTTTTCTACCATATCTCTCAGAAAATGATGCCTTATATCTATATGCTTTGTACGTGAATGCTGGATCGGGTTCTTAGAGATGTTGATGGCACTATGGTTATCACAATACATGAGAACAGATTCGCACTCTAAACCATAGTCACACAACATGCTATTCAACCACATTAACTGCGTACAACAACTACCCGCGCAACATATTCAGACTCAGCAATAGATAAAGACACACAGTTTTGTTTCTTACTATACCATGCAACTAGGTTATTACCTAGGAAGAAACAGCCGCCACTTGTGCTCTTGCGATCATCTTCGCCGCCTGCCCAATCAGCATCGCTGTAGCCTACAGGACTCATGTTAGTATCTTTGGAGAACCATAATCCTAGGCTGCAGGATCCACTCACATAACGAAGAATTCGCTTAACATCATTAAGATGAGACATTTAGGTTCAGACTGATACCTAGCACATACGCATACACTATACATTATGTCAGGTCTACTAGCGGATAAGTACAATAAGCTGTCAATCATAGATCGATATAATGTTGGGTCAACATTCTGGCCAACATCGTCTTTACTTACCTTGTGCGTTGACCCCATGGGCATTTTCATTACCTTTGTTGTGTCCAGTCCGAACTTCTTGACAGTGTTCTTCGCGTACTTCTCTTGGGACATAAAGATCCCGGCTGCGCTGCTTAACCTGCAAGCCAAAAAAAAGTTAGCTCTCCAATCATGCTCATTTCGAACGTGGTGTCATCGCCTGCACAAATTGATCTAACATGAACTGTGAGCTCGACCCAAACACAATATCATCTACGTAAATTTGAGCAATTAAAAGATCAGTACCGACTCTTTTCACAAAAAGCGTACGATCTGCCTCACCTCGAGTGAATCCAAACTCAAGTAAACACGTAGCTAATGTGCATACCAAGCTCGAGGAGCTTGCTTCAATCCATACAGCGCTTTCTGCAACTTAGAGGCATGGTTAGGATAATGAGGGTCTTCGAACCCCTTTGGCTATTCGACATAAATTTCATTATCAATGTACCCATTTAAAAACACACCCTTAACATTCATTTGATGTAAAGTGATGTTAAGCCAACATGCTATAGCTAACAAAAGCCTAATCGATTCCAACCTAGCAACAGAAGCAAACGTCTCATCAAAGTCTATGCCTTCTACTTGCGTATAACCCTGAGCTACTAAACATGTCTTGTTTCTAACAACCCTACCAAGTTCATCAGATTTGTTCTTAGATATCCACTTAGTGTCTATGACATTAATGTCCTTCGGCCGTGAACCAACGACCACACTTGGTTTTGTTAGAACTGCAAGAGTTCCTCTTGCATCGCATTAATCCAAAAATTATCCTTGAGAGCTTCAAGGACATTCTTGGGTTCTACCTCAGAAACAAAACAATTAAAACGTACATCAGCGTATACTGAATTCATGCATTTGACTTGTAATCCTTGCATGGTTTGTCTCTGGTTCTCCTTCCTTCGTTCACATCTTCAGTAATAAGGTCAGTGGGATGATCTTTCTGACCTTAGCTGGTGGATCTCGTCGCACTTCACTGGGTCCAGCCTTAGTGTTCTGTTGTGGCACAGATGTTGAGTCAGATGGTGGCTCAACATTGTCATCCCCAATCTCCTCTGTTTCATCGACAGCTTGTATGACATCTGAAATATCAACTTGAGGGGACATTTTGCTAAGATCAGTAGCATCATCAAACACAATATTTACTGACTCCTGAACGGACTTCAAACGCAAGTTATACACACGATATGCGCGACTATTAGATGAGTATCCTAGGAAAATGCACTTATCACTTTTCGAATCGAACTTGGTCAAATACTCACGATCATTCAACATGTAACAAAAAATCCAAAGACATGAAAGTACTTAACCGTAGGCTTTTTTCCATTCAACAACTCATACGAGGTCTTTTCAGTACCATGTCTAAAGAACACACGATTCGATATGTGACAAGCAGTATGCAACGCCTCAGCCCAAAAACGCTTAGAAACATTTTTAGAAAGTAACATAACATGGGCCATTTCTTGTAAAGTCCTATTCTTCCTTTCGGCCACCCCATTTTGTTGGGGCGTCTTAGGAGATGAATACTCATGCACAATGTCTTTCTTATCACAAAATTCATCAAAGCACTGATTTTCAAATTCTCTATCATGATCAGACCTAATAAAAAAGATAGATGCACTGAAATTGTTCTTGATCATAGCACAAAATTTCTTAAAAAATTGAAAGATTCTAATTTTTTCCCTAAGAAAAAATATCCATGCATATCTAGAAAAATCGTTCACGAGCACATAAGCATATTTTCTACCACCTATGCTATCGACTTTCGTGGGACCCATCAAATCCATGTGAACTAACTGAAAAAGTGAGCAGTTTTGAAATGTTGGGCAGCCTGTTGGTCAACATTATGACTAACATGCACTTGCTTACCCTTCAAACAAGACTCACATACAACCTTACCAAACTCCTTGAGCTTCGGAATACCTCTGATCGCATCATGCTTGATAAGCTGCTCCAAGGTTCGCTAATTGACATGGCCCAGCTTGTAATGCCATAGGATTACATCATCTTCGGCTTTCGACAATTGACACACATCCTTCGAGCTGGTTTTGTCGCTGACCAAGTAACAGTTATCGCTCGATCTCTTACCTGCCATCACTCGAACGGAATTGCTGTTAAATACTTTACAACACTCCTTATTAAACCTTACCTCAAGGTCATCATCACACAGCTGGCTTATACTGATCAAGTTAGCTACGAGCCCGTCGACATGTAGAACATTGCTTAGCTTGGGAAACTCAGGCACGTTCAATCTGCCTCGGCCGAGAATCCGCCCTTTAGCACCACCTCCGAACGTAATAGATCCACGCATTAGTGGCTTGTAGTCACTTAGATACTCCTTGGTACCCGTCATATGTCTGGAACACACGCTATCGAAGTACCAAGTTCCTGTCACGTTAGCTCGCAAAGAGATACACAATAATGGCATTTATGACCAGATTTCTCGAGCCAAACTTTCTTAGTCGACAAAACAGCATTCTGTTTACCAGAACTTGAAGATGAGCCGGCTAAGCTTTCTCCAGACATTCCTTTCAACACTGATTTCTCAATGTTGAGTGGGATGTTGGATGACATTTCAGCCGACATCGATTTCTTTGCAGAAATCTCCCTCTTCAATTTCCAGCAAGGTTTTAAATGATCAGTTTGTTTACAATGATGGAAAATATATGAGACATCCTTACTCTTAGTGGTAACCTGAGTAGTACTAGTATTAGCAGCTAAGGTCTCGCTGACATTACTCGAGGCATGTGATTTCTCCTTCACAAAAAACTATCTTAGGCTGAACATGGATCATGGGTTTTGGGACATCACAAGCAGGCTGAGAATTAAATCCTAGACCTTGCTTATCATAAATACCTAGAGACAATACCTCATCAAGGGTAGATTTGCCCTTGTTTAACTTCGTAAAGGTCTCATCGGCTTCATCGACTTGCTTTTGGAGCTTGTCGATCTCCTTGTCCTTTCGTGTCAGTACGGGCTTCCATCTTGTTCATTCCTTTCACCAAGCTTTCAATCAACCTTTCATTCTTCTCGTTCTCATCGGTCAGCACTTTTACCGCGGCTTTTGAGTTGCGAGTTTTTCGCCTCCTCTATTTCATATTGTGCGGACATCAGCATAAGTGTTTCTTTCGCCTGAACTTCTTCGCAACAATCTGTTTCTGGCTCTGCATCATCAGAACTCAAATACCCATCAAAACAGTTTGAATCATCATAATTAAAAATAATTTGTTTTTCAGATGTTGAGTCAGATGTTGGCTCAATATCAGTTACTACAGTGAAACCGATTTGATGATTTTCATCGTCTTCGTCATCTGAGAACGACTGGATTGTAACGGATGATTGCTCGGTTTCCTTTTGGCATGACTCGCCATCTTCTTCATCAAACAGATCGATCCACATGGCCTTTCCGCGCTTTCGAAGAGTATTAGCACACTCGTTGGCAAAATGGCCAAATCCTTGACATTCATAGCATCTAACTGAGTCATAGTTGATGTTCTTCATCTTTCCATCTAGTTTGCGTTTGATGAACGGAGGAGCAGAAGAAGGTTCAGCTTTGACCTTCTGGCCTTTCCTGAATGTTGGGCCAACATTTTGCTGAACATTCTTCTTCTGTAAGAACTTCGCAAATTTCTTTATGAACATGGCCATGTCCTCCTCGTTGCTGGGATCAATCCCTGTTGGCTCCTCGGTTGGCTGGCTGACTAGAGTAAGGCTCTTACTGCGCAAAGCCCTCTTTTGTACTTCGAGATTAGTCTCGAAGTTCTTCATAATATTCATCAGTGTGGTGAACTCCATACTAGCCAAGTTGTGTGCTTCTTCGACCGCCGCTACCTTCACATTAAACTTTTCATTTAGTGTACGAATAGCTTTGGAGTTTAATACCTTATTTGCGATCGGATCTCCTAGGCTGGCGCACTGGCTTGAGATCGTCAGAAGCTTCCCGAAATAGGTGGTGATGTCCTCATATTCCTTCATCCTTATGTTCTCGAACTGATTGAGAAGGAGTCGCAATTTGGTTTCCCTCACACTCGCATCACCTTCGCAGTACTTCTGAAGTAGATACCTTGCGTTCTGTGCCGTCGTACAATTCTGGATGACCTTGAACATGAAGATGTCCACGGATGAGAAGATGGCGTTGAGTGCGTTGTCGTTGAACTCGGCAGCGCTTCGCTCACGTACTTTCCACTCTTCAACCGGCTTGTCATAGACTTCTCCATCATCGTCAGGGGCTATTCGAGGTGGGGTATAGCCGTTGAGTATAGCTTCTCACGCTCGCACATCAATGGACTTGATACACTGCCGAACACGAACCTTCCAATACGCATAGTTGGTGCCGTCTAACACAGGAACCTTGCCGATGTAATTTGAACTCATAACATCCATTGTATAGGATTTCCAGCGCTTAGTAACGTCAAGCGTATGCTCTGATACTACTTTGAAGGTGGTCCCGTCAGAAATGGATGTAAAAACACTAAGTATAAACTACTGTTGGATGAACTGTTTGGCTAACACTCAAACTCACTTTCACAGGCACCGCGGAAAAGATAATAACTTAGTGACGAAATGAAACGAACACGAGAAGCAATTTTGTGCAGCAAGTCAAACAACTTGCTGCGTGCCTCAAGGCGCAAACTCCACTATAAAGATGGATTACAAACTATCACAAAAGATAGTCAAGCAAAGCCTAGCAAAACCTACGAATCACTCACACGATTCTGCAAACTACAAAGTCTTTCGACCTTTGGAAAACTAGGCTAAAAGAGAAACTCTCTAAAGAGATGATACTCGCTCAAACTCGCTCTGAAAATCTCGTTCTCGTTCGTTGTTCTTCTAACGGTTAAGTCCTTCGCTTTATATATGTCTTCGACTTCTAAAGGACTTCTCCAACGACTTGGTACGGCCCACTAATGTCCACTAACTTCCACTAGGTAGTCTTGGTCCGTTAGTGATTGTTAGAGCTCGACTTGGTCAGCTCCAATTGCTTAGTCTTCACTTGAGCTCCAAGTCTCCTACTTTTAGTATGCTCACTTCCCCTTTTCGCTCCAGCTTATCCACACTCTTTCCACACGGTTTGAGTCATTCCAGCCCTTATCCATATCCTGCACATTACTAGAAAAATGCCACGTCATCAATAAAATAAGTTTTGGGCATGAAAGATAAAACTGAGATGAGGAACATTCTCGCCCAACAAATGTTGACTAGAATGTTACCACAACATTGCCAATGCTGAAGACTCAACATTAACATTATATAATGGATACTCTGCTTATAAGGGCTCGGGTCGGAAGAAGAAAAAAAAAATTGTTGGTTAAAGAATAATCTTAAGAGAATATTATATAGTATTTTATTTGACACCGAAAAGGATAGTTATTTTGAATTCTATGTACTTTGAGTATTATATTCTTTATGGATGGTTTGCGGATTTATATGCTTAATATAAGACCATCTCCAACGCACTCATAAAAATACAGGTAATTTTACACTATAATACAGTTACAATGCTCATACTCCAATCTATAAAACTCTATTTTCGACATTAATTTTTACTCCAACCCATAAAAGAAAATATTTTTACTCCAACCCATGATATACTATATTTTATTATTAATAAAAACATAACTATAATTATATTAAATTATATATTACAAAAGAATTTTCAATAATATTTAAATTAGTATATATAATTAATATAACTTTTTCGATAAAACCCAAAAAATATATTAAATTATACATATATTAATTTAAATATTATTAAAGCTCCTTTTTTTTTTGAAAATTTGGTCCGAATTAACCGAAAAAAATTCGGTAATAACCGAATACCTAACCGATCGGAAATAGGGGACCATTTCGGTGCGGTTCAGTCCGGTTTGATTTCTACCGAGCGAACACCCCTAAATCGGTCTCCATAACTTTGACTTGTCATATCAAGTGAGACTTGACGAGTCTATATATTAATAATGTAACAATAAACGAAGGCGGTTACGCTGTGGTAATCGCACTCATTAGCCATTGCTTTTTTTTTTTTCTGTGTGTGTAATTCAAATTTAATTGGTATGGTATGTATGGGCAAAATTATAATTTGAGTTCAATTATAACGGTTTTGAAGTTGGGGTAAGTAATATTTGACAATTGGCAATAGTCACCGTTTCATATGTCTATACAAAATTTTAGTCTTCTGTCAGTTTCAGATAAAATAAGTCATCGAAACCAATGTTTCGATTCACTTCAGCAACGAAAAATAATCGAATACCAAAATTTATTTCGACATATAAAAACTTAGTGATCATTTTTACAATTATCGTATAGTTGATGCAAGATAAAAGCCACTAAGGACTGACCTTAAAATTTTCCGGTTTGTATGCTCTTATATATAAATTGAAGAATAAAACCGATTAAGGTTATGTGGTCTATTTCTTTTATGCTCCCCAATGAAACTTTAAAACTTGTTCTTAAGATTTCTAAAGAACAATTACGAATAATCAAATCTTAAATCAAAGACAAAGACAGTCTACCAACACTAGCGATTATGGTCCACAAAAGAAGTAATTAGAATTCATTAGTATGTAACGATGCATGTCGGCCATATATTTTATTATTTATATACGAATGTAATTTTCAACGAGTCAGTCAAAGGCAAAAACCGTTTAAAAATTCTCAATTATGGAATGGAAACATAGGCAAATCCCGGATTTCCTTTCTATTTCTGAGAGATTCTTTATCGGAAAATTGCCCCACCCAAGAAAAAGACATGTCGACAAATAGAAAAAGAAGGGCGCATGGTTGTTTGAAGTCAAAAGAAGAGGCACGCAACGTATTTCATCGGCTAAGGCATTGGTTTGATTTTTAGTTTGTTCAGATCGTATATTTGCTGCATGAGTTCACTTGAGAAACGATGCAGATACTCTCCTATAAATATCGGCACTCAGACGAAGGAGAAAACATAACCATAATACCGATCTTCTTCTCCGATTAATTCTTTGTGTAGCTTACTCCTAATATTGTCGTAGCTGCTTTGTATATCATTCTGTGTGCGTGTATGTTATCACTCTACATAATAAAGAAATTGTACCCGTCGACCCGATGTCATCATGACCGAACAACGTAAATTCTTGTGCTCTGTCCAAATTTATTTTTGTCTGTTTTATTTATTATCGTCATTGGTGCAAATAAGGGGATCAAAATATTTCTAACATATTCATATATATATGTATATGCTTTTATATGTTGATCCATATGCTTAATTTCGAATATTTTTTTTAACAAGGAATTCTTTATGGAATATAAAACTGACGGTCAAATTTGAACCAGTTTTTGATAACTTATATGGCCCGTTTGGTTATAAGGGCAATATAAAAGTCCACCATTAATTATTTAGTATGAGCCCATCATAAGTTATCTTGGACTGATAAATTAGTATATTTGTACCGGGCTTGTACTCTAATATCGGGCTAAAATATAAATATCGAGCTGTAATTATAAAACCAAACGCTGTCTTATCCAATATTAACTATGTTATATGGGCTTATATAGGACACCAAACGGACCCATAGGGTAAAAGTAACTACCTGCAATAAGGCCTAAATCATATTATTTGTTTGGTACGAATAAAAATACAATTATCGATGATCTCATCGAGTATATATTTATAGCCGAAGACAATTATTAGAAAGATCCTCGATTATTAATTTAAAAAATAATGTTTCGTTAGCTCAAACATATTGGGGTTGAGCGGTATTTTTTGGACCCAGCGGAAGGTTTATTTTGGACCCGTGATTATTTTATTTGGACAATATAAAACGAAAAGACGCTGATAGAGAACCCGAGATTTTTACGTGGTTCGGCCAATACCGCCCACCTCCACGGAGACCACCAGCTTTACTATATTGAGAATATATTACACCGTACAAATTTAATACTCGTGTTTAAACCAAACCCGAGACCAATTACCCACCCGAGTAATGTATTTGTACATACTCCCAACTACCCCAGTAAAACTAGACCCGCGCTCACCTTTATCTACCCGGATAATTTTCCTCTCTACACTCTTTCTCGCACTACTGAACACTTTGATTTGAGATGATAATAACTGAAGAATCCCCAGTCTATTTATAGATGTCTCCAGCTCTTCTGGACCGCTCAAAACCTGTGGACAAAAATCTGACGCGTCGCCCTTATACTAATCGTTCATTAATTATTATATATATAAATAATATTATAATAAAATATTAATAATATTATTTTGATATATATTTTTTATTAATGATGGTTGTTCTCGGTGGCTTCATTGCCACCACATGTTGGCTGGACCCAACAAAACAAGTGTGGGTTAGTTTACATAGAACTTCTTATTCATGCATACTTAACAAAACATTGAAATTCTTTTTGGATAAATCTTAATTAATTTCAAATGTTATACATTTTTTTTATATTTGTTGAAACAAATTGTCTATTTATTATTTTTTCGTTATCATTAGTACTAATGACAAAATAACAATTAAAGATCAAGCGACATAATACTACTGACAGAATATAAGGGGCCTTAATCATGCATGAAACAGTCGAGGATACGAATATAGTTATTTTATTTTATTTTATTTTTGTATCTTCTCTTGATAAGATGTAACATGAAATTTAAACAATATATACCTTATATATGGACATAATATATTTCAACAGCATTTTATTTTTCTGTGAAGTCAAGAAAATCTATATATATTAATGGTGAGAAGGTATAGTAATTACTCAATTATCATTTTATTCCTTTTTATTATCCCAAAAATTGTTTTTTCTTTTTATACTTAAAAATAATGTACAATTTTCAGGTTAGAAACAATTTATTAAAATTTTTAAATTGGAAAATAACTATAAATCTAAGGAAATAATATATACATGTATATATGAGAGCAAACACATTGCCTAAGTTATTAGTAGTATTTAAGCAACAAGCGGTATCAAATAGGGGTTGGGCATCAAGGTTCTGAAACCGGGTTTTTGAACCGGACCAGAAATTTTAGTGGTTTAAGGTTTACTGGTTTAACCGATATAAAACCGGAACCTAACCGGAGTAAAACCGCTCCTAAAAGAAATAAAAAAATATATTTTCACTTAAAATCAATGAAATAGTTTAAGTAAAACACAATTATGTTTTATAAATTGGGTGGTTCAATAAAATAAATGTAACATGCCTAGAGATATGAATAACTAATCATAAACTGAGTGTCAAAAATGAAATTTATAAATTTAAGGTTAAGAAAAATTATAAAATATGATTAAATGGGATTTGTGGGAATCGAACCCGGCCCAATGCAAAAGAAACTTATGTGGTTGTTACCAGTTACCACTAGGCTAGGCCAATTTTTTGTTACATAAACTTATTACTTTTCTTTTTATAATTTGTTTTTAAATTAAATACGGACCAGACCGGGACCGGACCGAATTTTCGACCGGTCCGGTTTTAACAACCATGGTGGGCATCGGGGGTCGGGTTTCTGGTACCCGACCCGATCGGGTTTTCCCCCGATCGAGCTGTAAATTCGGGTTTAAATCCGGTATCGGGTTTAACCCGATACCCGATAACTTAGATCGGGTCGGGTTTCGGGTAGCAAAAATGCTACCCGAATTCCCGATCGGGTACCCGCAATAAATAAAAAAAACCAGCCCATAACCCACAACCCACAAACCAGCCCACAACTTATTTTGGCATATTTTTATATCTTATTATGATGCTGATGGTATGTGTTAATATTTCATTTTTGGTGGTGTTAATTTATTTGTTAATGGTGTTGATACAATACTGTTCAATACATTATTGTTTATGGCGTTTGTAAATTATTTTTTGGATGTTAACTTAGTTTAAGTTTTTTTTTTTAAAAAAATAATAAGACCAATGAATTAAAAAAAAAAGTGAAATCCGAACCCGATAATCGGGTTCAGGGTACCCGATTTTGTCGGGTCGGGTTGAGTATCAAATTGAAACCTGCACATATCGGGTACCCGGCCCGAAAAACCCGATACCCGAAAAACCCGACCTGATCCCATCATTGGACTTTAATACTTCAAAATTGAAATATTAAAACTTTGGAGTTGCATTATTTATTAGCCCAACTAATCTGACCCAAAATTAAATAACAAGTATTTTTAAGTAGAGACTACCAGTCGACTCGAACCCAAATAAAATGGCCCAGAGAAAGTTTTTTATTAAAAAAATTGGAAAATGAAATAAAGAAGAGTTATAAACTGTGTCACACTCACAGAGGAATGGACTGGTGACGTATTTACCCTTCATCATTCTTCCTCATAATATCAACCGATTTTTTTGTTCACTTTTTTGAAAACCCTAATTTAGAGGGCCACAAACAATCTAACGGCTAATTTACTTGGCTAACCGAGTGAATTAAAGCTGTAATCAGCATCAGCTTTAATCATTGATGATGAGAGGAACAAAGCGTCCAGCAATCTTTGACTCCTCCTCGCCCATTTTCAGTTCCAATGACGTAACTCTCTTATTCGATCCGTTTCCTATGATTTCACTGTTGTTAATTTTTTCGCTCGTGACTTGTTAGATTCTAATTTTGATGCAGAACAAGAGGGTGACAGTGGGATCACCGTTTGATACCCAGCAGCCGTTGGATATGAAGAGGGCACAATCATCGAAACAGCACGTCAGAGCTCTCAATAAGCAGTTTGCGAGGTCTTTTGGTCGTTGCTAATTTCCTACTTTTTTGTTTTAATAACATTGTTGTAGTTTATCGACGTACAAGGTCAGCAGAACTAACCGCTGTTTGCTTGGTGTTGAGAAGTGGTCTTATTTTTTATTCTGCTTAAGTTCATTAGATTTGAAAGAAGAAACTTATTTTGATGGGTTTTGTAATATGTTGTGCTGCTTCAGATGTTTTTTTTACGGTGTTCTCTTTTTCTGCACATTTCCTACTAGAAATTTTGAAATGCAAATTATTGGCTTTGTGTTTGGTTGCTTTTGTATTTAACATGATCAATTATTCTTTCTCTCCACCGTGCATTCCTAGGATATACTAGCCATAGTTCAAAGTTTCGGTCTTGATGGCCCAAATTTGGATGGTTTTGGGTATCATTTCTTAATATCTGGTTGGGTGCTTATAGTTACGTAGAAATGAAAATTAAATACAAGCTTGATTGGTTTATGAGTTATGGTGCTGCAGTCAGTAGACATTTCATTGTTGCGTTAATAATTTTAAAAAATTTGAACCATGATCCCAACCTTTGTGAATGTTTTCCGATCAGTTGGGTGCAAGAACAGTTGCAAAACCACCCGGATGAGCTTTGGGAGGATGGAGTTCAAGATTACTTGAATCATGCAAAAAATATTCAGGTATAAATTTTTTTCTATTTGATGTTTTTCTTGTCTTGTTTCCCGATATTTGATTTTTTTTCTTGTTTGTTCTCTTTATTGCAGGAGAAGTTCAGTGATGTTGTTAATTGGTTAAAATCAAACGCTGCAAAAGAAGAAAGCTCGGCTGCCAATAGTAGTCCTCCAAAAACCATGCCAGAGACTGAGAGAAATATTAATAAAATACTCTCCGAAAAACCTTTGTTTCATGCCCCTTCCCCCGACACAACAGCCTTTGGTTCTTCACGGAGTTCTGGTTCTTTATTTTCCAAAAATGCGCCTTTCACTTTTGGAGGTAATATTCCTCGATAATTTTTACAAGTATCGCAGCTCGGTATATTTTATTACTGTGGCAGCTTGAAGATTACTAATTTAAATTATATTTTTCTGATAAGTGATGTTATCCTTCCATGTTTGTTGGTTACAATCATCGAGCAACTTCATGAAATTTTTCTCCCTTTGTCTCCATTATTGAGAAATTCCATTCTAGCCGAGTTTATCGTTTTAAATCCTCTAAAGTAATCAAATGAATACCATGTCCCATCTCTACTCCATTCATAACATGTATTTTCCCATATATCAAAATTTTTATCCTAGCCTAGTATAGTTGAGATAAGAAGTGACATTGGCATAGTCTCACTTAAATCATCTCTTAATATTTGAACCCTGTTTCACCTTAAATGTAATAGGATGATGAAATTTGATGGTATTTCTTATTTGGTTGAATCATTCAATATACTTGTTTTCTACCAGGAAATCAGTTTACAGCACCGGGAAATGCTAATCAAGTTAACTCTAACCTCGACACAACAAACGACGCAGATGGGGGTAAGAGGTGAAAAAGAAAAGATACATATATCCGCTTCCTACTGTTTAATAAATGGAAACAGGAAAAGTGATTTTCCTTCGTTCGTCAAATATTAGCTTTGAATGTGATTTTGTCTTTTCAGCTTTGATCACATTTTAGTGTTGAATCTGACAAGTACAATGTCTTTTAAGTCCATGGGCTGAAAAATATAAAATGATTTCATTTGTTTTTCGATTTATTGTGGATTTCTTCTGATACAGAAGATGAAGATGAACAGCCTAGTAGCCCATCTGTGAAGAAGAGTGAAGAACAGGGGATCATTACCGTACACGAAGTCACATGCAAACTTTATGTAAAAGTAAGCGCATTCATGCTTATCTTAATGTCGAAGAGTTGCGATCGTATATATATTTTTCTCTTAAATAATTGTGCTTTGTGTTCTTAATTCCTGGATAAAATTAGACTTTGCGATAACTGAATATCGTAATCTCTGTTTTCTTTTTGTACTCAGTCAACTGACCCAGCGGACAAAGATTCTTGGAAGGACAAAGGAAAGGGTCAACTCACCATCAAATGCAGCGAAGGCGCTAGCAAAGGGACAAAGGAATCAAAACCGACAATTCTCATTCGTAACGACGTACGTTCTTCTACGATAATCACTCAATCCCTATAACTGATGTGATACTCATGCAAGAAATGAGCTTAAACTGTATTCTAAGTTTTCTATTGATTTAGTTTTCACCACGTTTTCCCAAATTTTGAAGTGCTTAAGATCCCATTACATATTTTTCTTGAAAAATACTTCAAATCTCCCTCTTCCTTTACAGGTAGGAAAATTGTTGCTCAATGCTCTGATTTACACTGGCATCAAAACTAGCACTCAAAAGAACTCTATAGTGGCAATCTTTCACACAAAGGTAAAAGAATCAAGTTTTTTACGTCATATAAACATGCGATCGTTACTAATTTCTTAATGCCCCTCGAAGGCCGATGGTGATAGTGATGATTCATCGGTCATTGCTCGAACGTTCTTGATAAGAACGAAGAACGAGGAAGAGCGTGATAAACTTGCAGCTGCCATTCAAGAATATGCTCCTAAAGGGTAAGATTTACAAAGAGACATAAGATTTTGTTGTACAATTTTTCTTTGCAAATGCCTTCCTTGTGTTGAAAGGTTAAATATTTATATTATGGGGCATTACCTTGTTTGGGATCTACGATGTCCGTGTGCTGTTTGCGCCAATTTCTAGTGGAAAGTATACATTTTACAATGCATATGAATTTTTATCTCACTTAGGTGTCGTTTTTTCTGAATATTTAATTTATGGTATTATTGACTGTGACGCAAATGTGGGCGTCAGATTTATGCGCTTTCGGTCATATTTTACACGTGGCCTACTCATAATTACGACATATATTCCTAACAACGATATCATAAAACTATAAATCAACGCAAGTGGAATTTTATCTTTTTGCTTTTGGCTTGGCATATTTTTGTCCATGAGATTTCTATCTTTGTCAAGGTAGTATCGTGGCCATTTAGGATGTAAAATTCTCTCTCTTAGGTTCTTATTAAAAAAAACTTATAGGAACGTATCACACTGTGGAAATCAACAGCATTACATTCAAGCTTTTGTTGTAGTGCCATGAGTTTTATATTTTTTTCACATTGCGTTTTCACAGTATGAAGCAAATCTAAAACTCGGTAATGAGATGATTCGCACCTCTAATGAAGTTAATTCTATGATCTATATTAGGTTTGACAACGGGGCGGGTTCGGGGCGGGGATCTAACCCCCGTCCCCGCGAGGCAAACGGGGACAAAATCGTCCCCGTCCATGCGGGATCCCCGCCCCGTCACTATTTTACAAAAAATTCAATTTATATTATTTTAATATTATTTAAAATATATTTTAATATTAATTATATTATTTAAAATTTATTTTAATATTATTTATATTATTTTAATATTTCCAAAGTAAATTTTATTATTGTTTATCTTATAATAATATTAATTGAATATAATATATATGATTTTTATGATGGACGGGGCGGGGAACGGGGCGGGGATATCCGCGGGTAAAAATATTTCCCCGTTCCCGCCCCGCGGGGTAGAATAGCGGGGATTCACCGTCCTATTCGGGGCGGATCCCCGCGGGGACGGGGATTTAGAAAGGGGATTAATCGGGCGAAATGTGAGTATAGAACATGCCGAATGGGGCGATTTGATACAATCGGCAAATGAATGCTCTCAACACCTAATCTATATGCATCATTCCAAGTCCACGCAAACCATAATAGTTACTTTTGCACACTCATATGCTTGCGTGCTGTATAATTTATAAATGTATTTATTAATTATCAAATAATAATTACTAAAATTGAAAGATAAATATGACAATATAGAAATGCTGTGTAGCGGGCGAGTAATTTTCTTCTAATTTTAATATTTTAATTGGTAGATTAAACTTATAACTTATACCATCTCTGACACTTAATAAACGGGTATAGAAAGTTGAATTCGAATTAATAATCTACTTGGAAATGTCATTATTATTACTATTTTCTATTATTTATAGATTGTTATTTTGTATATTTTGTTGGGGCAACCTCAAATAAATTCTCGTTCCCTATTTTTCTATCAACTAACTCCCTATTCCATATTATTTATTAACAAACTCTCTAAATCAAAACAATCATATACATAACTCCCCATGGACGATTTTGCCCCTCTATTATCTATCTTTCTTCTCTTTTTCTTTTTCAAAGCATCACCCACGTAACTTTTCTATTTCAGCCCCATGTTCACCTGGTAAAGCTCTCGCCGGCGACGGAAAAGCCCTTGCACGCGTCGGAAAAGCTTCGACCTTGCCTAATCTACTGTGGGTTTCTCGGTCTAGGTGAGTTGAGATAGATTTTTGTTTTTTTTACTGTGGGTTACCCCTTCCAAATTCTTGACCTCGATCGAGCGAATTTGAGTTAGGAACACTCCGCTGGGGTGTATTATGAACGTTTGTGGCAGTTACACTGACCTAAATTGGGTATCGTGTTGTGGGTATCGCGATTTGGGTATCGAGCTGTTGGTGTTGCGATTTGGGTGTCTAGGTGTTAAAAAGTTGAATTTTCCTCATGTTTTCTACGATTAGCATACTGTGTGTGTCGATAAAGGTTAGTATTTGGATAAAATTTGGCTAATTTGTTGGTTAAAGCAATCTATTATATGCAGTACCAAAGTATGTTGAATTACAGTACCCATATTTCTTCTATGAAAGTACATTTGAAGCTTTCTAGCAGTATCATATGATAATTATTTGTCGTTTTACAGGTCCTATTATACGAAGCTATGTTGTCTACAAATGTCTTTGGTGCATGAAACGATTATGGTACATTCTTTTCTCGGTATGTTGCCGATAGGTTAGCGCACATTCTTATGTCGATATGTTCTTTATTACGATGTTGGTGGTTAAATGATATTAATATTGTCGATATGTTTGATAGTAATATTGTTGGTGGATGATGATATTGATATCAATACTATGTTGGATGAATAAACACTTGGTACAGAAAGATACTGCAAGTAACCTACGAATGATACTACACTAGCTTACGATATGATATCACTAAAATCTATATATTGGTACTACAAACACATGTGTATTGGTACTACAAATTTGGGTACGAATTTTTCGACGCCCTCCGAATTTTTTTGATCCGTGACTATGTTACCATAGTTACAAATACTTTACCGATGATTTGGTATCAACATCGGCGGGTTAATAATTAGAATTAGAGATTATTACTTTGAAACCCGAACTTTTTTTTCCTTATTACGATACCAGTAAGAACATCTTACTACATAGTAACAATTTTTTATCGATCGAAAGTCAGTGTCTATATTTTATGTTACCGTGTGTTTAATTTTATTATGTGCCGTTTTGGACGTTGACATGCCTTATTTGCACCATAATCTACGCGCTTTCGATAATTAAAAACGTGGTATGGAGAGAGATACGACAAGTAACCTACTAGTAGTACTACAGTAGCTTATTATATGATACCACAAACATCCAAATGGCACCACAAATATATGTATATTGGTACTACAAGTTATGGTAGGAATTTCGATAGTTAAAACACATAGTACGGAACGATACTACGAGTAACATGCATATGGTACTACACAGTCTTATTATATGGTACCACGAACATCTATCTGTTGGTACTGCAAACATATGTATATTGGTACTACAAGTTACGGTAGGATTTTTAGTTAAAACACATGGTACGGAAAGATACTACAAGTAACATGCGTATGGTACTACACTGTCTTATATATGGTACCACGAACATCTATCTGTTGGTACTACAAACATATGTATATTGGTACTACAAGTTACGGTAGGAGTTTCGATAGTTAAAACACATGGTACGGGAAGATACTACAAGTAACCTCGTATGGTACTACACTAGCTAACGATATGATACCACGGATATTAATTTATTGGTACTACAAACACATGTGTATTGATACTACAAATCTGGGTACGCATTTTTCGACAACGTCCGAATTATTTTTGGTACGTGACTATGTTACAATAGTTGTAAATACTTTACTGATGATTTGATATCAATATTGGTGGGTTAATATTAGAAATAGGGATTATTACGTTGAAATCCGAACTTTTTTTTTACTTATACGATACTAGAAAGAATATCTTACTACATAGTAATGATTTTTTATCGATTGAAAATTAGTGTGTATATTTTATGTTACCGTGTGTTTACTTCTATTATGTGACGTATTTTGAAAGTTCACATGCCTTATTTGCACAATAATCTACGCGTTATCGATAATTAAAAATGTGGTACGGAAATAGAAACTACAAGTAAAGTACTCATGGTACTACACTAGCTTACGGTAGGGTACAATATACATCTAGATAATGGTACTGCAAATATATGACTATTGATACTACAAGTTAGGGTAGGAGCTTCGATAGTTAAAACACGTGTACGGAAAGATACTACAAGTAACCTACTTATGGTACTACACTAGCTAACGATATGGTACCATGTACATCTATATATAGGTACTACAAACATATGTAGACTGGTACTACACATCTGTGTAGGAGTTTTTCGATGCCGTTCGTATTATTTTTGGTCGTGACTATGTTACCATAGTTATAATACTTTACTGATGATTTGGTATCAATATCGACGGGTTAATATTTAGAATTAGAGATTATTACGTTGAAATCCCAACTTTCTCTCTACTTATTATGATACTAGTAAGAACATCTTACTACATAGTCAAGATTTTTCATCGATTGAAAGTTAGTGTCTATATTTTATGTTACCGTGTGTTTAATTTTATTATGTGTCGTGTTTTGGAAGTTCACATGCCTTATTTGCACAATAATCTATGCTTTTTCGATAATTAAAAACATGGTATAGAAAAAGATACTACAAGTAACCTACTCGTAGTACTACACTAGCTTACCGTATGGTACAACATACATCTACATAATGGTACTGCAAAATATGTGAATTTTGGTACGACAAGTTAGGGTAGAAGTTTCGATAGTTAAAACACGTGGTACGGAAAGATACTACAAGTAACCTACGTATGGTACTACACTAGCTAACGACATGGTACCATGGACATCTAATATAGGTACTACAAATATATGTATATTGGTACTACACGTTTTGGTAGGACTTTTTGGACGACGTCCGTATTATTTTTGGTCCGTGACTATGTTACCATAGTTATAAATACTTCACTGATGATTTGGTATCAATGTTTGTGGGTTAACAATTACAATTAGGGATTATTACGTTGAAACCCAAACTTTCTTTCTACTTATTATGACACTAGTAAGATAATCTTACTACATAGACAAGATTTTTGATCGATTGAAAGTTAGTGTCTATATTTTATGTTACCGTGTGTTTAATTTTATTATGTGCCGTGTTTTGGAAGTTCACATGCCTTATTTGCACAATAATCTACGCTTTTTTCGATAATTAAAAACGTGGTATGAAAAAGAAAACTACAAATAACCTACCCGTGGTACTACACTAGCTTACTGTATGGTACCACATACATCTACATAATGGTACTGCAAATATATGAATATTGGTACTGCAAGTTAGGGTAGGAGTTTCGATAGTTAAAACACGTGGTACCTAAAGATACTACAAGTAACCTACTTAGGGTACTACACTAGCTAACGACATGGTACCACTGACATCTATCTATAGGTACTACAAACATATGTATATTGGTACTACACGTTTTGGTAGGAGTTTTGGGACGCCGTCCGTATTATTTTTGGTCCGTGACTATGTTACCATAGTTATAAATACTTTACTGATGATTTGATATCAATGTCTGCGGGTTAATATTTAGAATTAGGGATTTACGTTGAAAACTTTCTTTCTACTTATTACGACACTAGTAAGAACATCTTACTACATAGTCAATATTTTTGATCCATTGAAATAATTTTATTATGTGCCGTGTTTTAAAAGTTCACATGCCTTATTTGCACAATAATCTACGCACTTTCAATAATTAAAAACGTGGTACTGTAAAGATACTACAAGTAACCTACTCATGATACTACAATAGCGTATGATATGGTACCACAAACGTCTATATATTGGTACTACAAATATATGTATATTGGTATTACAAGTCATGGTAGGAGTTTCGATAGTTAAAACAGGTGGTACGGGAAGATACTACAATTAACCTACTTATGGTACTACACTAGCTAACGATGTGGTACCACAAACATCTATCTATCGGTACTGCAAACATATGTACATTGATACTACAAATTTGGGTAGAAGTTTTCGACGCCGTCCGTATTATTTTTGGTCCGTGACTCTGTTACCATAGTTAAGATTTTTGATCGATTGAAAGTTAGTGTCTATTTTATGTTACCGTGTGTTTAATTTTATTATGTGCCGGATTTTCGAAGTTCACATGTCTTGAACAATAATCTATGCATTTTCGATAATTGAAAACGTGGTAGGTAATGATACTACAAGTAACCTACTCATGGTACTACACTAGCGTATGATATGGTACCACAAATGTGTATATATTGGTACTGCAAATATATGTATATTGGTACTACAAGCACTTTTCAGGTATTATCAAAATAATTGGAGCATAAACATGTCTCAAGCAGAACCTCAACCCCACAAACATAAAAAAGTCTAAGAACGGGTTCACAGAACCTCAACCTCAGAACAACATATCAGTCTCAAGTCTAAATCTTACGAACATAGATAATATCATTCAAAACAAGTGGAACATAAAATAAATAAGATCTCTAAATATCGTGAAGCCATGATTTTTGCGATATGCTTCGACTTCGACATCGTCAAGATGCCTTCCATGATCTGTAGGTCCGACGATGCATTTTATCCATGGACATTGCAACATTTACGCCTCAATCCACGCCCTCCGGATTCTTCTCCCTCGTGTACGAAAATAAATAATGAATTTATAGTACCATTAATTATGTAATGCAGTACCAAAAACCATGAACAAACAGTACCAAATTCAATTAATATACAATATCAAGACAACAAACAATTACCTTACAATTGAAAAATGAAAGCTTGCATGTTCGCTCGTTCTCTGTCTCGAAACCCTAATTTGAAAGATATCAAAACCCCAAATCGAATAACGAAAAATAAAACTCTAATTTTAGCCCTAAACCCCAAATTCAAACACTAATCAAATAAATTAACATTGTCCGGCATGGAATCCTTTAAAAAATGCACCTATCGAAGCCCTAAACTCTACATTAACCCTAAATGCAAAAAAATCGAAACATTAAAAAAAAATGAAGCTTACAGTTGCTCGCTCGTTCCTTCTGATGTGTTCAACTATAAGCTTTGTTAGAAATCGTGAATCAAGAATTCAGATTAAACAGTTTTGGTGATTGTCCAAACTTGATTAAGTATACCTGTTAGAAGAAGACTAAAAGACCGGATGCCAGTCAGCAGATCGTATGTGTGCAAAAGACCGGATATCAGTCAGAAGGACATAAGACTAGATATTAGTTAGAAGGTCAGAAACGTGCCTAAAACCGAAATACATATACCGGACCTGCCATGAGCAAAGACCAGAACTCAGATATCGGACCGACAAGTGCCAAGACCGGAGTTCAGTTACCAAACGTGCCACGTGTACAAAGATTCAAGTTTACTCAAGGCGGGATAATGAAAACCTCTGATGAAGCTTTTAATGCAAGGCTGCCATGAGAAGCCATGTCGAAGTCAAGTCAAGCTTAAAGTGGAAAAAGCAAATGGGACAGTATGAACTGCAGCCAAGACCGGACAATACCCCTTTTTGGTAAAGTGCATTTAATGCACAGTCCAGCACTTGGAGCCATTTTACAACGGTCTTCTTCATCAAAGAACAAGTATATATATCATAGAAGAGACACTGAAGATGGCATGACACTCAACCACGAGAAATAAAAAAGACAAGATTCAAAGCAAAGTGAGTAATTAGAAAGTGTTGTCCTCACTGTACGATAACCGATTTTGGTTAAGTAAGTGAGTTATTGTTTTTCCGACGGACTATAAAAAGCTGTTGAAGTAGGTGGATTGTATTTTACGACTGCCTAGGGATTCACTAGATAAGGCTGAGGGCAGCCGGGTAGGTTGTACTGTGAGTGTATAACTGAAGTCTAGTGAACCTTCCTCGCGAGGAAGAAGGGGAGACGTAGGAGATTTAACTCCGAACTTCCAGAAACAAACTGGTACTTTTTGTTCACACACACACCAACACATCACATCGTTTATCGATTTTTGATTTATAACGACCTACAAATTTCCGCACATAACACACAGAGAAAAATCAAGTACCGGTATTAGCCCTAACCGGTTAACTACCAAAAAGGCGTCAAGCGTTTATTCACCCCCCTCTAAACGCGTAAACCGATCCTAACAAGTGGTATCAGAGCGGGTTTGCTTGATATGTTTCCTATACTAACCATGACTTTATCAGATCAGTTTCTTGAGTGGAAAATAAGGTTGATGACCTACCTTTATGCGCAAGATGATGAAATGATTGATGTGTTGGAAAATGGACCGTTCGTGTTCAACAAGGTCAACGTACGACATGTCGTTTATCCTAACGAATCAAGAGAAGTTCCGAAGGAAAGATACGAGTTGTCAGCAGAAGAAAGACGAAAGGCAAATCTTGATAATATTGCCAAAAATATTATATTCAAGACTCTGGACATAGAAATATTCAGACAAGTTATGACGGGCAAGACTGCTAAGGAAATATGGATCAAATTAGGTCAACTTGGCGAAAACCAAGAAATCTACGAGCTCAAAGAAAATCCAGTAAAAGCACTGGAAGATGGAGAATCATTCACTGTGACACAGGTTAAGCAAGGTGAACTAAACGATAGTGCTAACACTTGCTTTAAATGTGATAGGACCGGACTCAAAACTGATAATGACTCCAAAGAGGAAGCAAACCAACACCTAAGGAGAAAGAAGGCACAAATCACTACGACTAATAAGGACACCCACAGATGGGATGATACAGATTCCGATGAGTCAAGCTCTGAGGATGAACCGAGCAACCACGGAAGTGAACCAAAACTTATCTGCCTGATGGGAGATCAATCAGATCCAGAAAATAAGTTCACCTATGAAGAAGTTCTAGATGCTCTTCAGAACATGGCTAATGAGTACTGGAAACTAAACGAGAAGTTAAAAGTGGCAGAGAAGGGAAAGGCACCAGCGCAAGAAGATACCGGATCTCTTTTTGAATGAATCACTCACCTAGAGGAAGAAAACCTCAAACTAAGGGAGGCAGCTGAAAAGAATGCCTCAGAAAACAAAAAGTTATCCGCCTTGATCCAGTCATGTACTAAGTCAACAGAGACATTTCGATGTCTTCAAGGATCCTTAAGAGATGCTGGTGACCGAACCGGACTTGGATTCAGTGAAAGAGTTAACGTCGATGAGGAGGCAACGACATCCACACAACCAACTACCTTAAAGGTAATCAACTTTGTTCGTCCCATAAACCATAACCCAGTTTCTGTTGTTCCTATGAACAGGTCTAAGGAAACTGGAGTGAAACATAGCTACAATCCCTCGATGTCCTACACAAGGACAGCACCTCAGGCAGTAAGGGGGAATAACGTGAAAAATACTTCACAAAAAGGAAAACCCCAACAATCAAGGGGGAATACCGGAGTGAACAACGATCCACGAAGAAGAAGACCTCAACAATCAAGGGGGAACGCTCACGATACAAAACCGGAGACACAAGGTTACAGAAGACCTAAAAACTGGTCTCAGAACAGGAATAATAAATATAGATATCTTATTGATCCTATAACCGGTAGACACATTAGGATAATCCAAGTATGGATACCTAAGGTACTAATCTCTGACCGGACCCAAAAAGGCTTGGGTACCAAGGACTTTGTCTGTTCTTGCAGGAATGCTTGCAGGAACTCAACCAGTTCTGCTGATTACTAGACAGCAGATGCTGTCGGCACATGCCCAGGGAGAAAATGACTCTCGCTGAGATCGAACCATGTGCCAAGCTAACATTTACCTTTAAGATAGGTATCAAGGTAAAGATGTAAAGATAACTAGAACGTCTTACTAAAACTAAGGTATAACTATACTAACCGAATGAGGAACCAACAAGACTGACAATCTGAACTGGTATAAGCAAGAGCTTACAGTTCAATACGGTTGCTTACCGGTGAATCCATAAAATAAATAATAAATCATCTAAGACCCTAAAATCCTCCTATAATTAATTGGAAACAATCTCGTTAATGATCCACCTTCATCAGTAATATGCATGAAGGGAAAGTGGATAAAAACTGTCCTCTCTAAACCTAGCACTAATGTTATATTTTGAGGACCATAGCATGTGCTGTGAGTCACCTACTAGCAGGAAAGTTTAGGTAATGGTGTATCAAAGAAAGAGAATCGGATGATTGACAAGAGCAAAACAGATGATCAAAATATCAAAGCAACAGCAATCAGCCAAGACACCAGAAAAGAAGTTCCGAACTGGGAAAATCAAGCAATATAGGAATCAACCGGTTTCAAAAGCAAGCTATCTACCTCAAAAAAACCGGCACAGTGTATCACAAGCAGCTCACACCTAAAGGAGTCAACTGAGGAACGCTTCAAGTGGAAGGAAGAAGTATTCTCAGAAAACAAAACAGCCTTCAAGGGATGATCAATGCAAGAAAGGCAATCAGCCTGGCGACTGGTTGGAACAACTGTTGGAGATACAAACTAAGGGGGAATTCACCAGAAGAAACTGAATCAGTCTTGAGATCAACTAAGTTCGGAAGCCTTCTTCAAAACCGGCAGTTCACACCAGAGGAGACAACTAAGGGGAAACGCTAAAAAATACAACCATGCAGGGCTGAAGTACTCTCTGAAGACGAAACCATCCTCAGAAGGTGCAATACAGGGAATGTGTGGAAGATTTATCCAGCTTTTGGAATTCAAGTATATAAAGGGCAATCAGTTTAGGAAATAACCACAGTTCCAGATAAATGGCATCAGGAAGCTCTACATGGAGATTGTTTCTCAGCAGACTAAATACTGAATGTAGTTTCAGATCCTAAAGAAGCAAAATCAGTCAGGAAGTCAACAAACATGGATCAACAAGCAAGTGTTTAGAAGACTAAAATTCAGAAATAAGACGGAAGTTTCAACTCTAAGAGGCAATAGAGCGGAAGTACCAAGGCTGTCAAACCGGCACATGACTCAAAGATAATCGAAGGCAGTACAATCAAGAAGGAGAGACTGGATATGGGAACGACAAACCGTTAAACTACGAATAACTACACCAGACCGTGTCTCAAAGCAAAATCTACCCTCTTTCTAAATGTCTGACTTACCTTAAAGTCCTTCTGAAATCGGAACTATCTTTGACCAGTGGATAAACATATAATTCTTACTGGCCGGATAAAGACCGAGCCTCTTCGATAACTGCGCCTCATCAATGCACATATTATTGGGCTTGGTACAGCTGGCTTTGAAGCTTGCAGGTTATTTAAGAAGGTGAATAGTCATGTCATCAACGAATCTCTGTCACCGGACAAGACATAAAGTTCCGACGCAATGAAAAGAAGATAAGCATGGCGTAGAATACTGTGCACCCGTGACACAAATCGACAGGAATTCTTCGGCTATTTAAAGACCTCACGACCTTCTTCAAATACCCAGCAACTCAACATCGATTAAGTTCAAAATGCCTAAACCTCCGAAACATCCACCACCCTCAGTCAGGATAAGCCTCACAACCAGAAAAGCCTAACAAGTCCAAGTCCAGTTTGCTTATCTAACCACCTCAAGGCGGTATTTACATCAAACTGGATGCAGACCCACCCATTAGGGCATTCAAAGACCTCGTGGCGGTCAAACAAAACTACAAAGACGCTGCTTTGGACTAGCAGGCTTTCTAAAACAAGTCCGACGGCACAGAAGGAGAGCTCTGGGATGCTCTCTGAGGATTGGACGAGTTGGAAAAGATGTACCCAGTCCTCAGCTTCCCACACAGAGCTGAACAAAAGATGCCGCGGACCGGGCGATCCATCCTGGTACTACAAGGACCCAAATGAGAAGATGGCGCCCCTCCAGTCCCTTGTAGACCATTGACCCACCAAGAGACGGAGTAGTAGCCGAGCGGTTGAGAAGCCATGGGAGATCTTACCGCCCCTACCAGCCTCTCGAAAAGGAAGGGTCGAGAATCCACCAAGAAACGGGACTGGAAAAGGAACCGGTTACCCGGGATTGAATGCCATGCCAGGCGGGACCCGGATACCGGCTCCTATCGGATTCGTTGAGCTTTACGAGGAGGACACAAGCAAAGAACCACCTCGAAGCAACATCCGATTCCTCGAAGAACCCTCGACAAGGCGTGGGTACCGGGGATACCGGAGCTCTGAGCGCTGCTAAGACGGAACGGCTTGAAAGAAGACTTCTTCAGACCTTGAAGCGTTTTGTCGAAGCTGAGCGCAGTTGCAGAGCTATCGGTCTCATTGTGCTTCAGAAGGAGAGAACAACGGTAATGATGGCTCTCTTGCACAATGACTACCTTCCCTCATACCGGACAAGTGATTGTCAAAAAGGGGAAGAAGAGTACTGCCAGTGCCAGTTAAGGCGAAAGGGAAGAAGGCAGTACTAGCGAGGTTAGGGTGAGTACTGCCAGTTCAAGGAGAACGGGCAAATGGCAGTACTGAACGAAGCAGCAGGCAAACCGGACGTACCAGAGAGAGCTGGGATGCCAACAACCGGAAGATCGAAGAACTGTCGAGTATCTATGATACCAGTTGTAAAAAGCTGTGGGAAGAAGAGTGCTGCTAGCTGAGGAGAAAGGGCAGATGGAGCTACGGCAGTACTAAGGCGAAGCAGAAGGCAGACCGGGATGTACCAGAGAGACCGGACGGCCATCAACCGGAAGATCGAAGAAGTATAGCATATCTAAGGAATAGATAGGCTAACAACGGTCGTAATAGATCAGTAGTCTATGTATCAAATTTCCTTTGATATAATAAATTTCTTTCTGCTTCGTTGAGTTTTGACAATCACCAAAAAGGGGGGAATTGTTAGAAATCGTGAATCAAGAATTCAGAATAAACAGTTTTGGTGATTGTCCAAAGAAGTATACCGGTTAGAAGAAGACTAAAAGACCGGATGCCAGTCAGCAGATCGCATGTGTGCAAAAGACCGGATATCAGTCAGAAGGACATAAGACTGGATATTAGTTAGAAGGTCACAAACGTGCCTAAAACCGAAATACATATACCGGACCTGCCATGAGCAAAGACCAGAACTCAGATATCGGACCGACAAGTGCCAAGATCGGAGTTCAGTTACCAAACGTACCACGTGTACAAAGATTCAAGTTTACTCAAGGCGGGATAATGAAAACCTCTGATGAAGCTTTTAATGCAAGGCTGCCATGAGGGGCCATGTCGAAGTCAAGCCAAGCTTAAAGTGGAAAAAGCAAATGGGACAGTATGAACTGCAGCCAAGACCGGACAGTACCCATTTTGGGTAAAGTGCATTTAATGCACAGTCCAGCACTTGGAGCCATTTTACAACGGTCTTCTTCATCAAAGAATAAGTATATATATCATAGAAGAGACACTGAAGATGGCATGACACTCAACCACGAGAAATCAAAAAGACAAGATTCAAAGCAAAGCGAGTAATTAGAAAGTGTTGTCCTCACTGTACGATAACCGGTTTTGGTTAAGTAAGTGAGTTATTGTTTTTCCGACGGACTGTAAAAAGCTGTTGAAGTAGGTGGATTGTATTTTACGACTGCCTAGGGATTCACTAGATAAGGCTGAGGGCAGCGGGTAGGTTGTACTGTGAGTGTATAACTGAAGTCTAGTGAACCTTCCTCGTGAGGAAGAAGGGGAGACGTAGGAAATTTAACTCCGAACTTCCAGAAACAAACTGGTACTTTTTGTTCACACACACACCAACACATCACATCGTTTATCGGTTTTGATTCATAACCGACCTACAAATATCCGCACATAACACACACAGAAAAATCAAGTATCGGTATTAGCCCTAACCGGTTAACTACCAAAAAGCGTCAAGCGTTTATTCACCCCCCTCTAAACGCGTAAACCAATCCTAACAAGCTTGCTCGTGGAAGCTTGCTCGTTCGCTCTCATTACACAGGTGTTTGAAAGTGAAAGCTTGTTCATTCTTCGTCATCTCTCTCGTTCTCTGGTTTGAAGGTGAAAATGGTAGAGGTGGGGTGTCACTAATTCAATTGGTTTTTTTTTTGTAATATTTATATCTTACAAGACTAAAATTGTCCATTAGGTAGTTATTTGATATAAATGTTGAAATGGGGAGTTTTATGATAATTGAATGGGGGGTGGGGAGTTAGTTGAGTGGTAGTTTGGAGAGGAGGGATTTAAGTGAAGATTTGCCTATTTTGTTTATTTTTTCATTAGCAAAAAGGAATCCGTTTACTAGCTTCAAATGAAATAATGTCTAACTTGGTTGAAAGAAACACGACGATATCATTAAAAATCATGATCAGTAAATGATTGAGGAATTCCGCGGGTAAGAAAAGGTTTATCTAGAAAAAAGTTACAACGTGTTTTGAACTTGAATGGAATTGTATAATATTGAGTCGAGACATTTTTAGTTGGAGGTCAACGTCCAAATACAATTATTGATCTCAGATGGACGATTTCAAAATAAGTCAAATTTCAAAATTAGTCAAATATATACGAAACAAAATGAAATAACTGAAAACAATATAGTTTATCCTCAGAAAAAGCTAACCCCATATAATAATTGATAAATCACAAACAGCGACACAACTTGAGTATATTATATAAATGCAAAGCTCTCGAGTTATTCCAATCACAACTTTTTTCCTTCCTCTCGAAAGTCGAAAGGTTGCATTTTGCAAGCTCCTTTTTTCTCTCGAACCACACAGCAAAATCACACTCATTGTTGATTAGATTTTCGTTTGTTGATGCTTATCGATTCCCACGGTAATCAAGGGACTGCGCAAGTGAAGTATTTAGTTGGCTTCGAGATCGAGCTTCAAGTATCAGCATCTATTGGCAAAACCTTGCATTTGATTCTGCGAACCATAGTGCACTGCTTTTAAGTGTTCACAGGTAGATTCAATAGAGCAATCTTTTCATTTATAATCGTTGATTTGGCTCTAAGTATTAGTGGTTGTCGACTGCATTCTTTTCTTTTTGCTTCTCTGCTTTGTAATAGTAAAATCGTGGTGGTTTACAGGTCTTTCGTCTATAGTAATAGATGTAATAGCTTGATCAATTCATTTCTCTTTTGTGAAGCTGCTTGATATGGGATCTAGGTCTGGAATGGGTCAGCACGAAACCGCTCGAATAATCGATATTACATCACATTCCTTTCCATCTTTGTTTTCGCTGTTGGTCCTTACCTAATATTGGGTTTGATTTTTTCCTTCGTTTGTCAAAGGATGGACAAAGCTGAAAGTTCAGCAGATGGAGTTTAATTCAGCTCTTGCCTTGTATGAAAAGACAATAGTTGGCTAATGAATGTTCGACCGTGATTTTATTTGATTATTATTGAAAGGAAGGGGGGGGGGGGGGGGGGGGGGGGAGGGGGGGGGTAGGGTAGTGTATAGATGCATTGTACAGGCACTTTATGTTATAAAAGAGTTATCTTGCTATACATTGGAGAAATCTTAAAGGCCTTCATTTTCTGTGAGACTCTGGGGTGGCTATATCTGATTGCGACATAGTCATTTATGTGATATATGGATAAGTTTTGCAACCTTATTTTAAATTCCATGCTGTAATGACTGACTAGTCATGTTCGATTCATACATATTAAATGCCTTGCAACTAACTGAGTTGTGGTGGTGCATGAACTATGAAGAGCAGATATATAATTTATTTTGTGGGTCACAACTCACAAACATAGTTATGAGAGTACAAGGATAATTCTTCTTCTCTGCTCTGCTGTCAGTTGTTTAGAACCATAAATGCCTTTGTCATCGGCTGTGGATTGATTACTGCATCGACACACTTTACCCAAATTATCTGCAAATTTCTTGAGTGCTGTCATCGATCTTTCAAACGGCATGGTAGATATTAACTTCATCTTGTTCCTTTCTGAGGTTTTTGTGTTAACATTCACAGATAAAAAATGGTTGCTTTCGGGAAGAAGTTGAAAGAAAGGCAAATTCAAGAATGGCAAGGGTATGTGCAGTGTTATACTTGATGCTGTTTGGACTCTTGTTTCCCATTTGTTAAAGTGTAAAGAACTTTTGAATTATAAAATTTTCGATTACATACGTACGCCAGTTAGTTTGATATCTAAGGATACACATGATATGGTTAACGTTGCAAGAATCTAATCGGTATGCGAAATGGCTTATGGAGTTTACAAATGATGCAGATACTACATCAACTATAAGTTAATGAAGAAAAAGGTGAAGCAGTATGCGAATCAAATCGGAGCTGGCATGGTCGAACGTCGTTTTGTTCTTAAGGATTTCTCAAGAATGCTCGATATTCAGGTGATAAAGAAAACTTAGCAACCTTTATCTTCCCTTTATTCTTCTCGTCTCAGTGCGGGGTTTTTTTTCCTGTAATGAATCTTCAATAAATTAATCATCACCGTAATTGCAGATCGAAAAAATCGTTCTCTTTATGTTGCAACAACAAGGCATACTTGCAACGAGAATTGCGCAGCTCAACGAACAGCAAGAATCCCTTCAAGAAGAGCCCGACATATCGAAGATATCTGAGCTTCGAGAAGCCTATAGAGAAGTGGGCCAAGATCTTCTGAAGCTTCTCCACTTCGTGGATTTGAATGCCATTGGTTTGCGAAAGATCCTTAAGAAGTTCGATAAGAGATTTGGGTACCAATTCACCGACTACTATGTGAAAACCCGTGCCAATCATCCGTATTCCCAACTTCAGCAAGTGTTCAAGCACGTGGTAAGGAAAAATGCCTAAAATTTGTAATCTTGTCTTGACCGAAATGAGCTTTCATTTTTTAATCTTTTAACATCCTTGAAGGGATTGGGAGCTGTTGTGGGTGCTATATCACGCAATCTTGCTGATCTTCAAGATCGTCAGGGAAGCTACTTATCTATATATGACCAACCCGCCCATCCCATACAGGTTTTTTTTTCCCTCACCGTTGCTTTGTTTCTCCTCTGTTCAAGAGTTCTCCCACTAGTTCACCACACTTAAATGAAAAAAAAATAAATCTGATCTTCAGGATTCTGTCGTCGACTCCATCAATTCAGCAATCGATCGAATGACCAACTCCACGAATTACCTCAGCTTTCTTGGACAGCACGCGCTCATCGCACAAGATGAATTGCCTACTGCTGCCGAAGAACAAGTGGTCGACGAGAGATATCATTTCATGTCTCTTATCCTCAACTTGGCAAACACTTTCCTCTACATGGTCAATACGTACATTATAGTCCCAACTGCTGATGACTACTCTATGAGCCTCGGTGCAGCTGCAACTGTCTGTGGTGTTGTGATCGGTTCCATGGCTGTGGCTCAGATATTCTCTTCGGTCTACTTCAGCGCTTGGTCTAATAGATCCTACTTCAAGCCTTTGGTATTTAGCAGCATTGTGCTCTTTCTTGGGAATCTCATGTATGCAATGGCTTATGACTTCAATTCAATTGCAATTCTCTTGACTGGTCGACTTTGTTGTGGGTAAGCAACCGCTCTCTCCCTAACAGATTTGGGCCATAAGTTAATGTGTGATCAGCTATTTTTATCTATTTTTTTTTTCCAGTTTGGGTTCTGCAAGGGCAGTCAATCGACGCTATATTAGCGACTGTGTGCCAATCAGGATTCGAATGCAGGCCTCGGCGGGCTTTGTAAGCGCAAGTGCTCTAGGAATGGCTTGTGGGCCCGCGCTTGCCGGGCTATTACAGACAAACGTTAAGATATACGGTCTCACTTTCAACCAAAACACATTGCCTGGTTGGGTCATGTCTATATCGTGGTTGTTGTACTTAGTATGGCTGTGGATATCGTTCGAAGAGCCTTCGCATGAGAGTGAGACAGAAGAAACCAGCCATGCCACTGAAGAATCAAGAGCATGTATGTTAATTTATTCGTGTTCTTATAGAAATTTCAATGTTATAAGCTGCTGATTCGATTATCGAATAGGGTCGTAAACATTGTCTTTCTTTTGTTTTTGTTTTTAATAGCGCAACAGAATAATCTTGAGAAAGGTTTGCAGCAGCCATTGCTTTTGACAGCTACAGAGACTCAGCAAGACGACGATGACGACCAAGATGAGAGCGAAGAAGCTTCTGAGGATTCTCGACTGCCCGCCAACTCACTCAAATCTGCTTATAATCTACTTACGCCTTCAGTAAAGGTAACATATTTTCGATTTCATTATAATTTTTTCAAACTATTATATCAAATGTCATAGGATGGTGTTTTAAGGAAGCAGAAAACATGGCCAGATTGAAGAGGAAAATCAGAGAGGATAAATGCTTTTTACGAATATTCGAAGAAATGAGAGTGCCTCGAATGGATATTCTGTATTATTTTCAGGTTCAATTGTTGATATATTTCATGCTCAAATACGCAATGGAGATGGATATTCTGTATTATTTTCAGGTTCAATTGTTGATATATTTCATGCTCAAATACGCAATGGAGATATTACTATCAGAATCGAGCGTAGTCACGACGTATTATTTCGGCTGGACGACGAGCTCGGTATCGATTTTCCTCGCATGCCTTGGGCTCACCGTCCTCCCAGTAAACATCCTCGTAGGAAACTACATTAGCAATATGTACGAAGACAGGTAAAAAAAAACTTTTCCCCCCTGTTTTCATAGAGCTGCCCTTGATCAGTATAATCATTTTGAACAATTTCATTGAAGGCAAATACTACTTGCATCTGAAATCGTGGTATTCCTTGGGATACTGTTTAGCTTCCACGTCGTAGTCCCATACACCGTACCTCAGTACGTATGCTCGGGGCTCGTTATGTTCGTCGCTGCCGAAGTATTGGAAGGTGAGGCTTTCTTCTAATCGATTCAGTGATTTAGTTATATTGAAATTCACGTCTCTACCACATACTTTTTTAATATTGCGAGAAACTCCCTTGTGCTGTGTGAAACTTAGCATCGTACTCCCATGTGTTGTCTAAACCACATGGGAGTTTAATAACTCCATTTTTATCGCATTTATTATTATTGCAGGGGTAAACTTGTCACTTCTATCGCGTGTGATGTCATCACGGCTTTCGCGTGGGACCTATAACGGAGGGTTACTGTCTACGGAGGCGGGGACAATAGCGCGTGTTATTGCAGATGCGACGATAACTCTCTCGGGGTATTTGGGACGGAGATTGGTTTTAAATGTTACGCTCGCCCCTTCGCTTTTCATCTGCGTGACGTCTATCGTTGCCACTTGTTATACCTACAATACCCTCTTTTGACGAGCTTCGTTTGCTTTTTTTCTTTTCTTTTTTATTTTTTGTAAAATTTTTGTTTTCTTTATTATTATTTTTTTTTGAGATCATGGGTTTTATTTCTTGACCCTGCTGTTTGTGACTGAAAGGCTTCGGTCGTTGTTGCCTCGGGATGGTAATTTGTGGTTGTTCAGGGATGGTTTGTTGAGGGGTCGGTTGGGGTGTTGAGGGGCGGTTGATGTTTCAGTGGTCACTTTCTGTTCTTCGCTCTCTCTCTCTCTCTCTCTCTCTCTCTCTCTCTCTCTCTCTCTCTCTCTCTCTCTCTCTCTCTCTCTCTCGGTAACCCCTGGGTTAGACTCGGGCGGATTTTCTTGAGTCATGGGGTTGGGGTAATTGCATTTCTGGCACTAGGATTCCACAGCATTAGGGCTGGCCAGGGCTAATAGATCTCGCGGAATTAGCACGCCTGTGCGTGAGTACTTCTCATCTGACTTTCCCTTCTGAAGATATCGCAGTTTGGACGGGGTATTCCTCTTCTGGTCGTGGTGGTATCCCTGGCGTTGTAGACATAAAATTGTTGATTATTAGTGAGAACCACCGGGGATAGGGCAGATTCTGTGGCTTTTTCGACTTCGACTTCGACTTCGTCCGCTGCATAACTTGATCGTCCATGTCTAATATAATTAGCTTGGCGTAATCATAATTTTTCCTGAACGCTATCCCATGGAAGATGCGAAGAATTGTTATGTTGCATCGATCGTGGCCTGAGTGCTTCGGTGAGAAGCACTTGTTGACGAGTGCAAAGCGAGTCCGCCAAGGATGCGGTATCATGGACTACTTGACTTGAGAGTAGTATCCCATTTTCATCATGTGCTCAATGAGCTCGTCCTCGGATGCCTCATGCTCGTATTGTGATTGACTTGGCAGTCGAAGGACGCTTCGAATGAGTTCCCTGGTGATGCTGACAGTCTCATTCGCAATTTGGGCATCGTAAAAGATGTTGTCCTGAGCGACTTTGGTCTTCATTGTCCTAAAGAATTGTTGAAGGTAGACTGTAGGGACTTGACCGAAGCTGAGAAGACGTACCCAAGGTGGTGATTTCTCAAAATGGATGGTATGATCTCGTCCTGACACTTGAAAGTGTTCAGGTCGAGTTGGAAGTTTCTCTGGTGGGTATCCATTTTGAGGTTGAGTAAACAAGATCTGCCGGTGTCGTCATTTTTTTCTTTTTTTTTCTGTTTTCTTTTTTGGACATCGGGAATTCTATTGAAAACTGCATCACGAAATAGAAAAACACGATTAGAATGTAACCAATACTAAATGATAACGTTGTGTCGTGAATAGTGTGGGCTTTAGGTGATAAAATTGTTTTTGTGAGAATAAAGATCTCGGCCCAGTACTGTTCGGCCCAAATGTGTTTCGAAGAGATCATCGAAATTTTTCTAAGTGTGGTTCGCGGGTTGATTTTAAAGGACTTCGCGAATTACAGGTCTGAGAGAAAGAGAGTTTGCGGGTTGACTTAAAACTTTCAAAATATTGCTAAGTGTGGTTCGTGGATTGGTTTAAAAGAACTTTGCGAATTTCATATCACGAACTCGGAGGTCCGCGAATTGACCAGGTCAAACTTGAAATGCGAAACATCGGTTCACGAATTTCAACTTGCGAACACGGAGATTCGACTTCGAATTCGCGAAGCAGAAAAGTCAATCGGTCAAACTCGCGAAATCAAAGGTTAAAAGTTAAATTGAAGTTCAGTGATTCGTGAATTGACAAAGTAAAAATTTTAAAGAATGGGTTCATGAACACTTTGGGACCCGTGAAACAATTTTGCAAGATCAAAAGTGCTTTTCGTTCATGTCGCGAACCCTAATTACCCTATTTCTGCGAAGCGCTTTTACAATGAAAAACTCAGATTTTCAATCCGTAAAATCCTCAGGATAAAAGACCCATTTTAATGAAAACGGATAGATTTCTTCAGAAATCAACCATGAAAAAGAAACTGTTCTTCGAAAATTATACCTGTAAAAAGAAAAAAATACACCATAAGAAGGAGAATACCGAGAAATTCCTTACCACAGTTTGATTCGTAAGTTTGTTAGGAACGATTTTGGGACGAAGAAGCACAGTAATCCAGAGGATTGAAAAGTTTGAAGAGTTCGAAGTGATTCGTGAGAAAGAGAGTGACGATTTGAAAGGGTTTGGCGAGTTCAGAGTTCGTGAAATGGGAATGGGGAAGATCGCGAATTAGGATTAGGTTAAGTAAAACTTCGCGGGCCGAAAGGTTGAAACTGAGGTTGAAATAAGGCCGCGAAATTTTGAGATAAAGGCCCACAGAGGATTCGCGAATACAATGAAAGTGGATTTGGAAGTGTAATTTGCGAATCGGGGCTGTTAGTTCGCGAACTAAGTCTTGACTAGTCAACATTTGAGAGGATTTGCGAATTTATACAATAGTGACTTCGTGAAGTTGAATTCGCGAATCAGGGATTTCAACGGAAGTCTTGAACTTCGCGAACTGAGCTTTGACGAATATGACAAGTCAAATTCGACGAATTCGTTAAGTGTGCATAGGCTGAGTTCGCGAATTGTGGCTGAAAAGCGCAATGAGCTTCGCGAGCCGGTAGATTTGGGCCGCAAAGTGATTTGAAAGATAGGCCCATAATGAATTTGCGATGAGGAAGTCCAAAGAATTCGTGACTTGAGTTCGCGAATTAATGAAGCACAGATTCGCGAACTAAACATAGAATTTGACGAGTCCAATTGGGATGATTTGCAAATTGGGTTAAACGCAAGGTTCGTGAAGTGGAATTCACGAAGTAAGGAATTTGAGAAATTAAAGTGTTGATTCACGATCTAAATGTTGAAAGAAGAAGGAAAAAATGTATGTTTGAGAATCATCACTAAGCTGATATGCAAATTTTCTACTGATCTAAGATATAGAATTCAAAAATTAGCTCTATAACACCACCATAAATATCAAATCGACGAGTTTTTCAAAATCGATTGGCAAATCCAAAAATCGACGATGAAAGCATCGGTTTCCTTCGCGGCGCTGAACCCTCAAGTAACAAATTTGTCTAAATCATTGATTATTTTTGTCGGGACTATAATGATGTTATTCTTCAATTCGTGCCTATAAATAGACATGACTCGAACCTCACCATGACACCATATATTAACAAATTATTCATCTTTGTTTTCTTTTTTTCGCATTATTGCTCACACAAATTGGCAGAGGAAGCAGGACGAAGAGAATAAGGCCAGAGAACAGGCAGGGTTAAGACGTAATTTTGAGTGCAATTGGAATATGCTGGCATTTGAGCTTTTGCTTCTTTTGTGCTTATTCGTCGCTTTACTAGCTATTTGGGAAGGTTCATGTAACGTTGAAAAGTCAGTTTGCGAAAGAAAATAAAAAAGTTACTCGCCCTCAATATTTGCATTTTTGGAATAAACTCCCCTTAAATAAAATGCCTATCGAGAATATTAAAACTTTTGATAAATCACTTACTCTCGCTCGATGCATGGATATCACATTTCTTCCTTTCGATGTAGTGCCCTCAGCAGTGGCTCTACATCGACTTATTGAAAGCGAAGAAAAATTTATTTGAAAAATAAACCAAAGCCTAGAGTAAAAAAAAATCTAACTAAGAAAAACACGCACAGAATTGAGAAATTTCAAATGCAAAGCAGATAGACCCATAACGAACCGTAGGGAGGCATAATCGAAATTAGAGATTGAGATTCAACATCCCCAGCTTCGCAACTAAGAAATGGAATCGTTTCTCATCCAATGCCTTTGTAAACAAATCGGCTAGTTGAATCTCTGTATTGACAAAGTACATTTCTATTATGCTTCTTTCTTCATGATCCTTTATGAAGTGATATATTAGGTCTATGTTCTTACTGCGTGAATGGTGAATAGAATTGCATGTAATTGCTATGGCACTTTTGGAATCCCAATAAATAGGTATTCTATTGAAATCAAACCCGTAATCTCGTAGTTGGATTCTTATCCACAAAATTTGTGAACAACAACTTGCAGCAGCTACATATTCTGCCTCTGCCGTAGAAGTTGACACACAGTTTTGTTTCTTAGACGCCCAGCATATGAGTTTATTGCCAAGGAATTGGATGTTGCATGAGGTGCTTTTAATCGGCAGCCTGCGAAATCTGCATCAGAATACCCTATTAGTTTCCTACCTGAGTTCTTAGGATTCCGAAGTCCAAGGTTTGGTGTGCCTTTCAGATACTTTAAAATTCTCTTGATAGCATGAAGATGCGACTCCTTGGGATTAGCTTGAAACCTTGCGCAAAGGTATGTGGAGAATAGAATATCTGGTCGGCTGGTAGTGAGATAGAGCAGGGACCCAATAACTCCTCTGTATTGGGTAACATCTACAGGTTCCCCCAAGTGATCTGCATCAAGTTTGCACGTGGTCGGCATTGGGGTGCTTGAAGATTTGCTCTTATCGATCCCATATTTTCGAAGAATGTCGTGGATGTACTTGGACTGATTGATGAAGATTCCATCTTGAAGTTGCTTGATCTGCAGTCCAAGGAAGGACATTTCTCCCATCATGCTCGTTTCAAACTATGACTTCATTGAAGTGCTGAATTTCACACAGAGTTCCGGGTTGGTAGAGCCGAAAATGATGTCATCCACATAGATTTGTACAAGCATGATATCGGAACCATCTTTCTTGACGAAGAGTAAGGTATCAATTTCTCTTTTAGTAAAGCCCGAGTTGATAAGGAAGTCGGATAAAACCTCGTACCGGGCCCTTGGATCTTGCTTTAGCCCATATAGTGCCTTGTCAAGTTTGTATACAAAGCCCGGATGTCTGTACTGAGAAATCCATCTGGCTGCGAGACATACACTTCTTCCTTCAAAATTCCATTCAAGACGGCAGTCTTTAATCCATTTGATAGACAGTAAAGTTTTGTGTGCTGCGTATGCTAGGAACAACCTGATCGCCTCGATTCTTGCTACAGGGTCAAAAGTCTCATCGTAGTCGATTCCTTCTTCTTGATTGTACCCCTTAGTCACAAGCCTAGCCTTGTTATGAATTACCACACCGTCCTCGTCTTTCTTGTTTTTAAATACTCATTTTGTTCCGATCACTCTCGTGCCTTTTAGGTGAGGAACTAAGTTCCAGACTTTTAGACGCTCGAATTGATTAATTTCTTCTTGCATAGCTACTATCCATTCCGGGTCACGTGATGCGTCAATTACTCTGGTAGGTCAGGTTTGGCTCAAGAAGCAAGTAAAATTCACTCGTTTGATGTCGAACCTCTAGTATTTACTCCTGTTGTGGGATCTCCTATTATCTAATCTGTAGGATGACTTCGAATCCATTTCTTTTCATGAGGCACTGTAGATTCATCCATTTCTGATTCCTCGTTGAGCGGGTACTCGATCTCAGGGACAGCAGCGTTGCAAGTGGAGGGTGGTGAGTTATCTGTCTGTGCTGCAGGCATGGTTGCAGAATTCGGCCTAGGCGGCCGCCTAGGCGCCGCCTAAGCGCTAGGCGCAGGCCACCGTGGCGAATACCACGTAATCGGACAACTAAATCGTCCAATTGACTAATCGGCCGATTAATCCGACTAATCGGCCGATTAGTCCGACTAATTGTAGTTAATCGGCAATTTATTCGGCCAATTATTTTTTATAAAAATAATATCCTTAAAATTTATACTAAAAATTGCCTACAAAAGTAGGCATGTGCTTTGAGAGTCTAAGCACCATACGTTGAAGTCTAGGGGGCTGATATATGTAGTGATTGTTTCCAGCTTTCTTTGTCCATCTATCCGGTGTGGGACAAGTAGTAATAGTTAATACACTCAAGTTTCAATAAATCTTTTCAGTGCCGTGCAGTAAATATTAAACAAATGTGATTATTTATTTATTTTACTTAATGATAGTCTAAGTTAATATCATATGTGATAGACATTTTTCTTTTGGTACTTAAAATTCAAAACTCTAATCCTTTTTTATCATTTTTGTACTAACGTCTCGTTGTATTGCTAGGATTGAATTTATTTGTTTAGAAATGCTCGGATAAATTTATTGCATGTAAACTTTAATAGACTTTATCATATTTGATGTAGGAAAAACAAAATTTGTAAAAAAATATATATACCGTCTAATTTCCGCCTAGAAATCGCCTAGGCCCCGCCTAGGCAGTCTAGGCGCTAGGCCCTCCCGGGCGCCTAGCGAGCGCCTAGCGTATTTTACAACCTTGGCTGCAGGGACCGAGTTATTTGCGTCTATGGGTGGAACTGTTTGTTCAGGAATGGGTTTTGAATCGGAAGTTGATGGACTAGGACTGGGTTCTGTATGAGGAAAGGGATCGATAATTGGCTTGTTTCTGTTGATAGAGAAGTACATACGTTCAAAAAGTTGATCCAGATCCATTTCCTCTTGAGCTTGTAGCTGAAACATGTTGGTCTGCAGTTTCTTGTGTCTTCAGCTGCGTGTTGTTGGTTGTATCCCAACTTTCCTTGGTTTGTCCCTGGTTCTGAATGGTCGTGTTCAGAAATGCTGTTCGACGACTCTCCTAGTTCCATACGTGATTTAGTAGAAGCTATTAGAGCTGGTTCGAGTCCTGTGTTGCTTTGTCCAAAGTTAATTTCTAGACCCTCATCGAATGTTACATTGGCACTTTCTATGTTGTTCTTCTTTCACGGAGATATACCCTGTACGCCTTATATTGTGTAGAGTAGCCCACAAAAATTCATTCAGTATCCTCTAGCTTGGATTTATCTTCTCGGTCATTGGCTACGAAGCATTTGCATCCAAAAATCCTCAGGCGGGCAATGTTGAATCTTTTGTTCATTAGTTCATAGGGCGTCGTTCCAAATCTGAGATGTATGTTCGTTCGGTTTTGAGTGTAACACGCAATGTTCATCGCTTCTGCCCAAAGAAAACGAGGTAGTGATGACTGTATGACCATTGTTCGGGCGGCTTCTACGAGCGTCCGATTTCGTCTATCGACAACCCCATTCTGTTGAGGAGTGTGTACAACGGAGAATTGTTGAGTAAATCCTATTGATTCGTAGAACTCACCGAGCTGTTGATTCTTGAATTCTGTTCCATTGTCAGACCGAATTACCTTAACACTGCGCTGCAGCAAGTTCTTGTCCTAATAAGATTTGCGATATGTTCAACTGTCTCTCATTTTGTCCGTAAGAAGCGGACCCAAGTATATCGCGAATAGTCGTCTACAATAGCCAGCATATATCGCTTTCCACTGATGCTATCTGTTCACATTGGGCTACACAGATCGACGTGTAATAATTCCAGTGGATGCTGAGTGAATGCTGTGTGTTTTGTAGGGTGATACACCTTTTTCATTTTGCCTTTCTCACAAGCTGACCGCAGATGTTCCTCTTGGTACTTCAGTGGCGGAAGTCCAATAGCTAGTTTGTTATTTGAGAGCTTGTTGAGAGTCTTGAAATTAAGGTGAGATAGCCTCTGGTGCCAAGTCCTTCTGAACTAAAGTTGCTTCGGAAATCAGGCATATGTTTGTTTTTGGTCTGACAGTCATAATGTCTATGGTATATAGATTTGTTTTACGAGTTCCTGTGAGAAGTTCTTCACCTTCGGCATTGAGAATTCTGCACGGTGAAATGCTACTTGGAGTCCAATGTCACTGAACTGTCCTATTGATAAGTGATTGTGTTCAGTCCTTCAACATAAGAGACTTCCTTGATTGTGAGACGATGGCATACAAGATCTCCAATACCCAGAATTCTTGCTCCATTGCTGTTCCCAAAGCACACCAGTCCACCCAGCCTATCAACGTAGTTGCTAAACAGTTCTTTCTTCTCAAGCATGTGTGTGGAGCAACCTGAATCTAAATACCACATATGCGAGGCCTGCAAAATTAAACTAGAGGGTTTTAGGTACTCATTTAAGAATGGGTCCACCTCTGTTGTGCTTGTCAGTCCGTATAGACTCTCTACCTATCCTAATTTAGTATTTTCAGAAGATGACTTAATGTTAGGCACAGAGTCACCGACCGATTCTAAGGCTTGGATTTGGCTTTCCTCAGTCTTAAGCTTTGGAACCCATTTTCTGTTATTGGAGCTCTATCTGTCTTATCCTTATAAACACGTCTTTGGTAGTTTTTGTTTTAGATCGTTTCTTTTTCTCTGAAAGCGCGTTTTATGAAATCATTTTGGGAGCTGGCTTGTCTAGGGGTGGTTCGGTACGGTATACCGTACCAAAACTGTGATACCGTATACCGTACCGAAATTTCGATATCGAAAAAAATCATACCAATACCATACCAAAATTTCAGTATACCTCGATACGGTATCATACCGAAATTGATATCAGTATCATACCTTCTATACCATTCACACGGAGGGTTTTTACCATGCGTGTCTCGTAACTCGTTAACTCGTTGTTTTCGAATTTTTAGTCAATTCAAACTCCTTAGGCCCCAATAAGATGGATTATTAATACCAAATTTTCCAAAATAAAAAGTTTTTTAAGTCATAAAATAACCTTAAATAATTTACATATTTTAGTCAGTTTCCTTAGTAAGACAAAAAACTTCACATAACCACAAAATACAATATATGTAGGTGTGTATATATATATATATATATTATATATATATGTATGTATATATATATATATAATATTTATCCATTTTATATTTTTTGAAATGATATAATATAGGCAAAATTTAATTTGGGTCACTAACTATACCTGTTTTCGTTTTTAGGTCATTATGTTTTATCATTGCAAAACTAGGTCACTAACTCTGTATATCTTAACAAAATTAGGTCACTGGTTGATTTTCCAGCAAAAACCGTCGGAAAACTGAGGTGGCGATGACGTGGCCGCTGAGCCACGTCGGGTTTCCGTTGATTTGCGCCGGAAAACTGACCGGTGACCTAGTTTTGTTAAGGCATACAAAGTTAGTGACCTAGTTTTGCAATTATCAAACATAGTGCCCCAAAACGAATATATGTATAGTTAGTGACCTAAAATTATAATTTTGCCTATAATATATGTAGCTGTGTATACATATATATAAAATATTAAAAAGTTTAGTATTTCGGTATTTCGGTATAACCGGTATACCTAATTTTTAAAATTTTCATACCATTACCGTACCGAATATTTTCGGTACGGTATCATACCTTACCAAAAACTTCAGTATACCAAAATTTTCGATATTTTCGGTACGTTTCGATACGATAAGGACGGTATATCGGTATTTCGGTATATTTTCCCTGTCCTAGGCTTGTCTAAATGATCATACTTGGAAAATGATTTCTTAAATTTAAAGATGAGTTTTTTGATACAGAGGAAAAAGACGTCGATACAAAAGTTTTTGATGGAAAACAGTCAATAGCAAAAGGTTCTTTAAAATATTGAGTTTCCTTCAAAAGATCTTCCTTTCTAACCTAGACTTGTTCTTTCAATGTTCCTTTTGCGGGTCCCGAAAATTTCAGAGCATTAGTACAAGACACTTTATCATGAGAAATTAAGGTATATGTAAGTGAATGTCGTCTCAGTTTTTCTATAAGTTTGGAGATTTCCTCGAGAAGTTTCTTCTTTTCATCATCAAAGGACTTTCTCCCTCTTTCGAGAGTGGAGTGTAGATCACTGATTTTTTTTATGCATTCAGGCATCTACCCCGATGCATACATAGTCATCAGTGTCTCACTCGTTGATTCTTCTGAGGTATCTCTTTCGATTGGACGAGGAATATCCGATTCAAATTCAGTTATTGCAGAACATTTTTCTCTCTTTGTAACTATCATTTAACTCTGTGTAATCAAATGATGTTTCTACCTTTTTGCGTGTTTGTGTCTCATCTTTTCCTTGTAAGGTTTCAGATTCACTGACAAAAGGTATGAGGTTTGTCATACGACCTAATTGCATGTATTTAAGATCATAAACATAAGGTGCATTTGTTATGCCTTGCTTTAACATAGATGGGTTATCAAAACCAAGTCCTTTATGAGGATTATAGAAATCAATGTTCGCAGGTTTGTTCAAAAATGGTATGTTCTGTCTGTTCTCGTCGGGTTAAGAGGTCCTCTAATTTTTTTTATCTTGGAGTACATATTTTCCTTGCCTTAGAAAGTAAGTCAAATTTCGCTGTGGCGTCTATTGCTTTATCTCTATGAGACCTCATTTCTTTTTCTAATTCCTTGGCTTTAGCCTCAGATGTTAGCAACTGAGTTTCTAGCTTTGCAACTTCTTCATTGGCTACTACCATGCGATTTTTCTCACATGCAGAATCATATCTAAATTTGTCCAAAACTTCTGGGTTATTTTGTAAGTTTGTTTCTTATTCCCTAATTTTCTTTTTGCCCCGTTTGCTTGATTTATATAGGGTTAGAAGTTCATTTTTCATTTTAAGTAATGAGTCATAATCAGTTTTGCTTACCTCCATCATGTCTGAGTTGCAGGAGATTTCCCTTTCTGAGTCACTTCCTAAAGCTTCAGATCCTTCTTCCTCGTCATACAGTCGGGCCATTAGCGCCATGTTCTCTTCCTCACTGTCGGAGGTATCCTCAAGCCAAGATCCTGTTCTGCCATCAAGACCATCCCTTTTTTTCCTTCTACTCAGCCAATTGAACTTTTCTTCGATAATAATGGACATATTTTTTCTTGGGCATTCTGCATTCTTTGGCAAAATGTCCAATCTTCCTGCAGTTGAAGCATTTTCCGGCTTGAGGGGCAGTTTCAGAGATATTTTCTTCATCTTGGGTCTTTCCCTTTGAATTAGAGGAAGTTCGTTGACGGTTGGATGAGGATCCAGACTTCGTATAGTATTTTTCTGTACGAAGTTTGAGACCAATGCGAGCTCCTTGATTGTGATCTCCTCGAGTTTCCATGTTTTGTGAGGTCCTTGAGTTCTTCATCAGAGTCTGACTCCCCTCCCTTCTGAGCCTGAGACGATTGGATGATCTCTTTGTCCTTTGATTGCTTTCTTGATGATTGTTCTGACATGTGCGAGTGTGTCGCTTCCCCTGGTGTAGTTTCCTCCCTCATTTTCTCCACGTAATTGGAGTGTTGTTTGAGATGGTTGAGTAATGTGTGGATGTTGACCTTGGTTAGATCTTTCATTTGTCTCATCATGACTGCTGTTACTTTCCATCATGGATGAAGTGATCCGAGGAACTTGATGTTGATCTCCATACATTGTTCATAACTCTGTTCATTTTCAGTTCATTTAGTGGACAAGGAATCGATGGAATGTTTCTAGAAGCGTTTCTCCTTTGTTTGCCTGAAATCGGTCGTAAGAGATTAGAGTGTTCGCCATCTTTGCCATTGTGTTAACCTCTGTCCCTGCATCATAATCCGCAGGGCATCCTACATTTCTTTTTGCACTTTAAACGCATTCGAGCTGCATCAGGATGTCGTTGAGAATAGCTTGCATCATATATGAGTTTGCAAATTTATCGGCTTTATGTCGTAGTTTTCATCATCATTGTATTGATCGATAGTTTTCACGATCCTATGTTCTTCTCTTGCAGGAGTGGTGGTGTTTGTGGCTGGGATTACAGTCCAGTACTGAATAGGTCCATTGTAAATAGATTCCTGCAAGTTCTCTGAATAGTCCTTGCTCTCAATGAAGTTGATGAACCTTCTCTTCCAGACGGCATACTCTCCATGTCTGATGACTGGAGGTCTAATTCATTTTCCATGCTTTCATTTCTCGTGTTTTGGATGTGATCGTTAACGTGTAATATGAGGAAAATAAAAGTTGGACCGAATTTTGAGTCAAAGGTTGGTCAAAATTGCATTTTCGAGATTTTGATTTCGGTTTGCGAATTGAATTAAGAGTTGAGTTAGTGAATTTGGGCTGGGCTTGGTTCACGAATTGAGTTCACAAAATCAAGAATTGAAATGGGGAAGGATTCGTGAAGTAAGGTTCTCGGGGTTCGCAAAGTGATCAGATAAATGAAATGAGATGGACTCGCAAAACGTAACTGAGTTTGCAAAATGATAGGATCGCGAATGGGTCTGGATTCGTGAAGTGTTTGAACCGCGAAGTAGCTCGATCCGTGAAATGACTGGATTCGCGAAGTGGCTAGATTGCAATTGGGAGTTCGCGAACAAGTCTAAGTACTCGAGTTTGTGAAGTTGAGTTAGGTTCACGAAGTGATAGTATCGCGAACTGTCCTGAGAACTTGGATTCGTGAAGTTCGTTTTGTGAACAAGATTCGCCAAATAGACTTGTGAATGTAGAGATCGCGAACCAGACTTGGCGGCCCGTGAAAATATAACCGTAATAATACGCCGTTCGCGAATCAAGAACAACTGAAGAACACGACTAGCGAACTGCAATTTTTCCAGAAAAACTTGCTCGTAGCTGGTTGAAACTGATTGGGTAATCTTGAAACTGATAGAAGTGCTGAAGCCAAGTCTCAACAATCCAGAAACCAGTAGAAAGCAGCTTGAAAATTCGAGTTTGGGTCATTTGACGAGAGCTAAAAATTCTGAAACAAAACCAAAAAATTCGATTCTTTGATGCTTGAAATGAAGTTTTCTCACTTACACGCCTGCTCTGATACCACTTGTTAGTCCAAATTATCCAAGAACACTTCAACTAATTAACCTTCGTTATTATGAATAGTGCTTTTTAGTTTATGTGTTGAATACGTGAAGTTGTAAAATGGAAAACATAGATTAAACTAGGGATGGCAACGGGGCGGGTATGGGTCGGGTTTGGCCGGACCTGGGACCCGCCCCGCCTCCGGCCTGGACCCGCCCCGCCCCGGGCTGGACCGAACAAATCGGGTCTGACCCGCCAGACCTGGTTATATTGAATTTTTCTTTTTTCTTTTTATATTCTCTTTTTATTTTTAAAAGATAAAATGGAGAAATGCGGTGTTGAGACTCGAACCTGCGACCTTACGTTTATAATAACAAACCTCTACCATTAGACTAACTGATCTTCTATTCACAATATTAGCAATAATTCTATATAATATGTAATTACGAATTGAATTATAATATGTATATATTTCCGGGGCGGGTTTCGGGCCGGGTCTCGGGGCGGAGTTGGCCAGACCAGGGACCTACCCCGACCCAGCCGGGTTTCTTCTTTTTAGAGCCGAGACCCGCCCCGAGACCCGCCCCATTGCCATCTACAGATTAAACATTGTTAGGGTTTAGGCTTAAATACCTTGAAAAGGTTTTAAGTCCATTGGGCCCCTAACAAGCCCATTACAACTACAACCCATCAAAATAAAATAAACGCATTAATACATCAGAATGAAATACAAAGACTTAGTCTCGTTGTTTCTCTCTATTCCGCCATGGCGAAAAAGAAGAAATCAACGAAACAAAGGGATGCACCGATCGTGTTGATGACGCCATCTCCAACCAATGCGAGGTCGAATGGGCAATCAAATGCGGATAGTGCTGAGCTGAAATTGTGGAAGACTACTGTTCCATTGGAGAAGACGAATAGTGCTGAGCTGAAATTGAGAAATGTTACTGTTCCATTTGCGATAGAAGTGCAGACTTTGATTGGTGGCAATTCCTCTGCTGAGAAGGAATGGCCTACCCCGGGCGAATCTAGAGGTAGAAGCTCGAGGCGGAAAGTAGCCAATCGAGATAGCTTAGCGAAGGCCCAACAGATGTGGAGACTGGTAATCCTTGGTCTCAGTTTAATGTGAATTTGATTAAGAATCTGGATACTAAGCTTGAGTATATTGAGCCTACGTCTGAGGAAGGGCAGGAAATTGGAAGAGTGGTGGCAGAAGAGATTCAGGGAGAAGTAGAACATTGGAATTCTGCGTTGTGGTGTTATGTCCTAGGCTCCAATCCACCATATGGTGTCATGGCGGGTTTCCTGAAGCACAAGTGGGATAAACAAGGGTTAGTGAATGCATCGGAAAGTACTGTTGTATTTATGAAGGAATTGGCGCAAACGGTAACATAGCTTTTGAATTTGACGCGTTTTTTTTCATCGTATCACAATCCCAACTGAATTGGCCGTTTGTCTGATTCTTAATCAGATCTTTTCCTTAATTAATACAATCATATATGCCCTGTTTTAGTTACTTGGTAAAGAAATTTCGAGATTTCTTACTAGTTTTCTTGATGGATGGCCGTTTCATTCATTTATTATAATCCAAGAATTACATGAAATTCAAGAATCCAACACATTTCAAACCATTTTATCAGTGACATAAATTCAAGGGCAAGAAAAAAACGCATCGGACACACACACACACACATATGTAGATATATAATATATTATCACTTAATAAACCATCGCTGTCATCATCTTAAAAACGGCAGCTGTAGAATTGCATGAGCGATCAATTCAAATTGCGCGCGAATAAGAATTGAAATTGCGGAGAATTCTGTTTTTCATTCCATACTTGATTATCGTTACTGTACAAGAAAACGCTTTATATACACTCTATCGACTAATAATAAAATTACTAATATGCCCACACTTAATCCTAACTGATAAAAACTAACAGATAGAAAACAGAGGCTTCGATGATCATAGCTTTAGTGAACATCAAATTGGCTTGTCGACGCTGGTTTGTGCTTCCTAGCTTTGTAATTCTTCAGCCCCCCCTCAAGATGAGCATGGGGTACCCAAAAGCGCATCTTGGACAACAGGGAGAGAAAGGAGTGAGGCTGTAAGGGCTTGGTGAAGAGATCTGCCAAGTTGAGAGTGGAAGGAACATGAATGGGAAGAATGAAACCACACTTGAACTTATCACGAACGACATGACAGTCGATCGATATGTTTCGTACGCTCGTGGAAAACCGGGTTAGAGGTGATGTGAATTGCGGCTTTGTTATCACAGTGAAGAGATATGGGCAATGAAACAGGAATCTGTAGACTGGTCAGGATGTAATGAAGCCACTGAAGCTCACGAACAGTTGAGGCCATAGAACGATATTCAGACTCGGCCGTGGAGCAAGAAATGGTAGATTGCTTCTTCGTCTTCCATGAAATCAGACTGTCTCCGAGAAATATGCAATAACCTGTTAGAGAGTGTCTCGTGGATTTGCAAGCTCCCCAGTCAGCATCACTGTAAGCATGAAGCTGCAAATCAGAGTTCCTGGAAAAGAAAAGACCAGCAGATTTCGTTTGATTCAAATATCTGAGAACATGCTGAGGGAGGCAGGTGTGCTGGTGATGGTCCACTGGAGGATATTTCCACTTCAGGATCATCTTGCATAGTTTCTGAGCAGTCTTGACCAGGGGAGGTGGTATCATCATCAAATGGATCACCAACATGTAAATCTGGCAGAACTGTATTTTCCTTATCAGGGTTGTATGATGGGAATGTATCTTCATAAAATTCAACATCCCGCGAGATGATCACTCTGTTGGAGGTAAGGCAGAATACCTTATACCCTTTCTGCCCACTGGGATACCCAACAAATATTCCTTCAATCCTCGAGGATCAAATTTATCTCTTTGTGGATCTCTGTTGACAGCAAAAACCAGACATCCAAAGCTCCTGAAATGGGCATATGATGGTGGCTTGCTCATTAAGATTTCAAACGGGCTTTTCCACCTGAGTATTCTAGTTGGTAATCTGTTCAGAATATGCACTGAAGTAAGCACAGCTTCCCCCCAAAAATTCTTGGGCAGCTTAGACTGGAAAAGAAGGGATCTTGCAACTTGTAGTATGTGTTTATGCTTCCTCTCAGCTACTCCATTCTGTTGAGGAGTGTAGGACAGGTCCTTTGGTGAGTTATGCCTCTGCTAGATAGAATGTCCTGAAAAGAACTGCTAAGGAACTCAGAACCATTATCTGAGCGGATAGATTTCACTCGGGCTTCATGTTGAGTGCCAGCATATATAAGGAATTTGCTGAATATAGCTGTGGTCTGAGACTTGTATTTCATCAAAAATACCCAGGTAAATCTGCTATAATCATCAACAATGGTTAAAAAATAGTGACAATCTGTGAGAGAAGACAGCTTATAAGGACCCCAAATATCAATATGAAGCAGCTCAAACACATTGCTGGTGTGAATGTGACTGGTGGGAAAAGGTAACTTTGCTGTTTGGACAGGGGCACACTTCACAGACTGGCATTTCAGAGGAATCAGTCTTATTTATACCAAGATCAGACAAGTATTTCATAACATGAAAGGATGGATGACCAAGTCTACAATGCCATTTATGTAAAGAAATCACATCAAATGCATTATTGGAAAGCTGAGAAACTGAACTTCTTGATAAGGATGAAATACTCGAAGCATAGAACTGCTGTGCATTTAAGATTGCTTGATCTGAGAAGGATGTTCTGTCCAGTATGTAAAGACCCCGCTTTGTACTCCCCGCTGCCAAAACCTTGTTATTCTGCAACTCAATCAACAGGAAGAAGTCAGTGTAAAACTTGAAGCATGTGTGAGATGATTTTGTGAGTTTTCTAACTGATAGAAGATTGTAGCGAAAGCTGGGTATGAAAAGACAATCAGTGAGGATAATATTGGCCGAGAGAGCAACATCTCCTGTGTGTGAAACAGCTTTAATACTTCCATCTGGCAAGCACACAGGTATGAAAGAACTGACTGGCTTTGAAAAAGACATCAGGCTGAGAGTTTTGCACATGTGACCTGTGGCACCTGTGTCTACTAGCCAAGAGCCATCACTTATTTCACCACACTCATTCAGACTGAGCTTAGGAAGGACGGTACTACCTGCAAAATCTTCAAAGTGAGCAAAATTCACAGATGCTGGACCTGCACCTGCTGCTGCTGCATTGTTTTTCCCATTCATCAGTTTTGTAAGCTCCTTCTTCATCATTTCCACCATTTGCGCATAAACTTCTCCTTGATGTTGGTTGTCTCCCATCCGTTCAACATCAACAGAGTTAGCTTTGAACAGTCCTTGACCTCTTCTCTGAACATTGTTGCTTCTGTTTGCACCAAAGTTCTCAGGATAGCCAACCAGTTTGTAGCATTTTTCTCTGGTGTGTCCCACCTCCTTGCAATGACTACATTCAGGAATTCCATTAAGCTTGTGACACTCCTCCTTGGTGTGCCCTGATTTCTTGCAGTAATTGCAAAGCAGCTGATATTTGTCTTGCCTTACAGCTTCATGATTAATCTGCTTCTTCTGACTGAGGTTCTTGACCATCATTGCAGCATTCTCTTCAGAGGCCGTCAGATTCATGGAGACCTCCCTATGTTTTTCAGCTTTGACTATCATTGCATAGACCTTGTTTACAGGGGGCAAGTGATCCAAGAACAGCAGCTGGTTTCTCTCTGCCTCAAACACATCACTGAGCCCCATTAGAAACTGCATGGACTTGTCCTCCATCTCCCTCTCCTCAATCCTCATTCTGATTGCCTCAACCGCATCAATCGCGGGCCTCAGCTGCTCAAGCTGATCCCATAGATTCCTAATTTTATTGTAGTAACCAACAACACTCATGTTCCCCTGTTTCAGAAAGGAAATTTCCCGCTTAATTTCATAGATTGCAGAGATATTTGATGTGCCATACCTTTCTGTTATTTCATCCCAAAGCTCCTTTGCGTCATGAATGAACATAAAACTGTTCACAATTTCTTTCGAAATCGAACTCTTTATCCAGCCGGTCACCATACTGTTAACCTTCCGCCACTTTCTGTAATCTGGCGAATCAACAGCTGGCTTAGGGTATTTGCCATTGATGAAGCCAATTTTCATCTTAGCTTCAAGTGCCTCCGTCATGGAGATTTTCCAGATCAGATAATTTGAGGAAGTGAGAGGAGTTGACACGATCATCATGCCAGGATTGTCCGATCCGTGCAGCTGATAATCCTCCTCCATTTCCGCAGCATCGTTTGAGACTCCTCCACTGCTCTGAGTTTCTGAGCTCATGATTCAATACTGTCAAAAATAAAACGCGATCCTCGATACCTGTGAGCGATTCAGCTTCCTTCTGAATTTGTCGATCAATCTCTGATGAATTCGATCGATTTCTGCTCTGATACCATGTAGAATTGCATGAGCGATCAATTCAAATTGCGCGCGAATAAGAATTGAAATTGCGGAGAATTCTGTTTTTCATTCCATACTTGAGTATCGTTACTGTACAAGAAAACGCTTTATATACACTCTATCGACTAATAATAAAATTACTAATATGCCCACACTTAATCCTAACTGATAAAAACTAACAGATAGAAAACAGAGGCTTCGATGATCATAGCTTTAGTGAACATCAAATTGGCTTGTCGACGCTGGTTTGTGCTTCTTTGCTTTGTAATTCTTCAGCAGCCAATGCAATCACAGCCACGAATTCGCCGGAAACCGCCACAAGACTGGCGGCCGAAGGTGGTGGAGAAGTCCACGGCGCCGGAGATGGTGCTTCGCTGGTGGCTAATATAGGCCGAGAAGCAATAAAAGCCATTGCAGCGATTAATGCAAGAACGATGAGTAGAGCCCTAGATGATGATGCCATGATATGTAGTAATGATTGATATGATTAAATTTCTGTCGATGATATTATTTGTTAGTGAAGTTTATTATGATATTTATAGCAGTAAGTAGCTAATGTAGTTTATACAGTTTGCAAACACCTGGCAAAGCATTGGTCTACACTCCAACATAAAATACATAGACAAGTACGGTGATTCATACACAGGCTGTAAATATGGTGTACAAATTGATAGTTTTGAAGACATCGTCCAACTGTTATGTAAGTTTAAGAACCAACGATGTGTCCACCGATTGTTTTACTGTTTCGTTCATTACAATTAAGGTAAGAAAAGGTAAAGTTCTCTGCTAAAATTTCACTTAGCTTCTGTGTGTCTTGAGTACGGTAGTTCATCAAAAACTTCTACTGAACACATTATATATGATGAGAAGTTACTTACATTGCAACGCACTGTTGTTTTACCGTACAGAACAAATTTTATCATCATACATCCATTCCAATCTGCGTATTCGTCAACTAGGAATATGGCATGTGAATACGGTTTTTTTGGGTATGATTTGAATCCTATAAATCGTTGCGGGGATATCATCTCAGATCTTCTATGTACCAATCCAAGAGTCTCTGCATTCGAAGAACGATTTTGAGTGATAGAATTCGCTGGCTTCGATGAGCCAATGTTAAACTTCAAGCATATGTCCTTCATCTTTACTTTATTGAACATCCTAGCCCCTTCGCACAGAAGCAACATGTGTTAGGAATATATATATAAATATATATATGTATATATATATATATATATATATGTTGAGGGAGGGGGGAGAGAGTTGTTAACCTGTTAATTCCACCAAAAGCAGAACTGACGTTTTTACGATCATCACCAGTAAATTGATGATTTTGACGAAGCAGGGAATGTTTTTCTTTAGTAGTTTGAGATATCTGCAGGCATTTGAAAACAAAGAAGATAAACGAGATTGCGAAGTTCCTTTTCTTGAAAAAAACTATAGCTAAAAGTAAGTTCAAGCTGATGTAAGTTGTGCACATTTGCTATACCTCGTTTACTTGCTGGAAACCCCATCTATTCTCTTTTGAGCCCTTGACATAAAAAAAATGAGTGTTCAGCTATTAGAAATCGATCAAAATATACAATTCCACTTGCTTTTGACGTTAGGAATCTCGAGAAACCTTTGCTGGTGCACCGATGGACCATGGGAGTTTTGGCTCACACTTGATACTTGGTTGAGAATCAGATGCCAGAGAGAGCTATAAACGTAAAACAAAAAATAATAAATACAAAAGACAGAGAGAAAGTCATTAAATGCAATCTACGTTTGAACCAAATGCAATTTAAGTAGAAAATTGAAATTTGGTCCTATAGGGTCCATCTAGTTAGAAGTCAGATAATATCTAAGGACCACACTGATAAATCTGATAAGCACAATGGTGTTTTTTTACACCTTATTGAACAACTCAATTGGAGGATTGTGGTGGTGTTGCCTCCTCTCTGTTTGAAAATTGAATTCCTGTGAACAAAGAGAGAACATATGTACAAAGTCTGCCACACAAAAAAAAAAGAATATTAGGTTGCATAACTGAATTAACTACCATTGGTACAGTGGTTTCCTTCTTGCTGTTCCGGAAAACCCCTATAGCTCCCCTGCTTGCAAATATCTGGAAATTGAAAGATGAACTGCTTTAAATTCCTTCATAATTTCATATATTTGACAATTTACAAAGGATACCTTTTTATTAAGTGGTAGAGCCTTAAAGTTGTGCGAAGTTTGGAATGCATCAGATGTCGAAGCATTTCGGCTGTGCTTGGCAAGAAAGTACGAAAGGATTAAAGTCTCAATGATGAAAATAGAGAATAAGGAATGAACTGGAGAGCTAGAGGCCTATCGGGAAATGAAAAATGTATGTCAAAGAAGGTATTAAAACATTGACGATGTACCTCGTGCGCTCTTGATTTTCGCATTCCATAGTTGTGCTTGAGGTACATTTATATCCATCCTGATCCAAAAGAAAAAGAGATTGTGATTAATTGAACATTGAAATAGCATTTCATTACTTTTAATTGCAAAAGTTTAACCCTCGGTAGATAATGGGGAAGATGATTTTGGTGCCTAGAGGTTGTTATGCATGTTGCGTAGAAAAGTATTTGACAAAATACGAACATACCTCAAAGATATATTTTATTACCTGGTTAGAATGATTACAGGGAGTTGAAGATTTTGAAACTGTAGAACCATAGTGCATGGCCCTCTCGGACGTCTTCAACTGAAACTCCTGAAGAATACACACAAGTGAAATGAAAACTTAGAACGGAGGGAAAATCTCTGGAAATAAATGATTTTCATGGACTCACTTGAAAGTCCGGTATACGAGGAGTGGTTTTCTTTGGAAGCAACGATGGTGCTTCAAAAATCTGCAATGTCATGTAAATTTGGATCTCATGCTGCAACTGCAAGGTATCCAAGCTAATAAAGAATAGGGATACTAACTTTTCTATTTAATGGACGAGCTTTGAATCTTCGAATAGTTGAAGTGTCATTTTCAAATTCCTTGATATTCTTCTGCCTGGAATTTTTCAATTAAGCAAAGAATGCCACTAAAAAATAACCTTTAATCAACTGCTATACTACAACATTACCAATTACTGACCTTGTCTTTTGAGCCCTATATGTTGTTTCAAGATCAGGGTCTCGAGGTATGGTGATCCTTGGGTTAGTATAGAATTTCCTATCAGGCAATCCTTCCTGTCAAGTCATCATAAAAGAACGGGGCTTGAGTTTTAAAACAAATTTCAAACTGTGAAACATTATAACTAAAATTCAACATCAATGCTGATCATTATTGGACGTGCATTCTTCTCTTACAACTAGTTAGCGAGTATTTCCTTACAATTACCAACATACCCGTTTAGGTGCCTTATGAAGAAATGTAGTCTGCTGCACCTGTACTCCACCTGCCACCTATATGTTAACCGAAAAGAGTGTTCAGAATCGGCAAAATAACATGAGATTCCAACATTGACAAGAGTTGAAAGACTGTTTCCGAGATGATAACGGTATGTAAACATTCTACTAGTACTATATGAGAAAGACAAACAAAAGAAACCGCAAGAAAATGGATCCAGACGATAATTTAACAATCCCAAAAGGAACGCATTAACCACCTTCCGCAGAAGACCGCCCTCAAGTTTTTGTCGTTTTGCAGCTTGGTTCTCGACTGTACAAGTTCCAGCAGATATTTTATCCGTTTTCCCTAAAGCAGTACCCCTGGCAGTTTTTAAACATGATAAATTATTGTTACTAACAATGGCTCGTAAATTTTTCGGTTAAACCTTAATGCAAACGATTCAATGGTAGTTGAGTAGCTCGTCCAGAATGACCAGGACAACAGGTTATAGAACTTTTTTCTGCAAATTGCAAAATGTGAAAGACACTGTACGGGCTGTAAAATTGACACAGATAAATATACTGTCTAATATGCCAAAGCAATATATATCTAGTAACTTTATCATATGTCATATCCAATCTAGCAGATCACCTGGTCAATTCATGAGTAGGTGAATTTTTAAACATAACCCTCACCTAGGATAACCAGTCTGAGGATGACGGTTTTGCTTGGCTAATTGACTTGCAGTTGGCTTCATGAGAGTCGAAGTCCTCTGGAATGACGGCTTCGTGGAAACTTTGACGTGAGTATTCGTGTTTCCCATATTAGCAATGTGATCATAAAAAGTTAACCCTGCATATATAAAGAAATAGGATCCCCTACTATCCACGTTGATGGGAGTGGACTTACAAAATCAAGAGAGTGCTAAATATTTCAATAAATTTCACCTTTATGATGGTTCCCCGCTGCTGAAATCACTTTATCTCGGTCAGAATCTACGGCACTCTCGGATACGTCCATTTTCTCCATGCATTTAGATTTTGGCGAGACATTAGCGATTTCCATTGCGAATCTTGGTGCTAGTCCAGCCACAAAAGCTGAAAACAACTAGGATAAGAAACATACTACGGTGCAGAGACAAGGAAGGAGACACATTATTCCATAGCACTGCGGAACAACCATCACATATGGAGGATTATTTTTCATTATTCAACATGCCAGATAAACATTCCTTTAAGCACTAACAATGAAACTTACACCGATCAATACAGATAGTATTTATCTAGCAATAAGTAATTTCTCTCATCGAATCTCTTCAAAATCAATATTTTGACCTTCACTTCATCCGTATTTCCTTTTTCTCTAATACAGGAAAAATAATTCCAAACAACTACAGGCACTACGTCAGGTTCATTCAATGAACTTTGTTGACCAAAGTACTTAATCTTTAATTTCTAATGTCTCTCTTCAAGAAGATGTACAAGCCCAACGCACCACTTCCGAACCAAATAATCGATTGACACAGCTCTTCTGTTACAACCAATAAGCCCAGGGAATATTATCAAACAGTAAACAATCACGCAAGCAAGCGCAACGCACTTCACACCACAGAATCAACGAACGTCGGAATATTTCGCAATAGAAAGGAAAACAAACAAAAAAATAGAAAGGAAGTCTTACGAGACGGGGGATAGTTCGGCGCCGAGTCGAACCAAGACTCCGCTAGGCTGGAGCGGCTCGGCGACTCGACTCGGCTGAAGTCGAAGTACCGAGCGGCGTCGAACTCGTAGTCCAAGTCTACTTCGTAGACCGTGAAATCGTACTCCACCATTCCTCCCTCGCCTCCATCGCTCTCCTCCTCCTCAACCACAGCTTCTGCTCCTCCTTCTTCTTCCATTTTCATCGGCGGTTATGCTTCCGTCTCCGAAAAATCGCTTCAGAGGACGAGGAGAGAGACGTTCCTCGAAATGCCAGTTGAGAATGAATGAATGAAGCAATTGATTTTGGTTGGGAATTTGTAGGCGCTGTAGTAGGATAGCGACAGGTGAATAGTTTTGAGAGTGTCTTATTGTGTGTGTGCGTAATTTTAGTGTGTGGGAGTTTTTGTTTTCTTTTGTTTCGTTCAGAAGAGAGAGACAGAGAGGAGCGGAGGTTTTACGAGGATCCGAAAATTTGAATGGTGGGTCGGGTGGGGAAATGATTACGGGTCAGTACTTCACCGGCCCGAATGGGTCGGATAGAAAAGTAGAAGAATCTTTCTCAACGCTCCGCGTCTGTGACTCTGTCACTATTTATGGAAATAAATAATTACTGCTTAGTTATAAATGTAAAATCTGGAAGATGTGAAAATAGAATTTCAATATCGTGTGTAAAATATATAAACTTCATATAAATAGAAATGATCGCGTATTTTAAACTCATGGGATGCTTATATTTTAAATTACGAGTTGTTATTAATTTCCAACGTTTAATAGATGCTTATGGTGATATAATTGGAATAAAATAAAATAAAAATTGAACGACATATCAATTACTTCAATTTTTTTTTTTAAAAAACGACTTCTATAATCAATTACTTGAATAGCAGGACTCTATTTGAATTGAATCATTTATGTATAGTATGTATAGATTTATTAGGGATAATTGCAAATTTGGTCCCTCAGTTATAGGCCTACATCAGTTTCAGTCCCTTGAAAACACACGACATCAATATATGTCCCACAGTTTTTAACCGTTAATCAACTTCAGTCCTTTCCGTCAACTTTGATCGGGTTGACCATCAAAACTAACGGAAATGACCGTTAGTGCCGTTAAATATTTTTAAAAAAAATTGCATAAATATTAAAAAACGAAAATAAAATTTAAAAAGTATAATAAAAGTAAAAATGAAAGAAAGAGACTAAAATTTAAACATTGAAAATACAATTAAAATAAAATAAAATAAGAAAAAATATAAAAAATTAAAAATATAATTAAAATAAAAAACTAAAATTCTAAAAAATAGTATATTTAAAATAAAAAAGAAATCAAAAATAAAATTAAAAATTTTAACTAAAATAAAAAAAAAGTTAATTTAGAAAAACCAGAAATATAATTAAAATAAAAACAAAATGAAAAAAAAAGACTAAAATTTAAACTGGAAAGATAATTAAAATAAAAACAAAATAAGATTTAAAATATTAAAAAGGAAAAAATATCGGACGAGGAACCGTTGATTTCTCCCAAAAAATGAAGCAGGGGATCAGGGCGACACCCAACAAAGGTGCGGTTGATCACTCTGCAGAGGAGATGACTGTTGAAAAAAATTCGGACATCGAATATTGATCCTGAAAGAAGTTGATCTTTAATTTTTAAAATTTAACTTTATTTTTTATTTGTTTTTATTTTAATTATAAATTAATTTTTTGTTTTAATTAAAATTTTTAATTTTATTTTTGATTTCTTTTTTATTTAAATATATCTCTATTTTTTGAATTTTAGTTTCTTTTTTTTAATTATATTTTTAATTTTTTAAAATTATATTTTGTTTCTTATTCTTTTTTTAATTATATTTTCAATTTTTAAATTTTAGTCTATTTTTTCATTTTTACTTTTATTATATTTTTTGAAATTTTATTTTCATTTTTTCGTATTTAAGCACTTTTCCTTTTTTTTCTAATATTTAACGGCATCGACGGTCAATTCCGTTTATTTTGACAGTCAACCCGGTCAAACTTGACAGAAATGACTGAAGTTGATTAACGGTTTAAAATTGAGGGACATATATTGATGACTTGTGTTCTCAAGGACTGAAACTGATGTTGGCCTATAACTGAGGGACCAAATTTGCAATTATCCCGATTTATATCACTCCAAAAGATTTTGAAAGTTCGAAAATGTAAAATATATAAATTTGCATATATATTATAATTTATACCACGATGCGTTGACTAGTGAAACTGGGTAGTGATGAATCGTTGTCAAAGGACTGCTTCTCGATGATATTATCGGTTCTTGACATTTAATGGAATAATGACAACCAATATTCTATATCTTAAATGTATTAAGTATGTCCGTTATTCTTCATACAATTTAATGGCTTAGTGTACTGAGCTCCAGACCATATGCAAGTACAATAATTATATATATAGTACGGTGAAATTAATCTGCTTAGGACTATAATTTAATTCACGCATAACTTATATTTTTCATTGATTACTTCATTCGTTTACAAGAACAATAAACATAGCGTAGAAATTTGCAAAACTGTAGCACTACACCTGCGACAAAAGATGGCTCCACCAATATATGGAGAAATTGTCGACATAATGTGGCTTTGACAATTCAAAGGAAGAAAACAAAGTCCGCTGCCACGCCAACAGAAATGGAACAAAAGCATTGGATGAAATCATAATACAATGATTATGTCTTTTCTGTGTGACAGGGAATAACAAATGATGAAATACTTATTATGGGTAAGTGCATCCGAAAAGATTATATTAATTACACGTAAATCGAACTTTGCTGGATTTTTTTTTCTTTTTTCCTATTTAGTTATATAACACATTTTGATTCAAATGAAAATATATGGTAATATGTGTGTAAACAAATCTCATTGTAGAAATGATGGAGTGGTAAATCCTTTTCATAGATCACATTCGTTGGATTTTCATGGTATACGACTTTGTATATGTATATGAAACGTCAATTTATAGTTGTGAAAATATTAGTTCTAAGATCTCGTAATCCTATGCGGCCATTGAATGACGACCTTAACCATACGTAGGAAGGTGACAATCATGATGAGCTCGAACTCGAGCCTTCAATAGACTTACTTGATTCATATTTCACTAATATACCATAATTGGTTATGTAAGACTAATTTATTGTTATATTGTATACTATTTTATATGTTGTATTATGTATATATTATAAAGAGTAAACGGAGAAAAGTAGTGCTTAAACTATACCACAATGTCACTGTCACTAGTGGTGCTCTAACATTTAAGTGTATCATTTTGGTTTCTGAAATTTGCATTACTTTTTTTCATTTTTGTTTCATTGACCTAAAGAACCGATAAAAGAACCATAAGAGAGTGATTTTGTGTAAAATGTTACTGTGTAAAATTGATATAAAATTCATTTTTCTATCACCAAGAGATTTGTAACTTTTTTATTTCAAAAAAAAAATCTCAACACAATTACACCCTAATCAGGGATACTTCTCGAAAGAAAAAGAAGTAAAAAAATACATAAAAAATGTTGGTGCTTTTAAACAATTTATGTATGTAAAATAAAATTTTATCTATTGGTGACAGATTTGCATGTGTCCCCTGTGAATCTTTTACGAGTTCTGAGGTAAAAAGAATAAAAAATGACACGTTTCAATGTTCAGAAACCAAAATGACAAATTTAAAAGTTTAGGTACAAAATGTTCAGAAACCAAAATGACAAATAAGCACAAGTTTTACCATGTACTTTTATAAATGCATTTATATATACAGAATCGACATATTTGGAGTAAGTGACAAAGCGTCATTTGGTCTTGGTGTTAGGTAGTTCTATCCATGGTTGTTAAAACCGGACCAGACCGGCCGGTTTTGGCCGGTTCCAACCGGATCGGTCGAAAATTCGGTCCGGTCCCGGTCCGGTCCATATTTTATTTAAAAAAGAAACAGAAATATTTATAAAAAGGAAAATAAATAAGTTTATGTAACAAAAAATGGGCCTAGCTTAGTGGTAACAACCATTTAAGTTTCTTGTGCATTGGGTCGGGTTCAATTCTCACATATCTCATTTAAATCATATTTTATAATTACCTTTTATCCTTAAATTTGTAAATTTCATTTTTGACACTCAGTTTAGGATTAATTATTAATATCTCTAGACATTTTACATTTATTTTATTGAACCACCCAATATAAACCATAAATTACTTACTATTTCATTGATTGATAAGTGAAAATATATTTTATTATTTCATTTAAGACCGATTTTACTCCGGTTCGATTTCGATTTTATACCGATTAAACGATTAAATCTTAAATCACTAAAATTTCGTCCGGTTCAAAATTTCGGTTTGAGAACCTTGGTTCTATCTTTATTGTATGGGGAGGAGCAAAGAGTCGTTGGACTTAAGGGCTCTCTCTGCGTGGGGCAAAATAAAGCTCTTTAAATACATATACTGAAATTCCGGCGCTGTTCAGTTTATCCGCAACGAATTACGGAATTACCCTCAACGGTGCGATTTGTTTTTCTTTTTTGAAAATTTAAATTGCCTAGGATTCCATTTGGAGTTGGACCCAAAGCTACAATTAAGCTCAAATAATATAATAAGAATAATATATCTTGAGAGCAGTGTACTGGGTTGGCTTTTATACAGGTGAGAACTGCAAGATAACACAATTTCATTTTCGGTCAAAGATCGACGAGTGTATTCGATATATGGCTCTAATCCAAATAAATTCTTTTTCTTTTCTGCCAATGAGCAGATGATGATTAAATATTACATAAATTTTAACTTCTTACCGAGACGACATACCGAAATATGCAACAACATAACTTTCGCTAGTATATTTACTATTTAGATTGGAATGAACATTACACAATTATATCAAGAATCCCGGCATTAAATGATCCATAAATTTGGGAAAATGGAGACTATTATCAGATTAGGTGGGCCCTTTCTTTTTGACTCTAGTTGACAACGAGTCTTGTGACTACGCTATTTATGAACTAACCAACCTTTATATTGTGGGACATTTTTATTTCAGGCCCCTGCGTTAACTTTTGTTAGGTTTCAGGCCCTATTCATATAAAACATAGTTTTAAGGACCTACTTTTCATAAAATTCACAGTAAAAGGACATGAACAGTGATTTGACGATAATGCCCTTGTATTTGACGATAAAGTGGTATAATTATCATACCAACTGTTATTCTAATTATACCAACTGTTATCATTATTATACCAAATGATATAGTGTACAATTTTGTTGGTATAAATAGGTCAACAATTGGTATAATTTCTACAGTTTTCGGTATAATTTCATATCGTCCAATTTCACTGTTATTTACTGGTATAATAACCAAAATATGTGGTATAATTTCTACAATTTCTGGTATAATATCAAGATCAGTTGGTATAACATCCAATTTCGCTGTAAATTATAATAATGCTATTTAAATTGGACATCATACCAACTGTTTTGATTATTATACCAACTGCTATTCTAATTATACCAAATGTTATCATTATTATACCAAATGATATAGTGTACAATTTTGTTGGTATAATTACGTCAACAGTTGGTATAATTTCTACAGTTTCTGGTATAATTTCAAAATCAGTTCGCATATCATCCAATTTCGCGAAAACATATGGTATAATTTCAACATTTTCTGGTACAATGTCTAATTTTGTTAGTATAATAACTATTTTTTTGGTATAATTTACGTGAAAAGGATTTTGTGGTACCAGTTTGCGATGAAATGGTATCAATTTGCGATGAAGTGTTACTAGTTTGCGATGAAGTGGTACCGAATAAACATATCAGTGTTTTGGGCGGAAAAGCTGAATAAACAAGGGTAAAAAAGTCTTTTAGCAGCATTTGGGGCCTAAACCCTAACGAAAACTTACATTAGGCCCTTCAGTTTAACGCAAACATTAATGGGGCCTGAATTCTAACTGAAATTGCTAAAGGGGCCTGAAATTTAAATAGCCCTTATATTTTCTCCAAGACAATTGAGCAATGAATAACGACGTACTCACCAAACACATTTATATGTTCATTGAATTTTTCTGTCAATTTTTCGAGCCCTATCTCTTCTTCCTCTGTGTGGTTCAATTCGGTCCCAATGATTTTATTTTCTTTTCTTTTTCCACTGTTAGATTATTTACTGATTGAATTTATTTTGACTTGAGCAATTCAACTAATTGGCCCCACTCCTGACGTGAGAGCCCATACAAGCAAACTGAATGATCAAATTATAATGCTTTTTATTTTTATTTTTTATGCCATGCCATGCAACGCCACTATAGTTTCCATTTTTCGACAGTTTAATATGAAGGGAACTTCAATCTCAACGTTGGTTACAGAACAAAAGCAAAAAAAAAAAAAATCAAAATATTTTTCTCTCAATTTTAAGGTACTATAGAAACTTTTTTCTTGGGATTCTTGGATTCATGTAATTATAGTTGTTGGAGTTCTTTGGTTCTGTATAGTTGTTTCATTTAATACAATGTTTTATGATGATAATCTGAGGTGTTGGTTTAAGCTATATTGGGTAGGGTTGTCAATGGGCGGGTTCGGGGTCGGTAATGACATCGTCCCCATATCAAATCCCGTTCTTAATACCATCCCCAATAATTCACCGCTTCTGATGAATTGGTTCGGGGCAATCACCGTTCGGGGATCGGGTTCCCCGTGGGGATTCGGGTTCCCCATATGCATGTATATTTAATAAATTAATTTTTTTGCAACAAGTAATATGTAAAATATAATATTAGAGTATAAAAAAAACTGATATAATATGTGACTGAAATATTAGTGTATTGTGAAGAATATATATTGAAAGTAGAAATTTTTTTCTTTTAAATACGATCCTGAATATAAAAGGATTTTCTTTGAGAATTCTTGATTCAAATTAGTTTTTCATACTATTTATTAATAAATCGAATCGGCGAATGATGAATCACCATTTGATTCAAACGGAGCCGGGTTCGGTGCCGCGGATGGGTGGGAAACATGATTACCATCCCCATCCCGCCCCCGCTCTTTCACCAAAGGGGAATCACCGTCAACTCCCCATCCCCATTTTGATCGGATTCCCCGTCCCAATAGCCTCGGGTTCCGATGGGGATGGTTCACCGTGGGAATTTTGCGACCCCAAATATTGGGTTTCAAGTAAGTTCTAAAGAAATGAAACAAACAAATTGATAAATCTCATCGTGATATATTAAGATGAAAATCACTTTTCCGTTAATCACTTCAATATAGTTAAATTTAAAATTTCACATAACTGGATTAGACCTGGCGAAAGGGTTCGCAGGACAGTTCAGGAATGGGCCTGACGGTTTTGGGCCGGGCGGTTTCGCCATGGGCCGAGATTCAGGTTCCGGTTTTCCTGAAACCACCCTAGAACCGTAACATGACACCGCGGTTCTAGGCGGTTCCGGGGAGGTTCGAACTTGTCTTTCTTATATATATATTTTTTTATTTTTTTTAGTATCTGATAAATTAAAAATTCCGAATTGTTATTTAAAAATTATAAAAAGTGGAAAGAAAAAAATACATTGAAAAGAAAAAAAATAGACTTTGAGAAGATCGACGGCTACAGTACACAGTGATTTTTTCCCAAACACTACACAGTTTGCTTACTTTTTCGTCGGAGTTGGAGCTTGATGTTTCGAATTCGTCGATCGATTTCTCCTTTCCGTTCTTCGATTCGGCTGAAAACCAATCCTGCAATAGAGTGAGCATCGCAAATTCAGATTAAGGCTCGTCCGTTGATCTCCAATGATTCGCCCAGAAGTCGAGAATGCGGACTCTGAAGTGACACACGAAGCTTGCACGGGTAGAAGATATCGTGCCATTGTCGCTAGAGTAGGGTAAACTTAGCATTCGTCTTCCACCACCTCAAAACATCAAAGTCTTGGGATGTTCGGAATTTATGACTCAAATAGAGAGTTACTTTTAGATGATGTGGGGCGCTCTACTCTTTTGCATCTGCAAGATTCCTCTTGCACCTTGCAAGCTACTCCTAGTCGAAATTTCAGTCACGTGAGTCGTGCTTCAACACCTGCTCCTGAGATACATAAAAAGAAAAAAAGTTATTGGATAGAATGCATAATTGACTCTTTCTAGTCGTCAATATTTTCTCCAAGAAGTTATGGTAATGCTAAGAAAAATATCGATAGTATCCATACCATTGGTAGGGTCTAGCAAAGCCTTTAAGCCGTAAATTATTTAGATTTTTCCCATTTCCTAAACTTAAGTTCCTTACCTTCGACAAAATTACATAAGTTAGGGTTCGTTCAGTATTTAAGAAACTTATAGCACATGCCAAAAAGTCTCAGGATAAATCTCGGCGACGTGGTGAACCCCGAAAAATTACCTCCGTTGCCCCTTGAGTTCTTCAAGTAATGACGTGCACACTTCCACAATGTCCCAATCAGTATCTATTAAAATAACTACAGCTTGGGGATCTAGACCGATTACGTTGTTGTTCCCATATGTCGTGACCAAATCCTTATAGCGTATGTGCTAAGGAGGTCATGTAAGGAGTTCCACCGGGTCGGACGGGTATGGAGAACTTCTTATAGGGGAGACCGCTCGCGATGACGGTTTGCTTCCACGACTGCCCTAGACACCTCTCTTGTAATTTTTCCTATGAACTTGAATCTTTCTATTGTACTACCTAAAACATTGTCGAATGCGCACTTGAGACATAAGTTAATTACGTGACGAGCATATCTTACATGAAGAAGACGACCGTCTAAGTACATAAGTAGATGACATTGGACGCTATCCAGGAATGTCGCGCTGCACCATTAACTAGCATTGCCTAAAGTGATTGACATAATCTTGTCATGAATATCATATTTGTTCACAACATTCATGACATAAACCGATATGGTGTGTGCATTATGTTGCGACTCGAGGACATCTAGGACAAGAATTTCCTTTTGCATCGTGCGCGTCTCATCGATCCTGTGGCCGGTAACAACTAGATAAGATTGTGACGTGACAGTTGTCCAAATTTAGTAGTCAAATTAACGATGTGTTGGACATATGCGAAATCAAGTTCATTTGATATTCTTTTTCTGACATATGTCGCATAAGTGTCTTACGACTTACGTTATGGAATTCGGGTTGTATCATACTAGTGAATTCGATAAACCCTTAACTTTTCGCAATGCAAAATAGTTCTTCACAGTTACTACAAATTTAGCTAATGCCATCCTAAAGCTTCCCCTAGTTATAAAGAAATTTCTACCAGTACTAGTGCTTATTTGTGGGTATATAGGTTCAGTATCGGTTCAAACGTGTGTCTATCTATTCTATGAACTCCTTCTAAATGGTTTAACATTGAACCCGTCTCACCGTGTCCGGATCTAGTACTGTATTTGTAAGATTGACGACAAGCCTTGCAAAATACATTTCTATTTTCGGGATTTGTCTTTATCGAAAAAATTTTATATCTTAGATGTTAGTTTCCGCCGCGGGGTTTCTCTTTCCCGTTGCCGCCGTTGAGGTTTGGTTAGGTCCCTCTAACCGACGGCACCGTGTCGGTTCTTCGTTCTCGTCCTCGTCCTCGTGCGCTCCACGTCCTCGAAAAGTCTCCACCATACCAAAGCACCTACAGAATCAAAAGTATTGTCGTTCTTTTTCTCGATGACGACGCCATTAGTAGAAAAAGTTCATGTGAGGTGTGTGTGTTTAATGTATGTAATAATTTTAGTTGGGTATAAAAGTGTGTGTATTAATGTCTAACAAAAAATAAATCGTAAAGATTTGAGATATTATGATGTGTTTTAGAGAGATTTGTGCGAAAAATGATTAAAATGAACCCCTTTTGTAGAATTTTCGAGTAGGAATTAAAAAAATTGCATTTTGGTCCAAAATAAAAAAAAAAATTATAATGGCTATAAGCCGTTGGAGCCACCCAAAGGGTATACTAGCCATTGCGGTTCTGGCGGTTCTGTTTCCGTGCCGGAACCGCGACCGGAATTGCATTTCTATTTGCTATGTTGCCCACCTACCGTGACCAATCATCGTGAGCACCATATATCAAATTTGGTGCTTTTTTTTTCAATTTATAATGTCACCATCAACTCCGTCGACCTTCTGAGATATATCCCACCTAAATCACGCTCTCCAACACGTTAATTTTTAAGAAAATTTATCATCTTAGCATGTCATCCACACACGAGCTATAGATGACAAACTTTCTTTAAAAATCAACGTGTTGGAGAGCGTGATTTATGTGAGATGTATATGAGGGTCGACGGATTGACGGCGGCATTAGAAATTGAAAAAAGCACTAAATTGTTGCGTGTATGGTGCCCACAATGATTGCTCACGGTATGTAGGTCCCATAGCATATCCCTATATGGATATATCTAATTTACATTCCCATTCTAAAAAAAGAATTACATAATAAATATCTTTAACGTATATATATATATCATATTAATATATCTATACTATTATGTTAAGGTAGACGTGTGTGGATAAACTGGTTTTTGTCTGTCAAATTTAATAGTATTTTTACAACTTTACGCTTATTATTTTATTTTTTACAATTATCTGTATTTAAAATGAAGTTACTTAATAATATTATAATATAAAATAACTTCAAATTTGCACATACATTGGGATGCGCTCAATATACTAGTAATATTATTTCCTTTAAAGTGTATTTTGTTTGATGTAAGATATTTATCTTTTTTCTATTTATCAAGTCAGTTATTGGAGTAATCGTGATAGTTAAGGGAATGTAATATGATAAGCTTAATTAGGGGATTGTACGTGAAAGGGGTTGATTAACTTGTTACACTGCATAAACGGAAAATATCATTACCTAACCTATAATTACGCATATCATTATCTGCACATCGTAACAAAGTAGTTGAAAAATTTATAATGCAGTGTGATTTATCATGTCCCTTCTTCAGCACTTTTTTTCGTGGTTTATTTTAATTATCTTTTGCCAACCCTACACTCGGATTACTTTCTAGCTCACGCAAAATGTCCCAAAATACTCGTCGCAGAACAACGAAATGGAGCTGCAATTCGCTCGCAGATCTTCCCAAGGACGTTTTAATTGAGATTTCTCCACTGTTACCCCAGGTTTTCACCCATAATGCGGCAAAATACTCGACCGGCTATAACCAACTTAACGCCTCCATTCCGCCTGCCAAAATAGCTCGACAAGGATATAGTACCGAAGACGCAGGTCGGGCCTCCGGGTAGTGGGTCTTGGACGAGGCCCCTGCGACACGCCAACAGGGAAAGAGCACCTTGCGGGACTGAACGAAAACTGCACGGAACGCCCCTCGGGGCATATGGTCAAATGCCCCTCGGGGTGGAACCTCAGGTCCTCAGGGTCCGGCTGGAGGCCAGACCAGACGCCCCTCGGGAGATTTCGACCAAAGGTCTTCCCAAGGACCTACGCCACCCTTGGGATTTCCGCGCATAAGAAGAAGAGCCCGAGACTTCATTGCGGACAGTGCCCGAGGCCCGAGGAGGACTCCGCCCGCAAAGAAAACCGAGGCTCACTGAAGCGGCCAGACGGAAAAAGGGCCCAAAGGAAACTGCCTAATAGTCCCAAGCCGTGAGCGTGTACTACCTTCACACATGTAACCGTCCGAACTTCGGGACCAACAAGGAATTGGCCGAGAAATGCGGGACGTGGAAGAAACCTCCAAAGGGCGGAATTCACCGAACATGGGAGATAACCGCCGGAAGTCAGGTATGCCTAAGACACTATAAATACCGCCGTGCACTCTCACGACACATTTATAAAAAAATCCTTACTGTTACTCTGCTAATTTTGACACGCACCAACGCCAGCACTTTTCCAGATTTTCGTCATCTCTCCAGTGCCAATTATACTATTCACACCTAAAATGACTTATCGGCGTCCGCTGTAGCCCGCAACGGACGCCCATTGTCAAAACGAAACTCTTCGGCGTCCGTTGTAGCCCGTAACAACAGTCGCCAATGGTCCAAAAATAAAAAAAATAACAATGAAAAATCATTGGCGACTGTTGTGTGCCGTAACAGTCGCCAAATGTCGAAATAATAAAAAAGATATAATAACGGAATACGTATAAGCGACTGTTGTATGTAGGAACGGTCGCCAAAGGTCAAAAAAATTAAAAAAGTAAAATAAAACGGAAACTTTAGGCGACCATTATGACGTGACAATGGACGTTGCCAGTAAACTATCGGTGACTGTTTTTAGACCGTAACGGTTGCCGATAGTACCTCAAAAAATAAAAAGAATTTAAAATATCTCGGTGGTAGTAAAACGGACGGCCATAGTGCCGACGCCCATTTCTGTTTTTGTAATAGCGGCTAATGCCCTATACAATCTAATTCCAGTATAGCATTCGAGGTCATATTCCTAACAATCTACCACTTGCACTCAATGCCATACTCTAAAGTATCTAATACCTTTCTCCTCGAGATGCCTAACAAGCGTTGCCTGTAACAAAGGCTAATGGTGACTATGGGTCGCTCACGCTTTCGCGGGGCGCAATCTTCTGAAAGGCCATGTAGCCATTCTCAACGAATCCACGTAACACGTGGTACTTTCTTTCTATAAGTTTGGACCTGCTGTGAGACTTTGGTTCTTTTGTCGGGGCAATAGCGCCAATATTGTTACACCACAATGGCAATGGCGTATATGCTACAGGAACGACACCAAGTTCCTCCAAGAACTTTCTTATCCAAACACTTTCCTTAGCTGCCTCAGAGGCTGCTATATACTCTGTTTTCCAGATTGAATCTGCAGCAGTGCTCTGTTTGGAACTTTTCCAAGACACTGCTCCACCGTTGAGCGTAAAGACGAATCCTGAGTGAATTTTCGATCATCCACGTCTGATTGGAGATCCTAATATGCATACCCTTCCACTTCCAATCCTCCATTACCATAGACCAGCATCATATCCTTAGTCCGTCTGAGGTACTTGCGGATATTCTTGACTGCTGTCCAATGTTCCCTACCAGGGTTAGCCTGAAACCGACTGATTACGCTCATAGCGTACGCCAAGTCAGGTCGCGTGTAAAGCATTGCATACATCAACCTACCCACTGCGGGTGCATAGGAGATTCCACTCATCTCTTTCCGATCCAACTCACTTTGAGGGCTCATAGGCTTGGAAAGGTGAACCCCATGTCGAACAGGCATGAACCCTTTCTTATAGTTGCCCATATTATATTGTTTCAGGACCTTCTCTAAGTAAAGGGTCCGGGAGAGTCCTAACATACGATTCGCTCGATCTCTATAAAGGCGAATACCCAAGATGCATGTAGCTTCTCCCAAGTCTTTCATGCAGAACTCGGTCGAAGCCCACACTTTCACCATTGGGAGCATACCGATATCATGTCATGTTCAAAGGACGTCATCCAACTAGTATATGAGGAATGATATCTAACTCCCACTGCTTTTCTTGTCGACGCAAGGATCTTCGTTCCTTATGAATCCGTAGTTTTTACTTCATCAGAACCGAAGGTTCCAGATTTTTAGGCTCGTATTAATTTGCACACATTATGAGCATCTCCTTGTGATGTAAAAACGTTGGGCTGTTCCACATATATTCCCTCCTTGAGATATTTGTTTAGGAACTAGGTTTTCACATCCGTCTGCTAGACCTCACGCTTATAGTGTGCTGCTATCGCAAGCATCGTTATAATCTATTTCATCGTTGCACCTGGTGAAAGGTTTTCCTCACAGTCAATGCCCTAAGTTTTATTGAAACCTTTTGCTACGAGCCCAGCTCCGTACGTCTCAACCAGTTTTTTTGTGCTTCATTTTGTCTTGCATAGCCTTAAGCCATCTAAATATGTTCCATCATTGCCTGGTCAAAGGTAGTGGGATCGTCTTCGACGATCCCTTTCATCGCAGCAACTTCGTGCTCGATGTAGACCATCTTGTATCTCTCTGGCTGGCGAGATACTCTACCTGACCTGCGCAACTCAGGTTGCGTCTCGGACTTCTCTAATGTGTCACCCGACACTGGAGTCTGTGAAAGCTCTTCTGACGACTCTCCAAGAGTTATTTCGCGACCCGCTTCACCTTCTCGAACGAACTCTTCTTCGAGAAAGTGAGCCTGAAGGGCTACAACGATTCTCTGATTGTCGTGGAAGTAAAACCGGTATCCCATGGAATCCTCAGGATACCTGACAAAACGTCATTTCCCAACCTTCAATTCTAGTTTTTCTGACTTGAGCTTTTCACGAATGCGGGGCAACCCCAAATTTTAATGTGATTCAAGCACGGCTTTCGTCCTGTCCATATCTGATACGGAATACGATCGACAGACTTTGTCGGACATCTATTTAGAATGTGTGCCGCTGTCAACAGGGCGTAACCCCATAACGATATGGGCAGGTCTGTATAGTTCACCATATATCGAACCCTATCCAACATAGTTCGATTTCTACGTTTGGACACAGCGTTCAACTGCGGTGTTCCGGGTGGTGTCATCTGTGAAATAATCCCGTTCTTTTTCAACAACTCGTCAAACTCAAGGCTTATGTACTCGCTGCCTCGATCTGATCAAACGGCTTTAATGCGCTTTCAGTCTGATTTTTCACCAAAGCCTTCTACTCTTTGAACCATTCAAAAGTATCAGACTTGTGCGTCATGAGATACACCTTGCCGAAGCGAGAGTGATCATCAGTGAAGGTATCGAAATAATGAAAGTTACCGCGAGCCGCTACCCCGAATGTCCGCAAACATCCGTGTGGATCAAACCGAGAAGTTCTGCGGCTCTCATGAAAGTCCCTGTGAAGGCAACTTGGTCATCTTTCCAAGGATACAAGATTCGAAGTCGGATAGGGATCAGACCCAAGCGGCTTAATAACGCTGGTTTTCTCGAACTCAAGAACCTTCTGTTCTCCAGCGTGACCAAGTCGAAGATGCCACAGCGGTCCCGCGTTCGACTCCAATTCGTTTGTTGGTGATTGTATTCACAGTTTTTATTTTATCTCCGACATTTAGATAATATAATCCATTCAGTATACCCACACTTCCGACACAATTATTTCCAAAATAAATATGCAAATATTATTACTAAAACGGTACTCGTAACCGTTTACGCTCAAAACGGGAATAGAAACAATATTCTTAACCCCTGGGAAAAACGAAACAATCGAAAAGCAGTAAACTATGTCTAGTAGATAAAACGAGAGTTCTTGATCCAATGTTGGTCGCCGTCACACTATGTCCGCTTCCTACGTTGATCATGACCTCTCGGTCCGCCAGCTTCCTACTTCGTTCGACCCTGGTTCGAAACACAGATGTGAGCACTAGCTCCCGAGTTTAAGATCCACGAAGCGAAATATACCATCATAGAACAGTTAGTTTCTAAAACATGAAGTTCTTTACCTGAGGCAGCTAGCTTCGGGTAATCGCGCTTCCAATGGCCAAGCTCATTGCAGTGAAGGCATTTGTTCGTCGGCTGGCGCCTTTAAACACGTCTTCTTGGCATTGCCTTTCGAAATTCGTCCTTTGGGCTTAGTGGGCTTGTCCGACTTTTTCTTCCTACTAGACCCTCGAGCCTTAGAATTCGCGACAAAAACAACTTCCTTTCCTTTCACCTTCTTCATCTGAGTCTGCGCCACCGACAACTGGTTCATCAACCTAGTCAATGTCATTGTTAGGACCCCAGATATCCAACCTAGATCGAATATACGAAGAACGGATTGCAAATCTAACGAATTAGAAAGCTAAGATCGAGATTTACCAATTAAGCTTTGGAGAGAAATGACTTGGAGCTCAAGCAAGGATTTGGCGGTAATTTCTCTCTAAAATTCCAATTTGTATTCCGATAATTTTCCCTTGTTACGACGTACTCCTTATTCTCTAAGGAATTCACTTATATATACCATCTATCATGTTATATTTACATCAAGTTGAACTTCGAACTTGTTTTTCCTTTTCTAAATCTTCGAGGGTAAGCTTCTGAGAAGTGGTTGGAGGATCTTCTTGAAATGCATCCACTTCATATACCTGAAAATCATTAAATGACTCCCCCGAGGAATTAGTCGTTTATGCTTTTCCCCAATAAATGAGAGTAGTGAGTCAAGAGTAACCTTTAGAGTTAAATGTAGAAATGAATTACAAAAGAGAAAATTACTCCCCCTTAAGTGCATATTACCACTAGGGTTGCAAATGAACCGAATATTTTCGGTTCGGTTCGAGATTCGATTCGAAATTTAAGATTCGAATTTGAAATAAATGAATACGAATACCAATACAAATACTTTTTATGATTCGAATAATTTCGAATACGAATAAGAATATGTCTGTATTCGATTCGAAAAATTAACGAATATTCGATTCGTTTAATGTAATATATATTTAAATAATATATATTATATATATACTTGTAAACCGAAATAAAATATTAGACCCAAATTATTTATTTGTTTTGACCCATAAAAGGAAATAAAGCAAACCCTTCATCTATTTAACTCACGCTCCAAGTGTAAAAATAAAAAGCAAATACGAACATTGAGTTGTTTCTTAGATTTTGTAATTTTTCGGAATTATTTTGTAATTCTAACAGGTTTTATGGGGAAAAAATTGAAATTTTCTTTCGAATATTCGAATATTCGCGAATATATTCGAATACCTTATCGAATCGAATCGAATCGATTTTTAGGATTCGAATACGAATCGAATCGAATACGAATACTTGGAAAAATTAACGAATACAAATTGAATATTACGATATTCGATTCGATTCGGTTCGTTTGCAACCCTAATTACCACCCCTTAGATAATGCTCAGCGAAATTTATTAAAGGAGTAATATTCAAAATAATAGAGTAATATTTTTCTTTCTCCCCCATAATTAATGTTTTCACACCCTAAGCATCTTGACCCCCCCTCAAAATGTGCGCATATAGTGTTAACAATTTCGGAAAGATATACATATTCACCAAGATATGCATATGAGAATGTAACACATATGACGCAACGAGAAAAAATGCATATAATCAGCATATATGCATGAACCATATAAGCATGCATACGAAAATTTGTGTAACCATATAAGTAAGAAATATTTCGCTTTTAAACAAGTCTGTGCCAATGCATGGGCAAATGCATTCGAAAATGTGCAAAAATTTTCATGTATAAGAAAAATGCGAGTAAATTAAATGCAAAAATACAAGAAAAAATGCATGAAAAATATGCAAAGAAAAATAACGTCATGTCACTTTGATCGTTTTCACGCAATATTTCACATGACACATAGATAATAGTTTGCCGTCAAGTCATGTCGTCAAACTAAAGTCTTAAGTTCATAGAGTGATCAATTTCGACAACTCTCACGAGGTTCGCTCTAGCGCTCAATTATTTTTATCATGGGATTTATATACTAGATATATCAGTCAAGCAAAATTATATTAATTAACCTGCTATCAAGGCGTTTTTAATCATTTCACCTAGCGAGAGACCGTCGATTCGGAATCAAAGGGACTTTTGAGGGTTTAGTATTATGGCTCTGACTTAGAAGGGAATAAACATATTTAGGAACCGTTGGTTAAAGATCTTACTCCTTCGTCGTCCTTTTCACCGGCATTTTGTAATTTGATTTTTCTTTTTCATCCTTTAATATTTTTTTTTCGTATTTTTCTACACTTGCTCAAGCTGAAGCTCCGTTTCTCTACGAGGCTGAGAGATTATCTAAGGCGAAGTTCTTCTTGTTGGATCTCGGGCCGATACCGTGCTCCTCTTCTTTTAATCCCTAGAGATGTTTCAAAAATTATCGATTTGGAGAAGTTCACAGTTATGGAATTCGAACCCACGGCCGTGCTCCTCTTCTCATTATCTCGAAGACGGATTATCATTGGAGAAGTTCACTTCGCGGTGCTCCTCTTTCCAGCCGTTCTGACGAGTGTACGAGATTATCGAATGAGAAGTTCACTGCAAGATCCATGCCCCTCTTCTTACGATTTCTGAACAATTTCAATAATTGGGAGGCATGTTCTTTTGGACTGCTTTGTGTGCGTTGAACATTCCTCGTGTGCGTTTTCCACCTCCTTTTGTCATCATTTTCTTCTTATTCTTTCGTCGCCTTTTTCTCTCCCTCCGTTTCTCGTTTATGCAACCCTCCGAAATTACTGAATTACGGTTGAAGGCTTGATCGGGATACAAATGAAGGGAAGGATATCGGAGAAGGCTCAAAAGGGATGACCAGAGGAATAATTCAAGGATGATATTTTGATTTTGGCCAAGTGAGGAATTTCTCACGTGCCCTAATCATTTTCCTAACAATCTAAACCAAGACGAGTATGAGGCCAAGTAATACAAGTTAAGACAAGCATTTCATGTGTGACTCGCTCAAGGATAAATTCCCGAAAAAATAAAAAGGCTCAAAATCTCACATATATGATGTGACTTTGTGTCTAGTGGAACAAACTAGTGACCTTTCGACAAAAGAATGCGACTAGACAGAAAATATTAAGGAAATAACCAATCATATATCAAGGAAAGATTTTTGTGAACAAATCAAAGTAGATCGAGTAATCGTCATTCCCCATTTTTTCGTTGTTTTTGTTTTTGTTTAATTTTGTTTAAATGCATAAAAATTTTTTTTTTGTGTTTTTATTTTCTAATTTTGTTATTTATTTTTATTTTTCATTGTAGTTAATTTCTTGTATATATTTTTTTGTTGAAATGACAATGAGAAAAAAATAAAACCATTGCAAGAAAAAAAACATGAACATGATAAAAGAAATAAATAAATGCATGAATTTTTATTATTTTTATTATTATTTATTAATTTAAAAAAATGAAGATGCATGAGAATAAAAAGAGAAAAGAAAATGCATGAAGATATTTTATAATTGTTTTTATAGGTATATGCGTAAAATGCGTAAAACAATTTGGCATTTAACATTTCAGCTCAGATGCATAATGTACCAAAAAGTGATCCCTAGAAAATTAATAGTGACTCATCCAAAAAATTTAGCCCTTAAAAGAAATGTGTAAGGAATTTCGCCACTGAGTTTGTCGCTTAGGTAGGGAAAATATATCAAAATTTTCAGAAATCAGATGAATTTGAGAAAGAACATAAATCACAATTTCTTCACAAATCCAAACGAATATAGCATATCAGTCTACCAAAGTACGGGTAATCGATCGAAATCATGAAATTGACAAGAACAAACAATCGATTTAGCATAGTCAACGCAAAGTTAGTCGAATTTTCGAAAAATCAGAATGAATACGCGAAAAACACAATTTATCAGTTCATCAACATTCGGTCAAATTTACGTTTCGATAAATCAAAATTCAGCTCAGACATGTATAAGACAATCGATGAAGCCTAAAAACAGCAAATCATATCAAATTTTGAAGAATCAGACCTAATCCATCGATGGACAGTTGCATAAAATGAAAAGCAGTTTCGAAAATTCAATCTGAAATCCAAATCCTAACACGCTCAGCTCTGATACCAATTGTTAGGACCCCAGATATCCAACCTAGATCGAATATACAAAGAATGGATTGTAAATCTAACAAATTTGAAAGCTAAAGATCGAGATTTACCAACTAAGCTTTGGGGAGAAATGAATTGAAGCCCAAACAAGGGTTTGGCGCTAATTTCTCTCTAAAATTCCAATTTTCGTATTTCGATAATTTCCCTTGTTACAACGCACTCCTTATTCTCTAAGGAGTTCACTTATTTATACCATCTATCATGGTATATTTGCATAAGTAGCCCTATAATAGTGCTAATTACAATTCAGCCCAAGACTACTTATTTGCATAGAAAGACACGATAACTATATTATACAATAAAATAGTTCCAACAGTCATCTCGGCCTTATTCAGATTAAAGTTCACAATGCACTAATTGAAGGAAGGTGGGAGCGACTGAAGTATGTGATCGTTCTCGAGCTCATTATCCATGATCAAGTCAAGTGCCTCGAGTCTTTCGATCCAATCGATCATCTTGAGCACATGCTCTCCGACGTCACTACCCTCAGTCATTTTGCAGTGAAATAGTTGCTCCTTAAGGGATAGCGAGCACTCCTGGAATGTTCGCCATCCTTCAACTGAAGCAAAATGGCGCCCATTTCCATTTCCGAGTGAGTGCGCTGCAACTCATTGCTCATGGAAAGAAGTATATAGCCATTGCTTGACCTTTGGCTCGTCTATCTGCCACTTGGCATACGAAGCTCAGTCCTCGTCACTCGCATCAGCCCCTGGGACTTGCGGTACGGGGAGTCGAGGACATACGTTAGCGACTCCATACCTAGGACTATCCTCAGGTTGCAGAGCCAGTCCACGTAGTATGGTCCAGCCAAACAGTTTCTCTCAAGCAGCATAGTAATAATGTTCGTCATTGCAGTAAATAGAAAGAAATGAAAAGATGCAGAAAATAAAGATCTAATTAGGTTTATCTTATCATTCATCAAGCGCAAACAAGCACTTTTCGTTTCACTTTACTCCCACTATTTTTCTCGAAAAACTATCCTCCTGAGAAGAGTTCGGAAACCTCGTTGAAAGTTTCATAGTGGAGTTGATGCCCCTAACTTGAGTAGACTCACCTCAGCCTTTAACGCAATATTTGGCTCATCTAACCTCATCGAAGTAACGTCAAACGTGAATTTATTTAATAAGAGTTTCAACTATCTTTGTCTCAATCATTGACCCTCACGGCTAACCCTGCTTATTGGGCATAACTGCCTAAGTGTGACCTATCAACTTATTCTCAAATCGCACAGAATTTACCGCCCCTTGCTGCCATACGCTTCGTGGGGCGGACTGTTATGACGAGCGGCATCCAAGATGTACCCGAGATGCTAACACTGGGGCGGGATACACAACGCCAACTTACTCGGAACAAATCGCAAACTACCCAATGCTAGACATCTCGAGCATGATAGAAGACATGAATCCAATTCCTTTACCCACTTAGTATTTATCAAACAGGATAATAAACCATCTCACATAAGAGCACATAAAACATGCATATCATTTCAAAAACCAACACGCACGTAGGTATTAAATTAACCCTAAGAAAATAAATCATAAGACAACACAAGAAGTCTATTAGTCTATCCCTATTACATGCGTCTTCAAAAGACTTCGGGTCGTCGCACGGGTCTTGAAGTCGTCAAACGTCCTTCATCACTCTAACAGCCTCAAAGTCACTGAACGTCCACCACCTCGTCACCATCGGGGGTCACCATCCATCAAATGGGTCCTCGTGTTCGCATTTTAGTTTAATCTAATAAAACGGTAAATTACAACACGGGGGGATCATAAGTCCCAAACAACCCGTATAAAACAAACACAACCCGGGGGGACGAACCCTTAACAAATGACACGGAAACCACGGAAACCAAATTACTAAACCCGCAAGTACACCTTAAATCATATTCATAATGAGCATGTTGACAATTACACATTTTAAAAAGAAACGAAAATTGGACCTCAAACGGATCAAGCCCATTAAAAGGATCGTTAAGGCTTTGAGCGCGAAGCCCTAAGGCAGCTGCCGCGATTCAAATCGCCCAGCCTTCAAGACACGTTGGAGAGCCACGACGAAGAAGGCCGCCGGCACGGAGTCCCGGCCGGAGCCGGGACCGCAGCCGCCGGCGACGACACGCCGCGCAATGCGCGCTTGTTCATCTCGCGGCAGCTCCTTCATTGCCTCAGTCCCTCCGTGCTGGAGTCACAGCCTCACTGGGAGAGATCTCCGTCGCAGCGTTCCAGCTGTCTTTCGCATTGCACCATCGCAGTCCGCGGCCAAAGCCTCGGACGGTCTCTGCCGTGGGGCCGCACCTTGCGGCGGCGCTGCCTCGGGCCGGTGCCGAAGCCACCACGGCTGGCGTCGGCGGGGCGAATTAGGCCTGCTCGAAGTAGCCCGATCCCGCGGGTGCCAGGTAACGCCTTCTGCGGGTCCCGGTCCAGTTTGTGGTTCCTCATCGATTCGTACCGCACGAGTTGGTGACCGTGGGTTGGCAAACAACACACTATCAGCCCCACGCCAGTCAAACCGCGTTGGCTTTCGATCGTCTCCCACGCGTCTTGTTTCAATTTAAACACGTTATGATTCCGATCACGAGCGCCCACTCTGATACCACTGTTGGGTTACCCGGTGTGTCCCCGAGACGCTACATCGTCGGATACGGTGCGGAACAAAAAATTTTCGGATTTCCCAATTGCCTTCACAGCTCGGATCAGAATAGTAACACATTGACAAATAATAGGACGGGTCAAACCCGTAGAGAATTACCAGTTGAAGCGAGTGGCAACTCCTCGTCCTTTTCTTCAAGACTACGACAATGCTGGTGGAAGGCACTAGATTGTCACCCCGACCTCGCAGTGTACCAAGGAATCAATTCTCTAAAGATGGCTAGAGAGAACTGAATCGTCGCTTAGGAGATGTGCGCGTTTCGGTGTGTGTTTGTGCCTTGTGTGATTTTCGAAAATAACCCTTTTCTAATGGTATGGAGCACGAAATTTAGCCTATTTTAAGGCTCGGATTTCGAATTCCAAGTCCTTAAAGTGTGAGAGTTTTTTGCCACGTTTATCTCTCCCTTTTTGAATTCCAAATTCGAATTAAGAAAACGTACTAAAAACATAACTAACTTAGACATTTGAATCAAATAAAATATCTTTAAATATGGAATCAAATTTCAAATTTTATACTATATAAATTTCGACGTTTCTAATCCAATTAAATAATATTCCGAATATTTTTATTTCCAATTTATTTATATCAAATATGCAAATTCCGAAAATACCTTGAAAGGCATATTTTGAAATTAGCTTAAGGTGAAATCCAATTTTAGCCTCAATCCTATTAAGCACTTTGCCAAACCCAAGTCTTAAAGTTAGTTTCATACGAAATCCGACTTCGGTCCATTAAACGGCCTTAGGCCCACTAAGGCGCGACCCAATGGCCCAAGGCCCGTTAAGGCCCAAAACACTTTCTCTCCTTATCAGTACACGTTGATGATCCTTTTTAAGCCCGACTCTCTAGGTTCGACTCAAATCGGCATGGGAGAAATCCAAGAGTCCGGTACTTACCTAGCCAATCCCGAAGTACCGGACCGTAATCTGATTCGAGTGCGAATTTCTACCTAGTCTTTATTCCAGAAACTCACTATAGATTATAGTACTACATATAAACTCTAAAGCTGTGTCCCAATCGAGTGAGAGCCATGGTCCATGTCAAACTCACTGAACTCGATTCTATGATTAAACGGAAACGATGCAAATTACCAAACTACCCTCCATGTCTAACATGATTTAGTTCAATACATTTGCCAAGGATTTCGTAATTTCACGTCGCTGTCGACGTAGGTCACTTGTCTCGATTACTTACGAGAATGAGAGTTCATACTTGGCGGTCTGAGCCCGGCATCACAAATCGTCATCAAGACTGCATCTGACCCGCTGACCCATGCAACAACAAATCGGGTCGAGGGGAACCAGTAACAGTCGAAACTTCGAAGTCAACTCCGTCAAAGCCCTTTTCGGTCTAAGGTTCACCCAGACTACGATAGTGTTGTCGTCGGTCATTGACACTCCTTGAGTAATAAGCTGTGTTCGACCGTATGACCCTTGAGTCAGTGTCCATGAAACGATTCGATCCCTTGATTGGATTCGTATAACAAGTCATGAGCTCCGGTTCCAAGCGAGATATCGGCACACGACAGGTCACGACAAATAAGCCGTAATCGGTTATCCAGCACCCAACCGGAGCATAAGGCTTACGGACTTCTATTGTTCGAGATTAAGAGTCCACTAGTGCCTTCCTCTCTCATGCCCATTGAGGACGGTGACTCAACTCGACACATTTGGATTTGTTTATTTATTGCTTTATCGGAAGCTAAGTAAAGAACTCATATATCCAATAAACGAACAACGTCTTTATTAAACACACGAAAATATCATATTACTTAAGAAGTCGAGTGATAATAAGCTTACCCTATACAATCTAATCCTCGTATAGCATTCGATGACATATTCCTAGCAAAGGGAAGACTTGGACCAATTTGTTAGATCGAGACGATTCAGAAATAAGATTTTCTTACTAACTTTGAAGATAATTAGCAGAAACAAGGCAATAGGTCTATTCTGATAGCTCTCACAAGAACAAACTTACCTCACCCACTCTTTTTTATGCATGCTCAAGACACATATCGAGGTCCCTTTATATAATAATAAAAGCTAATCTAAACTTATCCCACTTGTCAACAACATATCTATACTACGGCCTGCTTGATATGATACGCCGTAATTCTTGAAGATAAGATTAGATGTTGTCTGTTGACTTATCTTCCAATCAATTTAGCCCAAACCGCCTCAGCCCACTTTGGTATACTTTAATGGGGCTTAATCTTTCGGGTGAACCTTGGTCGTAACATTACCTCCCTCTTCGAAATGAGTCTTGTCCTCAAGGCGAAAGCTCGGAAATTGGCATTGTAGTTCATCCGCAGCCATCCATGTGGCATCGTCTTCTTCTTGACCTGACCCTTTCACCAAAAATTGTCACTCGTGACCTTTTTCTGTAGTCACAGACCGCTCCTCTAATACCTGCTCGGGCTCCTCATGCTGATTAGCTGCTCCTTGGAGAAAGTGTTGCTGTCCGTTCCATTCGAACCTCATCTCAGACGTCGCCCAATTAGTTTTCACCTCCCCTAACCGTCTCAGCCAATCGACACCAAGTATGATGTCTACGCCCCCCAATTCGAAGGCAAAAAAGTTTGTTGTGATAGAGCATGTCCCAAGTTGAAGAGTGAGTGATCTATATTCCCCTTCTGTCTCTGATTGTCTCCCATCTCCTAATCGGACCTTGAATTTTTGGTCAGGGGTGCGCGAAAGTGATAGGTGGTTGGCCATTAAAACCGAGATGAAGTTGTGACTTGCACCGCTATCAATCATAACCACCATCTTTTCTCCAAGAATGTGACCACGAAGTTTAAGGGTTTGAGGTCCCAATTGCAAAGAAGGGTAAATCGAGCATGGTGAGACAACCGGCGGGGCTCTTTGAAAGTGTGGCGTCTACCCCTTGACTTGGTTCAGTATCGCCCAAATCCTCGATCTCGTCATATGTTAACTGATCTTCTTCCCCTCTGATGAGCATCCGTAACTCCTTATTTGGGCAGATATATCCGCGAACGTAAGGTTGAATAACAAGAAGAATTATCTGAGAAAGGTCTTGCGACGTTTCAATAAGATTGTAAGCCAATTTCTACCCCACATCTTGTTATTTTCAAATTATCCTCAAGTATGAGTCCTAGCAGTGAAGAAGGGAGGATGGAGATGTCTCGAGGACCGTATGCATCAGCGGTGGGAAGTCTTATGTTCTCGATGATTTGTACACAACCAGACATTGCACATGCAGTGGGAGTAGTGTGTGTACATGGCGAATCCGGGAAAAGAGCATTGGAACACAAGGAAGAGGATCCTACGATATATCAGAGGAACCTCAGATGTTGCATATGTTACGGGGAGCAGACTTTACTGTCAGAGGGCAATCAACAATGACAAGTTCATTTGGTGTCGTTCCTCGAATGGCCTAGCGGAAACGTAAGCAACATGAATGGTAATGGAGAAAGAATGATGTGAAGATCCGATTGATCCTAAATCAAATCTTCAAGTGGAAGATTATCGACGTAATTGGGTTTAAGGGGTAGCTACACATGGCTTTGAAAAGTCATAGAAAGGAGAAAGAAGAAAAGGTTGGCGATGCATTCGTTTATTGTGTGCTATTACTTTTATATTGTTCACATGATCAATCAAGGCCTATAAATAGGCTACGAACGTTCAGTGAAAAATAGCATCCCACAGAAAAAATCCAAACAGACAGAGAGAGGAGAGAAAATAGAGGGAAAAATAATAGAGAGTTTGTTGGGTATTTTCTCCGACTATAAAGAGAGATATTGAGGGTTTTTTCCTTTATAGTACGAGAGGTTGTAACTTCTATATTCCCCTATAGTGAATTCTTCTTCATTGCCCGTGGTTTTTACCCCGATTGGTCTGGGGTTTTCCACGTTAAATCTCGGTGTCCACATTTTATCTTTAATTGCTCAAATATTAGATGCGGTACTCGACCGAGTCCGCTGCCATCGGGAAGAGAAAATTGTTCTCTTTGAGAATGTTTGAATCTACTTCGGTGACGGAGCATCTCAACGTCTTGAATACTTTATTTTCCCAGCTAACGCCGTTGGGGTATAAAACAGAGGATAAAGAACGTGCAGAAATTCTACTTCAAAGTCTGCCTGATTCGTATGATCAACTCATCATCAACTTGACGAACAACGCAAACGATCCGATCTTCAATAATATCGCAGCTGCTATTCTTGAAGAAGAAAATCGGGAAAAAAACAAGGAGGACCAGCAAGCAGGCTCTCAACAGGTCGAAGCTTTGACGGTGATGAGAGGGAGATTAACGAAACATGGTTCAAGTGGGAGTCACACTCAAGGCAGGGAAAATCAAGAAGTAGGAGGAATGTTATGAAATGCTACCACTGTGCAAAGAATGGTCACTTGAAGAAGGATTATTGGAACCTGAAAAATTCCAATCCTCAAGGAAATCTGGAAAAGGCGTCAGGTGCAGACGTATTGTGTCGCGAAGCAGCTATCTCAACGGAGAGCAGGAAGGCGTATGATGATATATGGCTTCTTGACTCTAGCTCAAGTATCATATGACCTCTCGAAGAGACTGGTTCAACTACTACGAACCTATCTTAGGAGGATCTGTGTACAGTTGCGAAGATAATACCTCAAAGATCGTAGGCGTTGGAACCGTGAGGTTGAAGTTGCACGACGGTACAGTTTGCACTATTCAAGGAGTGCGACACGTGGAAGGTCTAAAGAAACACTTATTGTTTGTGGGACAGCTAGATGATCTTGGCTCTGAAATCAAAGTTCAGGGAGGAATAATAAAAATATTCCGAGGAGCACTTCTAGTCATGAAAGGTGAAATGGTTGCTGCAAATTTGTATATGCTGTTGGGAGAGACGTTGCAAGAAGGGGAAGCGTCTGTAGCTTCGGGAAATTCAATCGAACTATCTACTATGTTGTGGCATCAAAAGCTCGGGCATATGTCGGAACAAGGTATGAAAATTCTTGCGAGCCAAAATCTACTTCGGAATCTCACGAAGGTGTTACCACCATTCTGTGAGCATTGGGTAGCAAACAAACAGCATCGACTACAATTCAACACATTAAATTCTAGAAGCAACGATGTTCTAGAATTGCTTCACTCTGATGTATGGTAGTCATCGGTACATCCCGAGGAGGAGGGAAGTACTTCGTGTCGTTCATCGACGATTACTCCCAGAGATATTGGGTGTACATCATCAACAGCAACGGAGATGTGTTTGCAACTTTCAAGAATTTCAAGGCTCGGGTCGAACTTGATACAGGAAAAAGATCAAGTGCTTGAGGACGGATAATGGAGGAGAATATACTGGCAGAGAATTTGATAGCTTTTGCAAGAGGGAAGGCATCAAAAGGCACTTCACTACGGCGTATACTCCACAACAAAATGGAGCGGCGGAGCGGATGCACATGACTCTGTTGGAGAGAACAAGAGCCATGTTAGGAGCTGCAGGTCTGGATAAATCATACTGGGCATAAGCAGTCAACACCGCCTGCTACGTGATCAATCGATCGCCTTCAACGGGAATTGATCAGAAGACGCCGATGGAGATATGGACCCGAAATCCAGCGGATTATTCCAAACTCCATGTATTCAGAAGTCCTGTGTACGTGATGTACAACGCCCAAAAAACTACAAAGCTGGATTCGAAATCCAAAAAGTATTTGTTCTTGGGGTATGCTGATGGTGTGAAGGGGTATCGCCTGTGGGATCTCACTGCCCACAAGGTTGTCATCAACAGGGAAGTTATCTTCTTAGAAGATAAACTAATCGGAGGAAATGATAGCACTACAAAGGAAAGCCCAGAAACTATGACGATTCAGGTGAAATGGAAGTCTGTCGAACAAGATTCTTCTGAAGCAGCACCGGAGCACGAGGAAGGGCCAAACGAATCGTCAGAGCCAGAACTTACAAGGGGCACACGCAAAAGAGCCGCACCATCCTGGCATGAAGATTACGATATGGACAGCAACGTTGCATATTGTCTTCTAACTGATGACGGAGAGCCATCAACTCTTCAAGAAGCACTGAACAGTTCAGATGCAGATCAGTGGTTGGCAGCAATGCAAGAAGAAATTGAAGCTCTACGAAAAAATAAGAATTGGGAGCTGGTGCCACTACCGACTGGCAGAAAGGCAATCGACAATAAATGGGTCTTCAAGATCAAGCAGAACAGCGATGATCAAGTAGAGCGCTTTCGTGCATGACTAGTGGTTAAAGGTTACGCTCATAAAGAATGCATTGACTTCAATGAGATATTGTCACTGGTGGTTCGACTGACGACTGTTCGGGTACTCCTGGCGATGTGTGTTACATTTGACCTACATCTAGAGTAACTAGATGTGAAAACGGCTTTTCTTCATGGAGATCCTGAAGAAGAGATTTATATGCTCCAGCCGAAAGGTTTTGAAGACAAAGAAAAGTGGAACTTGGTTTGCAGGTTGAACAAATCTCTATACGGTCTCAAACAGGCGCCGAGGTGTTTGTATAAAAGATTTGATTCCTTCATCATGAGCCTTGGATACAACAGATTGAATGCAGACCATTGTGCATATTTCAAGAGGTTTGGTGAAAATGATTTGATCATATTACTGTTATATGTTGACGACATGTTTAGGGGTGGTTCGGTACGGTATACCGTACCAAAGCTGTGATACCGTATACCATACCGAAATTTCGGTATCCAAAAAAATCATACCAATATCATACCAAAATTTCGGTATACCTTAAATTTTGATACGGTATCATGCCGAAATTTCGGTATGGTATCGGTATCATACCTTCTATACCATCCACACGGAGGGTTTTTTACCATGCATGTCTCATAACTCGTTAATTCGTTGTGTTGGAATTTTTAATCAATTCAAACTCCTTAGGCCGCAATAAGATAGATTATTAATACCAAATCTTTCAAAATAAAAAGATTTTTTAACCTTAAATAATTTACATATTTTAGCTAGTCTCCTTAGTAAGACAAAAAACATTACATAACCACAAAAGACAACGTTAGATACAGATTAATTAGAACGAAACGGCTATATTTAAAAAATTAGTGATTAACAAAAAGTAATTGCATTGCATCTTCACGCTTTCAAATCATGAAAAAAAAGGCAAAAACTAAACGTTACATGAGTTATATAAGTAAAATTTGGTGGGCCTAATATTAGAAAGTTGTGTAATTTATTGGCTAAATAAGTTTGAGAAGATCCTTAATTTTTTATTTTATATTTTTTGAAATAATATAATATATATAGGTGTGTATACATATATATTTATAAAATATATTAAAAAAATTTAGAATTTCAGTATTCGGTATAATCGGTATACCTATTTAAAAACTTTCATACCATTACCGTACCGAAAATTTTCGGTACGGTATCATACCTTACCAAAAACTTCGGTATACCAAAAGTTTCGATATTTTCAATACGATTCGATACGATAAGGACGGTATTTCGGTATTTTTCCCCAGCCCTAGACATGTTGGTAGCAGGCCCCAACAAAGATCGTGTTGAAGAACTCAAGGCACAGTTGGCTAGGGAATTTGAAATGAAGGACTTGGGACCAGCAAACAAGATTCTCTGGATGCAAATTTACCGAGACTGAAAATAATAGGAAGATTTGGCTTTTGCAGAAGAATTATCTGAGGAAGGTCTTGCGACGATTCAATATGCAAATTTGTACACGACCAGACATTGCACATGCAGTGGGAGTAGTAAGTCGGTACATGGCGAATCCGGGCAAAGAACATTGGAGCGTGGTGAAGAGGATCATACGATATGTTAGAGGAACCTCAGATGTTGCATTATGTTACGAAGGAGCAGACTTTACTGTCAGAGGGTACGTTGACTCTGATTATGCAGGTGATCTTGACAAGAGCAAATCTACCACGGGTTATGTGTTCACTCTTACTGGCGGAGCCGTAAGCTGGGTATCGAAACTTCGGTCCATTGTTGCGAAGTCAACAACTGAAGCAGAACATGTTGCAGCTATACGGGCAAGTAAAGAGGCTGTTTGGTTGAAAATGATCATGGAGGAACTCGGGCACGAACAGGAGAATATTCCTCTGTTTTGGGACAGTCAGAGTGCCTTGCATCTTGCAAGGAATCCAGCTTTTCATTCCAGGTCAAAGAACATATGAGTCTAGTATCACTTCGTTTGTGAGAAAGTGGAAGAGGGCACGGTAGACATATTGAAGATTTATACGAAAGACAACCTATCAGATTTCTTGACGAAGGCGGTCAACACTGACAAGTCCGTTTGGTGTCGTTCCTCGAGTGGCCTAGCGGAGACGTAAGCAACATGAATGGCAAGGGAGAAAGAATGGGGTGAAGATCCGATTGATCCTCAATCAAATCGTCAATTGGGAGATTGTCGACATAATAAAATAAACCCACATGGAGATTTGAATAGTCAAAATATGAGGATGCAAACGTGTATTTTAAAAAGGTGTGCTACAGACTTTTTTATTGGTTCACATGGCATGTACACACATGCATCTGAGCCTATAAATACGAGGGCTCTCAGGCAGTGTAATTGCATCCCACGGACAGGAAAAATAGAGGGATCAGGGTGAGAGAAAAAAGAGAGAGAGAAAATAATAGAGAGTGTCGGTATTTTCTCCGACTATAATGAGAGAGTTTGAGGGTTTTTCTCCTTTATAGATTGAGAGGTTGTAACTCCTATATTTTCCTCTATAGTGGATTCTTCTTCCTTTCCTTGCCTATGGTTTTTACCCCGATTTGTTTGGGGGTTTTCCACGTTAAATCTCGGTGTCCACTTTTATCTTTAATTGTTCAAATATTAGCCGGGTGTTATTCGACCGGGTCCGCTGCCATGCCAACAGACTCGTGAGAAGTAAAATGAAGACTGGGAGTGAGATGTTCTCGATAATACTTCGCGTAAAACATTTTAGACCTGTTTATATCATTGTTCGCTTCAATTTTGCAAATCTAACGACTCTTTTTAGATAAAACAAATATGATGAATATGTTTAAATAAAAAATAAAAAATTACAAGTGCGGGATCTCCGGTTGCGGGAGAAATTTCTCTCCCTTGTCTATGTTTTTTATTCCTCTAATTACTTGGTCAAAGTTAAGGACCAAAATAATTTCTTGGCGTTCAATTAATGCATGTTGAACTTGTTAAGGGTTGACGAGATCATATATTTTGTAAATGGCATCCAACATGGTGCCATGATAAATCAATTGATCTCCATTTTAGTTCAACCGTGCGTAAAGCAATACAACCGTTTGCTTAGAGGATGGATTTAGACTACTTTTCGTTGTGTTTAGATAATTAGGATATAAAAATGGATTTAGATTATATTAGTTTTGTCGGTTTAGATAATGGGGATATGATTTTTGGATTCATGCTTTTAACTACAGATGAGTGATGGTGTTAGATTATCCAGTTACAATCTTATTCTTATTTTGAACTTAAAAAAATTATAAATAAAGGATAAATTTGTTCAAAACAAATGGGGATATATAAGTTAAGCGACTGAGAGTGTGTTTGGTTGGGATTATTAAGGGGATTAGAGGGGATAGCATTAGTTAAAGAAGTGTTTGGTTGGAATCTTTATTTGAATGGAATATTTAAATAATACCCTCTTAATACCAAATCAGTCCACCACCATACCTTTATTTAATCCCAAGCTCATTGGATAATCCTCTATTTTAATATTTATTACGACTTAACCCTTTCTAGGAATCGGATCTTCAACCTAATTTTTTTTTCTTTTTATCTTCATCGACCCAACGATCAAGCCACCCACCAAACATCAATGTCCCAGAGATCATCATCCGGCAAGTATCACATCGTCGGCAAGGCGTCTCCATCAACATCAACTATCGGCGACCGTCCTAGCGACGAAAACGCCCACATCCCCAATTGCATTATTTAACCATTGATTAAGCTTGAAAGGTTTGCTTTTTCTTTTGTTTGAGAAAAAGTAGTATTAACCTCCAACGAAAACTTCGTACATCTCCACTTACCAGTACTCACCTCATTCTAAACTACAGTGTAGAAATAATCCAGCATAGATCGATAGATAGTAACTCTGCTCAATTTGATATTGTATCTACTGCAAAGCCAAATCCTATCGCATAACTCGCTTAATTTGGTGAAATACCATTTCCACTGAAGAAGACACCCCCGTATGCACCCGCTAGTTCCGTCCCTGCCATATGTAATATGAAAGGCCTGCCATATTCATCACCAAAACTTTGTTCTTCTTGCATTTACCCTTTCCCAGTTGTACCATCCACTTGTACCATTGCTGAAAAGTATGTGCAATTTGTACCCCCTCTAACCAACGTGAGATACGATCAAGCAGCGCTTTGCTATATGTGCATTCAAAGTACAAATGTTGTAAATTCTCCGCCGCCTCTTGACACAGCACACATGTATTCGAAAGACGGATTCCCCAGCACTATAGTCTTTCAAGTGTGTTTAACCGCTGATGCAAGACTAACCATAATATGAACGAATGTTTGGGAACATTTAAGCGATTCCATATGGCAGATTTTGGAGGAAAGCGGTCATGTATGCCCATTAGCCATTTGTACCCCGATGTTATGGTGTACCCTTTTGTGTTAGGAGTCCATGTCCCAGTTTCTAAGTCAACTCCTACTTTGAGAATGTTTTTCAGCTTAACAATCTTTTTCCAATACCAACTGCTCTCTCGCGGAGCTTCGTAATCCCACCAGACGTCATTCTTTATGTATATTTCATGGATCCATTTCACCCACAACACATCTTTCTTTTTTGCTAGCGCCCAGACCTGCTTCCCTATTGCAGCCATGTTCCATTTTTCTGCCATTTTATATTCAGTCCTCCCTCGGTTTTCGTCAAGCAGAATGTATTCCAACTGACTAAGGCTCGAGCTTTCCCTGCCGTATTTGTGCCCCAAAGATACTCTTTGCATTTTGTGTCGATAGCTCGCACCACAGTCTTTGGAAGGATGAATATCGATCCTCAATACCCATGGCATCGCTGAAGTCCCGGCAATAAAAGACTTAAAAGGGTTGGCACTGCTTGAAAATGGTTCAAACTGCCATGAGGCGCCCTACGGACACCTTACCTGCTCTGCAGAAGATCATGAGGACATCGGCGAAGCATAGACTGACACGTTTCATGCGTTCACATTGCGGGTGGTACCCAAATGTTGGATGATCAGCAGCCTGATTCAGTAGCCTCGTTAAGTATTCCATAACGAGGACAAAGAGCAGCGGCAAAAGTGGATCCCCTTGTCGTAGGCCTCTTTTTCCTTTGAAATGCCCTGCTATTCCGCCATTTAGTGAAATTTGATATTGTGCTGCCGAGAAGCAGAAGTCAGCCATCCGATGAAAATTCAACGTGTGTAGAAGGTCGACTAGAAACTGCCAATTAACCATATCATAAGCTTTCCGGAGATCAATCTTCATGAGGCATCTTCTAGACTGAATAGAATGTTATGGAGGATAGAGCGCCCTTGAACAAAAGCCCCCTGGTTCTCATTAACTAGTTTGAGCCGTGTCTTTTGATATGCATTTATATAGGGTCGTGCAACAAGAGATTGGTCGAAAATCTTGTGCAGAATTTGGGCATTCCACTTTAGGGACCAATGTGATGTTGTTGATTTGGTTAGTCATCCTCCCGTGCTCAAGAAATTCCTTTACTGCATCGATGACGTCCACTACCATAGCCATCGGGGCCCGAAGCCTTATTCTTATGTATTGCCAACAAAGCCCTCTTTATCTCTTCCGATTCTATCGGGCATACAAGATCCAATTGTTGATGTGTACTCAGGACTTTTCCCCTCATAACCGCTGACTGGCCCTTCTTGGGACCCTGCTCGACCAAGCTCCTCAAAATAGGACGTGATATGACTTCCAATTTCCCCAGGGTCAGTAATCATGGTACCATCATTTGTGCATATACTCCCAATTTTGTTCCTACTGTTTAATAGCTGAATGAAAGTATCTTGTGTTCTGATCCCCTTCATCAAGCCTGTTAGGATATGCGGAAATCCCCGATAATTATTTGCCCGAAAAATGACGATAATAAATAAATGAGACGAAAAATAAATTTGGACAGTGACACGAAATTTACGTGGTTCGGTCAGAATGACCTACGTCCACTGGCCGGAGGGTAGAACTTCTTTATTATGTGGAGATATTACAGACACGTACACTGACGTGGTACAAAACCAGTTACAACAATATAAGGAGTAGGCTACAGAAAATAATCAGAGGAGAGGAGAAGATCTATATGGATGTGGTGGTGTTTCTCCTTCTGCAAATGAGCCTATTTATAGGCTGAGTTCCCTCGATCGCTCCACATGTAAACACACGAAATCCAATTCAAACGTAGGCGCACGCATTCAACAAATAAGGCTGCCAATTCTTCTTTTCATTTACGGCACGTGGACTTTTCAAACCCACATGTGATTTTACTGTTACTTTGATGGCATCGAGGTCATCTTCACAAATCTCCACCTTGACCTTGATTTCAAAAATCACTCCACCTTAATTTAGAATACCTCTGTCTCCCTCCGACCTTAGCCCCTGGCGGGCTACTTCACCATTTCTGAAACACCAATCAAGTCCAAGCAATGCTTGAACTTGGAAACTGGAAGAGCCTTCATAAACAAATCCGCAGGATTATCCTTCGTGTTAATCTTCTTGATAAACACCTTGTTATCTGCAATGATATCACGAATAAAATGATACTTAACATCAATATGTTTAGTCCTTTCGTGATACATCTGATCCTTGGTCAAATGAATCGCACTTTGACTATCATAAATAGTAATAACTCCCTGATTCTGAGTTAATTCGCTGAATAACCCCTTTAACCATAATACTTCCTTGGTCGCATCAGTAACCGCCATGTATTCTGCTTCAGTAGTAGATAACGCCACTACATGTTGTAGAGTAGCTTTCTAGCTAACTGCACAACCTCCAATAGAAAATACATAACCAGTAAGAGATCGTCGTTTATCGAGATCACCTGCGTAGTATGAATCGACGAAGCCAACGAGAGTATCACTGTGCCAAACTCCAAACAAAAACTTAGACTACCCTTCAAGAATCTGAGAATCCACTTCACTGCTTGCCAGTGTTCTTTCCCTGGATTAGCCATATACCTGCTAACAACACTAACAGCCTGTGAAATATAAGGACGTGCACATACCATTGCATACATAATACTGCCGACGGCACTCGAGTAAGGAACTCGTGCCATGTACGCTTCTTCCTCATCTGATGATGGTGACTGAGTAGGCATAGCCTAAAATGGCTAGCAAGAGGAGTGCTGACTGGTTTGGCATCGTTCATGCCAAATCTCTCCAAAACCTTCTTGAGGTAACTTTCCTGGGTCAGGTGTAACTAACCAGCTCCTCTATCACGTCTAATCTCCATACCAAGAATCTTCTTAGCTGCTCCTAAATCCTTCATTTCAAATTCACCGTTCAATAAGGCCTTCAACTGGTGAATTTCTGCAAGATTCTTAGCCGCAATGAGCATGTCATCAACATATAACAATAGATAAATGAACGAAATGTCATTTAACTTCCGAAAGTAAATACAACTATCATACTTGCTCCTGGAGAAACCATGGCCAACATGAAAGAATCAAACCGTTTATACCACTGTCTTGGAGACTGCTTTAATCCATATAAGGATTTCTTCAACAAACAAACTTGGTCTTCCTTCCTTTCAACTATGAAGCCTTCAGGTTGCTTCATATAAATCTGTTCATCTAAATCGCCATGTAGGAACGCCGTCTTGACGTCAAACTGTTCTAACTCCAAATCATACATGGCAACGAATGCAAGTAATACACGAATAGAGCTATGTCTAACGACAGGTGAGAATACATCATTAAAATCAACACCTTGTACCTAACTATAGCCTTTCGCGACTACTCGTGCTTTATACCTTGCATCGTCAGAACCAGATAAACCTTCTTTCTTCTTGAAGACCCACTTACATCCAACTATTTTCTTTTTCTTTGGCGGCGGCACAAGAATCCAAGTACCATTCTTGTGAAGAGACTCCATTTGTTCATTCATCGCTACCAGCCACTTATCAGATTAACATCGCTAATTGCCTCCGAATAGGTAGAAGGTTCGCTGCCTCCACCTGTTTCTTGCGCCACTGATAAAGCGTACGAAACTAAATTTACGTACCGCTGTGGTAGTCGAATCTCTCGTCTCTCCTTATCTCTGGCTATAGAATATTCCTGCTCGGTACTTTCATCTTCAACAGGATCTGAATCAGGTTCTGGCTCATCCTCTTGATCTGTTGAACTCGTAGCAGGGTCATCTGAAGGATTTTTGTTGATATCGAGCTCCACCTCGTTCTGTACACTATCCTTCTTTTCTTCATTAGAAGAGTTAGTAGACTCATTTGAAGGATGCAACATAGAAGACTCGTCGAAAGTAACATCTCTGCTATTTATAAATTTGGGTGACTTGGGATCAGGATTATATAATCTATATCCTTTCACCCCTGAAGCGTAACCGTAGAAAATACATTTCTTAGCTCTAGGCTCCAACTTTCCATCGTTTACGTGCATATAAGCTGGGCATCCAAATATTCTTAAGTTGGAATAATCAGCAGGAGTACCTGACCATACTTCCTCAGGAGTCTTGAACTTGATCGGTGAACACGGTGAGCGGTTGACAATATAACATGCTGCGGCGATAGCTTCAGCCCAAAAATCATTTGTCAACCCATCGTTGGAGATCATACATCGAGCTCTCTCTAAAAGCATTCGGTTCATGCGCTCGGCAACACCATTTTGTTGAGGCGTCATTCGAACAGTGTGATGTCGAGCAATACCTTCATTCTTGCAAAATTCGTTGAACTCGCTTCCGCAAAATTCTAAGCCATTATCTGTCCGCAACCGCTTGATCTGTTTTCCTCTCTGCTTTTCAATCAAAGCTTTCCATTGTTTAAACGTTAGGAAAACATCACTTTTCTGCTTAAGAAAATAGACCCAGACTTTCCTTGAAAAATCATCAATGAAAGTCAACATGTATCTTGCACCACCTTTGGACGGAACACGAGAAGGACCCCATACATCAGAATGAATATAGTCCAAAGTACCTTTCGTCCTGTGGACTGCTGGCGAATTGAAGCTGACTCGTTTCTGCTTCCCAAAAATACAATGTTCGCAAAAGTCCATCTTACCAGTACTTTGACCGCAAAGTAGGCCCCGCTTGCTTAAAATCGTCAAGCCTTTTTCTCCCATGTGTCCAAGTCGCATATGCCATAATCGCGTGGTATCAACCTCCGGGGATGTCGAAACTGCAGCGGAACCTGTAACTGTAGTTCCCTGCAAAATATATAAATATCCAAACCTGCAAGCTTTCATTACGACAAGGGCACCTCTGACAATCTTTAAAACTCCACCTTCATCTGAGAACCTGCACCCTTGAGATTCAAGTGTGCCTAAAGAGATAAGATTTCTCTTCATATCTGGAACGTGTATGACTTCTGTGAGCGTTCAGATGATTTCATCGAACATCTTGATCCTAACTCCACCTTTACCAATAACTTTACACGGAGCATCATTTCCCATTAAGACGTATCCACCATCGAATTTTTCATATGTGGAAAAACAATCTTGACTCCAACTTATATGGTAAGAACAACCCGAATCTAAGATCCACTCATTATCAGACCTAACAATATTTGCAGTTGCTACAAAAATAGTTCTATCGCTCTCATCAGCAGCTAAACTACCTTCGGCGGGTTTATTAAATTGCTGATTATTTTTCTCCTTATTTTTTAATTTAAAACAATCAGCTTTAATGTGGCCATTTTTCTTGCAAAAATTACAGACTTTATTTCTGTACCTTTCGACCTTTCTTTAGATCTGCTACTTTCAGCGTCTCTACGTTCTGGTATTCCCCGTGCAAACAGGCCTTCTGCCTGGCTACCACCTGTTTCTCCCGTAATATCCCTGTCTATCTGTTCTTTTGATTGTAAAGCAGATTTGGCACTAGCATACGATATTGTATCTTTCCCATAGATTATGGTGTCACGAAAATGCTTTAAAGACGATGGAAGGGAACATAACAATATTATGGCCTGTTCTTCGTCCGTCACTTTTACTTCTAAATTCGCCAAATCAATAATGATAGAATCGAATTTATCGAGATGCGAAAGAATAGAAGTACCTTCCATCATTTCATAATGTATAGCTTCTCCTTTAAATAAAGCCGATTCTCCTTTGTCTTCTTCATGTAGATAGCTTTTAACGCATCCCACATACCCATGGCCGTCGTCTCCGTGGCAACTTCTTGTAAAACCTCGTAGGAGATATTTAATATAATAGCCGATCTGGCTTTCTTGTCCAATTCGTTAAATTGATCGTCTTTCATTCGGTTGGTTTCTTCTGTGCGCCTTCAAGCGCCACCTCGCAACCGTCTTGAATGAGTATGGCCTCCATCTTGAGACTCCACATTGCAAAGTTGACATTTCTGTCGAACTTTTCAATTGAAATTTTTGTTATCGTCATGGTGGCTAAAAAATAAATCGGGTTGGCTCTGATACCAATTTGTTAGAATATGCGGAAATCCCCGATAATTATTTGCCCAAAAAATGACGATAATAAATAAATGAGACGAAAAATAAATTTGGACAGTGACACGAAATTTACGTGGTTCGGTCAGAATGACCTACGTCCACGGGCCGGAGGGTAGAACTTCTTTATTATGTGGAGATATTACAGACACGTACACTGACGTGGTACAAAACCAGCTACAACAATATAAGGAGTAGGCTACAGAAAATAATCAGAGGAGAGGAAAAGATCTATATGGATGTGGTGGTGTTTCTCCTTCTGCAAATGAGCCTATTTATAGGCTGAGTTCCCTCGATCGCTCCACATGTAAACACACGAAATCCAATTCAAACGTAGGCGCACGCATTCAACAAAAGGCTGTCAATTCTTCTTTTCATTTACGGCACTTGGACTTTTCAAACCCACATGTGATGTTACTGTTACTTTGATGGCATCGAGGTCATCTTCACAAAGCTAATGAAGTTTTGCCTTTTGAGCTAAGTATTTTGGGACTGCTTTTGATAGGAATTGGTATTCAGTGGTAAGGCGATTCACCTCGTTCGACAATACGCCATCATGAGGTTGTTGGTTGAGCCGTATCTGAGCATCTAGTAGAGCACCTCGGACTTGGTCAGATTTCACTAGGACATTATCAAATAGCTCCTTGTTGAGGTTAGGTTTGCTTTTTTCTTAAACCAAATTCTTATCATTCCAAGATATGTTTTTATTGCGTCTTTCCAGTTTGAAATTCTCAGTATTGGTTTGTTTGGATTGCTTGAAAAATAACTGAGCAGTTTGCTTATCAATTAGCGAATGATAAGGCATAATGGGTTATGTGTTTCAATTGCTTGAAAAATAATTGAGCAGTTTGTTGAGGCATATCAGTTTGGAAGAAAGACGAAGCATGCCATCGTTAGTTATGCGTGTAAATACAAAAAAAAAAACCAATAAACAATTGATTTGAGCATATCAAGGTGAACAACAAATGAAATATTGACAATACAATCGATAGATTGAATAAACAACTAACGAACAAAAAATTGAGAACAAACAAACAGAGGAGGTGAAGAAATATAACTAAAACCTGCTGCATCAAAGGTAAATAAAAGATTGGAAATGAACCTGCGCAGATGAGGCTGAGGGCGAATTGTGTGCAGCCGAGTAAAAAAACCGTAATAACGAGGTGAGATTTATATTTTAAATTCAAAAGGTAAAATTGTAATTGAAATTAATTAAACCCAATACCATATAAATTTATCTACCAAATACATCCCAAATTATTATTTAAACCCATCAACCAAACGCATCAAATAATTAATACCCTCCATTATCTAAACCCAACTAAAGATAATACTCTCTAAACCCATCCTCCCTACCAAACATTATTTTAATTAATCTTAACCCCTCTAATCCCCTAATACTCCTAGCCAAACATGCTCTCAGAATAAAGAGAATATATAACTTCATTTAGGACACAACTCATGTTCATGTACGAACAAAACGCAAATAAATATCCAAGAAAAACAAGTTATCAGACATATGAATTTTTCAAAAAGATAATGGGAAAAATTTTTGGACCGCCAACAAAGTAAAAAAGCTGAATCCAACAATCATCTTCATCACAAGATTCTTGATAAATGTATAGTCATAATAATTCTAGTATCTCCAATCATAGCTGACGCACAAAACATGGTAAAAGAATATACAGAAGACCAAAAGTTGAGTGCATTACTGATTGAGCTGCAGCACATCTACCAAGGTGGAGAAGATTTGCTCTTTCATGGCATCTCTGTTACTTGTGTTCAACGTATATAAGATAGCTCCTGGATGATTTTTCAACCTTGAAACTGCCATAAACAACACTAGAGATCAATAAAAAAATGTCACAAATAGATAAGTCACAATCATATTATGAACTTAAGTGCATTGGCGAAGCACAGATCTACAATCATTAGAGTTGTTTACAAGTCATTGGAAATTATTTTAACTCAACTGCCATGTAAAGAAAGAATAAGTAGAGTACCTCCAGGAATATCTCTGCCGCCTTTGGGAATGGGAACTGATGCTAAGAGAGGGATATTTGATTCCAAAACCCTTAAAACAGCTGGGAAGAAGGATGAACTGAAAAGCTCCATCTTTCCAACTTCATCGATAATGAACAGATCACTGTCTTCCCTAACCTGATCAAGGAGTACAATGGCTACTTTCTTCCTTCAGGTTATTATCACATAGGCAATAAGCGAACAAAGATGGAAAAGCAGTAAATAGTAATCACAACCCAATATTCAGGTTATGACCGCCACATACTGGAAAACTAGTTTCTTGCAAGACAATCGAAACTTAATATTTGGTAGATTGATCCTCAAACAATAAGAAATATTACAAAATATATATAACACGAATAGAAAAAATCGACTACAATTTTGAGGGAGCTACAATAGTTATAAACGGAAAATTTGTGAGGATGTTAAAAAAGGTAACACTCGTTTTGGTGTACTGCAGTTGTCCCCTTGTAACATAATAATTGGAAGGCTAAGGTTAGAGCAACTTTTATAGATCGATGCCCATGGATTTAATAGAAAAATATACATGAGCAGAAGGAAATTTCTGACTGAATGGCTTTTGTCACTAGTTGACTCTTGTCCGAATCCAGAAACAAAATTTCTGGCACACAAATTGAAAAACCTTCAACCATCACCAGATAGTATTTCATATATAGATCCACAAATGATACGAAAAAGATAAAATTCTAGTTCCTGCGAGAACATCGAATAGTTCCCTACGAAAGTAAATCATCCAACAAAAGAAACAAAAAAGAAAAAAACTTTTCAAACGCTCCCAAAGGGATATTGTAGAATTTTTCGACATCTTCACCAGAAGAAATCAAACTCAAACGGAACATATAAAAAATTAACAGGAACCAGTGGACTAATAACTTTCTTCACCAATACCACAACCTTTAACTAGAGGTTACAAGAAGTTTATTGAAGTACAAGTTTGAAAATGCCAACAAATAACAAATACTTAAACTTGCACCTGCAACTCTGGCAATGCTATTGATTCAAATGCTGAGACATCAACTTTGTACCTGCCGACACTGGGCCATCTTTGGGATTCTCGACTATTCATGCAAAACAGAAAAGTTATTCTCTAAGTGAATGGGATGAACCAACGCGGGAAATCATGATAAATAAAGGAATATATTTTTTTTTGTCGGTGGGATAAATAAAGGAATATGAATCTGCAGAATTGCAATTAGAAACTTAGCCACTAAGAAGGGAAGGGGGGTATCGCTAGGGCGAAGTAAGGTGAGTTCTTTCTATAGTGGTTTCTTTCCAATTGTGCTTTCATCACCTCGAAACATTGGTCGTAGCGAGACGACCGTGGAGGCCATTGACAGTAATAACTTCAAATCCGACTCTATCTGAACCTTCTCTCACTTCGCCTGCATAATCCACCACAAATCACGTAGGCTGAAAACGATTGTAATTGGGAAATATAATGCCATAACCTATCTATTTAACACTAATTGGAAAATAATTGAGGAGCAAAAAGACGCCATATATCCATCTAACTAAGCTTACGAGTATAGAATCCCTGAATCTTCACGGAGGGATACGATTGCTTGAGGGCCTCAAGGACTCGTACAACCAAAGTGGTTTTCCCCACTCCCTGACGTAAGTAAATATAACATCACTTTCACTAAGAAAGAACATCTTTTGTTCGCTGTAATCTTACTAAGGAATTTTCTTATGACCGGAGGGCCAGTGACAAGAAAGCATCTCCCCGTGGCAGCTGCCATTTGCGTCTTGGCTTTGATTGGGTCGGAAAACTAAAAATATTTCGGTTAAGGTGAATCTATAGAAAAATATCCAATTGGAAAATTTTTTTATACATAACTACCCATGTCAGAAAATTTGATAGATAGGTACCCGATTTAATTTTACCAGTTTCTTTAGTCATATCGTACCTTCCTGTGTGTATATTGCGTACTATAACACGCTTATATAGGGTACCTAAATATAGGATACGTCGTACCTACGGGCATGCCTGTGTGTTACATAAGGCGTACCTAAATATAACATACGTCGTACCATTTTCTGTTATATAGGGTACCCAAATGTGTTGAGATAGGGTACCCAAATGTGTTGTTTGGTGTACTTTCGGGGATCGGGTACCAATGTGCAAAAACTTTATTCTGTTAGGTACTTACATATAAAAAAATCCTGACTGGGTACTAAATTATAAGTTTTTTTCCAAATAAGTACTTATGTGTAAAAACCCCTTCGGTTAATACCAGAAAAAAAAAAACAAAAACAGAAAAACAAAAATAAAAACAGAAACAAAACATAAAGCGGGTCGTTTAAAAAATTGGCCTTTGACATGGTCAATGTTAAAAAAATAGCCTCCAAGTGTATAATGACAGTTATACCCTTACTAAATGGGTCCCACTTTTTGAAATCGATATCTGTTATCGGGGTCACAAAAGGGTGGGCGGGCGGGTCGTAGTCCAGTGGTTGTGTAGTCAGACGTTCAAGTAGTAGATCATCGGTTCAAATCCCCAATAAGTAACTTTTTTATTTTTTTGCAACATGGGCGGGGCCCCTGCAGCATGGGCGGGACCCCTGCCGTGTGTGTGGGGGACCCGCGCACAGCACAGGGGTCCCTGCAGCCGCACACAGAGCAGGAGACCCGCGCACAGCACAGGGGTCCCTACAGCCGCACACCGCACAGGGGTCCCCCTGCACACAGCGCAGGGTCCCCGCACACAGCACAGGGGTCCCACCCATACTGCGCACCAGATGGACGGGACCCCCGCTATATAGCACAGGTCCACTGAGCAGGGGACCTGTGCTATATAGCAGGGGTCCCCCTGCAATTTTTAAAAAGATGCCCTGTCAAATGACGTAAATACCCTTAATTCGAATTTTTAAAAAACATAAAAAAATCGACGGGGATATATTTTTAACGTTGACTATGTCAAAGGCCATTTTTTTAAATAATTCACATAAAGCACCAAATAGTCAAACGGGTCGGCTCGGCCATCCGCCCAGAGATGGTGGGCCATATAGGTAAAGCGAAAAAAATCAGTTAATAATTAATAATCATCAACTTCCTAGTAGGAGTTGCCCGAATGGCGGGTCCTTCGAAATTCAGGCACTTCCTGTCCTGCCCTGCCCTACCGGAGGGACGCGGGCCAGCCAGGTACGCACCTATTGGCAAATCTACAATTAAATCCTTACACCCCAAATTATCCATCTCTTGGAATATTAAGTGGAGTGATTAGAAATTTGGATTAGAATATTATATGGGTTAAGGTGTGTGTGGCTTGACTCACGATACACACTCACGGGCTGATCAACCTGCACGTTTTGCCCAATTATATGTTAATTCCGAATTTATTTTATTAATTCCAACAACTTTGGAAAATCAAGATTGCTAGAATGAAACGTCACAATGACCTTTGTTTAATCAATTTAATTCCTTTATTATTTGGAATTAAATATGTGGATTAATGTATGGAATCAATCCTTGAGAAACCCAAGAGTTTTTCGAAACTCTATATTTACACTCCATGGATGAAACGAGAAGTGAGGGAGATACGAACTCTAACTCATCTCATATCACTGGAAAAGCAACAACGTTCATTATCACTTCTATGTTCAAAGTTCGCCGTGTGGTTAAGGTTTAGTGCAACTTATAATAAAGTTTCGTGTATCCTGGGAATAGACGCACAAATAAATCTTGCACTTACGTAGAGAGTGCGAATCTATTTTAAGGAAATTGTGTTGAACACAAGCGTTGAAAATCCATATTGCTCGCAGTCTTACGTTTCTGGAACAGTTTTACGTTACTGTTGCCGAGTACGAGCACGCAGCCTTGCAGTCTAGCTGTTGTGGAGTGTCACCAGTCATACAGTCATACAGCCTCATAGAAATACAGTCAGCAGTCGAAGTCCTCTACAGTAGTGCAGTCGTGCAGCCTCACAGTAATACAAACTAGCAGTGGTGGGATTATGCTGTATCACAATCATGTAGTCTGACAGTTTGACGTCATACGAGGTAGGTATTTTCCAACAATCTTAAAACAGCTCTGAGCTACAATGTCGGACAACCACAGCCCTGACCAAAACGAATAGGAAAACAACGTGGTTCAACCCAACGTGGCGCCTACGGTAATACCGAGCGTAATGGCCAGCCACTTGGAGAAACCTGAGAAGTTCGTGGGGATAGCTTCCACGTTCAAAAGATGGCAACAGAAGATGCTCTTCTACCTCACAACGTTGAACCTTGCGACATACCTGAAAGAGGTCGAGCCTAAGGTGAACGACGACGAGACGAACACTGAGGTCATGAACGTTGTTGACGCATGGAAACACTCTGATTTCCTGCGTCGTAATTATACTCTTAACGCCCTAAGTGCTACTCTATACAACATGATTTATCCATGGCCTATGTAGTGTACGCGGACCTTAGACCAAAGGGTCTTTGACGGAGTTGACTTCGGGGTCTTGATTTGTCACTAGTTTGCTAGGCCCGCATTGTTCAGGGTCGAACATGGGTTAGCGGCGACATGCGGTCTAGACAACGAAGGGTAGCTGCCGGGCACAGACAGTCGTGAGGGATTCACAGTCTCCTTAGTAATCGAGATATATGTCCTATGCAATGAGAAATTACAAAGCCTCTGGCCAAAGCAGTAAACTGACTCACGTGGGACGTGTAGTGCAGTTTAGTAATTTCGTCAGTCACGAATCAATCATAGTGTCGAGATAGTGAGTTTGACGTAACCATTACTCTCACTTGACTGGGACATATGTGAAGGGTCTATACGTACGACGACAATCTATAGTAGGTTTGTTGACTCTCATTAGACGAATCCGTACGCAACACGGGATCTATTCGGTACCACCAGATTGATTAGGTGAATACCGGACTCTTGGATTCCTCCCCGTGCCGGGTTGAGACGAACCAAGAGAGTCGGGCTTAAAAAGGATCACTGAGACAGTGTCAAACAAATAGAGATGTACATTTATTTAACTGGCTTGGAGACGTTAACGAAATGTCAAAATATGAGTTTTCGAAACTCTATTTACATGGACTTTGATTCTCGGAACGAAATGACAAAAAATGGACCGAAAAAAAGGGGACCCACGGCCACGAGCGCGGAGGCTCACGGGCGTGAGCCCCCTGGTCACGGCCAGGAGGTGGTCGTGACCATGGCCGTTACAACAAGCTAAGGCTGGTCAAACCTCACCGCCGTTGGTCACGGCCGTGACAGAGGTGCACGAGGCCGTGACCAAGGTGGTGACGGCTGTGACGACCATTGCACGCGGCCCTGACCCGAGCTGTGGCTGTCCATGCCATGACCCGACATTATCACGGCCGTGACATGGTCCTCCCGTGGCCATGAAGGCATGTTGTTAGGAATATTTTATTGTGTTCAATTAATTTGTTTATCTTAGTCGTGTATCTTATTTATGTGAGCTGAGCTTTAATGTTTTAGAGCCCAGTGAGCTTATAATTGTAATGAGCTTACAAGGCCGCCAAGTACTATATACCACATGTGGTATATGTATTGGAATCCTAACACATAGTTAGGGTGCTTGTGCGTGAAAAATACATAGAAAGATTTTTAGAGAGAAGTAGCAAACCTCCCTCAAGAACCTGACGCACACCCCCACGGCCAATTCAATTCCAATCACAAATTGTGGTAAAATTCTTTAAATATGTGTTTTGTTGGATATACTAGGATTTACAATTTGTATCAGAGACAAGCTCAGATTTATAGAAAAATTTCAAATTTTTTTTGGGTTTACTTTGTGCCTTGCTTCATTTGAGTATTTACAGGTGTTTTTGAGTTGTTTTGTGTTGATTCTTTTATTCCAGCTCATTACCAGTTTTTACCAGTGATTTTCTACAGTTCTAAGCTGTTTGAACCTCAAAGCACGTTTTCCGTACTTTGAACTGTACTTTTCGATACAAGAACAAATTTGGCTTCTGCAGGAAAGTTCTCGGCAGAAGTTTTCATTGATAAAGTGTCGTCTAAAGTTTTCGTAACCACAAAAGTTTTCGGCATTGCAAACTTATTGGGCCAAACAAACTTTTCGGTACTCAATTTTTATGAAAACCATACACTTACGAAAAAGTGGTCTTCCCCAAATAAAGTTTGTCTTTTTGTCTCCACTTTCAAAGTTCTGGTGCCCATAAAGAAAAGTTGTCCCCCATTGATTATTTTTTTTATTTTCGAAGGCTGAGATTTGATTATTTCAATAGTAATAAAAATAAAACCAAAAAATAATAATAAAGAAACTTTTCGGTATCAAAAGTTTTTGTGATATTACTACTTTTCGGTATCTTCTGCCAAAAAAAAAAAAAAAAATACTTTTCGGTATCAAAACTTTTCGTGACTTAAATAAACAAAAAATTATTTCGGTATATGAAAGTTTCGTATAAGAAAAGTTCTCGCAACCAACTTTTTGTAAATTACTGTAGCAGAAGTTTTCGCAGTCAGTATTGTAAAAGTTTTCGCGGTTACTATAGCAAAACTTTTCGCGGTTACTGTGGCTTTGTTACTGTAGCAACGAAAAGTTTGTTAAGAAAAGGTTTTCGGTGCCTCTTTTTACGAAATTTCCGTAAAGAGTTATAAGCTTCAAAAATCGTGAAAAAAAACTTGCATTTACAAAAATGCCATCGAGCATGGAGCAACAACGATCAATGGCGGGAATCTGGCGGCGACTCGCTCGCATGGTAGCGACCCGCAATGGTTCAGCGTCAAACGTATCCTATGTGCCTAACGATGCTTTAACTTAAAAGGGATGCGGAAATGCGTATGAAATTTTTCCATTTATGTAATGAAAGTCGTTTCTATACATGACAAAAGAATTAAATGAATTCCTAACTTCATATGAATCCTAATTACACGAGATGTGTATACATGCACATCAAAAGAATCTCTATGCGCCCGGCCTCACAGGTCATCATCCATGCACACACTCCCATCCCAAAAGCTGCTGGAAGTGCCAAAAGATTGCCTTGCCATCTAAGTGATCACGTACCGTGGTCGCTCGCACCTACAACACATAACGTAAGGGGTGAGCGATATGCTCAGTAAGTAGAAATCACGCATGACGTGCACGTGATAAAACCCCGCAGAGGTAATCCACGCCAATGCATCTTACGTCTTATAGATCAAACTCAATCTCCTATCTTTTATCTTAGGGCCCTTGGCAGACTTTTACCCAGGCGTATACCATAAAGAGCTCTATCTAACCACGGGCATCAGCCCAAAGTATGAGGGCGTCAACCCAACCATACTAAAGCATGAGGGCATCAACCCAACCACGCTAATCAGGGATATAAGGGCATCAACCCGACCATGAGGGCATCAACCCAACCATGGTAATCCCCGACGCATCAACGTCGTTCGTATACTGGCGACGCATCAACGTCGCCGACATCGCATCAACGCCGTCTCGGTGCCCCGGAAGCCGCCCCTCACTTTAGTTATAACTTATTACATCATTGCCCACTTCGGCAATCATCTTTCGCTATTTGCGACATAATCATGCACGCTCATCATGTTATTACCCCCCAAGTGTTTCGTGCATGCTCGTGCATATGCATAGTGCATTAATGCCATAATGCTTACCTAAATCATGAAATCACGTCACATAAATTCACAACATACACATAAGCACGTAGGCACTACATCCCTTAATCACATAAATTAGGCACATAAAAACATGTTATGTGTTGTAGTTGGATTTCCACTTACCTGACGTCCGTAGATTTAATATTATCGGTTTGATGGAATCCCTAAGCTTCGACCTTAAGCACAAAATAATGGTATTAGTACCTTATCAAGTTTATTTGACCATCTAGTTTGCTGGTCTATAATACTTCGAACTAATTTGCGACTTTTGACTCGAGACACTTGTATAACCCGTAAATTTTACCTAACTCTTGAATTAACTTAGCCTAATATGATTCGCGAACTTATATAGCTCACTAAATCCCTATTGACTCGGGAGGTTACTTCGCTATTTAGTTTGTGAAGTTTATAAAATTCGTCCATAAGCTATTTGCTAGCCGGTCTGGTGAATTTCCTGATATTTCATCCTTTAAACACGAAAAGGATATAAAGTCAGTCTATAAATTATATCAATTGACTCCGTAAATTTTCGTTCCAAAATTCCACGAAAAACGGCATCTGCCTGTACCGAAAATGGACCCTGAAAAATACTGATAGGCTATTTATGATCGGGCATTGAAAGAGCCTATGCTCATTGGAATCAGAATATTTTTCTTATTCAACGGTGTAAAAATATTTTTCCTCAAAAGGTGATAGTTTTTTTTTTATAACTTAAAACGTTTTTATCTAAGGGGTTCGATTCGTGAAGGTACCCTAATTCGTGAAGTTCGAATTCGCAAAGTTTACATGTCCTAAAGATTCGTGAAATATCCTATAGTCACATGCGAATCCTATCTATCTTTTTCTCTCCGTTCGCGAAACATTCGATTCTATACACACATGATTCGCAAACTGTGATTCGCCAAATACTCCCTGGTTCGCGAACTCTATCTCACCTCTCTGTCGATTCGCACACTATTCTACTTCGCGAACTCTCTCTTTCTTATACCTAGTTCGCGAACTTATGTAGTTTGCGAACTTAATCTTTGCGGTAGTTCACGAACTACTCATGGTTCGCGAACTCGCGACTTGTTTAGTTTTGCGAACCCTCAATTCGCGAACTTTAGGGTTCGCAGACTTGTTTCGCCAAGGGTTCGCGATCTATGGTTCGTATCTTGTCGGACCCGCGAACCATCATTTTCGCGAATCCATGCAACGAGGCTTGTCGAGTTCGCCAAATTCCCTTCCCCTCAATTCGCGAACTCTATCCCTATTCACTCTCAGTTCGCGATATACATCACTCGGCTTATTAATTCGCGAAGGCCATGGATTCGCCAAGCTTATACTTCGCGAATTCATGCACGCGAAATCTATTGAATTCCTGAAACTCATGCTGCCTATAGTTCGCGGTCTAGAGTTCGCGAAGTTCATATTCCGCGAACCGTGCCAAAACACCTCGTGAAGCTACTAATTTTCCGATCAAACCACGCCTTTTTCTCAAGAACAGTTTGAATACGCTAAGAACTTCAAGAACCCTAAAAATCAAGTTAACTATAGGCTACGATTTTGGGCAGATTTTTCAAGGGCTAACCACTTAAATATGTTAAATCTGAACTTGGAACTTAAATTCATAACTAAAATCCAAGAATATAGTAAAGACATTATACCTTCTTCCCAAGCAAGTGTTCGAACTCTCCTCCTTCTCTCTACCTTACGTTTTCTAGTGTGTGAATGAGATATTTTCCCCCTTAACCATTTTGGGTTTATTAATGCTAATATTGGGGATAATAACGAAAATAGCCCCTTGGCTTGTGACTATTCTAAATTGGTACTACTCACTCTAATACTTTATTATTTAAGTTCTTGAACATTTCCTAGCAAGTTAGATATCATCTCGGCACCCAATTAAATACATGAAACTCTATACAGTCACGTTAGGACATAATTGATCCGCGAAAAATCATATAATCACATAATCATAATCATGCGTGCAAATTTATTGGTTAAATAGGCTCACGGGACTCGGGTTCTACACAGCGAATTTGGGGATATTAAATACCGTTGTGCACTACCAAGTACATCTGAGCATTGCCGTATAATCCTGGAGGCAACTCCGTCCTTAAGGCCGAGAGGAACTTGCTTCAGATTTGATAATCTTACCAAAGACCCAGATTTTATGACAATTGTCCAATCCATATGGGAAGCGCCGACGATAGGATTTCAAATATAAAAGGTGGTCTCGCGACTGAAGAAAATGAAACCCTACTTCAAAAAGATACGAAGCGCAAAAGGAAATCTCCATCGTAATGTGGTTGAGGCTAAGGAATTTCTTGATATCAGCCAGGAATTCTCCTCTCTCTATCCTAACGAAGATGCATTTCATACCTTGGAACGATATTGTCGTCGATTATATGCATCGGTTGTTAACATGGAGCATATGGCCCTTGCGCAAAGAGACATATTGCGTGGCTCAAAGACGGAGACCAATGCTCCGCGTTCTTCTTCAAGAGGTCAACATGCGACGGGTCGTCAACCGCATATTCTACCTGAAAGGAGACAATGGGGTAATTCATGAGGGCGAGGACATGGTAAAGGAATAACTACTTCGGTTCTATAAGGATCTTCTTGGCACAACAGCTCCCGCGCGACCATCGACTTTCCAACAGCTTGAGCACTACATTTCGAGGCGGCTCTCTAACGACGTATCTATGCACATGACAAGGCCAACAGAGGATACTGATATCCGAGAAGCGCTCTTTAGCATTGGAGATGATAAGGCACCGGGGCCGGACGGATACCCTATGCTTTCTTTAAGGTGGCTTGGCCCATCGTGGCACACGACATACTGAGGCTGTAGAAGATTTCTTGAGGTCTGGCCATTTACTAAAAGAGCTGAACACGACGCTTATTACCCTCACCCCAAATGTGACTCCCCGCGGCGAGCCTCTGACTTCAGACCAATATCCTGCTGCAATGTACTTTATAAGGTCATTTCGAAGCTATTAGCGAACTGTATGAAGGATCACCTTGACAAGCTAGTACATCCATCACAAACGGCATTTATCCCTGGCCGTCGGATAAGTGATAACATCCTGCTTGTGCAAGAATTGTGCCATGGCTACAACAGAAAGAGCTTCTCCTAACATGCCATGTTCACAGTTGACATCGCAAAGGCGTATGACAGAGTCGAATGGGACTTCCTACTAGCAACCCTCGCAAGTATGAACTTCCACCCCATATTTATTTCTTGGATTTGCAGCTCTATCACCACGACGAGGTTCTCACTGAATTTTAATGGCCATGCCGAGGAACTATTTGACAATCAACGCGGTCTGCGGTAAGGCGATCCAATATCACCGTATCTTTTCACACTGGTTATGAAGGTACTTCATGGCATCCTTTACCATCATATCCAAGAGGATACTCGCTTCAACTTTCATTGGTGTTGCGCTCCAAGGGGCCTATTATGTTGGCTTTCGCCGATGACCTCCTCTTATTCAGCCAGGCGGACGCTCATGCGGTGCGCATTCTTAAAGAGGTGCTGGAAGTGTTTGGAAATTTCTCAGGACTGAGAGCAAATTCGGCTAAGCGTGATATGTTTATCTTGAAAAGAGCGCAACGCTCCACCTCGAAACCCCATGACATCATGGGCTTTACCGCGCAACCCCTGCCGGTCCGTTACCTTGGTGTGCCGCTTAATACCTCGCGACTTACAATTCAGGACTGTGCCCTTATCGTCGAGCGGGTCGACAAACGGCTTGGGTCATGGCTGCACCAATCTCTCTCGTACGCGGGACGTGTGCAACTCATAAAGTCTGTTCTTACATCCCTCCACTCTTATTGGGCCGTTGTGTTCCTTCTACCCAAAGGTGTCATTCAGGCTACCGAGACCTGCCTGCGTCGATTCCTCTGGACGGGCTCGACGCCAAGGTGGTCTGGGTGGATATTTGCCTCCCGCATAACGAATGAGGTCTGGGAATCAAATCGCTTAGGGCCCCCTGGACCCCCCCGGGCCTTTCACATGGCGCATCTACTCCCGTCCTTCCCTCCTAGGAATACTCCTTCACGATTCCTGCCTTCGCGCCTTAATATTCGCGGGTTATTTTATCGTTAACGCTATTTTAGCGTTAGCTAGAAATCCTGAGGGTAACAATAGTCCCCCCCTAAAATAGTCCAAAAAGAGTGTAGCGAGTATTTGGACGTTAGCTATCGGTAAAATGATTGCTCGGGAGACCCCCTAATCTGTCTCGACAGACCTTCTCGGACATCCCGATACCTCTCTTCTTCAGTTCCCGAGCTACCCCCATTCTCCTCATGTCGCGCTTTCTTTAAGCCACGTCACGCTTCCCTTCGGGCGGGAGGATTGCCGCCCTATCAAATTGTGATTGGACAGGCACAGACGCGTGTCGCTCACCGCCAGGCGCGGACGTCCCATTTTCCCTATTTCTCTTTTCTTTTCTTTTTTTTTCTTTTTCTTATTTCTCGACTCCTTCCCCTTTTCCTAGGGTTTTTAGCATCACTTTCCCCCACTTTCGTCTTCTCTCACACACTCTCTCTCCACTTTTCCTCACTGCGAAGAACTCCCCAGTGCGACTATCTCCCCCAAATCAGCGTAAATCGGCGTATTACCTCTCCGTTTTCTCCGATCATCTCTGTCATCATCATCTTCGGTAAGTTGTTTTCTTCTTTTTCCCCACATCTTTGATCCCTTTTTATTTACTCTGGCCTTCGTTTCTGTGTTTGGGTGATGCAATTGCCGCCATGGGCGGTGTCCTTGGTTTTTCTTTTCTTAATTCGCTCTTTTTCGCTTTCGTCTGCGTTTATTTCATTAGTCATTTTAGGGTGTTGTGCTTCCTTGGCCATGAACGATGCCACGCCCTCATCTCCTCCGACTCAACCTATTTTTCCCCCATCTTCAAGTTGCCCAGAAGCTCCTTCTTCTTCCATTTTTCACTTCATTTCTCACCGCGATTGAGGCCCTAAATGACTTCCCTGACTTGGATATTTTTCACCCCCCCAGCTTGTAGGGTTCCCGAGCAAGAAAGCATATCTCGAGGCTCTAGCTGATTGGTCCTCTCAAATGGGAGAATTCTGCGAGAAGGTCAAACTCCCCGGGCATGAAGTTAATGTGTCCACCCTTCGGGAGTCCCATATCCAAATGATTATAGACCGAGCTGGGTTGACCCCCGGTTATGAAGTGAGGATCCCTTCTCCTCGAGAAGTGGCCAGCGGGCCTCCCGATGGGTTTCACGCCTTCTTTCTCGACCAGCTTGATATGGGCTTCGTCTTCCTCTTCCCCGATTCTTGGTCGACTTTTGCAATTATTATCAGATTTCCCCAAGCCAACTGACGCCTAATTCCTATAGCCCACTTCTATCTATGGCCATTCTTATCAAGCATTTTGAAATGCAAATTTCTGTTCCCCTTCTTCTGTCTTTCCTCAAGATTAACCATAAGGAGCACGGCAAATTCTTTTTCTCGTCGATTGCCTCAGAAAAATTCCTTCTCGGGAATCCCTCCTCCCATAAGGGATGGATGAAGAAATTCTTTTTCGTTCGATCCCCCGCCGGGAGCCCCGAGAATGATACCGTCGAGAACTGGCCAAAAACCATATCTGTATCTACTCCTCTTCCTCCTGCCCCCGATTCAGAAATTGTGAGATTCACCGAGGCCCTCGGAGGTCAACGTTTCAGCGCCCCCGAACTTGTTAAAGATGACTTACTCTGTCATTTCGGCCTTTGTTCCAAGGGGATTATTGTAGATGACTTAGGTATATTTTATGAACTTTCCTCTTTCCTTTATCTAACTTGCTTATGACGATCTTCTTTTTTCTTTATACCAGATTCCCGTATGGATCTCGCCGACCTACTTAAAATTTCCGAGCAGATGAAGAAGGGTGACTCTTCTCAAGCACCTCCTCCAACCTCCGTTACCCGGGCCCTCATAAGGGCAAGGGCAAAGCTGCTGTTAGCTCTTCGGGCTCCCCGAAGACAGCCCCGAAGAGGAAGGCGTTTGCGGCTTCCAGCAGCCCTTCGAGCAAGAAGGCCAAAGCCAGCTCTCGTACCAGCGCGGGCATTGGCGAGGGCTCTCCCACCTCTACCGACCCCGTCGAGCAGCCCGACTACTTCCACCGCCCCGAGGGGCTCAATGCGTGGAGTACATGCGGGGCTTCCGCTCTGAGGCCAATCGCTCTCACCTCTCGGAGTTGCAGCCTCGGGAGTTCTTTCCCCTCTTCGCCCAACATATGGGTCAGGTATGGATTTTCTTCCCTTGTCTTCCCATTCTTTAGCATATATCCCCCTATTTCCTTGTTCATCCTTGTCACTTACCTGTCAGGGCTTTGCTTGTGCTGCTGAGGCCTTGGAGAGAATGCTCTCCATGCACGAAGCCTGTTTCGAGCTCACCCAATCTGAGGCGAAACTGAAAGAGGAAGTAGCTCGGCTCGAGGAGAAGGTCAAGTTGAAGGAGGAAGAACTGAAGAAACAGTCGAGGGATGCTCGCGCGGAGTCGGAGAAGGCAAGAAGGGACTTGCTCAAGGAGAAGGATGCTCGATAAGAGGCGAAGAACAATTTCCATGAGCTGGAGGAAAGCCTTGCTCGGGATTACCTTCCTCGGACCACGTATGGGAGGCAGGTTGTCGAGTACTTCCATCATGGCTTTTGGGGATGCGTTCATCAACTTCGGGTGGCTGGCATAGGTCAGAAATGGAAGTTGGACTGGCGGGACGTCGATCGGGCTCTTGCCGAATGCCCCCGGTGGGTATCCGCCCGACCCCATAGCTCGAGGAGGCCCCCGAGGCAGTACCTAGGAGGACGTTGTAATGACGCCCTCGAGTGCGGAAACCGAGGAGACCGTCCGCTCTCCCGCCGAGAATCCCGACCAGCCTGCCGAGATGTCCGAGCACGTCGCCGAGCAGGAGATAGCTGAGCAAGTTTTTGGAGAGGTTCAGGGCCAGGGAGGAGAAGAGTCAGCACCTCAAGCCGAGTTGGTAGTGGCTGAGGTGGAAGAGACGTTGATGGAGCTTGATCAGGCCGGGTCGGCCGCTCCATCTTAAAAATTTCTATTTGTTAAGATGAACTATTTCCTTTTTATGTCTTTCTTTTTTCCAGACTTTAATATGTCTTTTTATTTCAGACCGTATCATATTAGTGTAATCGGGCATTTTCCATCGGCATCCTGTGCTTGTTTTCTTTTCGCGGACTCAAGGTTCATTACCATCTCTCAAACTTTATAACTTAAAAATCAAGATACCCGATAATTGAAAAGTTAGTCCCTGTGATTCTCTCTCGGAGATCCCCGACAAGCCTAAAGTTAAGCTCATACGACGTCCCTCCGAGCATGATGGTCGGGACATCTTCCCGATACCTCTTAAACATTCAGCAGAGAATCGTTCTACCGATCTTTGCGTATTTCATAGTTTAAATACTCTAACCTCGGACCCGATCATTCAGGGCTCACAGACCGTGTAAATCGCCAACTTCCCTGAACGTCAACCATTTGGGCCAACGGTCCTCAAATCTTTTCCCACGTTACCCCAATTTAAATCTTTGAGTTTAAAAACCCGAAGTCTATGGGGCCGCTTTCCTATAAAACCTTCAAAAACTAAGTCGAAATTTCATAGTGTTTCCTCAAGCTCTTGTTTCATTGAGTTCCACCTATCTGTTCCAGGTTTCATCATTTCTTCTCTGTGGTTTAATTATTTCGCCCTCTTTATTATGTGAAACGATCGTTCCCTATCGTTCTTTTTGTCCCCTGCCCAGTTTGTCGATGGACCATAGAATAGCACCCCCTCAACTTAGGAGGAATCTTTACATGCCCACCCCAGATTCAGATCCTCCGGCACGTCCTCTTTGGGATCTATGGGAGGAGGCCACCGGCTTTACTTCAAACACGAGCGCGGACTTTCCGCATAGGGAGGGCCATGGGGGCCCCACCCCCTCGCGGAGCACCCTCATCGGGGAGGTCTCGACCTACTCCCTGCTTCCTTCTGGAGGTCGATGGTACTTCCTCCCGCAAGTTCATGGAGGGTTTCTTGGAGCCTGACGAAAAGCGGCGCTTGGCGAGATTTTCCAACTCCAGCGTCTGGGATTGGTGGGCTTTAAGCGAGAGTCGGGTCAGTTATATCGACCTTTGCCTCTTATCCTCCCTTCTTCTCTATTCTCTCTTAACTTTCTTCGTTAGTCCTACTCACTTTCTTGCGAGGGACTTCGGCGTTGTTCCCAACAACGCGCCCTAATTTAGTACTATGAGGATGCTTGTTCCCGTCTGATTATTTTCCTGCGTGAGAAAGATCGGAAAATCGCCAAGCTGCAGGAGTTACTGGCCAAAACCCCAGCTGGACATCAAGGTGCTCGCTCGGGGTTCTGAGGGAGAAATAATCGGGCCCGGTTCTCCAACTGCATAGGGCGTGTTTTCTCCCCTTACTCGGGCGGGATCTCGGAGTTAAGACGCAAGAAGATCCCTCAAGATGAAGAGGCCTTTACTTCCTTGGGGATCCGACATCAGGGAACGCCTTATGCTCAGGAGATGAGGCGATAAATGCGATAGATATTTTCCATATGTCATTTCTCGTGGTATATTGTCGTTTTATCATTCAGCCTTATGAATCCCAGGGCTTCTAGTTTTTTCCGCAGACTTTGCTCCTATATATTTTTGCATGCATTTTTGGCACCCTATCTGGCGATTCTGTTCACCCTCGCGAGTGAACGGGCCTCATCCGAGGACTTTTCTTCATTTTCGTTTGGAGATTTTCTTCACCTTCGCGGGTGATTGGGCCTCATCCGAGGACTTTTCTTCATTTTCGTTTGGAGATTTTCTTCACTTTCGCGATTCACCTTCGCGAGTGAACGGGCCTCACCTGAGGACTTTTGTTCATATTCATTTGGAGATTTTCTTCACCTTCGCGGGTGATCGGGCCTCACCGAGGAGTTTTCTTCATTTTCGTTTGGAGATTTTCTTCACCCTACGGGTGATCGGGCCTCATCCGAGGACTTTTCTTCATTTTCGTTTGGAGATTTTCTTCACCCTCACGGGTGATCGGGCCTCATCCGATGACTTTTCTTCGTTTTCGCACTCCGCATTCTTTCGGACATAATCGACTTCATTCAAAAAACGCAAGTTTTCGGAAATAAAGATAGATAACTTGTGCTACGTAGACTTCCTAACTAAGAAAATAAATAAAGCATAAGTATGATAAGGAAATAAAGTGCGATCCCGAGGGCGTATCACGGGTAATACTTCTTTAAATGCCGGGCGTTATGCGGTCTTTCCAACTTGTTCCCGTCCAGGTCTTCTAGATAATAGGCGGCTTCTCCCGCCTTCTTGATCACTTTGTAACGTCCTTCGTATTTGAGGTCCAACTTCCCTCGCTCTCCTTTGTGCTGTATTTTTTTCATGACCAACTCTCCTTCCTCAAATCTTTTCAAGCACACCTTCCGGTTATAAGCTCGGGTGATTTTCCTTTGATACGCTGCCATCCTGAGCGCGGCTTTCTGTCTTTCCTCCTCGATCAGGTCTAGCTCGTCGGCACGAAGCTGGTTGTTTTCCTCCGAATACCCTATGATTCGGGCGCTTTCCTGCCCTATCTCCGCGGGCAGGACGGCCTCACTTCCGTACACCAAGCTGAACGGGGTTTCCTTCGTCCCGGCTCGAGGCGTGGTCTTTTAGGACCAGAGTATGCTTGGCAACTCGTTAAACCAGGCTCTTTTCAGCCCATCCAGCCGGACTTTCAGCGCCTGGACAATCGTCTGATTCGTCACCTCGACCTGGCCATTGCTCTGGGGATAAGCGACAGAAGTGAATACTTGCTCGATTCCATATCCCTCGCACCACTCTTTCAACTTGCGCCCGCTGAACTGTCTCCTGTTATCGCTTATTAGCCTTCTTGGGATCCCAAACCTGCACAGGACAGAGGAATGCAATTACAGCGGCTTCAGTGATCCGCGCCAGGGCTTCGGCCTCCACCCACTTGGAGAAATAAGCGATCGCGACCAGGAGAAACCTCTTTTGGGAGGCATTGCCTTCGAATGGCTCGAGGATGTCCAATCCCCATTGATCGAATGGGCATGCCGACACGACTGCTTTCATCATCTCCGCGGGTGCCCTTTGCAAGTTCGCATGCTTCTGACACCGGAGGCAACTTCGCACCACCCTAATCGAGTCCGCCCTCATTGTGGGCCAGAAGAAACCTGCCAACATCGCCTTCCGTGCCAAGGCTCTTCCCCCGATGTGACTTCCACAGCTTCCCTCATGTATGTCGACCAAGACTTCTTCCGCTTCTTCCTTCGACAAGCACCTTAACAGGGGGCCCGAATAAGATCTTTTGAACAGAATCCCATCGATGATCGTGAAGCGGCTGGACCTCTTCTGTGTTACTCGAGCCTGAATTTTATCCTCGGGAAGGGATTGGTCTTCTAAGTATCGATAGATGTCGTATCGCCAATCCTCGGGCTCCAGACCACTTCCTAGTTCTATCTGATGGATTTGAGGAGCCCTTTCTATCTTGACCCCTTCCTCGGGGTGATCCAAGGCGCTTGCCCATTTAGCGATCCGATCGGCCTTCTCATTTTCTTTCCTGTTGATAAGTTCTAGCTTAAATTCCTCGAACTTCTCTTTCATTTTCTCAAACGCCTTCACGTACTCCATCAGCTTGTCTTCCTTGACCGCGAAAGCTCCCTCTACTCGTTGGACCATCAGTTGTGAGTCAGAATACAAAGTCACCCGAGTTAAACCCATCCTGACAACTGTTCGCATCCCGAGCAAAAGGGCCTCGTATTCAGCCTCATTATTAGATGCCCGAAAGTCTAACTTTATTCCCAAGCTGGTTTCCTCTCCCCAGGGTGAAACGATCACAAGTCCGACGCCATTCCCAAATCGGCAAGAAGACCCATCCACGTATATCTTCCACATCTCGACGGGCCCTTCTTCTGCCATCTCGACTATGAAGTCAGCCAGAGCTTGTGCCTTAATGGCTACTCGGGGTTGGAACTGGATATCGTACTCCCCCAGCTCAGTTACCCATTTGATCGATATTTCTGATATATCTGGTCGGGTCACGATTACCCCCAGTGGACTGTTGGTGAGTACCACGATCGGGTGTGATAGGAAGTAAGGCCTCAACCTCCTGGCCGTAATCACCAAGGCCAATAATAATTTTTCCTGGGAAGTATATCGAACTTCTGCGCCCTTCAAGCGATGACTGACGAAGTAGATTGGCTTCTGCGCCTGTTCCTCTTCTCGGACCATCACGGAGCTGACTGCCCGAGGAGTGGTTGAGAGATAAACGGTGAGCTTCTCCCCTGGTTTTGGCTTGTTCAATATTGGCAACTCCTTCGAATATTCTTTCAACTCCTGAAAAGCCTTCTCACACTCAGGTGTCCACTCGAAATCCTAAACCTTTCTCAGCACTTTAAAGAAGGGCGTGCTTCTTTTCGCAGATCTTGAAATAAATCTGGACAAGGCCGTGATCCTCCCTGTCAGCCTATGAACCTCGTTAAGATTCTTCGTGGAAGTCATGTTCGAAATGGCTTTCACCTTGTCGGGATTGGCTTCATACCCGACCGGGTGACCATATACCCTAAGAATGTTCCTGAACGGACGCCAAATGTACAATTAGCGGGGTTCAACTTCAAGCCGTACCTCCGGGCCGTAGAAAAGGTTTCGCGGAGGTCTCCCGAGAAGCTACTTTCTGTTTTGGATTTGATCAAGATGTCGTCCACATAAACTTCTATATTTCTTCCGATCTGGGCCTCGAAAACCCGATCCATCAGTCTTTGATAGGTGGCTCCCGCGTGCTTCAGTCTGAACGGCATGACTACGTAGCAAAAAGTTCCTTCTGAGGTGATGAAGCTGACCTTGGGTTGGTCCTCCTCGGCCAGCCCGATCTGATGATAACCCTGAAAAGCGTCTAGGAAGCACAAGAGCTCGTGCCCGGCTGTAGAATCAACCAACTGATGCGCGGTAATGGGTAACAGTCCTTCGGGCACGCTTTATTCAGGTCTCGGAAGTCGACGCACATGCGCCATTTTCCCGTTGATTTAGGGACCAACACCACATTTGACAGCCAGGTCGGGAACTGTATTTCACGAATATATCCCGCTTTCAAGAGCTCCCCGACTTGTTCTTTGACTATTGTGTCCTCCTGTGTTCCGAGGTGTCTCTTTTTCTGGAAGACTGGCCTGACCGTGGGAGAGATGTTTAATCGGTGTTCCATTATGTCCCCTGGTATCACAGTGAGTTCATTCGCCGACCAGGCAAACATATCTTCATTCTTTTTAGCTGGCTGATAAGGTTAGCCTTTAGCTCGGGAGGTAAGTCTCGAGCAATCTTAACCATTCCCGATGGAGGTCTGATCACGACTTCCTCTATTTCGCCCTCGGTTCCTACCTCCTTAAGGGTGTGTATGGCATAGAAGGCCCCTCGGCTTCTAGGATGACCTTCTCGCCGGCTCTTCAATGACTTCAACTCAATCCTCACTTCCTCAACGTAGCATTTTCGTGCTACTTTCCGATCTCCAAGTACCTCTCCTACTCGGTCTCCCACGGGAAACTTCATTTTTTGATGCAGGGCTGAGGCGACCGCCGCGAAGGAGCTGAGCGTCGGGCGCCCCAGTATGACGTTGTAAGAGGAGGACATGTCGACGACCAGGAAAGGTGCAATTCGGGTCTTCTGCAACTCGCCCGATCCCAAGGTCAAGTTTAGCTGAATCAATCCCACTGCCTCGATGGCATGTTCAGTGAACCCGAACAACGCCGTTTCCACAGGGTCCATCCGGTACTCTCCCAACTCTATCTGGTCCATGGCTTCTTTGAAGATGATGTTCACGGAGCTCCCATTGTCGACAAAGACCCTTCCTACATCATGATTAGCTATCTCTGCCCGAATTACTAAGGCATCTTCATGCAAGTCGTCCCCTCCATGAAAGTCCTCGGGTCCGAAGGAGATGGCGGGTCCCGAATGCCTCTGTACTGATGTCACTCCCAAACTCTCGAGTTTCCTTACTTCTGCCTTTCCAGCTCTGTTTGAATCCCCGACCACTGGTCCTCCGGATATCATGTTGATCCTGCGTGGGGGCACATACGCTTCCGCGGGCGCTCGACTATTCTCTGGTGTTCGCCGGTCGTTTCCTCGCTCTCGGTTGGGTTTATCTTCCCTTATGTACTCAACTCGCCTCCGCTCAGGGGACCTGTCGAACCTGCCTACGGTCTGTCGTTAGTATATAGATGGTTTCTCTTGGGCCCTTATTCGAAGTTCTTCCTGAAATACTTTCGCGGGGCGCCCCCTTCCCCGCCAACCACTAACTCGGCTCGGGCTTCCGGATTGGCTGCTATGATTCTTTCGAGTTTCGTTCAGGTGAAAGCAGGCCTCAGTCGTGTGGTCGTACTCCCGATGGAACTCACAATATGATTTCGACACAGGATTCCTGGGTTCCTCTTTACTTTTAGCCGGCCTCTTAATGAAGTATCGCTCCTCGCAAATTTCCAACGCCCGGGCTTTGTTCACCTTCCATTGAGTATCACTGGGCCTGGATCACCCTTGGGTTTCCCCTCGGGGATTTTCCTCCTGCAGGCCCACGGGACGGGCTGGTTCTCGCGCGACCTCCACCGTCCCGATCGCTCTATTTTTATCTCCCTTTTTGAAGTTGTGCGCTTCTTTCACCCTTACATACTTTTCCACCCTAATTATCAGGTCTTCCACGGTAGTCGGGTACTTTTTCACCAACGATCGGTAGAGGTCTCCTTCCTTCAGCCCATTGTGGAAGGCCCCGATCAGCAGGTATGAGGTAGCGGTCGGGACTTCCATCATAGTCCTATTGAATCGCTTCAGATAATCTCGTAGACTCTCCTGGTCTCCTCGCTTCATGTTCAATAAGTTCACGGCTGAGAAGGGCCTTCTTCGGCTGCTAAAATTGCCTTAAAAAGGCGCGGGTGAAGTCCGGGAAATTGTGAATTTCGCCTGCGGGCAACATGTTGAACCACTCGGCACTTGATTGCGTCCCCCAATTGATATAACGCGGCGTTCCCATCAAAACTGACCAAATGGTCCTCGGGGGTCCCGATCCATTGTAGCGGTTCATATCGGGGAACCTAAAGTTGTTCGGCAGGGGGCACGAAGGACTTCCTCCGAGAAGAGGGAGCCTCGTTGAGTCGGGAGGGGTATTTGCTGGTTGGCCAGCTCCTTCAACCTCTGAATCTCCTCCTTCATTCGTTCCCATTCCACGATCTATCTTTCCTCCGTAATTCTCGCCTTCCCGGCCCGTATGGTGTTGATTTCGGCCCTCAATGCCTTTTCCTCCGTTTGTTTCTCTTGTTCTTTGGCCTGCGTATTTTCCGCCTCGCGACATAATCGCTCCACCTCTTCCTCCCCTGTCTCCTGTTGTCGTGGCGACTCTACGCGAGTTCTTCGCGTTCGCTCCGCTCTCAGCATTTCCACCTCCGCTCTCAGCTTTCCCAGCTCGGTCTGATCGGTGTTGTGCGTCTCCTCATGATGTTCCTCCGTCCAATCGGTCACTAGTACTTCTTCCATCGGCGGTAGCTGTGCGTCGTTTGCGGCATCCACCATGTTGTTACTGATATATCGTCCCACAGACGGCGCCAATGATGTGGACTGCGTAAAACGACCTTTGGAAACAGCAGTTGGCGTGGCTGTTCCTCTCTTGTAACTTCTACGGCGCGAATTCTTCGGCCTCCGTCGATCTTTATCGAGCCTAACACCCAAGCACTCAAAAACACGTCAGAAGGGGGCCGAGGTTGGTGCCGGCGTAGCCCCTCCGATGCTTAAGTCAGAAAACGGGTGAAGATAGGTGTTTTAGCTCGTAAATCAGTTTTTGTTATTTAAAAGCGTACCCGGGAAACGAGTTAACCGTCACTATTTATACTAAACTTGTTTCGTCTTGCCTTGACCTAATCTTTTACCCTGGCCCGTGTTTCTCGCGGACCTCGCGGAGGGAACGTGGGTTCCCCCACGATCCCACGTTCTCATCTCCTCTCAATGATATGGACCGCGTAAAACGATCTTTGGAAATGGTAGTTGGCGTGGCTGTTCCTCTCTTGTAACTTCTACGGCGCGAATTCTTCGGCCTCCGTCGATCTTCGTCGAGCCTAACACCCAAGCACTCAGAAACACGTCAGAAGGGGGCCGGGGTTGGTGCCGGCGTAGCCCCTCCGATGCTTAAGTCAGAAAACGGGTGAAAATAGGTGTTTTAGCTCGTAAATCAGTTTTTGTTATTTGAAAGCATACCTGGGAAATGAGTTAACCGTCACTATTTATACTAAACTCGTTTCGCCTTGCCTTGACCTAATCTTTCACCCTGGCCCGTGTTTCTCGCGGACATCGCGCACGATCCCACGTTCTCATCTCCTCTTCTTCCTTTTAGTTTTTTCGACGACATTTTCTTCTCGATATGAAGTTGCCTTGTCCGGGCCTCCCCTCTCCTTCTCGGGGAAGTCGGTTGTGCCTGGCTTTTTTCTCTTCGCGCCTTCCTCGCGCCTCTAGGTCGATCAGCTCGCGATCTACTCGGCTCGATCTCCGCTTTTCGAAGTCTCTCGGGCCAGCTTCTCGAGGCTAATTCCTCCTTTGAGTCAAATTCTCGTCGATCTACTTACGTTCTCGGGCTCGCCCTCGAGGTTACTCGCTTCTGATCGGATCCTCGCCTCGTTCATAGAGCTTCAGCACTAATTGGCATTCCCTTCTCGTTCTTTACGTTCTCCAGCGATTTATCCTCGGGCGGACGTCATCAAGCAGACCCAGGGACCGCCTTATTCTGCCCTCGACCCTTCTCTAGCGGTTTCACTCCCTGTCTGCCCACCCAAGTTGCTCGGGAGGTTTCTCGGGACCTCTGTTTCGGCTTGCTTCTCTTTTCCTTCCGACAGAACCTCCCCAGCGTCCGCAGGACCCCCTAGACCCCCTCGGGCCTTTCACGTGGTGCATCTACTCCCGTCCTTCCCTCCTAGGAATACTCCTTCACGATTCCTGCCTTCGCGCCTTAATATTCGCGGGTTATTTTATCGTTAACGCTATTTTACCGTTAGCTAGAAATCCCGAGGGTAACACATTCTAATAATCCTACTTCTTGTTGGGAAATTCCAGAGTTTGCTAGTAAGATTTCCGAATTGAACGCAATCTTGGAATCGGAAAGAGTAGGTTTTCGAGCGGAAAAGCAAAAACTTTTAAAGGAGAATGTAGGACTGATGGCTCTAGTGGAGGGAGCTGAATCAGACAAGGAGGAACCACATGTATAGATCAGCCATGCTGAAGACGAGGAGCCGACCACAGAGAGGGAGGTAGAGCCTATAACCCTTAGTTCGTATATTGAACATCAAGAAAACTATCCAGAGCTACATTAAATACGAAAAAGCGTTAACTCGATAGAAAAGAAGCTAGCTAAAACCCAAGCAATTATAGCTAGGACATGTGGAATTGTCATCAGACTAGAAAATAACTTAACTAATTATGAGGCTAATTTAGCTGAATCAGAATTAAAAATGAGTGGTTTTACAAATACTCTATCTATCTGCGAGCAAGCTCAAAATTTGCAAGTGCGACAAGTGATAATTAAAATGAATACGTAGTTACCATCACCGACGTGCCATAGGCAGCAGACCTATCGTTTTTAGCGTAGTAAGGTGAGTAAACGAGTATCGAACACGAGGAATAAACTGATTACTAGTAATAACCTATCGACTCGATATCTAGCCTAAATAAAGTACGCAAGTTGTTTTACGAACTATCCTAACATATCACTCCTAAATCAACGAGAGACTAAGAAAATATGCCTAAACTGGTGAGAGTACTTTCAGATGATAAAGATGTGCTCGGGATTCGAATCCCGCTAGGTATTATCGACTAAGACAATGAAATATCGTTCCTACGTGGTTAAGACTAAGTCGCAGTAATTTCCTACCCACTCACGAATTTGCTGTCGCCCAAAACGCTCGCGGGGATCTAAAATTCAGTAATTACTAACGGCGAGGATCGAGTATTTGCTTTCGCCCTATACTCGAATCCTATCTTCTACGAGCGGTCTAATCGTTGTTTAGCTGTCGCCCTAAACGATTTTCTACACATAACACACAGACATATTAAAATGAAGAAACAGATTCATAGATAGATAAATAGTCATAACACACGAGTCACGATAAACATATGTCTTAAATACGATTTAACATAGCGTTCATCTAATCCCAAACACATAAGGGAATTAGCTACTCATAATTAACCGGAAAACAACGAAAGAAATACGGAACGAGGAGGAAAGATTCATGATCTTGATGTACTGATGATCTGGGTTGGTGGCGTGGATGAATCTTCGTTCGTCGTTCAAGTGTGATTGCGTCATTGATCTGTCTCTTGCACTTCTCGAGTGGAATTCTCCATTCTTGGCGTCTCTATTTCATCCTTGATGTGTTAGGCTTATGATATGAGAGGTCTCCTCTTTCTGGGTTGAATTTGAGCTTTTATACGTATTTTCGTACGTGTCACGGCTTGGGACATGGGTCACGGCCGTGACCATCGTCGATTTGCTCCGCGTTGCTTTCTGCTATGTGTCACGGTCAAGTTCTTGAAGGGTCACGGCCGTGACGAACTATGCTTCAACTCTCTTTCCATTGTCACGGCCTCGTGCACGATATGCGACGGCCGTGACAGTCTTCTGTTTGGACTCCTCGCTCACTGTCCGGTGTCACGGCCTATTGTAATAAGCGTTACGGCCGTGACTTCACTTGGTTTCGGCTTCTGTTCCTTGTCACGGCCTTGTGCACGATATGTCACGGCCGTGACATATGCCAGCATCCGCGTATTTGCGTTGTTTTGCCTCGTTTTCGCTCCTTTTTCGCCGGAAGGTCGTTCTATGTTCCTTAAATAGAAAATAAGTGTAAATAGAGCGATAAATGCATAAGATGACTACGAAAACTCTATTATGACAAATAAATATTGCAATAAACGTATTAAAATACGTCTATCATTTAGAAAACAATGATAAATGTTATCTTGTACGTTTAAGGGAAATAGCGTCTCTCAATTGTAAGCTTAAAGCTTCTGAAATGAGAGTAGAGGATCGTAACAAAGGTATAGAGAAACTTAAATCTAGGGTTAGTGAATTAACTACTAGTCTGCTGATCGACGGGCGGTGTGCTAATATAGCGTGCAAGTGCGACAAGTAATAATTAAAACGAATACGTAGTTACCATCACCGACGTGCCATAGGCAGCAGACCTATCGTTTTTAGCGTAGTAAGGTGAGTAAATGAGTATCGAACACGAGGAATAAACTTGATTACTAGTAATAACCTATCGACTCGATATCTAGCCTAAATAAAGTACGCAAGTTGTTTTACGAACTATCCTAACATATCACTCCTAAATCACCGAGAGACTAAGAAAATACGCCTAAACTGGTGAGAGTACTTTCAGATGATAAAGATGTGCTCGGGATTCGAATCCCGCTAGGTATTATCGACTAAGACAATGAAATATCGTTCCTACGTGGTTAAGACTAAGGCGCAGTAATTTCCTACCCACTCACGAATTTGCTGTCGCCCTAAATGCTCGCGGGGATCTAAAATTTAGTAATTACTAACTGCGAGGATCGAGTGTTTGCTTTCGCCCTATATTCGAATCCTATCTTCTACGAGCGGTCTAATCGTTGTTTAGCTGTCGCCCTAAATGACTTTCCACACATTCACTTTAACACATAGACATATTAAAGCGAAGAAACAGATTCATAGATAGATAAGTAGTCAAAACACATGAGTTACGATAAACATATGTCTTAAATACGATTAATCCTAGCGTTAATCTAATCCTAAATACATAAAGGGAATTAGCTACTCATAATTAACGGAAAAACAACAAAAGAAATATGGAATGAGGAGGAAAGATTCATGATGATGTACTGATGATCTGGGTTGGTGGCGTGGATGAATCTTCGTTCTTCGTTCAATTCGGCGTGATTGCGTCGTTGATCCGTCTCTTGCACTTCTCGAGTGGAATTCTCCATTCTTGGCGTCTCTTTTCGTCCTTGATGTGTTAGGGTTATGATATGAGAGGTATCACCTCTTTCCGAGTCGAATTTGTGCTTTTATACGGATTTTCGTAAGTGTCACGGCCTGGGACATGGGCTGTCACGGCCGTGACCATCGTCGATTTGCTCCGCGTTGCTTTCTACTATGTGTCACGGTCAAGTGCTTGAAGGGTCACGGTCCTGACGAACTACGCTTTTTTTTAATTTTTTTACGTTTTTTTCTTAAACGATAGCTTGCCATAAAACATAGGTTCAAGGACTAAATAGCCCACAGAGCCCTCTGGTCACATAACGATTTCCAGTATGGAAAGACGCATCCTAAAGAGGACAAACACTCCTAAAAAGGAGACGAAACTTCCACAAGGGAAGACAAAGCCGAAAGAAAACAATTTTTTGAAATTCCAAGAACTAAAGAACCTACTATAATCGAATATAAAACTCCACACTAGCGGCTATTAACCTCGAATTTATAGTACTCTTCACTTTCTTCAGTCTTCACCTCAAAAATGTTGTCTTCTTCGGAAAGAACATCGAACGAGTGAAGGAAAATACTCCTACAAGAGTAGACCAGAACTCCCAAAGAATAACGAACCACAACACAGACTCAACCAACAGTAAGAGGAAAAATACCTAAACGAAAACAATAGAAAATCGAGCAACACCTAACAAACAACTGGAGAAAAGCAAACACAACGAATGATAATGAGCAACGAACAAATAACACACAACACAAAGCACATCAAACAAACAAATCACTGAATGAAATGAGGAAAAGACATACAGTCACAAAAGCAGAAATCAGAAGCAAAAGAAAAAGAGAAAATAAATTCTAAAAATTAAAATTTAGCGTCGGAGGATGGGGAGCACGAAGTCAACACCTAAAAGCCTTTCGTGCGCTCAGGAACAGGAGGCATGTGGGTAAGGTGCTCGTAAAGCGGCAGATGATGCTGGGCCTGCCGAGGCTCACTTCCTAGAGGTGGAGAACGAGATGAGAATGGTAGTTCTTCCACTTATTATTGGTGCTTGCTTAGCTCGTAGAGTTTGGGTGTGTATCAGAAGTTAGGTCAAGGACAATTTTTTTTCTTACCTTTCTAGTATAAATTTATGATTTTTAAAGTCAGACCAATCGCATATCGACACGTGTCTAGTTTCCATCCAACTTGACGGAGATCTAATGGTAGGACCAATTTGGTTAAAATTTGACAACATTGGGGACTAAATTGGTCAACACGAAACATCAGAGACTAAATTGGTCCATGTGATAAACATTGGGGACCATTTTCAGTTTTCTCCCGCTTTTTTATCTTTATTTTTCGTTTTTCATTTGTTCTAGTTTTGATAAATAAATATATATTTATTTTTCCTTTTTTCTCTTATTTTTAATTTTTAATTTTAATTGTTATTTTTATTCTCCTCTAATTATTCTCCCTTTATTTTTATCAGATTTTAATTATTATTTTTAAATTTAATTTCTATCTCTTTCTTTTGATTTTATTTACTTTTCTCTTTTTTTAAATTTTTTTCTTCTTTAACTTATATTTTTCTTTGTAACTTTTTTCCTTTATTAATGCTAATTTATGATTTTTTAAAATCACACATGTCGACATGTTTTTCCATCCAAATTAACAACCATCTAATGGAATGACCAATTCGGTTAAAAACCGACAACATCGACGACTAAATTAGTCCACACGAACATTGGGGACTTAGTCCATGTAGTAAACATTCGGGACCATTTGGATTTTCTCCCATCCATATTGTTATAAAAGACTTTAACTGCCTTCATGGAAGGCCCAATTGGTGGAGGAGGAGTCAGTGACACGGTGAAGAACTTCTATTCTTAAGCTTTCTTCATGAAAAAATCTCTGACCAAGACGTGCAAACATATGCCCGATCTTTTATCGCAATTGCAGCACGAGGAACATACCATTGCGTAATAAGACTGAGACAAAGCCTTTTCTTCGATGTCAGCGGTTGAGTTCTTCGACGATGGCATTTGCATTGGAGTGGAGACAAATTTATCCTCATCACTGTCCGCAAGAACGGTGATGAAGCAACCATGGACAAGGAGCGAAGACACATTGAGGTAGTGGGCACGTACCACATGGGAAGGTCAGGGGAGATTCCGATGGCAGTCGAAGTCTGACATTGATTTGGTAATGCCCAAGGGTCTATCAGTATTTTTGCTCGCACGCCCATGACCAATATGTGTTCCTGGCGAAGCTACAGTTGAACTTAAGGAAGGGATAAAGTGTGTGGGCAGGATCGACCATGAGCAATTGGGGTCTTTTCTCGTAGATAAGAAAAATCAAGCGACGGCGGCTTTGAGTTTCTTGAATGTTGATTTGATTATGTTTATGATCTATGGCTCCTAAGGAGATCCAAAAATACCTCAATCAAAAATCCTCCAAAAATTCATAACCGCCGCCGACGTTTATGGGAGGATATTACTGGTCATTGTTCATCCCGCTCACACACTTTATCCCCCTCCTCAAGTTTGACTACAATTTCGCCAGGAACAGTTACTGGTTGTGGGGGCAGAAAAGCAAACATACCATCGTCCAGTTGTAGTTGTCGAATATCATCGCCGGAATCCTACTAGCATCAGAATCCTCCGACCTCACCACCAGCGAGCCCGTTCCGAAATATGTTACGACCTTGCCGAGATGGTACTTAACCACCACCTCGAGGTGTCCTGTTTCATCGACGTTCTCGCAGACGTGATGAGGTTGAATTTGACCTCCCTTCAATGCATATCTTATTATCTAAGAATTCATCAAATAAAATTTACTGTATCAAGGTCGTTCCCCAACCGTACACCAAACGTAAACTGAAAAGGCGTTCTCATCTTCACTATCGTGTTTTGAACGGATCTATGCATTTGGGAACGACATAACCCAAAAGATGTGTTGATGTTTTAAAAATTACAACATATAGCCTCTTATTATTTAATTATAAAGTATACATATAAAAAATAAAAAATAAATAAAATTATATAAGAGGACTCATGTTATTAGTAATTATTCTTTTAGGTATTTAAAATAGATATTGAGTATATTATTGTGAAATTATTTTTTCAACGGAATTTAAAATAATAGTATGTTCTAATTTGTAAAGTTGTAAGTTTCGTGGGTACTATTAAAAAATCGGGTAGAAGAGAATATTTTAATAATGAGCTTTTGAGTTTGAGAATTGGTATGTCGGTTGGAGAATAATTACTGCATTTTGAGGGGCAAAAACCTAAATGGTCCCCAATGTTACCCACTGGACCAATTTAGTCCCCGGTGTTAACGAAATTTGAACCAACTTGGTCCACGCCCGTTAAATAGCCGTTAGTTTGGATGGAAGTTGACAGTGCCCACATGCGATTGGCCAGACTTAAAAAATCGTAACTTAAACATTAAAAAAGGGGAAGATCCAAAAAAAAGGAAAACAATTCAAAAATTAGAGTAAAAAATTCAAAAAACAGAATAAAAAAAAGAAAGAGAGAATGAAAGTATATTAAAAATAATAAATTAAACAATGAAAAAAATACAAGAGAAAAAAATAAGTAGGGAGAGCAGATTAAGATAAAACTTATAAATAAAAATTTAAGATATAGAAAAAGTAAAAAATAAAAATATATTTATTTATTAAAAACTAGATAAAAAGGAAAAACAAAATTAAGGATAAAAAATGCCTCTAAAATTTTACGAAGACCGTCCCTGACAACTTAATGAGGACATAATAAAAAATAAGTAGGGAGAGCATATTAAGATAAAACTTATAAATAAAAATTTAAGATATAGAAAAAGTAAAAAATAAAAATATATTTATTTATTAAAAACTAGATAAAAAGGAAAAACAAAATTAAGGATAAAAAATGCCTCTAAAATTTTACGAAGACATAATCATCCCGGTTCTCGAGTTTTTTTAACAAATATAATGGAACGATTGCATCCCCGTTAACCGACAGAGACGGGATCGAGAATTCTCGTCAACTTTCAGTGACATTTTTATCCTATTTATTTTTCACTTATTTTTAGTTTTTAGTAAATAAATGTTTTTTATTTTTATATTTATTATTCTTTGTTTTAACATTTTCTCTCTCTTTTTCGTTTATTTTTTATTTAAATTATTTTAATTTTGTATTTTTTTCTCTATTTTAATTTTTTATTTAATACAATTGATTATCATTTTACTTTATTTTATTTATTTATTAGTTTTTTCTTTTCTTTATTTTTCTGAATTTTTATTCCTTTTTTAAGATTTTTTAATTTATTAGTTTTTATTTTCTTTTTTTGAATTCCTTTTTTTGGATTTTTTTCTCTTTTCTAATGTGTAATTTATTATTTTTAATATATTTTCATTCTCTCTTTCTTTTTTATTTGATTTAATTTATTAATTTCCAATTTTATCTTTTATTATTTATTTATTTTATTTAATTTATTTGAGAATACGTTTATCGGCTGAAGATGGTCTAAGAAGGCTTTTGTGATCTTTGATGATGAATATTTTCTATTGGGAAACTTTGATAATGACATGAAAACTGCATATCATGCTTAAACTTTCATATTGTTTTGGCTCTATTGTGATGGCGCGCCTATCGAAAAATCTACTTATAAAAATTTCTAATAATTCTACTATGTAAAACTCGTCATTGCACGGGCAAAAACACTAGTTCAATTTTAAATAGATTGTTATTTGCTGTTTTTTATCAGTAGGAATAAGCATTTTATTAAAATATTTCCTTAATCGAATTTAATATAATATTAACGTCTAATCTGGAAAGTGTAAAATATATGAATCCAGAAGTTTGCCTTTACCCACATGACACTTCCTCCGCTGCCGATCCGTAGAATAAGTAGAAGATTAAACCCTCGTCTCACTATGCAATTTGCGTAATGAGTTGCAATACTTAACAAGGAGCATGTGATATCCAAATTTTATCTGATCAACTGTTATGGTAACTAGTATGTTTAGATGTGCAAATATATCAAATTATTTTGTATTGAACACTTCAGATTATAAATTAATTTATGTAAAAACTAAATTTTAATTTAAGAATAAAATTATAATTGAATAAAAGATAAATGGTAAATTTTAATTAGGCATACAACTTGACAAACCAATTTGACAGTTTTTTATCCACGCTAGGCTCTTTATATAAGAATATAGATTAATTTATATATAAAGGCCCCATTTACTTGGCAAGATAAGCCAAGATAGAGGCTCATTTATCCGGTATAATACTGTTCGGTTACCAACAAAGCATTTTCTGTAAGCCCGCTACAATTACAAGGCCATATATTGTAATCCAGAGAATGCAAGATAAATAATACGTGGGTTTGGGCCGAGATTATTTATCCAATCAAGATTATTAGTTAAAATGACCAAAATACCCCAATTCCTCCAAATTTTAAAATCGTTGTTATTTCATATGATTTACATGATAAAGTTAAATAAACAACATTAATTTATTCCTTATTTTATGGTGATTAAAATGGCATGCATATCTTATATTTTTTTTTATGTTCATAAGAATAGTTTTTTTGTAAACTACGAATTGATAAAATAAGGCTATTTTCGTAAATTTCTAAATAATACATGAGATAAAATTTTTATTATGTTGGAAACTAAAAAAGATATAATTATTCCTATACAAGATTATTATCTCACATTTTAAATTGGGCTTTTTAATACTTCCTTTTCTCGTGTGGTAAAGTAAACGCAGCAAAACGCTCATCAAACCACAATATTGAATCAGTTAATTTGGCATGTCAATTACATTTTACCCTTTATTTTTTTTATTTATTACAATTTTAATTTTATTTATTGTTTTCAGTTTTTCCAAATGTGTTCAAATTTATATTTCGATTAAAAACTCACAATTTAAACTTTTTACAGAATAACAACGGTTAAAAATATAACAAAAATTTAGAGTAAATTGCGAATTTGGTGCTTCAACTATGCCATCATTATTGGCGCTCAAACTTTTAAAATGCGCGGTTTTGGTTCTTTAGCTTTGCAAAAACATTTAATCTCTGGTCCGTTTACCGTCAATCCGAATCTTTAGGTTAAAAGAACAAAAACGAAAAGTTTTGCAAAGTTCGATAATCAAAACGGCACATTTAAACGTTTTAGTACTTAGAATTTTTATTTTACACAAATGCGTATAAGTTTAATAAAAATTCAGTTTCAATCGCCACAAAATTTATGAATTTTTTGTTTCAAAAGGTATCCCAATACTATCCAACTGTAATAGAACTTTTTTTTGTTTCAAGTCCCAACATAATCCCATCGTGATAGTTATCTTGTTTTTGCTTCAAAAGGTATCCAACTAAATCACACCGTAATGGGTGGGTTTGAGGCTGGTAATGGACATACCATTCTCATACCAAATTCTCGTACTCCCCACTAATTCAACTTATAGGAAGAGTGGTTCGGGGATGAGTAATCACCGTTCGGGAATCAGATTCCCCTTGGGGGATTCGTGTTCCCCATATTCATGAATATCCAACAAATTAATTTGTTTTGTAACAAAAACATAAAATAAGTAATCTATACTATTATATAATTGGTGAGAGGGGGATACAAACTGCCAAATCAAAATTGATTTGGTCTGTAGTTTTTTATTAATAAAATAATAATATATTCTATTTAAAGTAAACAATAAATTAAAAAAAATTATTATACATAAATAACCACCCACTACTCTCAGTTAATTACTATGTTACCCCTCTATTTTTAGTTAAAATTAACATGGTTTATTTTTATATTATTGCACACGCATTTGAGTGTGCAGGACATACTAGTATAGATAAATTAATATGTAAAATATGATATTGAAATATAAAAGTTGATATAATATGTGATGTTATGCATAACGAATATATATTGATAGTTGTTTTTTCTTTTAATTACTATCTTGTATATAAAAGGATGATCTATGAAAATTCTTGATTCAAATTAGTTTTTAATATTATTTATTAATAACTCTATTTGGGGAATGTTGAATCATCATTTGACTGACACGTTACCAGGTTCGGGGACGGTTGGAAAACATGATTACCATCCCCGTCTCATCCTCACTCTTTCACTGAAGGGGAATCACCGTCGACTCCCCATTTCCATTTCGATTGGGAATTTCCCGTCCCAATAGCCTCGGGTCCCGACGGGGATGGTTTAGCTTGGGAATTTTCCACCCCTACTCTTGAAAATGCAAAAAATAATATAATTTTCACGGTGATCGAAGCTGAATTTTGAATCAAATTTACACAGTAGCATATTAGCATGTATGTAATAGAAAATTTTTAATTGTTGGTGCTCAAAGTTTTAAACGTGCCGTTTTGATTCACGAACTGTGCAAAACCTTACAATTTTTATTCATATAACCTAAGGCTAAAGCACCGATAAATGAACCAAATGAAACGCTTTGCATTTTAGGACAAAAACGATACTTTTAAAAGCTTGAGCATCAAAATTGAAACTTTGAAGCACCAAATTTGTAGTTTACTCGTAAATATATACAACACCCACGCATCGCGAATATCATCCGAGCTCCTCAGTCCTCATCACCTCACACAATGTCCCAAAACGCTCGTCGCATCAGAAGATCATCAAATCGGAGGAATTCGCTCACAGATCTTCCCGAGAACGTTCTAATGGAGATTATCTCCAAACTGCCTCTGAAAGCCCTCTTATCCTGCAGGTGCGTGTGCCGAATTTTCAACGATTTAGCGTCTTCAGTCACCCGTCTCAATGCTGTGAGCGCTTCGCCCGCCGTGGTCATGCTGCGGTCGTGCACTCATAATCTCCATCTCTTCGACGCTGAAGTCGATCCTCCCATCATGCACCGCCGCCGCCTCAAATCCTTTGCGAAACTCCCTTTTCGAGTACCTAAATTCAATGATCCATATTGCACCAATTTGGTGAATTCGTGCAATGGGTTGCTTTACCTAGAAAGTAGGTGTGCTAGTGAGATCTGCTCCATCATATTTAATCCCTTGACGAACGAATATGTTTGCTTGCCCGTTGGTTCTCTAGGAATATAGGGTTCGAGTGTTAGGATTCAGTACCCTTGCAAAAATGTATAAGGTTTTATGCATTGGTAGGTGGAATGAGCCATATGAGGTTAAAATCTACGAGGTTGGGTCCGGTTTGTGGAGAGACGTAGGAATAAACCGTCCTATCAGCTCGGGGAGCGAAGCCGTTTACTTGAATGGTGCTGCCTATATGTTTCTATCATGGACGAAACTAGTTTGCTTTGATTTCGATAAGGAAGAGTTTGGTACGATCAAATTGCCTAGGAAATTGAGGTCGAGCGAAGTTCGGAGGAGAATGCAACTTGGAGTTTTACTAGGATGTCTGTGCGTGTATGTCAATTATTACCAGTACGTAAAGACTTGTCCCAACTTGAAGCGCTTCGATTTGTGGGTCATGAGGAGCGACACTTCTTCTTGGTGCAGATTGTTTGTAATAGACGATCCTTTGGGTCATCCTAATACTACGTTGCGCCCTTTTCAAGTACTCAGCAGTGGTGAAGTGCTTATGCTTTGGGAGGACCGTGATTGGTTCTGTTACCACCCCAAGGATAAAACTGTGACTTATCTCGGGTTGGGAAAATACCTAAAAGATCGTTATACGTTTGTTTCTAACTTTATTCCTAGCTTTGCTTCCCTTAAAGATCAGCTTTCGGTCGACGATGTGATGGTTCAACGAGGTTTATCGAGGTACAATGGCGAATTCCTAGGTTAATAGTTTCAAATCATGCCCTATTTCTTTCTGCAACCTCTTTGTGTTTGTGTGAGTACTATAATATAGAGCTGACGAATTCCTAGGTTCTCGTAAAACTTCTGTATCTACTAGTGAGTTTGATTCGCTCTTATGCATACGAAATTCTTGACTACTCTGAAACATAAATATATTTTCTTGATTTCCTTATATAGGTTTGAGGACGGCACTGATGGAGTTTAGTTCTTCGCTAGTTGATATTTTGCCTGTTGCAGTGTGGAAGTTACTGTGTTGAAACTGATTATTCAACCGCTTCTTTTGTTTCTATCTATTACCTAATTGTTTATATTAATGATCATCTTTTGTAATTGCTCTCTTTTTCTTTCAGTCTGTTTGGTGAGACTAAAGCTCACACCATATTACAGTTCGTTCTATGCCATTAAACTTGTTTGCTGATCCAAAGAGAAGGTTCACTTCACTTCATTGTATCAAAATCCAATATTGTGATTTCATCACACAATGATTAGTATAACATATTATTCTCTTACTTTTCTTTTTTTTAAAAAAAAATTATTCTTTGAGGAGACCCATTTTAAGGATCTTTTTTATTCTTGATGGCACTAAAACCTGCTGCTTGCCCTATGATCTAATAGAGACGACGTTATAGTTTAATATTATTCCCCGACTTTATAGTTCTATACGTTGGTCGAGTGGGGATACCTCGGGACACAAAAAAAGTTCTATACGTTGGTTGGTCTAAGCATGTGGCCCCTATGTTCAAGTTTCTACCACGTTAAGAACATGATTAAATAATAAATTTGAATGTTCATAATTTCTACTTTATGAAGCTTCCAGCGACTTTTGAGGCTGGTGTGTACATGGATGTGACCTGTGTGACGGGCGTTACAGTTTTCTTTTGCTGTATTTATGTACCATCCTATGTAATTAGGACTGGAACAACATTTTGTTATGTATAGGATGGTTTTCCTTTCGGGATAAAACCTAAAATGGTCCCCGATGTTTACCCTGTGAACTAATTTAGTCCCCGATGTTTCGCGTGAACCAATTTAGTCCTCAATGTTATCGAAAATAAACCAAATTGGTCCCTCCGTCAATCCGAGCGTCAATTTAGACGGCGATGGTATTTGCTGCGGAATTATCGACGGAATATCCGTCGGTAAATGAAAAAGTTAAAAAAAATAATAAATTAAATATAAAAAATGAGGAAAAAAATCCAAAAAAGGTGGAAAAATTTAGAAAATAGAGTAAACAATTCAAAAAAAAGAGAATATTACTAATAAATTAAATAAAAAAATAAATAATAAAAAAATTAAAATAGTAAAAGTAAAATAAAAACTAAAATTTAAATAAAAATGATAAATTAAACATTAAAAATGAAGTAAAAATCCAAAAAAGGAAAAAAATTCAAAAAAGAGTAAAAATTCAAAAAAAGAGAATATTACTAATAAACTAAATAAAAGAATAAATAATAATAAAAATAAAATAAAAAACAAAAATTAAATAAAAATGATAAATATACATTTAAGATTTAAAAAAGTACAAAAATGAACTATATATTTATTTATTAAAAATTAAATGAAAAGGAAAAACAAAATTAAGGATAAAAATGCTTCTAAAAGTTTACGAAGACCGTCCCTGCCAAGTTAATGAGGACATAATCGTCACAGTTATCGAATTTTTTTTAACAAATATACTGGGTGATTGCATCGATGTCCCAGTTCTCGATTTTTTTTAACATTATCATGATTAATTGACGATGATTCCCGATCTCGTCTTTGTCCAGTTAACGGCGATGATCGAGAATTTATATTTTATTTTATTCCCGATCTCGTCATTGTCCCAATTAATTGACGATAATTCTCAGTCCTTAATTTTGTTTTTCCTTTTTATATAATTTTTAATAAATAAATATATTTTTTTGTTACTTTTTTTAAATCTTAAATTTATACTTATCATTTTTTTATTTAATTTTTGTTTTTTATTTTATTTTTAATATTATTTATTCTTTTATTTAATTTATTAGTATATTCACTTTTTTGAATTTTTACTCTATTTTTTGAATTTTTCCTTGTTTTGGATTTTTTCCTGATTTTAAGTTTAATTTAGCATTTTTTTTTATTTTAGTTTCTTATTTTACTTTTATTATTTATTATTTTTTATTATTATTATTATCTTTTTTTGTTTAATTTATTAGTAATATTCTTTTTTTGAATTGTTTATTGTATTTTTTAAAATTTTTGAATTTTTTTGCATTTTTTTCCTCATTTTTAATATTTAATTTATTATTTTTTTTAACTTTTTCATTTAGCGACGGATCCGTCGCAAATACCATTGCCGTCTAAATTGGCGGTCGGATTGACGGAGGGACCAATTTGGTTCATTTTCGATAACATCAGGGACTAAATTGATTCACGCGGAACATCGGGGACTAAATTGGTTCGCAGGGTAAACACCGGGGACCATTTTAGGTTTTATCTCGTTTCCTTTCTATAAAAGGAAAAATTTTATACGCATTTTCTTCAATCTTCTTTTCTATATTATTGCTAGCCACGTAAGTTAGGATCGTAAATGGGTAGTAGAAGGCGGGGCGCCACATTTTATTCGATGAATATGAGATTCCTAACAATGTCACATATGCAGTAATATTCATGCTGTATTGTGCATGATCAGATCGCTATTTGTAATCTCTATTTTTCGTTGTAATAATTTTATTATTTCAATATACTAGACTCTCTGCCTGAAAGGTTACATTTTAATTAATACCGAAATCGTTATTGAAAACCCTAACTAATACTGTATCGAAAAGTATTGAAATATCGAAAACTTAACTATGCCGTAAACCTGATATGATGCCGAAAATTTTATGCATGCCGAAAAGTTTAAGCATGCCAAAAACTTTCTAAGTATATACCGAAAACTTTACGAACTAAGGTTAAGTGCCGAAAACTTTCCAGATGAAATAAAAAATGCTGAAAACTTTAACCGAAAACTTAATACCAAAAACTTTGGAGACGTTGTCGAAAACTTCAAAGTGACATAAGTGATGCCGAAAAGTTTATGTAACGCCGAAAACTTTCTATTTGCCAAGAGTTAATCAATGCCGATTGCTGAAAACCTCTTCGAATGTACCGAAATCTTTGATATAACATTGAAAACTTTGTGAAGTACCCATGCCGAAAACTATATATATATAATGCCGTAAACTTTATTAATGACGAGAACCTCTTGTCATACCGAAAACAATGTTCTCAAAACCCTTAATATATCGAAAAGACCCTTAAGGCCGAAATTCCAACTATCAAACCCTAAGCGCCGAAACTTACATTTTCAGATCTTAGCTTGCCAACTATTTAATCATCCAATAATATTCCATCTTCCAAACTACCAATATACCGAAAACTCTAAAACATCTACATCATCTAAATGCTAAGGATATTCATGTATCGAAAACTATTTACCTATCCCAAAATACTTTAGATTTTCTAAGCATGCTTATTTTTAAAAGACTCGAACATTTAAATTACAAACATGTTCTAATACCGAAAATTATCCAAATAAGCATATATGAAATCTTGGAAAAACCCTAATATATCTATCGTTATGAAAACTTCCCATATTTCACCTTGACATATATAAAGAGAGAAATTCATATAATTCAAAATTCCCTCGCCTCCAAGTTTTCGAGGGTTGAAGATTTGAGTTTCAGTAGTTATTCCTTCTCTTTTATTTATTTCTCTTTTCTTGTTTTCCACTTTCACGAGAGGTTCACTTAATGATATGTTCAGGATATATATTAGGCTTAACTATTTTTTTAGTCCCATAAGTTAGGAGGTGGCATTATAGGGATCGTTATTTTACGGATTGGAATTATAGGGACACTAACTTTCGAAAAAATGGCAATTTAGGGACAATATACGCCCCGGTATTTTGACCCAAACTAGCTGAGAACCATGACCCGACCTGCCGACATGTGTACTTAAAGGATCAGCGACGTAATTTCCGTCGCTAAACTGAAAAAAAAAAAAAAAAATAAATACAGCTCCGTCACAAAGGATTAGCGACGGAATTTCCATCGCTAAACTGAAAAATTAAAAATAAATGAAATGAGGTTAGAAATATAATTATTAACAATTTGTACGTTAATCTAAAATAATAATGGTGAAAAAAATTGAAATTTCAAACAGTTTTGTAAAGATGGAAAATAGTAATAATTGAAATTGTTAATTAATTGTGTCGCGTCGTACATGGTATTAACAGTTTTAATTATTACTATTTTCAATTACAAACTAAAACTGTTAATACTATGACGCAACACAATTAATTAACAATTTTAATTATTACTATTTTGTATTTCTTTACAAAACTGTTTGAAATTTCAAAAAAAATTTCACCATTATTATTTTAGATTAGCATACAGTTAATAATTATATTTCTAACCTTGATTTTTTTTTATTTTTTTCATTTTGGCGACGGAAATTCCATCGCTAATCCTTTGTGACGGAGCTGTATTTATTTATTTGTTTTTTAAATTTTTCAGTTTAGCGTCCTTTAAGCACACATGTCAGCGGGTCGGGTTCCACGTCAGCGGGTTTGGGTCAAAATACCGGGGCGGGGCGTATATTATCCCTAATTTGCCATTTTTTTTAAAGTTAGTTTCCCTATAGTGGCGACCCGTAAAATAACGGTCCCTATAACGCCATTCCCCTGACTTACGAGACTAAAAAAATAATTAAGGCTATATATTATGAAAGGTGATTTGAGAATTAGGTGATGAATTGTTTACCTCTCATACTAAGAAATCTTACATTAATACTTACCTTTTGTGGCGAAAACTTAGTTTCACCTGATACCTTATTGCCAAAAACTTGGCTTCACTCAATATATTCATTATTACGGAAAACTTTGTATTGCCTAATATCTTTTTTGACCTTATTAAAAGTAACTCACATATATATATATATATATATATATATTTGTGTAAAGTCCAGATTATCCAAAAAGCACAGATTAACTTCAATGGATTAAAAGCTTTGAGATTTTCTATGAATAGTGCTTTGGAGGGGTATGTGTGTTATTAGAGATTTGAATAATGGAAAACTTGATTAGTGATAGTTAGGGTTTAAGCTTAAATACCTTGTAAGGTATTTAAGCCCATTGGGCCCCTAACAAACCCATTACAACTACAACCCATCTAACCGAAGTAAAACGTATAAAAAACATAGTAAAGAACAAACGAGACTTAGACCAAATATTTTGGACACTTCTAAAATATTCCTAACATTCTCCCCCTAAGTGTCCAAATTACAAATAAACCTATCTAAGTCTTCAAGTCTTCTTTTTCTTCGAGCGAGGAGGAGGCCGAGGTTCCAGAAGTTCGTAGGCTGATCTTCTGAGTCCAAGTCTTAATTCATTATGATCTCAATCTTCTACGAAAGGAGATTTTGTCAGAGATGATTTCGATCATCTTATCATACTTCTCTTGTACTTCAGATTCTACTTCTCTCATTTCCTCTACGATCCTCTTGAGCTTAGCAAGAATAATACGGAGAGTTCCATCACAGAACTTGTGGATTTCTGAAGTTCTCATCAGTCTCTTTTCTCCCTTGTAATTGATGTAGATTACCGAAGGGTCTTCTCCATCAAAGATATGGCCTTCTCCGTAGCTCTCTGACTCAGGTGCTTCAAAGGAGGGCTTCGTGAGACTCACTCTTTTTATGTTGCTTTCAAGTGCCTTTTGGAGGTCATGTGTAGAGTTGAACTTGACTTGACGCACATGAACCTTTTTAATGAAGCATAGCCCATCCTTAATTCTGGAGTCCTGAGTACTCCAAGCCTCCTATAATACCCTACTAATTGATCAATGTCTTCACCTCTGAGATATGAGAGATCCCCTTCATTCAGTTCTTCAGCTGAATTATCTTCACGTCGTACAATGTAAATAGGGAAATCAATGTCTCCAAATCGCTCCTTTCGAACAGTCAGAATTTGTTTGATTCTGGGTCGTTTTGCCTCAAGTCTTCGGAGATCATCGACGTTCGTTCCTTTTCCTCTGAACATCAGTGTTCGACGGATAGACAGCAGGTACTGAACGGCTTTTGATCGTGGGAAATGCGTTAAACCTCTGAGGTCAAGCTCATCCACCTCCAAGATCTTATCTTCCCTCCTCCAGATTTTCCTTCGTATTTCTTTTTGATAAGGAGCATTAACCTTCACATTTTTCCATGGAAGTTGTAGCTCGTCTATTGCTTTGTGTGTATTTGGAGGGCAATCCTCGTCTATGACCGTGTGTTGTAGACGTTCTGGAAGTTCGGGTATCTCTGCTTCGTAGTCTTCTCCTTCCTCGAGCTCCTCATCCTCAAGGCGAATTAGACTAATGTTAGCTTTCGAAAGAAAGTATCTAGCATTGTCCATAAGGTTTCTGGCCATAATCGGATTAACAGGATGAGTTCTCCATTCCTCGCCAAAGATGTACCTCTCCACAACATCATGTGGATTGTAAAGTTCTTCGACTGAGGTGTCTGGATTGTCGATCTGAAGGGATGGGATGGAAGTTTGGGGACTTATCTGGCTTGTGAGATGTGGGGTTGTGGTTGTTTGGACTAATTGGGTGGAAATCCTCAAGGAGCCAGATTCGACTTCGCCAAGGAAAATTGTCTGGTTCGGCCCTGGCGTGGCTTGTCTGCCCCTAGAGGACCTTGGTGGTGGGTTGGATTGTCGGGAATAACCGCCTCCACGAGTTAGAACCCCGTGTCCTCGTCCACCGCGGGTGACCGGATACATAATTCTTGGCCTCTTCTCCCCCTCAGGGCTATCCTGGTCGTCAGGATCGTCATTACGACGTTTCTGTCTTGAGCCTTCCTGACTACATGTGGATGGGTCAGGTATGATTCCGCCTTTAATCAGCTTTTTGTAGAAATCTTCTTCGTCCGGAGTCCGCTGATTGTCGAGTTCGATAATTCGGGAGATACCTACGTCGAAGAGCTCAAGTAGAGGCATGTTGTATGGACTGGGTTCAGGAGTTACTCGTGGTGGTGGTAGTGAGATGAGACGAGGCTGTGACGGCTGTTCTCCCACGGGTGCATTTCCTTTGTCCGTGGAGGCTGATTGCATGGCATCCTTAATGAGTCCTCGAACCCGTGGTAAGGTGACGGATTCAAGGAACTCAAAAAGGCGATTCTCCAGGTAAGGCATCGTCACAGCTTGAGGAGTTGAGGATGGTGCACCGGCGCTTGTTGGGTTAGCCGTTATCACACGTTCAGAACTAGGTTCTGGACGGTGGCCCTCGTCAACCGAAGTCCGGTGGACTTCAGTTTCCATCGGTCTTCCGACCTCTCCTTGCGACACATCTTTAGAAGATGGTGCTCGGGTCGTTATGGGCACATCGATAAGATGGGCTTGTGTGGAGCTTTCACCGGGGCCACTTCCCGTTAGCACTCGTCCAGAACTAGGTTCTGGTCGGTGGCTCTCGGATGCTGTGCTGCTGAGATCATCATCACCCGTGAGGCTTCCGTCCAATCCTCGAAGGGCCTCAATCTGAGGCTCTTCTATGGGCTTTGATGCCTGAGGGACAGGCGGAGACTCGGGCTGTGTCGTAGGGATGGTGATTATTTGTTGTGGAGTGGACACAGGATCCGAGGTGACAGATATTTGGGGAGGTTCTGGGGATTTTGAGACACGTGCCTGTTGGGAGGCAGGTGAATGGTATGGTGCAGGTTGCATTTGCGCCGTTGGGTCGACTGCGGCGTCTCCTATCCTAGGGGGTGACCCGGCTGTATCTGACTGGGTAGTTTGGATCGTTTCTAACACGGGAAAGACAATTTGTGGTGGTTCTGGTTGCTCTGTTGATGGTCGTTCCTCGTGAGGTTGATCAGTAATGAGTAGTTGTTGGGATAGTTGAGGTACTATCTGTTATTCTATGGGTTCTCTCAGGCCCTCACTCGTTCCCTCTCTCTCTCTCTCTCACTATCCCCTGGGACAGACTCGGGGGGGTTTTCCAGAGTCGTGGGGATATACACATTGTATTTGTGTCTGTAGGCTTCGATTTTGTCTAGGCTGGCTAGGGACAATTCTAGTGGAATTGGCATGGCTGTTCTTGAGTATTTCTCGTCGGTCTTCCCTTTCTGCAGAAATTTTAGTTTCGGTGGACTGTAGTTCTCTTCTGCTGGTCTTGGAGGTATCCCTGGTGTTGTGATCAGAAAATGGTGGATCATTAGTGAGAACCACCGGGGATAGGGCAGGTTCTGTGTCTTCTTTGCTTTGGACTTCGATCTTTGGTGAAGTTGATCATCCAGGTCCGAGATGATCAGTTTGGCATAATCGTAATTCTTCCTGAAGGCGATCCCATGAAAGATCCGAAGGATCGTGAGATTGCATCTGTCCCATCCGGAGTGCTTTGGTGAGAAGCACTTGTTGACAATTGCAAAAAGGGTTCGCCATGGGTCTGGAATCATTGATTGCTGAAAACGGGAAACAAACTCGAGTGAGGAGTAGTAACCCATTCGGAGCATATCAGTGATGAGCTCGTCCTCAGATGCCTCATGCTCGTACTCTGGTTGACTGGGTAAGCGAAGGATTTGTCCTATGAAGTCTTTTGTGATCCTGACGGTTTCACTTGCAATCTGAGCTTCATAGTAGATGCTGTTGTCCTGAGCGATCTTAGTCGTCATTGTTCCCCAGAATTGTTGAAGGTAGACTGTGGGGACTTGAATAGAAGCTGAGAAAGCATATCCAAGGTGATGATTCCTCAAAATGGATGGAATGATCTCGTCCTGACATTTGAAGGTACTCAAGTCAAGTTGATAATTGTTGTCCTTTATCACGATCCATTTTGAGGTTGGAAATACAAGATCGACCGGCGTAGTCATTCTTTTGTTTTGTTTTGTTTTTTTTGTTTTGTTTGTTTTTTGTTTTTTTTTTTTGTTGGACGCCGAAAAATCCTGCTACACCTGCATCACGAGAGAAAAACGGATTAGTGACAAAGATTAAACATGTGTAGGTATCATTAATCGTGTGGACTCGCTTTTTGTGATATGAAAAGGAAATTGAATTCGGCCCATTACTATCTGGCCCCAAATGGGATTTGAGAGAGTTGTCGAAATTTGTCTAAGTGTTGTTCGCGAATCAGTGAAATTTGGGTTTTAAAAGTGTGCTAAGTGTGGTTCGCGAACTGCCTTCAAAGTTTTGAAAAATTTTCGCGAATCTGTTTGAAAGAATTGGCTTGGTCAGAATTTTGACATCGCGAAATTTTGGAGTTCGCAGAAAAAGATTGAAAGGTTGTGCGAAGTACAGACTGCGAAGTGGATAGTTCGCAAAATGTCCAGCGTGAAATCTCAGTTCGCGAATTCCAAATTGCAAACGCGGAGTTTCGCGAACCAGTTTGAAAGAATTGACTTGGTCAAATTTTAACGTCGTGAAATTTTGGAGTTCGCAAAAAGGCTTGATTGAAAGGTTTCACGAATTACTGATTGCGAACTGGATAGTTCGCGAATTGTCCTACGTGAAATCTCAGTTCGCGAATTTCAAATTGCAGACGCGGAATTTTGCGAACCAGAATTCGCGAAACTGACAAAGTCAAAAAAAAATCAAACTTTTGTAATTCGCGAAACAACAATTCACGAATTGACAAGTCAGTGACTTTTTGGATTCGCAAAAAACATATTTTCAGTTCGCGAAAGAAGATTTGAAAGATAAGAAAAAAGAAAAATTTAAAACCTAATTTTCTTTTAAAAAATACGTAAGTGCAAAGAGAGATTTTGACTGCAAAACTCAAATCTGCGAAACTCAAATCTGCGAGAAAATTTTTTAACAAAAATCCTTGAGAAGCCCTGTTCTTCAGAGAAGGACGAAACGCGAAACCTGCAAATCGTGAAATCAGGTCTGAAACTGAAAACAAAACCATACCTTACCACGGTAAAACGATTTTGGGTGAAAGAACACAGAGGAAAACGCTGAGAAGATTATGAGTTTGAATGGATTCGTAAAGGGGGTGAGCGATTTGAGAGAGTTCGGAGATTTAAGGGTTCGTAGAATTTTTGAATTCTGGAAATTTGATTTGGGGATTCGAGAATTTCGCGAATTAGGTTAAGTAAGTTTTGCGGGCTGAGAAATTTAGATTTTGGGCCCCGAAATTTTTTGAAGAGATGGCCCACTTCTGATTCGCGAATTGTGGGCTGTAGATTGCGAAGTCTTAGATTCGCGAATTGGCATCGACGATTTTGACTGGTCAGCATTTGAACCAATTCGCGAATTTCACCATTAGTGACTTCGTGAATGTAATTTGGCGAATCAGTGAGTTCAAGCGGATGAGTTGACGAGTCAAATTTCCACGGTGATTCGCGGAAAATGTATAAATTTCGCTAAGTATGGATTCGCGAAATAAGCTAAGATTTTGACGATTTTGACTTAGAGGATTTGCGAGTTGGAATAAAGCTTAGTCCTATTTTAATTGTGTTGGAGAATGGATAAAAAAATTCATTGGCAAAAAAAAATTTCAAGGCATTTCTGAAAAACAACATTTTCTACTGAATTTTTTTTTTTAAAGATTGGTCCAAGAATATTAAAACGATTCCCTCAATCATAAAGATATCAAATCTGTGGGTTTTTTTTTTTAAAATTGATTTATCTGAATCAAACTTGAACCAAATTCGTAATTACATAATTTGTTGCAACCTAACTCTCACATTTCACAGGGATAAATGGACTGGATGCAGCAACAAGTATATGAATATGAGGAACATGTGGAGTTAAGGCGTAACTTTGAGCGCAATATGGATAAACTAGCGTTTCTTATTTTTCTTCTGTTGTGCTTAATCGTCGTCTTACTAGCTGTTCTGTTTTGGGCACTCATTGGACGTGCTAGCTTTTGAGATTGTTTTGAGTATTTTGAGAGTTCATGAAAGCTCGTTGAGAATGTTTTGAGAGCTTTTCCTACTTATATTATGTATTTGGAGATTGGTTTTCGCATTTCTGAGGGACTTGTGTAACTCTTAATTTTTCTTTAAGCGAAAATAATTACTCCCCCTCAATGTTTTGGAACTTTGGAATAGTTACCCCAAACTCCCCCTAAATAATATGCCTATCGAGAATCTTAAAACATTTAATTAATAAATTACTTACTCCCCCTCGATGCATGGATATCACATTTCTCCCCCTCGGTGTAATGCCATCAGCATTGGCTTTACATCGACTTATTGGAAAGCAAGAAACACAGCAGAAAGAAATTAGTGAAAATAATTTAAAAAAAATAGCGAGAAAAAAGAAAAAAAATAATTTACAAAGGGACACGCATAGAGTTGTAGAACTTAAAACAGAACAGACATGCACATAAGGACCCGTAGGGAAGCATAATCGAAATTAGAGATTGAGATTCAACATTCCCAGTTTTGCCACTAAGAATTGGAATCGTTTCTCATCCAATGCTTTAGTAAACAAGTCGGCTAGTTGAATCTCTGAATTGACAAAGTACATTTCTATTATGCCTCTTTCGACTTGGTCTTTTATGAAATGATAACATAGGTATATGTGCTTAGTGCGTGAATGGTGAACAGGATTGCAAGTAATTGCTATGGCGCTTTTAGAATCACAATAAATGGGAATTTTATTGAAACCAAACCCGTAGTCTCGTAGTTGGGTGCGAATCCACAAAATTTGGGAGCAACAACTGGCGGCAGCCACATATTCTGCTTCTGCCGTGAAAGTGGACACACAACTTTGTTTCTTGGAAGCCCAACAGACAAGCTTATCTCCAAGAAATTGGATGTTGCCGGATGTGCTTTTCCTGTCCCATTCTGCATCCTGCGAAATCTGCATCAGAGTATCCTGTTAGTTTCATACCTGAATTTTTAGGATACCAAAGTCCAAGGTCCGGTGTTCCTTTCAGATTCTTCAATATTCTCTTGACAACATGGAGATGTGACTCCTTTGGATTGGCTTGGAATCGAGCACATAAACATGTGGAAAAAAGAATATCTGGTCGGCTGGCAGTGAGATAGAGCAGAGACCCAATAATGCCTCTATAATGTGTTGGATCAACAGGCTCGCCTAAGTGATCTGCATCGAGGGTGCATGAGGTTGACATTGGAGTGCTGGAAGATTTGCTCTTGTCAATCCCATATTTTCTTAGGATATCGTGAATGTACTTCGACTGGTTAAGAAATATCCCATCCTGAAGTTGCTTAATTTGCAGTCCAAGGAAAAATATCATTTCGCCCATCATACTCATCTCAAACTGTGATTTCATCAACGTACTGAATTCGACACAGAGTTCTGGATTTGTAGAGCCGAAGATGATGTCATCCACGTAAATCTGCACAAGCATGATTTCGGGACCAGCCTTTTTGACAAACAGTGTGGTGTCAATTTTTCCTTTAGTGAAGCCTGAGTTGATAAGGAAGTCAGACAAGACTTCATACCAAGCTCTTGGTGCTTGCTTTAGTCCATATAGAGCCTTGTCGAGTTTGTAGACGAAATCTGGATGTTCTTGATTGAGAAATCCGTCTGGCTGTGAGACATATACTTCTTCCTTCAAAATTCCATTCAAGAAGGCAGTTTTTACGTCCATTTGATAGACAGTAAAGTCTTTGTGTGCCGCATATGCAAGAAACAGTCTGATGGCTTCAATTCTTGCTACATGGGCAAAAGTCTCATCATAGTCAATTCCTTCTTGCTGATTGTATCCTTTAGCTACAAGTCTGGCATTGTTACGAATTACCACACCTTCCTCGTCTTTCTTGTTCTTAAATACCCATTTCGTTCTGATTATTGTCTTACCTTTTGGACGAGGAACTAGGTTCCAGACCTTGAGACGTTCGAACTGATTTATTTCCTCTTGCATGGCTACTATCCAGTTTGGATCATGTAGTGCGTCAATTACTCTGGTAGGTTCTGTTTGACTCAAGAAACAAGTAAAGTTACACTCATTTGAGAGCGAACCTCTGGTCTTTACTCCAGTAGTGGGATCCCCAATGATTTGATCTGCTGGATGACTTCGAATCCATTTCTTTTCATGAGGTAGTGGTGGAACATCTGTTTCTGATCCCTCATTTAATGGGTACTCAATCACAGAAGTAGTAGGATTGCATGCGGAAGTGGATGAGTCCTCTGGCTGTGTTTCTAGGGTTGAGGTTTCAACGTTTGAAGTTGGAAACGTTTGATCAGGAATAGGGTCGAATTCAGGAGGTGATGGACAAGCACTGGTTTCTGTATTTGAAAAGGAATTGGTGATTGGCCTGTTTAGAGAGATGTATATGTGCTCAAATAGTTGATCCAGATCCATCTCTTCTTGAGCTTGTTGACTGAAATACGTTGGGTGCCTGTGTCCAGATTCATCAGTTGTATGTTGTTGATCTTGCCTTGCATTGTTTAATGCTGGTTCTGAAGTAGTGTATTCACAAACTCTCTTTGAGGACTCGCCTAATTCCATCTGTGGTTGAGTAACACCTTGTTGTGTGTGGTTTGGTCCTGAGCTGTTTAGTCCGGATTGAGTTTCTGGACCCTCATCAAATGTAACATTAGTACTTTCAATGATCATTCTCCTTGTACGAAGATATACCTTATATGCCTTAGATTGCAAAGAGTAGCCCACAAAAATTCCTTCAAAAGCTTTTGGATCAAGCTTAGCTTTGTCTTCTCGGTCATTAGCAACGAAGAATTTGCATCCAAAAATCCTTAAGTGAGCAATGTTGGGTAATCCATTAATTCATAAGGGGTCTTTCCAAATCTTAGGTGAATGTTGGTGCGATTCTGAGTATAGCAGGCGGTGTTCATGGCTTCTGCCCAAAGAAAATGAGGTAGTGAAGATTGTATAAGCATTGTTCTGGCAGCTTCTACAAGTGTTCGATTTCGCCTTTCTACGACTCCATTCTGTTGAGGTGTGTGGACGGCAGAGAATTGTTGGGTAATCCTAGAGAGTCATAAAATTCACTAAGTTGTTGATTTTCGAATTCTGTGCCATTGTCAGATCGAATCACTCGAACATTGCGATGTAGCAAGTTCTGCGTTGTCCTGATGAGATTTGGAATGTGGTCAACTGTCTCTGGTTTTGTCCGGAGAAATCGGACCCAAGTATAGCGTGAGTAGTCATCTACAACAACCAGCATATAACACTTTCCATTGATACTGTCTGTTCGCATTGGACCACATAGGTCGATGTGTAAAAGCTCTAGTGGATGTTGAGTGGATGCTTTGTGTTTTGTAGGATGAGTTGCCTTTTTCATTTTTCCTTTCTCACAAGCCGGGCACAAATGTTCCTTTTGATATTTCAGTGGTGGAATTCCAATAGCCAATTTGTTAGTCGCCAGCTTGTTGGGAGTTTTGAAATTTAGATGGGATAGCCGCTGGTGCCATAAGTTATTATGAGCTGATGTTGCGCGGGAATCAGACATATATTCGTCTTTGGTCTGACTGTTCTAATGTCAATGGTGTATAGATTTGTTCTGCGAGTTCCAGTGGGTAGTTCGTCACCATTGGCATTGAGAATTTTGCATGTTCTCTTCTGAAACATAACTTGGACTCCTATATCACTGAACTGTCCGATAGAGAGGAGGTTGTGAGTTAGTCCTTTTACGTACGAAACTCCTTGATTGTGAGTCGATTGCATATGAGATCGCCATAACCAAGAATTCTGGCTCCATCGCTATTACCAAAGCGTACCAGCCCACCTGGTCTTCAACATAGTTGCTCAACAGTTCCTTTGTCCCAGTCATGTGTGTGGAGCAACCAGAATCTAAGTACCACACATGAAGGGCCTGCAAAATAAAACTAGAGGGTTTTAGGTACCCATTGAAATATGGGTCCACCTCTATTATGTTTGTTAGTCCGTTTAGACTCCCAGATTTTCCTTTGTTAGTGGATGACACAGAGTCACTAATTATTTCTAGGGTTGGGATTTGGGTTTCTGCAGTCTGAAGCTTTGGAACCCATTTGTGCTCTAGTGAAGGTCTCTTTGTCTTAAGCTTAGACATGAGTTTTTTGGGTTTAGCAAGTTTGACAGGTTCTTTGATAGCTTTTGGTTTTGATTCTTGTCTTGTCGTTGTAGTTTTGTTTTTAGGAATTGTTTTGTGAGTTTGTTTGGTGACATGATCACGCACGGAAAGCTTTGTTTTTGATTGAGAAGATAATTTTTGCGATACATGCCGAAATAAAGAAGGTACAAAAATTTTGGAAGGAAAATAATCAATGACAAAAGGGGCGTTGAGATCGCGGTTCTCCTTCAAGATATCTTCCTTTTTAACCCATACTTGACCCTTCAATGGCTCTTTTGTGGGTCCTGAAAATTTCAATGCATTAGTGCAGGAAATTTTGTCATGCGAAACGAAGGTGTATGAAATTGTCTGTAATCTTAATTTTTCTTTAAGTGAAGATATTTCCTGAAGAAGTTTCTGCCTTTCTTCATCAAATGACTTTCTCTCGCTTTCGAGAGGGGAGTGAAGATCACTGATTTTCTTTATGCAATCAGGCATATATCCTGTTGCATATGAAGCCATCGGTGCCTTACTTTCCGAAACACCTGAGGTATCTCCTTCATTTGGGCGTGGAATATCTGACTCAAATTCAGTTATTGCTGGACAACTTCTTTCTCTATAACTATCATTTAATTCTGTGTAGTTAAATGATGTTTGAGTTTTACTATGTGTTGATGTCTCATTTCACTGACAAAAGGCATGAGATTTGCCAGGCAACCTGTCTGCATGAATTTGAGATCATATAGGTAAGTTGAACTTGATATGCCTTGTTTTATCTTACATGGGTTTTCAAAACCTAGTCCTTTATGGGGATTGTAGAAATCAACATTGGCTGGTTTGTTCAAGAAGATCGTTTGTTCTGACTGATCCCGTCGGGTTAAAATGTCCTCCAATTTTTTGATTTTGGAGTACAATCTTTCCCGTTCTTTACATAGTAAGTCATATTTAGTTGTAGCGTCCATTGCCCGATCTCTATGAGATTTCATTTCCTTTTCTAAATCCTTGGCTTTAGCTCCGGATTTTTGCATTTGTATTTCTAGCTTAGCAACCTTTTCATTTGCTACAATTACACGATTCTTCTCACATGCATAATAATATCTAAACTTATCTAGTACTACTAAATTCTTCTCTAAGTTAGCTTCTAGTTCCTTGATTTTTTTCTTACCTAATTTGTTAGATTTAAGGATAAAAATTCATTTTTCATCTTAATTAAAGAATCATAATCTGCTTCACTTACCTCCACCATGTCTGAGTTGTTAGAGGTTTCCCTGTCTGACTCGCTTCCTTCAGCTCCAGCTCCATCTTCTTCGTCCTCCAGTTTGGCCATCAGCACCACGTTCTCATTCTCGCTGTCTGAGGTATCTTCAAGCCAATGATCCTCTTCTGCCATTAAGACCAGTCCTTTTTTCTTTTTGTTCAGCTAATTGAACTTTCCGGCGGTAATAGTTAACATCCTTTTTCTTGGGCATTCTGCATTCTCTGGCAAAGTGTCCAGTCTTACCACAGTTGAAGCATTTGCCGCCTTGATGAGGAGTTTCAGAGTTGTTTTCCTCATCTTGAGTCATTCCTTTAGAGTTGGAGGAAGTTCTTTGACGATTGGAGGAGGATCCAGTCTTCTTATAATATTTATTCTGCACAAAATTTGAGACCAGAGCGAGTTGCTTAGCAAGATCTTTGAGGGTGATCTCCTGGTCTCCATGTTTAGTAAGATCCTTGAATTCGCCATCAGAATCTGAGTCTCCTCCCTCCTTAACTTGTGATGACTGGATAATTTCTTTGTCCTTGGATTGTTTTCTTGATGATCGTTCAGTCATAAGAGCAAGTGAGTCGCTTCCTATTGATTTGATTTCCTCCCTTCGTTTCTCCACGAGATTGGAATGTTGATTGAGGTAGTCGAATAATGTATGAATGCTAACTTTGGTTAGGTCGTTCATTTGTCTTATCATAATTGCAGTAGCCTCCCATTCTGGATGGAGTGATCCTAAGAATTTGATATTGATCTCCATTACACTTTTTGTGACTCCATTCATCTTTAGCTCGTTTAGAAGAACAAGAAATCGATGGAAGGTTTCTTGGAGTGTTTCCCCTTTGTTAGCATGAAAGCGGTCATAAGAGATGAGTGTGTTCGCCATTCTTGCCATTGTATTGACTTCTGTCCCCTGCATCATAATTCGAAGAGCATCCCACATTTCTTTTGCGCTATCACCACATTCGAGTTGCATCAAAATGTCATTGGGAATGGCTTGCAGCATGTATGATTTCGCCATTTTGTCTGCCTTTAGTCGCAGTTTTTCTTCATCACTGCATTGGTCAGCAGTTTTCAAGATCCTCTGTTCCTCTCTTGCAGGAGTGGTGTCAGTAGTGGCGGGAATTATGGTCCAATACTGCGTAGGTCCATTGTAAATAGATTCCAGCAAGTTCTCTGAATTGTCCTTGCTTTCTATGAAGTTGATGAACCTTCTCTTCCAGACTGCGTATTCTCCATGTCGGATGATGGGAGGTCTAACATCATTTCCCATACTGAAAGAGTCCATTGCTTGTGTTTTGGATATGACCGTTAACGTGTAATGTGAGGAAAATTAGGTTTAGGTCGAAGTTTTTTTTTTTTGGTCAAAGTCAAATCTGAGGAGTTGACTTGAAGCTTTGTTAAATTTTTTTAATTGGATAAGCACGGGTGTTCGTAAAATGAGGATCGAAATTTGTCCACGAATTTGGTAGGGTTGTTTTTGCGAATTGGTTAAGATATGTGTTCGCGGACTGATCGGGTTTTACGAATCAGGGTTTGCGGGTTGGTAAAACCAAGTTCGCGAAGTGACTCAGATTTGCGAATTGAAGCTGAAGTTCGCGAATTGACCAAATCTCAAAGTGACTGAATTCGTGAAATGTGAAGTTCGCGAAATGGTATGAGAAGGGTTCGCAAATTGAACTTAATCCAGGAAACTCAGTAGTTCGTGAAATTAGCCTAGTTCGCAAAATGAGAGTTCGCGAATTGAGGTTTCGCAAAGTGAAAACTGGATTCGTCAAAGATGGATTCGCAAAAGTGATCAACTGAACTGATTCGCAAATTGAGTGATTCGCGATGCTGACTGATTCGCAAATTGAAGAACGAGTTCGCAAATTGAAGTGCAGACAAGGATTCGCAATGATGGACCCGTGAAACTGAATTCGTGTAAGAAAAAAAATTCTAAATCTGAGACGTTAGTTCAAAAAGATCTGACGGCCCGTATTCGCAAAATTTCTTCCAAGGTCAGTATCCGCAAAATTTCTTGTAAATTAGCGAATTCCTTAAACCCTACGCAGGCGCCGATTGCGAATCAAGAACAAATGATGAGCTGAAGCTGTTCTTTCACTTTCGGACCAAAATCTCAGACAAATAATCTCAAACTTGACCAAAAAAAAAATCCGAGAACTCTCAGGAATGAAAGAAATGCAATGTAGCTGCTTGAGTCACTTAACAGCTTTAGAGTTCGATTTCTGACGTGTGACGAAATCTGAATAGCCTGCAAGAAAAACTTGAAATCTTGATTTTGAGTTCCCAGTTGAAGTTTCCTCACATACACGCTTGCTCTGATACCACTTGTAAAGTCCAGATTATCCAAAGAGCACAAATTAACTTCAATGGATTAAAGCTTTGAGATTTTCTGTGAATAGTAGGCGTATGTTTGTTTTTAGAGATTTGAATAATGGAAAACTTGATTAGTGATAGTTAGGGTTTAAGCTTAAATACCTTGTAAGGTATTTAAGCCCATTGGGCCCCTAACAAACCCATTACAACTACAACCCCTCTAACCGAAGTAAAACGTATAAAAAACATAGTAAAGAACAAACGAGACTTAGACCAAATATTTTGGACACTTCTAAAATATTCCTAACAATTTGCTATGGTGTCCATCTACCGTGAGCAACCACCGTGAGCACCATAAGCAAATCTATCAATTTTTTGCATTTTTTCGATTCTCAATGTCGCCAACACCTCCGTAGACCCTCTCATATCCATTACTAACCTAAATTGCCCCTCCAAAACGTTAATTTTTAAGAAAAAAATTCTCTCTCTATATATATATTATATATTATATATATATATATATATGCACATCGAAAACTTAGATTCGACTAATAACTTTTATCCTTATTTGAAGGTCACGAAAACTTTCCTTAGGCTTTTCGCGGAATTATATAACTTGGGTCTAAATATTTTCTAACTTGAATATATATGTTTATTTGCTTACTATAACAACTTATAATACCTAGTCTGCTATTATTCTTATCATCTATATACATATCACAAAATTAATTATGTAAATGCAGGAATTCGTGTAAATGCATATATAGGTAGTTTTTGGATCTTGCAGATCAGTCCGGAGAATATTATTACGGTGTCCAAACCTCTAAGCTTTTTATATTTTGCCCATGGAATTATATCCCATGCACATTTAGTCCCAGTTTAATTATCTGGGCTAAGATGCTTAACGGGCCATTCAACATGAAATACCTTTGGCCCAATCATCGTATACTTTTAACAGAAATGGGCAATAAATTTAGGCTGTCTTTTCAGACACTAGCTACGTAGGCAGTTCCAATATATTAGGACACATTGTTGTCCTCAGAGGAAGAGTAGCTTAGGATAGAGCACCCTTCTTGGACGGTGAAACGTGTCTCACTCTTTTACCCAGCAAGCCAAGGTCCTCAAGCGGAATTAACACAAGTCCATAAGCATGATCTTGACCCATCTGGTGGGACATGCCCTTGGGAATCTAAATTTAGTTGATGTTCTGCTTAAATCATCTCCAACCGAATATAAAACCTAAAAAATGGAGTAAAAATACCCAACCGTACTCCAAACACATTTTCAAAATGACTCTTTGATTATATCTCCTCCTTTCGTTTTGGATGAAAAATGGGTCTGATGCAGTGGCGGAGCTAGAAGGTTAAGACACCCCAGTATAAAGGCACACTGTATAAAAATAAATAAAAATCATAGAATGAGACGTATCCTAATAATTATGATTTTAAGTTTGGGCAACGTAGACACTATTTTGTTAAACCTCAATAATTTTTTTAACATCGACACCAGTAAATCTTATTAAGTTAGAGATATATTAATATATCAAAATTAATCTTTTTAATATTTAAAAGAGAAATTTTTAAATTCAGCTGAATTTAGTATTCATATATGTTCCTTTGAAACTCTTGGCTTTGACTAAAAAGTTAGAATGCAATCCAATTATATTTAAATTTTTAAGAAAATGTGATTCATATGTAGCAAATTACCACAATATTTACATTAATTTAGATTTTTTATGGGACCTAATATTTGTAAAGGAATTTTCTGAAAAGGGATTATCTTATTAGCTTATCGAACTTGATGATATTTCAAAAAGGCCGAAGTCGGGACCAGAAGATTTTATTGGTTTAGCGCGTTTATTAAATTGTATGGTATTAAATTAGGCGGTTTTTTTACTGTATAACATTTGTTCTTTACTTACGGCAACAATTTGGTAATAATTTATATATCTCAGTATTTATAATGTTATTTATGGGCATTTCAATGTATTTTTTCCTCATGCAGTGTAATTTCTATTTTTCGTAGATTTTGCTTTAATGTTTTATCTGTAAGAATAATAATTTTGTTGTTGGCTACGCATGGATACTGGGGGTCCATTTTCTTGCTGCCCAAAGCTGTGACAAAAGAAATTGATAGAGTTTGTAAGGAATTTCTTTGGGGGAAGAGCTCACAGGGCAAGTGTACTCCTCTGTTGAACTGGGAAAATGTCTGTTGTCCTAAGAAAAACGGTGGGTTGAATGTGAGGGACTGTGCCACATGGAACCTTGCATTGGCTGGGAAGCAGATATGGGACCTCACGCTGGCAGTGGAGTCCTTGTGGATTAAATGGGTTAGTGTAATATACTTAAAAGGAACAAGTTTCTGGGATTTTACACCAGCGGCCGACTCGAGCTGGCATTGGAGGAAGCTTAACAGGCTAAAAGAGAAGTTTAGGTTGGGGTATAGCGGATGCAAATGGTTACCTGCGAAAAATGGAATGTACTCTGTTCGTAGTGGGTACGACTGGCTCAAAGGACATCTGTCGCCTTTTCCCTTCTGTGATGCGATTTGGAACAGGGTTAATTTGCCCAAGCACTCACTAATCCTATGGCTGGTTCTGCAGAAAAGGGTCTTAACAGTGGACAGATTGTGTAGCTGGGGAATGGTTATTCCTGATACAAGGTGTAGGCTGTGTGGAACAAGTGAGGAATCTGTGGAGCATCTGTTCTTATCCTGCCATTTTAGCCAGCAGGTATGCTCAAGGATTAATGCTTGGATTAACTTCTGTGGAACGATTAGTACATTTGCAGACCTCTGCAATTGGTTGATTAGTGCGGGCAGAAGGAAAGGTGTAACTCATCGTATTAGTGTTTCATGTTATGCGGCTATCATTTACCATGTGTGGATTGAGCGAAACAGAAGGGTGCATGATGGAGGCGCGAGCAGTGTGGAGCAGATTGTGAGCAGGATCAAATGGGAATTGGGTCTTAGACTACAGAAATTTAGTCACCAAAAACAGTTTAGGAATTTCTGTTTTTTGCCTAGTTCATCTTGAATGTAACAGAAAGTGCCTTCTGAGTAGGATTCTGTAATATGGTGATGTAATTGGTTGGTTGGTTACGTGGTAAATGAACATCTCATTTTACCAAAAAAAAAAAAAAAAAAAAAAAAAGAATAATAATTTTATTAAAATATTTTCTTAATCACATTTAATATTATGGTCTAATTTGTAAAATGTATGGTCTAATTTGTAAAATGTAAAATATGTTAATAGTATTGTATAAGTTGGAACAAGATATATATATATATATATATATATGTATATATTTTAATTTGAGGATGAATTTAATGGTTCGATAAGACTTGTTGTAAAACTTCGCATAGGCGGCTGGTAGGCGCTAATCGGAGCTGTCGTGGCGAAAACCACTTATACGACCAAAAAATGGTTAAAAATTAATTGGACGGTTAATCCGATTAATTGGAGGATTAATCGGTCATTTAATGGGCAAAAAAAATTATTTCAAAAATGAAATTGAACATTCGTACGAAAAGGACCACGCTGGCACGTGCCGCATGAGGTAGCCGCACACTGCACGATCAACACTACATGACCAATGATGTATTTAAAACAAGGGGCATTTTCATTTCAGGCCCCCTTATAATTATCATTTAGGATTCACGCCCTCTTGGCAAAAAATTTAGTTTTAAGGACCCATTTTCTGCCAGTACCACTTCATTGCTTTTACATACAAGTGTGTTGAAATTCTGTACCACAAAACCATAATCCAGTACCAGTTTATGATCATCTGATACTAGTTTATTTTCTGCAGTACCACTTCATTGCTCTGACATACCAGTATGTTGAAGTTTGTAACACAAAACGATCATTCTATACCAGTTCATATATCTTTCATACCACTTTTTTACACCACACAAAATGGGTCCTTTAACCTAAAAATTCTCAAATAGGGCCTGAATTCGAAATCAAACCCTTAATGGGGCCTGATTTCAAATTGACCCTTAAAACAATGATCTTCTTATGAAATGATCTCAATAGGAAACAAGAACGAGCCCATTATATTCCAACATGGTCCAATGATATTTCGTTATAGTACTGCATTGACATTTTTTATTTAGAATGTTTGGATGAATTTCGTACTCTTTAGAATGAAAATATATTTGATATATGTAAAAATAATAACACATATACCGTTTAATTTCCGCCTAAAAATCGCCTAGGCCCCGCTTAGGCCGTCTAGGCGCTAGGCCATCTCCGGTCGCCCGACTAACGCCTAGCGATGATAAGAAATGACTTTGAGTTTGAAAATGATTTTTCGATTATAAATTTGTCTTTACCCACATAACACTTCCTCGCTGATGATTCGTAGAATACGTCGAAGATTAAATCCTTTCGTCTCACTATGGAATTTGTTTGACGAGTTGCTATACTTAACAAGGGGAACTTAATAATGGTAACTAGTACATTTATTTAGCACATTCGATATGTGCGCAAATATATTATAATTACATTATTTAAAGAAAAATTTGTAATAGATAAAAAAATTAAAGATCAAACTATAATTAATGTTGGGAAATCGGCGCCTTTGAGTTCGCCTTTGGATAAGGCTTCGAGCGATTGGTCGGTGTCGGGTGGAAAGGCCAACTTGCGTACGTATCGACTCGAAGAAAGAAGAAAGAAAACAGGGGGAAAACAGGGGTTTTTAACTTGGTTCGACCCCAAGTTGGGTCTACGTCCACGAATCGAACTCTAAATTTTATTCCGAACCGATTACAGAAATTGCAAGCCTCACACTTTCTCTCTATATCTCTAGTGCAAAAGTCGAGCTAAATCTCCCTATTTATAGAAGATAAATCGCCCAGAAGGTTCCTACTTCGTCACCAAGTTGGTTGTAACTGCTTTTAAGAACCCTGAAGCACGTCACGGCCTCTAACACGACATCTCACGGCCATGACTCAATCGGGACGTCTTTCTTCAGCTTCTGTCGTCATTCACGGCCTTGCACGTCGTCCTCACGACCGTGAACAATTGAACGAACTGGCGCGCCTTCAGCTCTATTTCCAGGCAGCCTTCACGGCCACGGACGACCAGCGTCACGGCCGTGAAGCTGGGCAGCAACTCCACTCAGCTCAAAGCTGTAGTCGTTCACGGCCGCGATACCTCATGTGCGTGCCGGCGAACCTTAGCTGCGAGCTTGTTTCGATGCGTTCTTCGCTCGAACTTATCCCCGGTTGATCTATGACGATAGTCCACGGAGTTTTGGGTCATCTTCCCCAACAATCTCCACCTTGAGCCAAGAACTCCACCTCAATTCCAAGCGTTCTCATCAATCAAGGCCAACGATTGCTCTCTTCGACTTCTAACGTCGACGACCCATAAACTCCACCTCGAACCTTGAACCTTCGTTTCTTAGCTCGACCTTTGCCCATCCTGCCCTCATCGCAGGGCCTTCGAACACCTTATCGAAGAATTTGATAAACCAAGAAGGAAATTACGTACCTTCTTAACCACCGCATTTCGCCCGGTGGCCAGTCGTAACCCTAGCTTCATGGCTCCCATACTCGAACCATTCCAAGCTATTCAATCGAATCTTTTGAGACTTCTCTTTCGATTCCCAGGTCTGCGCTTTCGTGGCCTTCGATTCTTCACTCAAGAATCCCTTCCACCTCAAGCTATCCTCGCTTCCACTCGAACGAGCAATTCCCGGCTTTACCAAATCGTCCTTCGCACCGTTCTCCACCTCAAGATGAAGATTCTCAGCAGCTTTTCGACCTGCATTTACACCTTCAGACCTTCTTGAGGTAATCGATTCATTCTTGGACCCAATCGACACCTTCGCCAAGCCACCATCATCGCAAATCACAGCCCCAACATGGTTTTCACCTCCGAGCTGCAATGTTCTCCTTCGACGTGGGCACAACCTCCGAATGTGGCCTTCCTCATGGCAATTGTAACACTTTATGGGCTTCTTGGACTCCTCCTTCACAGCCCTCCTCGAATTCTTGGCCTCCTTCATCACCCATTTCGATCTCACGCACAAAGACTCACCCGACGTACCAATTCTTGACTCGGGTAGGGTTTTGGGCTGCTTCGAGGCGATCCTTGGGAGCGCTTTCTTCGACTTCAGAGCATTCCTTGTATAAAGAACGTCCAATATCTTCCATAGCCCGCCCGGCGTGGTCTCCTTCAACACCTTTGAAAGAACACCATCTCCAAGACTCAAAATCATCAAGCTTTGAGCCTTCACTTGCATCGTCTTCTTGGCAATCGCACTCATACCCTTCGGATTCATGTGCGCCTCTGCCTTCAAGGCTTCCTCCAATCCTTCTTGGACGAGCACAGCCTTCATCTTGAGCTTCCACAGCCCAAGATCGTCCCCTTCGTTGAATTTCTGTAATTCGAACCCTATTTGCACCATCATCTTCGCCGCGTGATTGCTCCACGCACACCGCACCACTTGTTGGGAAATCGGCGCCTATGAGTTCGCCTTTGGATAAGGCTTCGAGCGATTGGTCGGTGTCGGGTGGAAAGGCCGACTTGTGTACGTATCGACTCGAAGAAAGAAGAAAGAAAGCAGGGGGAAAACAGGGGTTTCTAACGTGGTTCGAACCCAAGTTGGGTCTACATCCACGGATCGAACTCTTAATTTTATTCTGACCGATTACAGAGATTGCAAGCCTCACACTTTCTCTTTATATCTCTAGTGCAAAAGTCGAGCTAAATCTCCCTATTTATAGAAGATAAATCGCCCAGAAGGTTCCTACTTCGTCACCAAGTCGGTTGTAACTGCTTTTAAGAATCCTGAAGCATGTCACGGCCTCTAACACGACATCACACGGCCATGACTCAATCAGGACGCCTTTCTTCAGCTTCTGTCGTCATTCACGGCCTTGCACATCGTCCTCACGGCCGTGAACAATTGAACGAACTGGCGCGCCTTCAGCTCTATTTCCAGGCAGCCTTCACAGCCACGGACGACCAGCTTCACGGCCGTGAAGCTGCGCAGCAACTCCACTTAGCTCAAAGCTGTAGTCGTTCACGGCCGCGACACCTCATGCACGTGCCGGCGAACCTTAGCTGCGAGCTTGTTTCGATGCGTTCTTCGCTCGAACTCATCCCCGATTGATCTATGACGGTAATCCACGGAGTTTTGGGTCATCTTCCCCAACAATTAAGCTATTAAGCGTAAACTATAAATTAATGTTAACGACAAAATATAAAATTAATTATTCTTTTGATGATTTTAATAAATTATATACTAAAAATAGAATGAGGTGATTATTATGAGGTTTAAAGCTTTGTGGTTTAATAAGTTCTTTAACAAGCGATATATTAAAAATAAAATGAGGTAGTTATTGTGATTAATAAATTTTGATTTTTAATAGTTATTAAAGTAGAAATATTTGACTGGTCAATTTTGATAGACTAATTTACAGTTTTTATCCACCCTACACTCTTTATGTAGGAGTATAGATATCAAATTGATAGGCCAACTTGACATTTCTTTGTATGAGAGTAGTAAATAATCTAGCTTATAGATGAACGCTCGGCAAACCACATTACCACAATAACTGAATCAATTAAGTTGGTATAAAATTACAATTTTACCCTTTATGTAATTTTTGTTCCAATTTTTTCTCTCCTTTATCTTTCGATTAAAAATTCACATTTTAAATTTTTTACACAACAGTAACTATAAAAAATATATAAAAAAAGTATCTATATTTTAGGGTTTAAATGTTTGGCATCGCGAATATCATCGTTCATCACAGCTCCTTCTCAGTCCTCAATCACCTCACGCAATGTCCCAAAACGCTCGTCGCATCATAAGATCATCAAATCGGAGGAATCCGCTCACGGATCTTCCCGAGAATGTTCTAACGGAGATTCTCTCCAATCTGCCTCTGAAAGGCCTATTATCCTGCAAGTGCGTGTGCCGAATTTTCAACGATTTATCTTCTTCAATCACCCCTCTCAATGCTGTGAGCGCTTCGCCTGCAGTGGTCATGCTGCGAAGGTCCACTGTAAATCTCCACTTATTCGACCCTGAAGTCGATCCTCCCATCATGCGCCGCCGCCGCCTCAAATCCTTCGCGAAACTCCCATTTCGAGTACCTAAATTCGATGATCCATATCGCATCACTTTGGTGAATTCGTGCAATGGGTTGCTTTACCTTGAAGGTAGGTCTGATAGTGAGACCGATTCCATCATATTTTATCCCTTGACGAACGAATATGTTTGCGTGCCTGTTGTTTCTCGAGGAAGATATATCAGGGTTCGAGTGTTAGGGTTCAGTGCCATTGGAAAAATGGATAAGTTTTATGCATTTCTGTTAGGTCGTCGAATATGCGCCATGAGGTTAAAATCCATGAGGTTGGGTCTGGTTTGTGGAGAGACGTTGGAATGAACCGTCCTATCTTGGTGAGCGAAGCCGTTTACTTAAATGGTGCTGCATATATGTTTCTATTGTCGACGTTAGTTTGCTTTGATTTCGGAGGAAGAGTTTGGTACGATCAAATTGCCTAGGAAATTGAGGTCGAGCGAAGATCGGAGGGGAATTCAGCTTGGAGTTTTACGATGATGTCTGTGCGTGTATGTCCCTAACTCTACGGCAAACTTGAGATGGATCTTTTAAACTGAAATTTAAAGCAATGGAGTCTGAATCCAAATGAAAGTTGCTTAGTAGGGCCAGAAACGTAATTAACTCAAAAAATAACATGTAACCTACATTATGAACATGCCGCATTCCCTCTTTCAGAATATTAGTAGTGGAATTATATATCTATACAACACACTTACACAAACCATCGCGAATATCATTATAGCTCCTCCTTAGTCCTCATCACCTCACGCAATGTCCCAAAATGCACGTCGCATCAGAAGATCATCAAATCGGAGGAATTCGCTCACGGATCTTCCCGAGAATGTTCTAACGGAGATTCTGTCCAAACTGCCTCTGAAAGCCCTGTTATCCTGCAATTGCATGTGCCGAATTTTCAACGATAGCTTCTTCAATCACCCCTTTCAAGTGCGTGTGCCCTCCGTCCTCATGCTGCGATTGTGCACTCATAATCTCTATCTTATCGACGCTGAAGTCGATCCTCCCATCATGCGCCACCGCCTCAAATCCTTCGCGAAACTCCCATTTCGAGTACCTAAACTCAATGATCCATGTTGCATCACTTTGGTGTTCGTGCAACGGGTTGCTTTACCTTGGAAGTAGGTGTTATAGTGAGGCCGATTCCATCATATTTAATCCCTTGACGAACGTATATGTTTGCGCGCCTGTTGTTTCCCGAGGAAGATATATCAAGGTTCTAGTGTTAGGATTCAGTGCCCTTGCAAAGAAGTACATGGTTTTATACGTTTCTGGTAGGTCGTGGGATGATCTCGATCACTATGAGGTTACCACGAGGTTGGGTCTGATTTGTGGAGAGACGTAGGAATAAACCATCTTATCATCCCTGTTACCCTCGGGTTTTCACCCTAATGCGGCAAAATACTCAGTCCGTTCCTGCCATAAATCAATACCTCACCCCGCCTATCGAAAGGTATTATCCAGGTCGGGCTCTGTCCAGTTAGGGATGATATCCTGAGGGTCCCGACCTGAGGTGGGGCTCCATCGAGTTGGGGATAATGCCCTGAAAGCCCGACCTGGGGAGAAGGTCCTCATTAGTTGGGAATAGCGCCTTGAAGGCCCGACCTGGGAAAAGGGCTTTCCCCAGTGGGGGCAATATCTTGAAGCCCCGACCTGAGGGTGGGCTTGGGATCGCGCCTAGGCGAAAAGTGCCCAAAAGTCCGAAAAGAGGTTATGCGCAAAAGCACTCCGAAGGAAAGCATCCCCCATAGTATCCGAAGCTACCAAATCGTTCAACCGCTTCCATGTAGGTGGTCATCCAAGATGCACCATATGCGGGAAAAACCGTCTAAGTATGCTGAACGTGGGTGGTAACTGCCCTGAGGCGGTTCCGTTCTGCCCCAATCCTATAAATACCGCTAGGCATCATCTTAACCAGGTACGTTTTTCAGATTGCACACCGTTACTCTGCCATTTTTACACTACACTTTTTCCTTTAGCTCACTACCTTAAACGAAATTACCCTCTTGACTAAGGCAAGAGGGCAAACGACCCCCAAACTTCACCCTGTTTCTACAGTCTCTGGCAACTGCACACGGCGATATTCAAGTGGGGAGAAGCCCATCAGTCTATTTTCGCGGTAGGTCAATTTTCGACGGCATCAATTTGGCGCCGTCTGTGGGAAACTATAGTTTCTCTCTAGTAGAAATTTAATATGGTGATTGTCAAAAACGACCAAACACCGCCCAATGGTAATGGGCCGACCCTGTCCGAAATCGCTGTCGTGATGGCTGCAACTATGCAAGAAATGAGGAGGATGGCAACTGACGTGGGGATACTCATGGAGGAGAGGAATCGGGGAAACCACCCACCTGGACTGAACGGAAGAGAAAACCGCCCACCTAGACAGAGAAAACCGCCGACCTGGACAAAACGAAAGAGAAAACCGCCCACCTGGACAAAATGGAAGGGAGAACTGCCAGCCTGGGCAAAATGAGGGAGAGAATCACCAGCCAGGACCCAGCAGAGAGCATGATGCATCGTCTAACGCAGTTGAGCAAGAGGACGAAAATCGGACATTGGCTTCAGAATTCAGGGAGGTACGCGAGAATAAGAAAAGACGAGCTAGGCAACGAGAAGCCGAACTAGAAGATTTGAGGGAGGAGATCGTAAACTCAAGGACTTAACGAATCCGACAGAAGCGCCACTAGTCCCCGAGCTTCTCCATTTTCACCCGACGTCCTGGCAGCCCCCCTGCCAGGGCATTTTCGGACCTTCGAAATGGGGAAATACGACGGAACTGGGCCCCCTGAAGACCACCTCGCCGCCTTCGAAGGAAATGCAGCGTTATACCAGCTAAGCGACGCCGTCAAATGCCGCCTTTTCGTGTTAACCAAAGGAGCCCAGCAATGGTTTGCGCTATTGCCCCCAGGAGGGAACAAGAGTTTCCAAGACCTGACTAGCATTTTCCTGAAACATTTCTCGAGTAGCCAAAGGCGCCCATCCTCAGCCATGAAGCTGCTAAATATCAGACAGGCCGAGGAAGAAAGCCTGCGAGATTACCTTCGGCGGTTCAACCAGATAAAGATGGAGGTACCCAACGCCGCACCCGAACTGCTCATCGGGGCAACCATCACGGCCTTTGAGACGGGGAATTGTTCAGGTCCCTAGTCAAGAAATACCCGACGACAGTGGAGGAACTAGTCACCCGAGTGGAGAAGTATGTCCGAGTGGAGGAATCCCAAGCTAGGGAACCTGAGTATAAAAAACGGAAGAGCCCACTTCGAGACCGCAGAAGAAGCCCGCCCAGGGAGCAGGGTCATAAGCCTCCTTCCCGAAGAGATGACCGCCCCATTCCGGTCCCTACTATACCACGAGCGAATTACCCTAGGTTGCGGGTCAACAAAGTTCGAGCTTTGGAAATATGTGATGAGTACGACTTCCTTCACAGACCACCGTACATCGACAACAACCCCAAGAGGCCAATATCTGACACTTATTGTAACTACCATCACGAATACGGACACACGACCGAAGGATGTTTCCAACTAGGTCGCGAGTTGGACAAATTGATCGCATCAAACCCCGAAGCGCGGGCGAAGTTGACAGTGGGGAAGGCGGATCCGGCGGGTTTGGGACCAAGCCTAGATACCCAGGAGACGAGAACCGCTTCAATCCCCGAGCGAACCACCAAGCCCCCAACCACAGAGAAAGACAAGGGAGGACGCCAGAAAAGGAGAAAAGAAGAGGCCAGAGAAGAGAAGAGGATGACGCCCGGGGGCGCCATGACAACAGGGAACAGCGAAGATCCCCCGAACGGAAGCTACCACCTCGGCAAATTAACATAATCTCGGGAGGACCCACTGGTGGGGATTCTAATAGAGCAAGAAAGGCTGGAGTCAGACGTATGGAGAATTACGAGATCAAGTCGGGAAGCAAGAGGTCCGGACCCATAATCAGTTTTGGACCAGAGGATTTTCATGGAGGGGAGGACTCCCATGAAGACGCCCTAGTAATTAGGGCCGAGGTCACCAACCACGACGTCGGGAGAGTCTTTGTCGACATTGGGAGTTCTGTCAACATAATTTACAAAAGGGCACTTGATCAAATGGACTTAGGGTCTTACCCCATGGATAAAGTAAAGACCGCCCTCTACGGCTTCACGGGACACTGTATCGAAGTAGTGGGGATCCTGCATCTCCCACTTACTCTTGGTGAAGGAGAATTGAGAAAGACGCGGATAGCACCTTTCATGGTCATCAACGGATCGAGCCCCTACAACATTATCCTTGGAAGGCCGGCACTAACCTCCTTCACGGCGATCGCCTCGGCTCTACACCAGAAGATCAAATTCCCGGTAGGAGACAAGGTGGGAGAAGTGCTGGGAGAGCGCAAGATGGCTCGGAAGTGCTATGTAGAAGAAGTTCGAGTAGAAATTAAATCGTCGAAAGCAACAAGGGGTGATTACCCGAAGGGGAGAGAAACCTTATACAACATTGAGACGACCCAACAGAAAACGGCGACGGAGGAAACGAAAGAAGTAATAATCAGACCACCAGAAGGAACAGTCAAAATTTCTAAGGACTTACCTCGGGACTTGAAGGAGGACCTTGTCAAGTTGCTGAAAAGAAACTCGGATGTGTTTGCTTGGGCGAACAAGGATATGGTAAGGATCGACAGGGGGATAATCGAACACAAGCTCAATGTCTCCCGGACCACCCGACATATTTTCCAGAAAAGAAGGTATCTCAGTTCGGAGAAGGACGTCGAGGTCAAGCGACAAGTGGAGGAGTTGCTAGAGGCGGGACATATTCGGGAGGTCCAATTCCCCAACTGGCTCTCGAACGTGGTTCTCGTCCCAAAGTCTTCAGGCAAGTGGCGCATGTGCGTGGACTTCAGATATCTGATCGAGGCATGCCCAAAGGATTGCTACCCCTACCCCGGATCGACCAGCTGGTAGATTCCAGTTCGGAACATGATTTGTTGCTTCCTTGATGCTTTCCAAGGGTATAATCAGATCCTCCTAGCCAAAGAAGACTAACAAAAGACAAGCTTCATCACGGCCCGGGGAACATTTTGCTACACCGTCATGCCCTTCGGGCTAAAAAACGCCGGCGCTACATACCAAAGGCTAATGGAAAAGGTCTTCAAGGACCAGATAGGGAGAAACGTGGAGGTGTACGTGGACGACATACTGATAAAATCTCGAGAGCAAGGCTGCTTCCTAGCCGATGTGCTAAAAACCTTCTCGACCTCCCGAAGGTACAACCTCAAGATGAATCCCAGCAAGTGCACCTTTGGAGTCAAGTCGGGAAAGTTCCTGGGATACATGGTGACGAGAAGGAGAATCGAGGCCAATCCCCAAAAGGTTAAGGCGCTGATGGAGATGACCTCTCCTAAGAACCTGAACGAAGTGCAAAGATTGACGGGTCGTATAACCGCCCTTTCTCGTTTCATATCTCGATCTGCAGACCGAAGTTTGCCCTTCTTCAAAATTCTGCGCAAAATCCAAAACTTCGAGTGGACGCCCGAATGCGAGAAAGCATTTCAGGACTTAAAAGAATACCAGAGGGAACTCCCGACACTCAACAAGCCCCTACCTGAAGAGGAATTGATGATCTACCTGGCGGCCACGCCTCGAGCTGTCAGTTAGGTATTGATCCGAGAAGAGGAAAAAGTGCAGAAGCCAATTTACTTCGTAAGTCACATACTAAAAGGCGCCGAGACCAGATACATCAACTGCGAGAAATTACTACTGGCCCTACTCGTCACCGCCCGGAATCCTGTCGCATCCCATAGTAGTGTTGACTAACCAACCAATCGGAAAGATAGCTACCCGACCTGACATATCGAGAAGGGCCGTAAAATGGGTAACGGAGCTAGGGGAGTATGACATCCAATACAGACCTAGGACGGCGATCAAGGCTCAGGCACTGGCGGATTTCATGGTAGAGCTAGTCGGGGACTTTCCAGACGAGGTGTGGAAAATGTTCGTGGACGGGTCCTCGTGTAGCACAGGAAACGGGGTCGGAATAATGCTTATATCCCCATGGGGGGACGAAACTAACCTAGCCCTCAGGTTAGACTTCAAGGCATCAAACAACGAAACAGAGTATGAAGCATTACTCGCGGGACTTCGAGCAGCACGTCGGATGGGAATCAACCGCCTAATAGTACATTCGGACTCTCAACTCGTCGTTCAGCAGCTAGGGGAAAACTTTGCAGTTAAGGTAGAAAACTTAGAGAAATATGTTAAGACCTTTGAGGAAATCAAGGGTGGCTTCGAGGAACTCAAGATTGTCCATGTAACTCGAGCGTAAAATGAGAAGGCGGACCAGATAGCTAAATGGGAAAGTGCCATAGGGGCACCAGGGGAAAAAGCAAAGACCCTGTCCATTTGGCAAATTGAGGATCAGATCATGCCCGACCATGCACCGGGGGATTGGAGATACGAGATATACCAATACCTGAGTCGCCAACTCCTGCCCGAAGATAAAACCTTAGCTCGAAAACTCCTGATGAGGGTTCAACGCTTCACTCTGGTGGATAAAATTTTGTTTAAAAGATCCTACGCCGGACCATTACTACGATGTCTATCAAAGGAAGAGGGTGAATATGTCTTTCGAGAAATTCACGAAGGTATTTGTGGGAGCCACATTGGGAGTAGGGCACTGACAAGGAAAGCACTCCTCGCCGGTTTCTTCTGGGCAACGATGAAAGGAGACGCGGTGAAGGTAGTTCGAGGATGCATCAATTGTCAAAGGCACGCCAGCCTGCAGAGACTCCCTGCGGAGGCTATGAAGTCGGTAACCTCCCCATGCCCTTTCGACCAGTGGGGCCTAGATATTGTCGGTCCCTTCTCAGGGAATATAGCTCAAAAGAAATTCCTACCGGTAGCCTTGGACTACTTCTCGAAGTGGGTGGAAGCCGAAGTGATGACGAAAATCACCGAGGCGGCCATCATGGCTTTCATATGGAAAAACATAATCTGCCGATATGGGATCCCTAGAAGGTTAATCTCAGATAACGGAAGACAGTTCAGTGGGAAGAAGCTAAGGGAATGGTGCGAACAACTCGCAATAGAACAAGTCTTCACTTCGATGGCATACCCTCAGAGCAATGGCCAAGTGGAAGTTAACAACCGCACCATCGTACAAGGACTGAAGACCCGACTGGAAGGCCTGAATAAATCCTGGTTCAACGAGCTCCAGAGTGTCCTTTGGTCGTATCGAACAACACCTCGGGAGGGAACGAGCGAAACCCCCTTCTGCCTGGTTTACGGAAGTGAAGTGGTTCTGCCCGCCGAGATCGAGATGGAGATCGGAAGGATCCTGACATATCCCGAAGACAACAATCGACTTCGGGCTGAAGACCTCGATCTAGTCGAGGAGGGTAGAGAAAGAGCCGCCCTGAGGATGGTCGCTTATCAGAGAAGAATGACTAAGTCTTATAATCGCCGAGTTCGGAGAAAAAGATACGAAGTTGGAGACCTAGTAATGAAAGAGATCCTCAACCAGGAAGGAAGAAACTGGAGCCGAAGTTTGAAGGCCCCTACCGCGTTACCAAGAAGGCGGGAAAAGCCTCCTATTACCTTGAAGATGCCAAAGTGAAGCAACTCGACCGACCCTGGAACGCCCGCAAGCTTCGGAAATATTACCCCTAGAGGGGAGTACCCTCATTTCGCATGCTTATGTTTCTGTATTAAGTTCTTTAGTATCATTCATCCAAGGTCGCTTTCTTATTACTTGGGTGTAAGTTAAGACACTACTATTAATGCAATTTCCCTTCTTCTTTTTCATACGAGGATCATTCGGACGAAAACTTAAAACAAATAAAAGACACGAAGACCCGGGTAGAAGACTTATTCCCTAAGAGAAATAACCCCCAGGGATCAACTAGTCCCCTCGGGCTAAAAACTAAACGCACACATCGTATCCCTCTGCGAGAGGCTGAAATCTTCCCCAAGGGAAGAGAAGACCATGCGCACACTGAATCCCTCTGCGAGAGGCAGCTCACTTTTCCCTTTGGGAACGTTGCGCACATTGTATCCCTCTGCGAGAGGCTGAAATCTTCCCCAAGGGAAGAGAAGACCATGCGCACACTGAATCCCTCTACGAGAGGCAGCTCACTTTTCCCTTCGGGAACGTTGCGCACATTGTATCCCTCTGCAAGAGGCTGAAATCTTCCCCAAGGGAAGAGAAGATCTTGCGCACACTGAATCCCTCTACGAGAGGCAGCTCACAATCCGCCCCAAAGATCCCTCTCTAACGATCTTAAGTCTTCACTTGGGTTCAGGGGGACGCCCCTGACCTAGGGCTAGGGACTTTACCATCGGTATCTATCAAACTCTTAAAAATGCGATCGAAGGGAACGATACTGAAAATGACATCGAGTACTAGGAGTCGAAACGAAGTTGAGACTGGAAGATATAAATCCCTTTCATTCGTAAATATGCCCTGAATATCATCAAGGCAGACAAGGCGGGAAGACGGGAAAACGGAAAAAGCGAGAGAATAATAGACTCAAACAAGACACTTTAGAAAGGAAACAGGAAGCTAAAGACTCCGGCGCGACTAATCCTCCCCAGCGGGACCGCTTTCTTTGAGGGGTCACTGCTTTCACCTAGCTCGAGTTCGACTAATACGCTTATGGCCAAAGATAAATTATCATGGAGCCAAAGCCATGAACGCCGCCTCCGGATCCAGAAATTCAAAAGGATGGGCGCTCTCCGGAAAACCATTAGCCCTGATTTGGGACAAACACCCTTGGAACCCGAAGCTAAAGTATAAATTGGCCGCCTCGTACGCCTTCTCGGCAGGGACCAACTCCTGACTTCCCTGAGATTCCCGATTGCGGCGAATTTCCCTCTCCGAGTGGAGTTCCTGGCGGAGCTTGCCAATCTCGAACTGGGCCTTGGCCAATGAATTCTTCAGACGACCCACTTCTTGAGCCTCCTCACTAACCTTCATAGTCATCTCCACGTTGCAACTCCGAGATGAATCCGTCATCCTCTGCTGAATACGGTACCGTCGGGCTCCTTCGCAAGACAGGGAATACGCCTGTGGCCAAAGATAAATTATCGTGGATGTATTCACCTGGAACTAAAAAGATGATCGCCATACCTGACTCAGGGCCAAAGCCCATTCCTTCCAAAAGCGGCCATCAGATAGCTCTTTAGTGAAATTCTTCTCCTCAAGAGTAAGGAAATTTAGCATGTATGACAGGGCAGAATCCTCGTCCCTCTCCAACAGAAAGTGAGGATGGGGGGCGGAATCCAGGGCCTGGGAAGGCGGAGAAGATGGTTTCACACGCTTGGACCGCCCCATCTCAGATCGGGGAATCGGCGACTCGTCTCGGGCATCTTCGTTTGCCAGCCGACGGGAAGAGGAACTCTCCCCCAGAGCCCTACTTCGGGTACTTGGAGCCCGGAAAGTTACAATGGGGGTTGAACCCAGTCCGTCACCTGCTGACAAAAGAGATCAATTAGGGACGAAAGGACCAACACTATAGCAAAGAGATCAACGAACCTGTGACTCGAGGGAAGATAATCGCCCCAGGAGAAATACCCGCCACCAACCCTTGCACGGAAAAACAGCGGTCCCCGACCTGAGCCAGGAACTGCCGCAAGAGGTCGGGAGATCCGCTGAGAACTGGGCATTGCTCCCTCCAATGCAGTAATGCGAATCGGCGGTCCCGATGCTGAGGCGAAGGACGTACGGAAAAGAACTTGTTCATCCATCCCTTAGTGGCAGTGAAATTGTCATAGAGGACCTCAGTGGAAGGCACAAAGGCCAGTTTGCCGGCATCTCTCTCACACACACGGAAGAAGCTGACGATCAACTCAGTGGAAAGGGGAAAGTTCACTAACCGCGCGACCGCCGCCAAAGCTAATAACAAGCTACAAGAATTTGGAAAGATCTGGCCCGGGGATATATCTAAAGCTTCACATAGATCTAAAAGAAAAGGGGGAACGGGGAACTTAAGGCCCATGTCTATTTGGTCAGTGTAAAAGGTAAGATAACCACAGGGAGGGGCAGAAGCCACTTTCAAGGGACCGGGCAGTAAAACTTCATAGTCGGAAGGAACTCGGGCCTTTTCTAGATATTCCCCCAGGGACGAGGGCTGAGGGTGGACACCTTAGCACGGTGCCATGGAAGGTTAGCCCTAGCGCGAACTTCCTCCGCCTCGGCGGACCATTTGGCCAAGTTCCGGCGATAGCTCTTATCATCGCCATCTCCGCTGGGAAGTGGAGTTCTCACTCCAACAACAGGGTCCTGCTGGACGCTCGTGCCATAAGAGGGCTCAGGAGTGGCATCCAGGTCGAAAAAAGTCTGCCCGGCCATCGACGAAGCCCCAACGACGTTTTTACCCTTAGCAAACGAAGCCATAAGAACACTAGGAGGGGAAACACGGAAGCAGATGACTGCGAAAGAGCTAGAGACCCCATATATATATATATACACACATGGGGGATCCCTGACTTGGGGGGAATGATAGGTGGTTCAAATTCGGAAAACAACCAGCAAATGAATACGATCGAGTGCGCGATATTAGCGGGTTAGTCAAACGGTAATATTCGTTGAGGTAAATCCCGGTCTTACGTTAACAAATACGAGATCCTCAAGCGGAAAAAATGGGAAGGACGAAGTTACCTCTACTGAGTCTATACAGCCCCGCGCGATCAAGGGAGAAACGACCGAAGTCGCAAAAGCAGAGATGGTCAGGAGACAAGTAAAAACCCTAGGACGATGAGATCGGGAAAAATGAGTTCGAGGAAATAACCACATTAGGCCGACCGAAGCGAATGAGGCGGGAATGGCTAAAATGGTGAATTAACAAGATAGACGGAGTCGAGCCGAGACATAAAAGGAAAATCCGAAGAAAGCGCTAAAGCAAAATGCCAAAGACAAATTGGAGAGAAAGGGGACGTAACGAGAATATCAGAAGATGAAATTCACAGATATTACGCCCCGAAGGGCTATGTCCAGAAATAGGAAAATACACATACGTTTACATATATATATACATACTAGTAAGGTCTTTAGTTATTACAGAATTGAGAAAGCAGAAAGGAAAATCTTCACTCGGCCGACTCGGCCTGGTTCCCAACCACTTCGACAACGGCCGACTCGGCCTGGTTCCCAAGCATTTCGGCATCCTCGCCATCCTTAGCACCCTCCTCGACCACCGTCTCCTCCATCTGCTCCTCAGGGGTTCCGGTGACATCCACGTCCTCTTCGGATGCCTTGACCGCTTCGGAATGCTCCTCCCCTCCGGCCTTCTCGGCGCCCCTCTCCGCCTCAACTTCGGGCTCTATGGCCACTTCTATCGATCGGGCGGGGGGAGTCGACGCTCTTGGAGGAAAAACTCGGGTCCGCGGCTCGGGCTGATAGCCACCCTGAGGTGCAGCCTCTAGAGCACGATTGGCGTCGAGGAACTCAAAAGGGTAGACGTCGGAATCATACCCATTTTCCCGAAGCTGGGATACGCATCCCCAGAAACCGTACCTGAAGAATTTGTGCATCCCCTTCGCAAAGTCCTTCTTGGAGAAATGGTCCATGGCCAGTTGAGTCTCGAGGGCTTTGCGGGCCGACTCCACCTCTTCTCGGCGAAGATCGGACCTTCTCTTCTCGGCTTCGACCCGGGACAGTTCCTGCTCCGCCTCCGTGGTTTGCCGCTTCTCCTCTTCAAGCTCCTTCCGAAGGAGCTCCTCCCGACTCCTGCTTCGGGCACCTTCTAGCTCTAGGGCTTCGACCTTTTTCTCCAGGACATCGTAAGCCCCAGAGAGGTGGGTCCAGCATTTCATAGCATCCGACAAGAGAGCGAGGCCCTACACAGATCGACAAGATGTCAACCACGGAAGGACTTAGAAAAACAAAGACACCAGAACTTACCTGCCCGAAGGCCCCAGATAGAGCATCCCGAATCTCGGGGTCGGAAAGATCGCGAGAGCACCGCCGGTTTTCTTCATTAGGGAATTCCTTCAAAAAGTCCCAGCATTCATCAGGGTCCAGTTCAGCAAAAAAGTAGGGTTGCTTCGGTCGCCAAAGGGCAACGAGCCCCCCTGGGGTCGGAGGGGGAGGCGCAAAGGAGGCCTTGAGTTTCTTCGGGATCGCACCAGCAGAGGAGGTCGCCGGTCTTTTGCCCGCCGTCTTTCTAGACTTTGCAGCGGGGGTCGGGGTTTTTCCCTTCCCCTTTCCCTTCGAGCTGGAAGGCGGAGCAGAAGGAGTTGGGTCAATCTCCCGCACATTCTCCTCCTCATCGGAGGAGGCAAGGGCCGCCACAGTTGCAATATCCATGCGTTGAGCTGCAAGGTCAGAATAGGGTCAGGACGTGATACGGTAGAGCCAAAATTAGCGGGGTCGGGAAATGCATATATACCTAAGTTCTGGGGCACCGCGGTTACTTTAGAACTAAACCCGAACAAGAAGAGCAGGTCATCTTTAATAAGTTCGGGAGCCAGAAAACGTTTATTCCCGACCTTTGAAAGAAAGGACTCTACTTGGTTGGAGGAGCCTGAAGGAAGAGGGTTTTGAATAAACACATCGTCTTCCCACGAAAAAGGAAGAAGTTGATTCTCAGGGCTGCCTCCGGGAGAACGAACAAAAAAGTATTTACTCATCCATCCTTTATGGGAAGTGGGATGGTCTTGAATAAGATGGGCCGTTTGGGGTGAAGAGGAAAAGACGAACTTCCCCTCTTCCCTCTTACTAATTCTAAGAAGGGAAAGGAGCATGGGAACAGAAGGTGAGTAGTCGAAGCTGCTTAGAAGGACTGCAAGGGAAATAATATGGCTGAACGAATTTGGGGCTAATTGGCCAGGGGAAATACCGAAATACCTAAGAATATCTACAAGGAACCGAGGAAAGGGTAAGCGGAGACCCATGTCTATGTAATCTAGAAAATACGTCCCGAAGCCCTCTGGGGGATCGCTAGCCACATCAGTCAGAGAGGGCACCCTGACCTCAAATTGGTCAGACATGCCCGACTTAGCCCTAAGATTAGGGATCTGGCCGGAAGTAACGGACGACACCCTGATCTCATGCCATCGGAGGAATTCTCTCTCTTCCCCTTCGGCCGTCTCCCGACTCATAACCCCCTCTCGAGTCGCTTCGGTACGCTTAATCCACTCCCTCACCGCTGATCGGTAAGACTGCACATCAGGAAAATCTGTTTCTAAAGGAGGGGGATCTAAGTTGAGAAGGGGACGACCTAAAGGAGCTTCGGGCATGGGTTGAATCACTAACTCCCTGGCACCCGAAGTGCCCTCACCCCCAGCATCAGCATCGTTAATCGTTCTACCCGAACCCCCCTCAGAAAAACTACCCGAAGAGGAAGATCCACTAGAGGAACTACTCGAAGACATCACTTAATGGAAGAGAGAATGAGGGAATAAGGAAAGAAGAACTTACCAGTACTCAAAGGCTGGAGTAGGAAGCAAAATGAGATCGGGAGCTCGGGCAGATTTCGAGAGCAGGAAAGTGTAAAGGAGAAAATGAAAGCGAAAGGTGGGGTATATATATGGGCCCCATACGGCAGATCTGGGCCTTTGGATCCGGGGCAGATCAATGGGCCACAACGACCCGCGTCGATGTTGGGAAAAGGCGCCAGAACTCCCGCCCAAACGTCCCATCGGAGGCGACCAATGGCGAGACGACACGCGGCGATAGGGGTGAAGTGACTCGCCAACCAAATGAAATTCCCCCCGAGGTCAGGAAACTCCCACAAACTGCAACTCGAGTATTTCGCCTCCACCAGACTACATCCAAATGCGGCAAACACTTTTGGACTAATTTAAAGGGGGACTATTGTTACCCTCGGGTTTTCACCCTAATGCGGCAAAATACTCAGTCCGTTCCTGCCATAAATCAATACCTCACCCCGCCTATCGAAAGGTATTATCCAGGTCGGGCTCTGTCCAGTTAGGGATGATATCCTGAGGGTCCCGACCTGAGGTGGGGCTCCATCGAGTTGGGGATAATGCCCTGAAAGCCCGACCTGGGGGGAAGGTCCTCATCAGTTGGGGATAGCGCCTTGAAGGCCCGACCTGGGAAAAGGGCTTTCCCCAGTGGGGGCAATATCTTGAAGCCCCGACCTGAGGGTGGGCTTGGGATTGCGCCTAGGCAAAAAGTTCCCAAAAGTCCGAAAAGAGGTTATGCGCAAAAGGAGTCCGAAGGAAAGCATCCCCCGCAGATATCCGAAGCTACCAGATCGTGGTTTCAACCGCTTCCATGTAGGTGGTCATCCAAGATGCACCATATGCGGGAAAAACCGTCTAAGTATGCTGAACGTGGGTGGTAACTGCCCTGAGGCGGTTCCGTTCTGCCCCAATCCTATAAATACCGCTAGGCATCATCTTAACCAGGTACGTTTTTCAGATTGCACACCGTTACTCTGCCATTTTTACACAACACTTTTTCCTTTAGCTCACTACCTTAAACGGAATTACCCTCTTGACTAAGGCAAGAGGGCAAACGACCCCCAAAATTCAACCTGTTTCTACAGTCTCCGGCAACGGCACACGACGATATTCAAGTGGGGGGAAGCCCATCAGTCTATTTCCGCGGTAGGTCAATTTTCGACGGCATTAATCCCGATTAGCGAAGCCGTTTACTTGAATGGTGCTGCCTATATGTTTCTATCGTCGACGCTAGCTTTCTTTGATTTCGATAAGGAAGAGTTTGAGAGAATAGAATTGCCTAGGAAATTTAGGTCGAAAGCATTTGGGGGGGGGGGGGGGGGAATGCAGCTTGGGGTTTTAGGAGGATGTCTGTGGATGTATGTCGATTATTACCAATGCGTAAAGAAGTGTCCGAACTTGAAGCGCTTTGATTGTGGGTCATGAGGAACGAGACTTCTTCTTGGAGCAGAGAGTTTGTAATAGACGATCCTTTGGGTCATCCTGATTCTACGGTGCGCCCTTTTCAAGTACTAAGCAGCGGTGAAGATCGTTTGCAATTTTGTTCCTAGCTTTGCTTCCCTTAAAGATTAACTTTCGGTCGACGGTGCACTGGTGCAAAGAGGTTTATCGAGGTACGAGGAGGGTGGAAATCGGGTTTTGCTCTTGAATTACTTTCCATACATGCCTGCTATTACCTATGACAGAATATAATTGCATTGAATATTTGTTCTCTAAAGTATATTGCAGATTGTCTACTGAATGCTTATAGTTTCTTCTGTTCTAGCCAAGGAATAGCGTTATGGTTCCTTGCAATGAGGATGTGTATTCCTTTTATCTTGACATGGGAATACTTTTACTCAGGCTCTAAAAACTCATCATGGGATTTTTAGTGTAATGTTATTGGAAAGAAATAAAAACTTAATGGTTGTTACAAAGAATGATTAATGAATTTCAAATCAGGTCATATTCTTTATGCAACCTCTTTGTGTTTGTGTGAGTACTAGAATATAGAGATGACAAATTCCTAGGTTCTCGTGTTCTTCTGTATATCCTAGTGAATTTGATTCGTTCATATGCATACCGAATTTTTGAATACTCAAAAATAAAAATATTTTCTAGTCCTTAGCTAGTTGAAATTTACCTGCTGGAGGGTGGAAGTTACTGCGTTGAAACTGAGAAAGGATTATCCAACAGTTGCTTTTGTTCTATCTATTAGCTAATTATTTATATTAATCTATTAGCAAATTGTTTGTATTAATGATTATCATTTGATGAACTAAGTGATTTCTTCCAAGTTTTGTAATTGCTCTCTTGTTATCAGCCTGTTTGATCTTCTTTTACCACAAATTAAGCCAATAGAGACGTTATTGTTTATATTAGTATTCGGTGGCATTATAGTTCTAGTTCTATGTCTTAAAAAAATGATTAAATAACATACTTATATAATATATATCATTATGTCGCAATTAGCTAATTGTTTATATTAATGATTATCAAGTGATTTCTTCCAAGTTTTGTAATTGCTCTCTTGTTATCGGCCTGTTTGATCTTGTACCATCCTTTTCGTCTCGTTTGGTGTTTTGAATCAATTGCTTTGATATTTTTTCGTCTGATGATAGTCTTTACAGTGTTTGCTTATTATGATAATTGATTGCTTTGATTGCTTTGTATTCTTTTAGTTTGTTTATTGTATTCATTTTACTTATCATGCCGTGCTCCTTGTCTTTTTTTTTTTCCCTTTTGGTTTGTTTATTTGTTCTTTTTCGTTTGATAGTCTTTAGTTTATTTGTTTTCTTTTTGCTATTTGTCTTTTACTTTATATTATGTATTATCTTTTCAGTTTGTTTATTGGTCTCTTTTTTTTGTTTTTTTCCCCTTACAGCATGAAAGGGACTAAGAATAACACCAAACGCTCGTGGCTCTTAGAGGAAGAAAGATGCTAATTTTGGCTTTCAAAGAAGTCATCATAGATGGATGGAGGAGCGAAAATGGGTTCAAACCTGGTTTTCATCATGCATTGGAGAGATCATTACAGAAGTACTTGCCCAACACTAACATCAAGGCTTTTCCTCACATTGAGTCAAGACAAAAACTTGGAAGAAAGATTACTACATGTTACAGGACATGTTGAATAAATCAGGAACATGTTTTAATCCCGACACAAAAATGATAGATGCTACTGATGATTTCTGGAACGAGATAAAAGAGGTAATTTTTATTCAAGTTGGTAGAGTCAATCATATTTTTTGTGGAGGGAGTGAACTTTTTTATGTCTTTTTTTTCTTACAGCACTCTTCGAAACTATACAAGGCTATAAGATATAAAACATTGCCTATGTACGAAGACTGGTGTGAGATTTTTGGAAAAGACAGAGCTACAAGAGAAAATGCAATTGGAATTACTGATGAAAAAGGGACTAGATGATACGATATTGACAACTTAGGCTGAAGAATTTCCACGTGCGTCCGACTTCCCCACTACTAATAGACCTACTGCTGATTCACCTACATTTGATAGTCAATCTTCACCAACTAGTGCCGAGCAGAAATCCAAGAAGCTCGGTAAGAGGAAACGACAAGTACCTGAAGACCAGGATTTAATTATTGAAATGCAAGAGATGTCTCAACAAACGAATAAAATTCAATTGGAGGTGAAGTGTAAAATATGCCTAAGAGGGGGGTGAATTAGGCTATAAAACTTTTGGCTTGTTCTTCTTTGAAAACTACTTTTCTGTAAGAAGATATTTGCAGAGTATGTTATTTCCCAGAAAGCAGTACGAGTATCAAAGTTATCTCCCTAACCCTGTTCAAAAAATATCCCGTTATTTTCAGAAGTCATTTCAAAGAAATCACGTAGTTATTTGCACGCGTCCCGGGTTTGTCTCAAAGAAAAGTAAATCACAGAAAGTAAAGTGAGACGCGATTTTTATACAGGTTATATCCGCAACTGGGGTTTAATCTTGTCCTTGGGGTGTGATCTCCCCAAGAGTTCCAATCAATCACTATGTATTACCCGTTACACTATGATTGACCCGTACACAACCGAAGCACTATGGACACTAGACCTCGCTCTAGGCTGACGCACGCCAAGTTTCGATCCACGCCGTTTACCCAGGAAACTTATTCCCCGACTGGATGCAGCTTGCTACCGAAGGGCCACCGAATCCACAAAATTCGTCCCTTCACGTGCGTAAGACTCCACTCGTGCTCCTTTGTGCGCTCAACGTGCCCGCAGACACAACACGTCCGAAGACGAGGTTTTTAGGGTTTGGAGTTTCTAAGGATCGCTCAAAGAGTACAGATTCGCAAATGAAAGCTCAACCACAAAATATGAATGAATCGCAAAGTAAAGCTCAAATCGTCTAAGGAATTCGATAGCTTGTGTGTTCGTTGTGTACTCTTCAATCGTGAAGTGTTTCCTTCTATATAGACCCAATAATCGCTTCTACACTTCACAAGGAAAGTTAAGCACAGAATATGCAAGATAAAGCTCAATAATCACGTGCATTAACTCAAACAATCATGCCAAGAATAAACTAGTTAAGCTCAACGGTCATGCATGATCACTTGCCATAAATACCACAGATTAACATTCATTCCACGGTAATATCATTCGTTGTCAGCATATTCCACATATATTCCACTCAGCATATTATCAACGGTAAGCTCAATCAATTCATTTCTTTCCCAAAATATGATAACTCATTCGCACATTGAAAGATTTGATCTACTGAGTATAATGCAAAGCATACTGTCCATGTATGGTGATCTCACCCAATTGCAGCACATTCCATAAATAGACTTAATCAGTATCTTACCACACATAAGCCCAATCAATTAATCACTTTCCATAATTTGAATCCTAAGTCGCACAAGGAAAGCAGGATTATGATTAACTGATTTAAGAGTCACTTAATATCGCACTCGACGGATATTTCATTGATATTCTTTCCTAAAATAGATCAATCATATGTAAGCACTTTATCAGAATATCTTTTCCATATATAGCATAGTCATTCATATTCGGATGATCACAGTGATATTCTTTCCATAAATAACTCAATCACGTGTACAACTCACATATCATTTAACAGAATATATTTTCCATATATAGCACGTAACGAGATTCCATTCATACGAAAATGTCCATAACCAGGTGATCACATAAATAATCCAGTTTAGCATAAGATCACACAAATTCAATTTTCTTAACACTTTAATAACATTAAGCGCTTAATCGAACATTTTCACATACTTAAACATCATATAACATGCATATCGAGTTTTCTAATTTGTACCCCCAATTTACATAATTACTTGGAATAACCAAAACTCTCATAATCATTTGGACCAAAAAGGTCTACAATCTCCCCCTTTTTGATAATGACAAGTAATTAATGCCTATCTTAAGCATATGAGTACACTCGATATGAAGCCATTTAAGCACGTAGCACGTTTAAGTATCAAAGCATGTGATATATGATCAGAGCAAATAAATTTATCAAATTTCATAGCATGCTCCCCCTGTCTAATTGCTAATATTCTCATGTAAAACCCAACAGCAAAAACATATAGCAATTACCAGGTCATATCACATGGAATGTCACAAGGTATCATGGAATGTCTCAAGTTACCACGAAATGTCGCAAATAATCATGGAATGTCTCAAGATTTCACATCACATCAGTTTGCTCCCCCTGCCTATGTGCGGAATTCCTTAATCCTTAACAAATCATCTAACTCAAGCAAAAAGAATTAAGACACAGGCATATAAAAGCAAGCCGATTATATTATATCACTCAAAAATAACAAAATAAGGCATTAATTGCCTAGACTTCTCCCCCTTCAACATCAAAAAGGAGGGACCAACACCACCAACATACCTAAACCGGCAACCAACCTCGACCCTCAAACCCAAGACTCAGCGAAAACAAAACCTAGAGTTAATCCTTTCGGAGCTAGGGAATTGCTAAGGAATCAAGACCTAAAGGCTGGAATCGCTGTCAGATGAGGCAGATGAGGATTCAGTGATATTCAGAACCGTGGAGATCTCCTTCAGATACTTGTTAACCTTTTTGAAATTCCGTGAGATCTTTTTGAATTTCTTCCGGTTCTCATCCTTAAGGCTCTTGACACTCCTTTTCAGATCTGCGATCGTTCCCAGCTCGTCGTCGCTGTCGTCATCCCTTTTCTTCTTGATTGGAGTCTATGAAGGGGTCTTCAAATCCCTTGTTTTGAACAAGCCTTGGCGCGCATCCTAGCGTATACCAACACGCTTCAGTGTGACCAGATCCACAGCATGCTTAGAGCTGTCTTCCCAAGCCTTGGGCAGAGAGATTCCCTCGATCTCAAACAGATTTGTAAGCACCATACCATAGGGAAGTTCCTTATCTGAGCTCTGAATGGAATAGATCATGTACTTAAGAACGAAATATCCTAAGTTGAGTGGCCTATTTTGGGACACCATGTAGAGAGTCAGCATGCTCATGTTGTTCATCGTGGTGGAATGGCCTCCACTGCCAACACGGGCGCTCCATAGCGTAAAATGCAGGACTTTGTAGAGAAAGAACAGATCTATGGGAAGTTGGTTCAAGGCTTCTCCTTCAGAGAACTTTGGCTTATAGGGGGAATTCCAGAGAGCTTTCGTACAGTCTCGTATGGATACTTCAGAGGTACACCAGTGGACAACGTCAAAGTAGCGGAGCCCTTCGTTCTCAACTCCCAGCATCTCATTCACTTTAGCACTATTCCATTCAAGGGTCTTTCCAATCACATATGATTTCATTGTGATCTCAGTTCCGTCTTCAACGAAAGTGAGATTGGCATAGAAGAGTTTCACCGCCTCCACGTACAAGGACTTGTTAATCCTCAGGAAATTCTCCCAGCCATATTCCGTCAGCCACGTCACGATTTGGCTGTCAGCCAACTCATTAAACTTCACGCACCTACCTTGTGCAACGCGTCGCTTCTGAAGCTTTCCATGAAGTTCCTTGGCATTCTCAGTAAGGAATTTGATCTGGTCGGTGATTTCTTCTGGATTATCAGGGTTGAACAGTGCGGCCGTTTCAGCATCACGGCGGGTGTCTGGTGGAGATGACTCGATTTGGGCAGAAACAAATTTTTCTGGTGAGGCAGATTTTTCGAGTGAGGCCGATTTCTCTGGAGATGCAGGCTGATCGTGAGAAGGGACAGGAGTTTTCTCAGGAGATGTAGACTGATCCTGAGAGGAAGCAGGAGTAGGGGGTTTGACAATCTTTGCTTTCTTCTTCGTCTTCGATTTTGTAGGAGATTTCGTGGATTTAGGGCTGCTTCTTGACTTCGAACGGGTAGCTTTTGGAGGGGTTTCAGTTAGGGAACTCTTTCGCTTTTTGTCGGACTCAGATCCGGCGCCTTTGGTTTTCACCATGGTTGTGATCGAAGGAGACGGAAATTTTGAAGTGAGGAATTTGGGGTTTGAGTGGATTTTGAAAAAGAAAGGAGACGACTGATTATAAAGGCTGAAATCTTCTGGATAAGGATGGAAAGAAGTTATTAAGGGATGTGATCTCGACAGGACATGTGTCAGATAAGGAAGGGATTCAAAAATTTGAATTTTAAAAAAGAATACTTAGTGTAGAAAAGGAAAACTGCCCGTTATATGGAATTTACTAAGGATAAAACGATATCTCGCGGGAAGTAAAGAAGGAAATAAGTAAAGATCAAAGTTCAAAGAAAATATTGGCTGAAAATAGATTTTGACATAAATGTCGAAAAAAGTCTAAAAATAATCTCTTCATGGATGGAAAGGATTTGAAAAGATAATGACGATATTATTAAAAGAATCAAGGAATAAAATCGCAGAGATCCTAAAGGATAAGATCAAGGAAATACTAAAGGCTAACATATCTAGTCACATTTGAGCTTAATAATTCCTAATCGGTCACGGATATCACAGAATCTACTCTCAATAAGGGGTTTCGTGAAGATATCAGCCAACTGATCATTAGTTCCTACGAAGTTCACGCTGATATTTCCTTTCTGAACATGATCTCGAATAAAATGATGTTTTACTTCTATATGCTTAGTTCGAGAGTGGTGTACGGGATTCTTAGTGATACTAATGGCACTAGTACTATCACAAAAAATGGGAATTTGGTCGTACCTTAAACCGTAATCACTCAAGGTCTGTTTCATCCAAAGGATTTGCTGAGAACAACTTCCTAAGGCCATATATTCTGCTTCGGTTGTGGATAGGGCCACGGCATTTTGTTTCCGAATGGACCAAGTTACAAGGGAATTCCCTAGTATTTGGCAAGTACCACTAGTGGTTTTCCTATCTTCCCTAGAACCGGCGTAATCCGCTTCCGAGTATCCCATTAATGGAAATTCCTTGGAATTTGGATACCACATACCATGATTGATTGTTCCCTTCAAATATCTAAGTATTCGCTTGACTGCTGTCAAGTGAGATTCCCTAGGACTCGATTGATATCTAGATAATAGACCAGTAGCAAACATAATATCAGGTCTGCTTGCCGCAAGGTATAGCAAACTTCCGATCATACCTCTATACTTAGTTTGGTCAAAAGGCGTACCTTGTTCATCACTGTCAATTTTAGCGGTCTGATGCATAGGAGTGGGAAGTACCTTGGAATCAGCCATTCCGAATTTTTCAAGTAGTTCCTTCGTGTACTTCGTTTGAGATATGAATGTTCCCTAATCCAATTGCTTGATTTGCAATCCAAGGAAGTACGTGAGTTCTCCCATTAGGCTCATCTCAAATTCCTATTGCATAGACTTTGAAAAGTTCTCGCAAAGAGTGATGTCAGTGCTGCCAAATATGATATCATCAACGTATATCTGCACAAGTAGTATGTGATTCCCTTCGCACTTTATAAACAGAGTGTTATCTATTGTTCCTGTTGTATAGCTCATGTCTAATAAAAACCTACTCAATCTTTCATACCATGCCCTATGGGCTTGTTTTAAACCATATAAAGCTTTGTTTAATTTAAAGACGTGATTTGAAAATTCCTCTTTTTCAAAACCGAGAGGTTGCTCGACATAAACTTCCTCATTTATAAAACCATTTAAAAATGCACTTTTCACGTCCATTTGAAAAAGCTTAAATCTTTTAAAAGATGCATATGCAAGTAAAATGCGTATTGACTCAAGCCTAGCTACGGGTGCAAAGGTTTCTTGAAAATCTATACCTTCTTCTTGGGAATAACCTTTGGCAACTAACCTGGCCTTATTTCGTGTCACATTACCGTTCTCATCCAGTTTGTTGCGAAACACCCACTTCGTGCCTATTATGGACTTATCGTTCGGTCTTTCCACAAGGGTCCACACTTGGCTCTTTTCGAATTGTGCCATCTCTTCTTCCATGGCATTCACACACGATTCATCGTCAAGCGCTTCATTCACTGTCTTAGGTTTCATAGTTGACAACAGCACGTCATGTGATTCCTCAGCAATATCGTTTCGTGCAGTTGCTCTTGTTTTGATCCCTGAAGTGATATTCCTTATGACTTGTTCAGTGGGATGGCTGGAAGCATGTTTGAATTTTCTGCGCTGTTGTTCGTCTGAAGCCTCAGGTTCCTCTGACTCAGTCTCTAGTTCCAACGGAATTACGTTCGTTCCTTTGTTAGTAACCTGTATATCTGCAGGAGACACAACTATACCTTCCTCAGTAGCATCTGCGTTAGGAAATTCATCAAACGTAACATGCACAGATTCTTGAACAGTCTTCTTTCTATTATTAAACACTCTAAAAGCTTTGGAATGAAGGTTGTATCCTAGGAATATCCCTTCATCTACCTTGGAATCGAATTTTCCTCTTTTATCCCTATCATTCAAAATGAAACATTTGCAACCAAATACATGGAAATATCCTATGTTAGGGGTTTTATCATTCCAAAGTTCATAGGGAGTTCTCTTAATAATCGGTCTAAGGAAAATCCTATTCGAGACATAACATGCCGTACTAACAGCTTCGGCCCAAAAATATTTTGGAGTATTATATTCGCTCACCATAGTCCTAGCCATTTCTTGTAATACTCTATTTTTCCCCTCAACCACTCCGTTCTGTTGAGGCGTAATAGGGGCTGAAAAATTATGACTATAACCATTTTCATCACAAAAAGATGCAAAGGATTTACTATCAAATTCTAGACCGTTGTCACTCCTAATCTTACGGACCTTCATCTCTTTCTCATTTTCTAGCTTTTTTATCAGTGGTGCAAGATTATCTAAAGCCTCACTTTTGTGCACAAGAAATAAGACCCATGTGTACCTAGTATAGTCGTCTACGATAACAAAGGCATATCGTTTACCTTTCAATGACATAACCTGTACCGGACCAAAAAGGTCAAGATGCAGCAGTTCCAGTGGTCTGGACGTAGAGATCACATTCTTAGGTTTAAAGGATGTCTTGGTCTGTTTCCCCATTTGGCACGCTTTACAGATTCTGTCCTTGGTGGCTTTCATATCTGGAATACCTCTCACCAATTCATTGCATGATATGTGAGACATCAGTTCCATGTTAGCGTGTCCCAAACGTCTATGCCATAACCATGTGATATCCTGCGTAACTGCTAGACACTTGACATTTTGGTTAGCAATATCATCAAGGGTGATGCAGTAAATGTTACCATGCATGGATGCACTAAACACAATCTCATCATCCTTTTTAACAAAGCACTTATCCTTGGCGAAGGCTACGGTATGTCCATCATCACATAATTGACTAATACTAATTAAATTATGTTCTAAGTTCCTAACAAACCATACGTTATCTATAGTGATATTTAAATTGTTACCGACAGTACCAACTCCCACGATTTTGGCTTTTGCGTCGTTGGCGTACGAAACGTATCCTCCATCAACCGCCTTCAACGACACAAAATTACCTATATCACCTGTCATGTGGCGGGAGCACCCGCTGTCGAGATACCACCTGCTTTTCTTACTGGAATTCTTCCTTCGTACCTGTAGAAAGAAGTACTCTTCTGAGGTACCCAATTTCTGTTAGGTCCTAACATGTTAATAGGAAAATAACTTCGGTTAACATACGAGATATCATTCTGCATAGACGGTGATCTCCTGCTAGAATACAGTGGCATTTACAGGTGACTTCTTAGGTCTCCAAACATACTTAGTTTTATCAACTTTCTTTAAAGGACAGTTGTATGCATAATGACCATTTCTACCACAACAGAAATATTTAAGCTTGGGCACAGAATGTTTAGCATGCTTTCCTTCAGTGGAATAACCTATCCCTGACCTACCAATGCTCATAGGAGTACTTAACAGCATATCTAGGTTCTGCTTACCCTCAAGGAGTCTATCAACTTTCTGTTTTTCTCCATCTAAGGAATTCCTGAGTTCTACGATATCTTTCGATAAGTCACTGTTTTTCTTTTCTATTTTCTCACAGCGTGGAATTCCCTCTATCTTAACAGTAACTAACTCTTCTTTCAGACGTGTGATCTCTAGATCAGCCTCATGTTTTTCCTTAGCTAGTTCATCTCTCTGCCTTATCAGTTCCTTATTTAAGGAATTTAGTGACTTGATCTTTCTCTCAGCTTTCTGAAGTAAATCACACAATTCTTCCTTACTTTCTCCTATATCAGAAACAGATGAGTCACTTTCACAATCATTGTTATATAGACTATTTAGGATATGAATTATCTCAATAGATGAAGAGCGGGATACCTGATCCTCGTCAGCCATGTAAGCATGATCCTCATCCTCACTTTGTTCTGGTTCAGAGTCATTTGATTCCGTCACCATAGTCTTCTGCTTCCTTGGTTTCTCATTGTTGGTTGCTGGGCATTCATGTGCATAATGGCCTGGTTTGTTACATCGGAAACACTTCTGAACTTTCTTCCAAGACGTGGATATTCCATTGCTCTTGTTCTGGAATTTGTTGAAGTTCCCTTTGAATTTCTTTTTCTGCTGGAACTTTTCAAATCTTTTTGTAAGCATGGCTAGATCGTTCATCAAGTCCTCTTCTTCGTCGTCAGAATCAGATTCTTCTTGGTTGGATTTGAAAGCAATGGACTTCTGATTTTTGTTCTGCGACTTCTCATTCATTGATGTTTGAATCATCTCGTAGGATATAAGAGATCCAATCAGTTCGGATATGCTAAGTGCTTCTAGATCCTTTGCTTCGTAGATGGCAGTAACTTTGGCATTCCACTCTCGCGGCAGTGATCTCAGTATCTTTCTCACTTGTTCACTGTCGGGAACCTTCTTGTCGAGGGAGAACATTTGGTTGATGATTCCCATGAATCTGGCCTACATCTGGCTTATATTCTCGTCAGATTCCATCGAGAACATTTCGTACTGATGAGTGAGCAGAGCCAGTCTTTCTTGCACAACTCGTTGAGTTCCTTCATGAGTAACTTGGAGCATATCCCACATGGCCTTTGCTGATGAGCAGGAACTGACCCGAATGTATTCTTCCCGTGTGAGTGCGCATACGAGCATGTTCTTCGCCTTTGCATTTCGCGTGATTCCCTTTTTTATCATCGGCATTGTAATCTTTGGCAGCCTTTGGGGTTCCATCTTCTTTTGCAGCCGCGTATGGTCCGTTGATGATTGTCTCCCAAAGATCGTAGTCGACAGCGATGAGAAATTCGATCATGCGATTCTTCCACACTGCGTAGTTCGTTCCATCGAAGAGAGGTGGCCTAGAGTGGGATTGACCCTCTGCAAAAACATCACTCGAAAAAGCCATTAGATCTTAACTCAGGCGTGTTAGGCCTTTCGTTGAGTAACCCGCTCTGATACCAAATGAAGTGTAAAATATGCCTAAGAGGGGGGTGAATTAGGCTATAAAACTTTTGGCTTGTTCTTCTTTGAAAACTACTTTTCTTTAAGAAGATATTTGCAGAGTATGTTATTTCCCAGAAAGCAGTACGAGTATCAAAGTTATCTCCCTAACCCTGTTCAAAAAATATCCCGTTATTTTCAGAAGTCATTTCAAAGATATCACGTAGTTATTTGCACGCGTCCCGGGTTTGTCTCACAGAAAAGTAAATCACAGAAAGTAAAGTGAGACGCGATTTTTATACAGGTTATATCCGCAACTGGGGTTTAATCTTGTCCTTGGGGTGTGATCTCCCCAAGAGTTCCAATCAATCACTATGTATTACCCGTTACACTATGATTGACCCGTACACAACCGAAGCACTATGGACACTAGACCTCGCTCTAGGCTGACGCACGCCAAGTTTCGATCCACGCCGTTTACCGAGGAAACTTATTCCCCGAATGGATGCAGCTTGCTACCGAAGGGCCACCGAATCCACAAAATTCGTCCCTTCACATGCGTAAGACTCCACTCGTGCTCCTTTGTGCGCTCAACGTGCCCGCAGACACAACACGTCCGAAGACGAGGTTTTTAGGGTTTGGAGTTTCTAAGGATCGCTCAAAGAGTACAGATTCGCAAATGAAAGCTCAACCACAAAATATGAATGAATCGCAAAGTAAAGCTCAAATCGTCTAAGGAATTCGATAGCTTGTGTGTTCGTTGTGTACTCTTCAATCGTGAAGTGTTTCCTTCTATATAGACCCATAATCGCTTCTACTTCACAAGGAAAGTTAAGCACATAATATGCAAGATAAAGCTCAATAATCACGTGCATTAACTCAAACAATCATGCCAAGAATAAACTAGTTAAGCTCAACGGTCATGCATGATCACTTGCCATAAATACCACAGATTAACATTCATTCCACGGTAATATCATTCGTTGTCAGCATATTCCACATATATTCCACTCAGCATATTATCAACGGTAAGCTCAATCAATTCATTTCTTTCCCAAAATATGATAACTCATTCGCACATTGAAAGATTTGATCTACTGAGTATAATGCAAAGCATACTGTCCATGTATGGTGATCTCACCCAATTGCAGCACATTCCATAAATAGACTTAATCAGTATCTTACCACACATAAGCCCAATCAATTAATCACTTTCCATAATATGAATCCTAAGTCGCACAAGGAAAGCAGGATTATGATTCACTGATTTAAGAGTCACTTAATATCGCACTCGGCGGATATTTCATTGATATTCTTTCCTAAAATAGATCAATCATATGTAAGCACTTTATCAGAATATCTTTTCCATATATAGCATAGTCATTCATATCCGGATGATCACAGTGATATTCTTTCCATAAATAACTCAATCACGTGTACAGCTCACATATCATTTAACAGAATATATTTTCCATATATAGCACGTAACGAGATTCCATTCAAACGAAAATGTCCATAACCAGGTGATCACATAAATAATCCAGTTTAGAATAAGATCACACAAATTCAATTTTATGTATCCTGTTTTTTATATTATTGGAGTCTTGTCCTATTTTATGCGTATGTTTATATCAGTTGTTTGACATGTTTCTTATATGATTATTAATAATTCCTTATTCGGTAGCCAATAAAACTATTTTCCAATTGCTTTTCAATATGGATTCACATACAGATTGAAGTTGGGAAATTCATGTCAACAAGTAGTAAGCAAAGGGAGTTAATCATACAAAATAAGAAAAAGTAACTTATACTTCCTCCGTCCCTGTAGGTTATGTACATTTGGGGTGTGCCGCGATTTTAAGAAACTGAATATTTTAATAATATAGTACAATTAGAAGGTAAAAATTGTATATTTTGACACGTATTTTAAGATTATTTAATACTATTATATTGATTGTTTGTGATAATTTTTGCTAAATTTGGAAATGTACAAAAGATAGAGGGACGCATGATTTAGTAAAATGTACAAAAGTTACTGGGACGGGGGTAGTATAATATATATCATTATGTCGCAAAAAATAAGTTGACGGGAAAAGTAGCTCAAAATGGAAAATAATTAGACTTAGCATTAGGGAATAGCAACGCCACTGCAGATGGTTCAACCATTCAACCACTCGAGATACATGGTCGTTGCCAGATTATCTCGCCAAGCACGCCACGCTGTAGATGGTTCCATCGAACTAATGAAATCTGCTTCATTGTCATCCCCATTTACTTCATCTTCTTGATATCCTTCGTGGACCTCATCCTCCCATGGGTCAACATCCATTTCAGTACGTATGAAATTGTGGAGTAATGCACATGCTATGACAATTTTATTATGCTTTTTTATTGGATATATAGAAGGGCTGCGTAGTATAGTCCATCTCTTTTTCATCAAACCCCAAGTTCGCTCAATAACATTTCTAGCTTTTGCATGCCTCATATTAAAATATTCTCTTTCAGTTTGAGGAGTTTGAGTTCCTGTCCTCCAATCCTTCAAATGATAGCGAACACCCCTATAAGGAGTTAAAAAATCTATCGCTATTGGTGTATGCATTATTAGCTAAATAGTAGCAACGTGTGTTTTTTCTATAATACAACTTAATACAAAAACAAAATTCCAACAATATGTGTATTTCATCTAGATGTAAGAAAAATTTACCTTTACGAACACGAAACTCGTTTGTCCGTGATAGAGCATCTCGAAGGACGCGTCCATCTGCGACTGAACCCTCCCAACTTGCCAAAACATATGTAAATCTCATATCTTCATTACATACTCCCAGAACATTGGTTGTAATTTGCCCCCTTCGATTTCTATATCGTGGAATATCCGCTGACTTCACTGTAGCATCAATGTATGATCCGTCTAAGGCCCCCAAGCAATTCTTACATAAAGGATAAAGAAAAAAGTTAGCGACGGTCATGAAGTTAAGAAAACATTTCTACTATTTTAAAAATAACCAATACCTGAAAATATTTGAATGTAGATGAAGGATTGTCAGTATTTGCAAGATGTTTTGCCAATAATTTATCATGAAGTCGAATAACTGCATCAAGTACCAAGTTGCAGTGTTATCGATGGCGGATGGCTGATGGCAGGCCATGGCGGAAAAACAAATAGCAAATAACCTTCAAGAGGTTCAAAACGAACATACGCATGAAAAGTAAAAAACACAAAGTCTAAGCATCACCCTCCTCATCGACCCCTACATAATCATTTTCTAAATTATCGTTAGCTAATGGAGCATGTCCCTCTTCCTCCTCCTTTTCGGACTCCTCAAATTCAACAAATTCTTCTTCTTCGAATTCATCATCTCGATCTTCAAACTCCACCTCATCTTCATCTACAAGCATTCTTTCTTTCCCTTTTCCTTTTGAAGCTCGTTTCTTCGAGGAACTCGAAGCACCACCCGATTGCTCCTTTCTTTTCATGGCTTTTGCCTAGTATACCTTGATAACTCTCTAACACCCGAAGCCTCATACACCATTTCCCAATTCAAAGTGGTATCATCACCAAACACCAAATCTTGTCCGGCATCATCGACATCATCATCCATTTCTCCAATTAGCCGCTCATTACACTCATCAATGTGATTAAGAGAAATTGGGTCAAGTTCATCTCTAACATCAAATCTTCTCTTTCAATTGTTGATTGTACTTGACAAACACTAGATCGTGCATTCTCTGATGATCGAGCCTATTTCTCTTCTTCGAATGAATCTGTCATATGATTACAAAAAGATCATGGATCAAAACTAATCAATTTCTTTTAAATTCGATAAAGTGTAGAACAATTAGTTGCTCGAAGACGCTGCAATTGCGTTCACAACCCGATGCGCGACATGTCAAACTAAGAACTTTTCATTGCTAGTTTTTGCAAATTTGGTGTCTGATGACCATATAATCGGCACCACTTATCTACAATAAGAAGTTCAAAACATTATAATTTATACACCATTTATAATTATGAATCATATAAATAATTTTTTGCTAACCTGGAGCAAGGGTTGTTCGGTGTTCTTTCACAAACGAATCCGCAAAGGGACCAGTACCTTCCGTGTAAAGTATTGACTCAGACAAAGTCTTCAACTAGGCATCTTTCCCCACAACCAACTTCCTAATGCAATCCTTAAACCCATTATGAATCTCAGAGTCGAACTCGATTGACGGATTGCTGTAGAAAAATTGCGGATTCAAAAAGTGTGCGGCCGCATGCAATGGTCGATGAAGCTGACAACTCCATCTCCTATCAATGATTTCAAATAGGGCGAACGACACTTTTGGTCCCCAATGTTTGGGGTATGGGCGTTTTCGGTCCCACATGTTTCGAGGTAACACTTTTGGTCCCCAATGTTACCGATTTTTATGGTTTTGGTCCCTCAATTAATTTAATTGCTGATATAGATGGAATTTAACACTTGAGAGCACATGATCTCCTTAAATTGGACTTAACACCTCATGAGTCGTTATCTTCTTCAACCAAAACGCACGTGAGCATCATCATGTATCATATTTAACTCATTTTCAAGGTTGTCGATCATTTCCTAAATGTGATGTATAATGATGTTCGTGTGCGTTTAAATCGAAGAAGAAGATGTGTTATGAGATTTTACGTCGAGTAAAAGGAGATCATGGGCTCTCACGTGTTAAATTTTGTCTAAATTAGCGACTAAAGTAATCGAGGGACCAAAACCATCCAAAATCGGTAACATTGGGGACTAAAAGTATTACCTAGGAACATGGGAGACCAAAAATGCTCATGGCCCAAACATTGGGGACCAAAAGTGTCGTTCTCCCATTTCAAATATATCATTGTATTTGCTTTCGTTGTCATTGAAAGATTTCATAATCTCTTCTTTGCCCTATCCATAGCTTCATAAATATACCCCATTGTCAGTCTCTTTTCACTATCCGCAAGCCGAAGCACTCGAACAAGAGAAGCCATGACTTAGAGAGTAAAGACCACATTGTTCCAAAAACTCGGCATAAGTACCACTTTTGTCACCTTCTTTGCCTTAACGTCCTTCGACAATTTGTTCTTGCTCCAATCTTTAGAAGTAAACATTCTTCTAAGATTTGCCTTCTCCTAGTGAATTCTTTGTAAAGGGAGAAAAGACGTAGCAAAACGAGTTACCCCATGCCTCACTAATTCTCTTTTGTTCGTGAAATGTCTCAACAGACTAAGTGTACTCGAAGAAGAATAGATAAACCCAACTAGCTGGATCCCCTTTTTAATTGTTCTCTTTATCAACGGAAGTTTGCCGATATCCTCAAGTATTAAATCAATGCAATGAGCCGCACATGGGGTCCAAAAAAGATGTGGTCTTTTTTCTTCCAACAACTTGCCTGCCGCCACGTAATTGCTCCCATTGTACATGATAACTTGGACAACATTCTCCTCTCCAATCGCCTCCACGAAAGAGTCGAGCAATTCAAATATGTTTTCGCCCGTCTTCACAAAGTTATAAGCATCGATAGACTTGAGAAACATTGTCCCTGCCTGCGAATTCACCAAAAAATTAATAAAAGATCTTTGTTTCCTATCAGTCCAAGCATCAGACATAATAGAGCAACCGGTCACCTTCCACTCCGCCCATGATCTTTCATCAGATTCTTCGTATATTCTAGCTCTTTGTTCAACAGCGGAACTCTAATCTTGTGATAGCTTGGAACTCTCAAATTTCCGAATGAACAAATGGCATCCACCATGTCTCGAAAACTCTGTAACTTGATAAGATTGAACGACAAACCAGCTTGATACTAAAAGCGAGCAATGTATGGATGGACTCTGGCCGTTGCTTCTTTGTCACAAGCATCTCTTATGCTAGCTTGTTTTAGCTTGTCCTCCTTCCTCTTACTGATGGTTGTCTCAGGTTTTCAATCCATTGGACCTTTATTCCCAGCTTTCTTTTTTCCCAAAGAACCGCGAGACCTGGATAGGATCTCATCTTCATCTTCATCGCTATCGCAATATAACACATTAGCTGTATTGGCTTTGCTTGCCTCCGCTTTCCCCATTGCGTATGTCCAAAGTTCTTCTCGAACTTCAGGTGGACACTTCAAGCATATCGGTACATCACCTCGCTTTCCCACAAGTGATTTTTTGCTCTAGTTATTCCGCCTTTCATTGTTTCTAGCAGTAATTACAAACTACGGTGTTTGTATCTCCTTCATTTGACGCGTGGCAAAATCTCCACCGAATATCATTTTTATTTGTTGATTTAGAACTTCCCTTGGAAGAAACCCCGTCCGCCATTATCAGATTCAAAAAACAAGCAATTTCCGCATCAAATAAAAACAATAATTCCTATTGCAAAAACAAAGTACAAATATAGCACAACTCACAATCTCACATCATTATTCATAAGACATAAGCTCAATTCATAAGATCAGTAAATCAAATAATTAATGCGAAAGGAAAAAAAAAAGCAACAGAAAAAAAAAGCCGCAGACGCAGCACTTACAGTGCTCGCCGCGGGCTGGGTGGGCACTGGGAGGGTCAGTGCGGGCTGGAACGGCGTGGGTCGGCACTGGGAGGGTCGGCGAGGGGTCGGTGCGGTGGCTGAATTGCGCAGAGGCAGAGGGTTTGGTCGTTTGGTCTAAGTCGAATTTTGTTCGTTACAATTATTTTTTTCTTTTAATTTAAATTAACAACTTAGTTTTAAATTTGGTCAAACTTTATTATTAAGTAATTGGGCTGCCTGAATAGGAAAACACACTAAATACAGCCCACATATTCTTTGAAAAATAAAATTACAGATTATATGCAAATAAGAAACCCTAAACCCGCCATCTTCACGCAATGGACGCCATCTCCGCTACGCCGCCATGTCGCCGCCATGAAAACCCGTCAGCGGCCGGTGCATGGCGGCCATGCTGAAATCCGCCACACCATCCCGCCATGGCGGGAATTTGACAACACTGCCAAATTGAAATGCTTACTAATAGTCCAAGTAGATCTAGTATAGGGAAACTTTTGTTGCCTTGTCTTCTTATGATGCGCTAATCCTCCAAGAAATATTGCCACCATTTCAGAAATTTGTAGGTATTTGGAAGGCCGCAAACCTCCATAATTCTAAAGAACAATGCTTAAACGTCCAAATGCATCTCTACTAATCCTCAAATTTTAATGCGAATTACTTCGGAAATCTGATATTAAATTTTTTAGGTAATCTACCTGTTTTGGCATCCTTTCATACGTAGAATAAGTACACGGCTCTTTCCGTTTTCTCCATCCATTTCTCCGCCGATAAAGATATATAGCAAATTGTATCATGCGCAGATGATTAGCTAATAATCCAAGAACCATCATTGCACCAATATCATCTTTGTTCGAGCCCATTTTGGAATCAAGACACCTAATCGTTTGGCAATACGAAGAAGCAAAAGATAAATAATCAAATTAGATTTCCTGTGAGAGGTATACGATATGAGAACATGAGTTGCTGTAAGTATCCATCCTACTCGCATCTTACCTTATGCTCCAATCAATATATCAAATGCGAACTTATAACAAGATAAACCTAACTAACAGTCGACATACGTTCATCAATTCTTGCCTCTTTTATGTTCTCGAGGAACGCCCCATTGCATCACATACTCACGTATGCATCACACAATCAAATTAGCAAGTCCATAGTGGGTACGATCCATTTAATCCTCCAATAGCAGTAATTAAGCCACAGAATCATGAAATTAATCAAAATTCCCAAATTCGTATATTTAGGTTTAAGAAAGAATCACATCTTTCAAGCTTAGTCAAGGTAAGATATTATTATATGAATCTTCTTCTCGTCACGGGGATGCTCGCCGGTGGTTGAATTCGTCGGAATTTCCCGCCGGTGGGTTGTCGATTATCTCCTAGGATGATGTAATTTTTTTTTATTATTTGAAGACATAAAATGAAGGTATTTGATAAAGTTAGGGGGTTGGGAAATATAGGTTTTTTTATAGTTTTTTATAAAGGATAATATAGTCATAAAATGAAGGTATTAGATAAAGTTAGGGGGCTAGGCGGATTTAATTAACACCTTATTAGAGGTATTAATATTGTGTATCTTACCTTTAAAAAATCCCTCCAACCAAACACAACATTAATTAACGCTAACCCCCTAAACCCTCCTATTACCCCCAACCAAACGGGCCCTTAAGTTCATAATTGAAGATTAGTTGATTCTCTACTATTTAACTTTAAAAGTCGGTGCTACTTCAATGCGATTCGTTGATTGGTTGCTGGGTAAGCTATCAAATTAAAATGAACTAATTCGAAGTAGTCCACCACTTACCACTAATTTAAGGGGCAATTTAAGTTCAGACCCTTGTCAATAGTTTTTTCCGTTTTCAGGCCCTGTCAGAATTTTTTTAGTTTGAATGACCAACTTTTCGTAAATAGCGGAATTAAGGCTTAAAATATGAATTGACGAGAATACCCTTCTTAACTACTATAATAAGAGTTATTTTACGACCACTTTCAGTTATGCAGTTAGATTATATTGTTATATACGTAAAGTGAACTATTATTTTCCATCCCTTATCTGTTACTAAGATGCAGTAAAATGGTACAAAGAATTTTTATTTTATGAATCTCGCTTATACATCGAGCTTCGAAATTTCGAATGCCCATCGACCAACCAATTTCAGAGTGTAAGTGGGATGATATTGACGACGCAAGATGTAAGATTTGTAATGAATTTTTATCCTTATATTTAGTGTTCTAATTCGCGAAATAAGATGAAATCAAAGTCGTTTTTGGCAACGATTACAGCTAAAATGTACAAAATTCGAAGTACCCATAGTATGGGCAGCTCGGTGCGGCACCTTGTTTGCTCGTTCGTCCGATGTTCATCGTTTAATTTCTCTAAAATACGGTCAACCCGAATAATTTGAGTATATTTTTACTATGCCATTAGATTCAAAATTATGTGTAAATCGTTAACTCCCAAACCATAAGTGGTGTAATGAATGTGGTATGAAAGACATCGAAATCAAGCAAAAATCCAGATGTTCGTGAATTGATCAAGATGTTCGTGAATTGAGGTGATGAACAACTGTTGTTACTATGCCATGCTTTAACGGTACTAGCTGATTATAGTTTGATAAAATTGTGGTATATAGATAATAAATTGGTATTGTTACTGTGTAACGACTAACCGTTAATTGTAGTATAAAAAACGTTACTAAATTATAATTAAATGGAGAAGGAATATGCTTTTTTCTTTTTGAAATGGCGTTTAGTGGGAAGTGGGGTGTATTTTTTTGTTTTGGCGGTATATGTAAAATTTTCAGGATCCGTTACTAGCATATGCTTTTCTGTTACTATTTTGCCTCGATATGTTACTAAATGGTTGGTGAAATTTTTGGCGGAAAAACTAGAATGAGATGAATTTTGGACGGGAGAATCCAAATAAAATCAAGCATAGATAATCTGTGTACCAGCGTTGTGTGTATCTCTTACTAATTATAGGTTTATTTTTTATTAGAATTATTATAGTTTGTAGATTAGGGTAGACGGGTAAACGTTTAATTGTAGGATCAAGGGTCTAAGATTTTCACAGTACGTTCTTCGTAACATGGTTTATGGTACAAACCATATTTTAAATTATATTTTATGGTTTACGATTTAGAAATTAAAAGCTACTTGTTTTCCTTACTATTAACTTCAACTTCTTCAATTCTAACATAACCTCCATGTATGTTTTGCGTAAACTAATATATTTTTATTTAAAACTTCGTAAATTCATATATTTTAGTGAATGCAGCTTGTTTACAATGTAAAACTGGAAATTCATAACCTAACCTAATTACATATTAAATTATTATTGTGACTATGTATTCTGTTACTCGTATTGTATTGCCTTGTTACCTACATATCGAATTCTTTTTTTCTCTTCTTCAATTGTTTCTGATTATTGTTAAATTATTACTGCAGGAAATCAGTAAACAACATACAGTTTACGCTTAAGATTAATTGAAGATGTCATGAATAATTTATGTTAGGTCGACCATGTGGGTTGTAATAAACAACTAATAGTTCATATCCACAACATTTTGAGTAAGTAGAATCAATTTCGTAGAAGCATGATCATTCTTTCAAGAAGAGTGCTACTTGTTTATCATACTATATACTTCAACTTCTTCAATTCCAACATAACCTCCACGTAATCAGAACCTAAACTATTATATTTTTATCTAAAACTTCGTAAATTCATATATTTTATTGAATCTAGCGTATTTACAATATAAAATTTGAAAATTACAACCTGAACTAATTATATATTAAATTGTTATTGTGACTATGCATTCTGTTACTTGCATTGTATTGCATTGTTACCTACATATCAACTTCTGTTTTTTACTCTCCTATTCAATTGTTGCTGATTATTTTTAAACTGTTACTGCAGGAAATCAGTAAACAACATAGGGTTTACGTTTAAGATTAATTGAAGATGTCATTAATATTGTTGAATCATTTATGTTAGGTCGACCATGTGGATTATAATAAACAACTAATATTCATGGAAGCACTAAGTATTCATGGAAGAAACATGAATCTCGATAGAGGAAGTGTATATGTTCACTATAACTAACCAATTGCCCAAGTCCTCTGTTCATGATCATTTTAAAGTTGATACACTCCGAAATTTAAGAAACTTCAAGAAGGTAAGTTATGGATAATCAATTTAGCTGTCTAGAGAACTTTGAATCAGACTGACTGCCAATTCTGGAAAGGAGGAATCGAATTAGCGTCCGAAAAACATTTCCGGGCACATTTTAGATGTCGATAGACTTCGAATCAGAAAGAGTTTAAAGAATAAAAGTTATACATAATTAAGCTAGCTATTCACGGGAGTTTGAATCAAGGTCATTTGAATTTTAGATCGAAAGTTATACTAAAAAAGTTCAAGTTGCCATTTTCGGGCAATGTCATTTTCGATAAAGCCCGAAAATTTTTTCGGGCACGTTTTTAGGTCAATTGACTTCGAATCAGAAAGACTTAAAGAATAAAAGTTATATATAATTGAGTTGGCTATTTACAGGAGTTTGAATCGAGATCATTTGAATTCTAGATCGAAAGTTATACTAAAAAATGTGCAGGGTGTCGTCGGTAGTTTTTATTAATACCTCTTAGTGTCTCGCTACCCACGAAGTGTTATGCAGAATGCATGAAGTGTTAACTAGAATGCACAAAGCGGTACCCGTCGATTGTTTTATTAGCAATGCATAAAGTGTTACCCAGAATGCATGAAGTGTCACCCACAGAGCGTTTTATTAGCAAAGCTTCAATCACAAGTCACGTCAAATTTCTTCACGATTAACATCAATATTATCATTGATTATTAAGACTCACGATCAATTTCACCTTATTCGGTCATTAAAATCCAGATTTTCCCTTGTTTCAACGAGATTTTCGAATTACTTTTAATACATTATTCTATTATAAACTTCAAAAATTTTTATTGATTATTGACACCCATGGGAAATTATCATCGATTTAACCTTATTCAATCATTAACGTCGAGATTGGACCGGCTTTTAGATCGTAAATTTTGGTCTTCGTTGAATGTGGGTTTGTGCTTCAATCGTTTGGGAGAGACGATGGCACATGAGTGTAATTTTGGCAAATATGACGGATAGAACTGTCATTTCTAGTTAGTTGGTCATTCTTTCTAATAGCTTTCAGAAATTAGGTCCTTGGGCCTAAGTGAAACTACAAAAGGGCCTGAACTCTTCTTGAAAACATGATATAGGGCCTGATCCAAAATTAACCCCTAACTTAATGGCGTTAATTATTAGACGATTCAACGACACCATTGTTCTACTTTTGGTAATATGGTAACCTTTCCCATTTCTCTTATTATTTTATGGAAAGCGAAAAGTACAAAAATCCATGAAACCAAAGTGCAAAATGGGGGTGTCCAAGGAACGAAGCCTTGCTCGAGCGTATTCCCGTGGGCATCACATGACCGAGCCCATTTGTCTAAAGCCTACTTATCCAAAGCTCATGTGGCCATACCATGGAACCCGTAATGGTCATGACGTGATAGTGGGTGGTTAATGTTAGTGTATATGTTTGATTTAATGGCCGAATATTGCTCTAGAATCGCGTTTGGAGTTAACTTTCCAAAGACAATATTTCGTCCCGGGATAAGACTAGAGAAAACTTTGTTATTTCGCTTGTGAATTCAATGTCTCTGTGTCGAGTGTATCTGTGCTTATTTATAACCCAAGTTTCGACCGGTCGGGTCTATTCATAATAAACATAATCTTTTCAAAGATGGTGTCTGTTTGAGAACAGATATCACCTTTTCAAACCACATGACTTTTCGGGTATTAAACACACCCTTTCGGGTGCAGAGGGGTTTGAGGGGGAAGCATGCACACCTTTTGGGCGCATGCATGCCACTTCGGACGGGGCGATGCCACTAGAACACCGCAAGGGGGCGCTGCCCCCTTGACCCCTGCTTCGTTTTGGGTTCCGATATAAAATGTTTTCCGAGCGTTCACTCCGCACCTGCTAACTCGGGTATATTTTACGTCCCAATTACACTAAAATATAAAAAAGGTACAACCCCACTAAATCGATCATGGACCATTATCTCTCATAAGTGGTCTATATAAACAAGCTACTTTGGGATATCATGGTACAATTCATTCTATAAAACAATACTACAGCTCTCTCTCTTCTTCCTCAGCTCACTCCCCATACGAAAACCCACACACGGAAGAAATCACTCTCATAGTACAGCTCAATCGGCTTTCGATCGATGCTTTCTCAAATTGTTCTCTTAGATTTCTACACACTTTAACTTCTACAAGATTATTTTACTCGAGCGTCGGAGGGTAGGGGTGTTCGCAATTCGGTAAACCGAACCGAAGTACCGAATTACCGAAAATTCGGTACAAAACCGAACCGAACCGAAAAATTCGGTTCGGTTTTCGGTTTGTTAGAAATAAAAATTCGGTAATTCGGTTCGGTACAGGTATACTGGTTCGGTATACCGAACGGAACCGAATTACCGAATTGTATATTAATTATTAAAAAATATATTAAATATGATACCTAATATTACCCGGCCCATTATAGAAATATTATTCAGTGATTTAAAACAAGTACACGTCCCAGCCCAATTAGAAAAATGATGGATCACATAGCCTAATTCTCTCACCTCACACCTCACGTCTCTCACCTCTCAGCTCACACGCACGTCTCTCTCAGCCTCAGCTCTTACCCACAGCCTCATCTAGCCAACAGCCCCAAATTGAAACCCTAGCCAAGCCAATCGCGTCGTCTCAGTCTCACAGCACGAATCCTCGCAGCGAATCCGTCTTTAATTTCATTAGCCTTCGGAGTTTTCTATATTCGGGTGAGTGCGATCGAAATTTCTTGATTCAAATTTTGAGACAATGATCCGATTTGACAGTCTTTTTGATGAATATGGTTAATGTCCGAGAATTAAAGTCATTTTGGGTCTTAGCATCGCTGCATTTTTTGTCATTTTTTTAATTTTTTTTTTAAAATTCGGTTAACCGACGGTTAACCGAAAAACCGAATTAAATTTCGGTTATAACCGAATACCGAACCGAGAAATTCGGTTCGGTATTCGGTTTAGGAGATCGCCGAACCGAAATTTCGGTTAACCGAAATTTCGGTTCGGTTCGGTTCGTACCGAACGGACAGCCCTATCGGAGGGGCACGTCGAAAACGGCGCCCTTTAGGTCGTATTTTTCGTGACATTTCACGGATCCGTGAAGACAAAGACGACGAACTCGAAACGCCGATGACCCGACAGCCTCCAGCGCATCAGAGGTGAAAAGCTCCAAGAATTGAGATATGAAAATCGAAGCAGCTACAAAGATGACTAACACAACTAGAAAGCTATCCATTGATTATTACACTCAATATTCTTACACTGCACTTATGTTAAGAATAGTCCCCGTCTCCTACCTCGTTGCTGGTCATTATCATGACATGAGGGATGATCTATCTCCCGAAGAACACAACGAAAAGTTCCCAAATACAATAAACACGACCTAAGGCGATGCAGAAGTGGATTACCGTTTAAAGATCCGGTAGCTTGTAAATCGCACGCTCGAGGCCAACAACTGCCTCGTCTTTGGTATGTGGAATTAGTCTTCACTGAGAATCGATGATTCCAATCTAATCGTCGTGAGAGAGCTCTTACAAACATCTACGTTGATTCTCTAACATGGAACTGATAACCTTGTGTATTCATTCAATCTGATGACATAGGTGTTGGCTTTGTATGGGCCGGTTGGGGTAGATTCGGACAAAGAAGAATAGAGGTTAAAAGATTGTGCAAGCACAATTTCCTTAAAACAGATTCGCTCCCTCACATTTATGCTTGAGGTTTTACGAGGGCCTACTTCCTAGGACACTTCGAATTACTTGGCGTTTATTTTCCATGAAACAACCCCAACTGCGAACTTGAGCGAGTTATAAATGAACATGAATTTTTTTTGGTTGCTTGTATTTTTTCGTATCCCCTTTCTCCATTGAGAATCATCCTATATTTATAGGAATAAAATGTTTTAATGGCTAGAGAAACGTCCCTTATTATTGGAGAATTATGGCTTTGAAAAGCCTCGTTAATGGTACAATCATACCGTTTCAGAGGACTGTCGGTTGGACTTCAAAATATTAATGATCGCTTCCGCGGTCAACCTAGCTAACCTATCACGTATGACTACAGATTCAGTCCAGTACAGCTCACCAGAGCAGTCCAGTCTTGCAAGTCCGGTATCAGTCAGTTCTGGTCTCGGTATAGCCCAGTCTGATCTCAGTACATATCGGTATTAGTCAGTACTGATCTTGTATTGGTCTCAGTACTGGTCCGGTTTCGGTTGTAGACACTAGCCACGTTAATAACGAGAATAAAAGTTTGAAACGGAGTAAAACGTGGGTCGATCGGGCTCGTTCCGGCATTCATGTTTTAAAGTTGTGCCATTTTACTTATATTGAATTATTAAAGCACCAACATATAAATATAAAAACGTTAGTAAAATACAAAATGAGATTGTGTACTAATTGTAATGATTTTAAGATTAGCAAAGTATACAACATTTAGTCTTTTTTAGTAATAAATTTTTCTTATCTTGTTATTATGCGATAAAAAAAATCCATAAGAGAATAAACTAAAGAGAGAATAAAATAAACTAATAATAAAATTAAAAAGAAAATAAAAAATAAATAAATAATAAATTACATTATAAAAAAGAGAGAGGAAAAGGTATTAAAAATAAGAAATAAAATAAATGAAAAACAAAATAAAAAAAAAATACAAAATAAACTTAAATAACAAATAACAAGAGAGAGAGAAGAGGTTAAAAATTAAAAATAATAAAGAAGAAAAAAATAAAAAAATCTAATTATTAAAAACTGAAAATAAGTGAAAACAACAATAAGGATAAAAACGCCACTAGGAAATTTATGAGAATCCCCAACCCCGTCCATGCCGAGTTAATGTGGATACAATCGTTTCAGCGTTTTTATGAATAAAATATTCGAGAACTGGACGATTGTGTCATCGTTAACTTGGCAGGAATGGGGTCAGAGATTTTCATAATGTTTTTAGTGTCAATTTTTGTTTTTTTAGTTTTTAATAATTAAATATATTTTATTTACCTTTTGACTTATTTTTCAGTATAATCATTAGTTTTTATAATCTCCTCTCTTTTTTTGTTATTTTTATGTATATTTATTTCTCTTTTATTTTTTATTTTAATTTAATTAATTGTTTTTAATATAATTTTTATTCTCTATTTTTATCTTATTTTAATTTATTACTTTTATTTATTTTTTATGTTAGGAATGAATTTATTTTGTTCAATTAAATAGAGTCTACTGAGCTTTTACTTGTAATGTGCTTATTTAATATATGTCTTTTTACTTGTAATGGGCTAGAAGAGCCCAAGTACTATATACCAATATGTGGTACAAATACTAAAACCCGAACACATTGGGAGGGTGCTTGTGAAATTTTATAGAGAGAGAATTTTTATTAGAGAGAAGAGCCCCAACCTCATCCCTCAAGAACACGCACACACACCCCACGTCGATCTCGAGTTCTTCCAATCTTCAAATATGGTAAAAAAATCTCTTTAATATTTGTTTAGCTAGATATACTAGGGTTTATAATTGATATCAGAGCCAACGCGCTCAGATTTGAGAAAATTATTGAAATAATATGTTTTCATGTTCTTCGCGCTCTTCATTTTCGAAACTTTGACATGTTGTTAGGAAATATTTTGTAGTGTTCAATTTCATTGTATTATCTTTGTTGATTTGCTTTATTAAACTTTGGGCTAGTTCTTAATTGGGTTAGTTCTTAGTTATTCATGTAATGGGCCTTCACAAGAGGCCCACCTATTATATACCAACTTGTGGTATAAATAGGAAAACCCTAGCACATAGTGCGGGAGCTTGTGTGTGTAGATAAAATAAACATATGTTAGGGTGAGAGAGCCTCCTCAAGAACACCACCAAGCCCCATGCCCCAAACCTAAATCTCAATCATTCGGCGTGTTTAATCCGTCCTCCGTCGTATTGTTGGTGCATTCGGGACCAACAATTGGTATCAGAGCCCAACGCGACCGGATTTGCGTGTTTTGAGCAAGATTTGAGTGAAAAATTGCTTGAAAAATATTTTTCGTCACTTTCATTTTTTGGGCGATTTCGACCTCGATTTGTTGTTTTTAGACATCCCAAAGGTTGATTATGTGTTTAGGAATGTTTTTCTGAAGTTTCAGAACAAGTTTCGTCGATTTTGAGTGAGATTTGAGCGAAAACGAGCCATTTTCTGGTAAAAGTCGCGCAGCCTTTGCAACAGTAAACTGTTCTTGGCCGAGAAATTTTCATACCCGAGAAAGTTCTTAGCCGAGAAATTTTTTTTAGGCCGAGAATTTCTTAGCCGAGAAAGTTTGCCTGAGAAAATTTCGCTGGCCGAGAAACTTTCAATGCCCGAGAAATTTTCATACCCGAGAAAATTCTTAGCCGAGAAATTTTTTAGGCCGAGAATTTCTTAGCCGAGAAAGTTTGCCTGAGAAAATTTCGCTGGCCGAGAAACTTTCACTGCCCGAGAAAATTCTTAGCCGAGAAATTTTTTTAGGCCGAGAAAGTTTGCCTGAGAAAATTTCGCTGGCCGAGAAACTTTCACTGCCCGAGAAATTTTCATACCCGAGAATATTCTTAGTCGAGAAATTTTTTTTAGGCCGAGAATTTCTTAGCCGAGAAAGTTTGCCTGAGAAAATTTCGCTGGCCGAGAAACTTCCACTGCCCGAGAAATTTTGCTAAAACTGAGAAATTTTTTCAAATCCGAGAAATTTTGCAAAACTGAGAAATTTTTTCAAATCCGAGAAATTTTGCAAAACTGAGAAATTTTTCAAATCCGAGAAATTTTCTTTTCCAGACTGAGAAATTTCTATCCGAGAAACTTTTCAGTTGCGAAACTTTCTCAGTTCACACTTCACGATTTTTTCGCGGTCTCTCTCACACAGCTGCTTTTTCCTCAACCCGCGAATTTTTCAACCTGAAAAACTTTTAAAAACTGAGAAATTTTTTTTTCAAACTGAGAAATTTTCCGGAACTTCGAAGTTTTCGCGACTCACTCTCTCAACGAAATTTCTCGGGACAACATTTTTCGCACATTTTCACACATCATTTTTCGCACCCCCGAGAAATTTGCACCCCGACCTTTAAACTTGATCCAAACACGATTTTTGGCTTCGGATCTTGCAAAATCACTCTTTAAAAATACACTTAAACGTTTTTTACCACCAAAAATTTCTGGCCCCCCTTCGGATAAACTAAGGTTTAAAAATATATATATATATATAAATAAAAAATATATATATATAATAAAAAAAATTGAAAATTTTTTATATCACTAGGTAGAGAAAAATTTTCTAAGCCCATGGGACTTTGTCTATTTTACACTTTTAAAATTTTCCGAAATAAATTTTTCTGGGCCAAGATTTTCGGTATAGACGACGTTTTTGTGAAATTTTGAAGGCAAATCCAAAACGCGGCAACGATCACCGTACCCAACGATCGACTTAGGACGGTATTGGCACATTATAGAAAAAGTTTAGGTCACCCCCAAACTTTTCGGAGCGGAATTTCCAAATGCCAATTTCACACCACCCAGCATGTATGGTACCCGGGTTGCTCCACATACATGACTGGTACACGACGTGAGCAACCACCCCCGGCATGAATGGTACATGGGTTGCTCCACATTCATGACCGGTATGCACTGCGAGCAACCAACCCCATCATGCACGTTACACGGGTTGCTCCACGTGCAAGAAGGGATGTCAGAGAAGCGAGCAACCATCATGACTTCTGTACAAATCCGTACAGAACCCAGACCTACAAAGAAGGGTTGACAAAAGTTCAACCAACCATCAGTGGGCGCGCCATCCAATCTTGATGCTTAGGCGATGTGGATCTCTTGTACCAGACTCCACCGTCCACCCACTGCCATCCATTCCACCATGGTGCGCTACATGGAGACGTCCTAAGCCACCGTGATCCTCTTTACGCCCTCACCATCACCACCACCTGACGAGTCTCAGAAGTGTCTGATCAACAGTTTTGGGCCACCCTCGTCGACATCACTCGTGGTCGCCTTTCAACGCGATCACGCCACGCCACCATAGTTCCCATGGATCAGTGAAACCCCTTGATCCTAACCCAGGAACGAGCCTACCCTAGCCTCTCTAGTCTAGGTCTAGGTCGCGCGACATCCTTCTCCACGCAAAGATCCAATCAACGATCTCGGGAGGATGACGTAAGTTGCTTGCAGGAGCTGCGAACCAACGACGAGATGATCGCACTCCTCTATCATATCTCACCATAACCCGGACCTCGCCCATAGGTACAGGAGACGACTCGTTTGTTTCCCGAGTAGAAGTCGCGGCATCTGGTCCAACCGCGCAATTAACCCCCCAACCACTCAGCTATCCTTTCGCAGATAGCTGTTTCATTCGCACAAGAGGAACCACGTTAGCCATCACCGCCCCACTTGGAGACGGTTGGTGTTGAACATGTAGTGCCCCGCCTCTCACTGCACCTCTTCCACTCACATAGAGTCTACTGTCCTCACCCACCGAAATTTTCCACTTTCTAGGACACAAACACTCTTTACGCACCGTAGGTTCTTCGTGAACTAGCACGAACGCTTGATGACGTCCTTGTGACCGAGAGCGGAAGACCCACGACAGCCACCCTCACCACAACTGTCGATGGGCCACGGATACGAGCTTGTCTCATCGTCCGTGCGAACGGAAAGCCTTTGTGGCTCTCCGGTTCTTTCTGACCTGTGCAAACAGGCGGCACATCGGACACATGTTTCGATATTGTGACGACGGAGCGTCTTTGTGACCCCCGTCTGGTTAGTTACCCCGTTCGTGATGGAGCCCCGACTCATAGCAATCAGCGAGGAACTTACACATTTCATGCCGCGCTCAACGAGGATCTATGAAGGAAAAGGTCCCATCACCGACACCACTTCACCACGCCTACGCCTACGCCACCACATGCTGCTCCGTCTCTCCAGTGTTCAAAACTGAACCCGGAGGAACACCAATTGCTGCTACTCCTGAGAATCCCACTTGATTGCCTCACTCAACACCACACCACACCACACCATCATCACCACCATCAACACCAGAGACAGACTCGTCCCGCGGACGACGTGACGATCCCGAAGACGGAGATCATCTCAAGGGGGAGTAAAGGAGAAGAAATGAGTTGAAGATCGTACAGCAGCATCAGCAGCAACCATCATCCACGCCACCTCCACCAACTACGCCCCGCCGGAGGCTTCCACTACCTCCGCGCACATTCTTATGTGTCAGGCTATTATGTTCATAATGGAACACTCGAAGGAGCCATGGCACATCTCATCCATCACATTCCGCCACTACTGCGCTGACCACTCTGAAGACCGGGCTCCCTGCTCTTGAAAGTCACATTTCAATGGAGCCTTGGCACATTTTTTACGCCCCACGCCTACCTTCTTCTGGAGCCAGACGAGTCAACTTCGTGGCCGAACCAGACAACTTCCATTCGAAGACGACAAATCCGGCGTCGAGAAGAAGAAGATTGGAGAATCTTAACAAGTGAGTCCTAGCCGAGCCATCAATGCCTCCGCAAGAAGAGGAGATATCCCTTGTAGGGGGAGTTTGCTAGGAATCGAGATCTCCAATATGCCAAACAAAGATATCCCGCGCTGAACTGAAGATTGAACACTAAGGGGGAGATTGTTAGGAAATATTTTGTAGTGTTCAATTTCATTGTATTATCTTTGTTGATTTGCTTTATTAAACTTTGGGCTAGTTCTTAATTGGGTTAGTTCTTAGTTATTCATGTAATGGGCCTTCACAAGAGGCCCACCTATTATATACCAACTTGTGGTATAATTAGGAAATCCCTAGCACATAGTGCGGGTGCTTGTGTGTAGATAAAATAAACATATGTTAGGGTGAGAGAGCCTCCTCAAGAACACCACCAAGCCCCATGCCCCGAACCTAAATCTCAATCATTCGGCGTGTTTAATCCGTCCTCCGTCGTATTGTTGGTGCAATCGGGACCAACACATGTTATGATGTTTTTGTTGTTGATTGACTGTTTAGAATATAAGTGTTGTTAATTATTAGGTTCAGTTTGAGCAACGTTTCTTTTTTTGGAAGATTTTGCAATGTGGTTCGAAAATCTCAATTTTCGCAACCCTTATGTGTAGTATTGCCACTAAAATTTTCGAAACTGTTATTTACATAATTGCCTCTGAAATTTTTTGAAACAGTTATTTACAGAATTGCCACTGAAATTTCGAAACTCATATCTACGAAATGCCATTGAAAACCTCAAAAAAAGAGAGGTGTTTCGAAAATCTCTTATTTACGAAACTGCAATCAGTTTCGAAAATCTCATATTTACGATTTTGCCATCGAAAATAAAAAAATTCTAAATTTTCGCCATCTTATTTACGTTTTCGCTATCGAGAATATAAAAAAGAATTGCGAAACAAATTTTCGCAAACTTGTTTACGACTTTGCCATCGAAGAAAAAATGAAAGAAATTTTCGAAACTTTCACAATATTTCGAAAATTAATGTAGCATTTTTCGAAGGGCGATTTGATTGTCAGACCCCATTTGAAATTTTACATAGAATTAAGGAGAAAAAATTTAATTTGAATGACCCATTTCAGAATTTTAGTTAGAATTAAGGTTGTTGGACGAAAATACCCTCATAAAATAATAGTAATGAAGTGGTATCCAGCGCGCATGAAGTGGTATCCAGCCCAATATAACAGGAAGTGGTACTGTAGACCCATGAAGTGGTACGGGTGAACAGTGATGTGTTACTGTAGGCCCATGAAGTGGTATGGGTGAACAGTGAAGTGGTACTGTAGAACCATGAAGTGGTACGAGTGAACAGTGAAGTGGTACAAACATTATAGACCCATGAAGTAATACTGTTGACCAGAGAAGAACTGGTACGGGAGACTCATGAAGTGGTATTGTTGACACCGAGAAGTGGTACAACATTTTGTAGGCCCATGAAGTGGTATTGTTGAACGGTGAAGTGGTACATAAGAACTCTTATGTATTTCTTGTGCAAATATTTACCCGATTTCAGCAGAAACACTAAAGAATTCTGCTGTACCACTTCTCCGTTCAACAATACCACTTCATGTGCCTACAAAATGCTATATCACTTCTCTGTGTCAACAATACCACTTCATGTGTCTTCCGTACCAGTTCTTCTCTGGTCAACAGTATTACTTCTTGGGTCTACAATGTTTGTACCACTTCACTGTTCACCCGTACCACTTCATGGTTCTACAGTACCACTTCACTGTTCACCCATACCACTTCTTGAGTCTACAGTACCACATCACTATTCACCCATACCACTTCATGGGTCTACAGTACCACTTCATGTACAGTTTATACCACTTCTTCAGAAGAAGGCGATGGCAATTCTATGTAATTTCCGCACACATGCAGGGGCAAATGCGTCATTTTCTTCAAAATTGGTCCTTAATTCTAAAACCAAACGTCAAATAGATCCTTATTTCTTTGTCAAACGTCATTGGGGCCTGAAATCTAATGAAAATTTGCTAATTGGGCCTGAAATCGAATTAACTCTTTTTCGAAGGTACTTTTTTGGCAAGTTACTGTAGAAAACTGTTTTCGCAGTTACTGTAGCATTTTGGAAACTTTTTAGTCTAGCGTTTCTACTGTAGCGTTTTCGCAATAACTGTAGCATTTTCGAAACTTTTTAGCGTAGCATTTTCGAAACTATCACTAGCATTTTTCGAAACTATCTACTGTAGCATTTTCTAAACTTTTTACTGTAGCATTTTCGAAATTTTTTACTGTAGCAAGAGATTTTAGCTTTTCGGAACCCATTTTCGCAACTTATACCGAAAATCAAACTTTCGTAGACCATGTACGAAAAATTTGGAGTTTCCCACTCTAGCACTCCGAAAATATATTTTTGCTGTCCGCACTCTGAAAATTATTTGTGTGAAATTTATGAATGTCTAGCCTAAATTCGAATTAAAACAGTTTATGCGCACAACTTGAGGGGGAGCATGCTTAAAAATCGGGTTGATTAACTCCAAATATTTTTAAGTATTTCTCTAAGTGTTACAGATTTTTTGAAATTCATCCGAGGATGCAGACGTTCCAATTCTGACAATCAGGGAGTTAATTGCATTTTTTTTATATTTTAGTGGAGCGTTTATGTGATTTTACTTGAAATCGGGGTTAATTTGAAATATTAGGAAACTAAGCATCGAAAAACTGGGTCGAACGTGTAAATTTCAAACCCATTTTCTCGAGCGAAAATGTTAACGGGTCTGTCTAGTCTTAAAATAAAAAACGATTAATCAGCCCATTAGAATAAGCCCATTAGAATATAGTCGATTTTTGCAGTCGAAAAACTTTTTCACACGCAAAACCTTACTCGAAAGCATAACAGTGTCAATTTCACTTCTCTCTCGCACAATACTCTCAAAAAGCGAACGCAAATCTCTTCAAAATCTTTATTTTTGTCCACAAAAAAATCTTTTTTTAAGGTAGATTCGACAGTCATTCGGTGTTTGCGTCGTGCTAATAAGTTTAGTTTGCATCTATATTGTGAAGTTCTTCGCATGATTTCTTGCTAGAATTTTCGTCTGAAACACGAATGCTATTTCACAGTGATTCAGGCTTCTCTATATGAGTATCTAGCTTAATATCTGTGATTTAAGTGAATTTTCGTGTTTTCGCACTTTGTTTCAGCATAGTTTTTCGATAATATGTGCTTTAAATGTTCAAAAGTTCGATTTTCGACTTACTGGTTTTCGAATGTTCATAGAAGTCGAAGAACTTTCCCGGTCGCAAACGGTGTCAATCAAAACCCTATTTGATTGAAACACAGTTTGCATCGAAAAAGATTTTCGATCGCTAATTTGCGTTTGGTTTAAAATCGAAGACTTTGACCGAAAAACTTACCTTCGAAAACAATTAATTTTCAATAGCATTTTATTCGAGCGAAAAACCTATATGCGAAAAGTCTTAGTTTTCGATGCAACTTTTCTCGAGCACACAACTTACTATCCTTAAATTGAATATCGATTTCGTTTTATTTGATCGTGAAATTTGGCGGCGATAAAAATTAATTTTTCGACACCGACTTTCTCGATCATAAATATTCTCATTGGACCGTGGATCGGTCTTACTCTCACGGCATCGGTGCCCATGTCTATCTACAACAGTTTTGGGCGAGCATACAAGGACATAATAGAGGGCTAGTACTGGTACTCCACATAGCTCGGTACGAAGCACTTTACTCATTGGACCTCACTTTCAGTCAGAACTACGACCCACTTCCCACATACACAGAAATGGTGTGAGACTTCATTCACATGGGATTCAGACTGCCGTTGGCTAAACTAGCTCGGTTTCAGAGCAGCGGGATCCCACATCCCTGGAAGACTCTCTTCGGCATCCTCAACAAGTGTCATTCCCCAAAGCATGCCGGCTTCGACAAAGACAACTGGAACATTATAAGGATCTTCCATGGAATCGTGTTCTCAAGGAACTATGACATGACCAAGCTAATATGGAACGATATAGCCGATCAGGTCCGTCAGAAAGAAAATAGGAAGTCCAAGAACCTCCCTGCAGATGGTTCTCACTACTCACTGCCCATTTCATGGAGTTGTACCCTGAGATTCCACAACTTCCACCGGATGGTGAGTTCAGACCACCGAAGCTCCGGTTCTTCCACAACCCCAAACCTGTCGATCTTCAGTTGCATCTGATGCCCATTCCTTTCGAGTTACTGCGTCTTGCCGACCCAACGGATGATGCATGTAGACTCTACTATCGGGAATATCATTATACAGAAGTAATGATCCGATGACCGCCAACAGACTTCAACCCTAGCCCTCAACACACAGATCCTGAAGCTGCATTGATGCTGTAGCCTAGGAACTAGAAGTGGAAACTTCCACACAGGACCTTGACGCCATGCTGATCGATGAAGTAGCGCAAGAATTGGAAGTAGAGGCTCCAGTTCAAGAGCTGACAGTCGAGGCCCCTATTGTAATACCCGGGTCGCGAGAAGTTGGCCAATAAATTTGCATATATTATATGTGTTTATATGGCTGCACATTATGTGTTTAATTAATTATGTTCTAATATGGGGACTGACTTAGACCATCTCCAACTGAGAAACGCATTCTCAAACTCAATCGCATACTCAAACCCAAAATGCAGTAATTCTTCTCCAACCGTTCAACTCATTCTCAAACTCAAAAGACTATTTTGTAATTTTCACTTCCACACCAATTGTTACAAATTTCAATACTACCCACATATTTTATAACTTTACAAATTAGACTACAAATATTATTTTAGATTTAATAAAAAATTAATAAAATTAATAATAAAATATCATTATACATATAGAATGCATCGATTAATGTTTATTAAAACACGACAACTATAATATATTTATACATATAAAAAACATCGAAAAATGTTTATTAAAAATACGACAACTACACAACACGGGAAACAAAAACTAATTCGAAATGCATATAAAAAAGATATTCGTGCAATTAATCTAGTAATCAACGTAATCAAGTATATGATATATATATATAATATATATATATATATAAATATATATTATTTGTCAGCTTTGATATAATCTACACAAAAAAATCAAATACAAAAAAGCAATTGTGTATTTCTGTGTGATAGGGAGAGAGAAGGTAAAGCTCGTGCGGTGACCTGCGCTTTTTGTCTTTTTTCTTCTGACACATGGTAATAATACGAGAGAGAAATAACAGAGGACTTCAATGCAAATTAACGAAGATCATACGCATGCTAACTGCTCCAAACGCAAAGATGGGTCCAAATGAGGAGAGAGAATGTATTCAACGCATTTTGAGTTTGGTGTTGATGTTCGATTGGAGTAAATTTAATTTAATCTTGGGTTTTGGTGTTCGCTTGGAGATGCTCTTATTAGAAAAGATTGGGAGCTGCATAAGATGATGCAATGAATAGAAGTAGGCATAACGGCCAAGAAGGCTAACATTCTCACCACTTACGACTCCTTCAGACCCAAACCCGAGGAGAGCTTACATGATCTCTATCAGAGATATCTCACACTGCTGAATGAGATGAGGAAAATCACAAAGATGAACATGGAAACGAACATTCGATTTCTATCCTCTCTGCCCTCGGAATGGAAGAAAATATCCACTCAAATCAGACAAAACAAAGAATTTATTCATATCGGGTTAGTTCAGGTAGCCTTTAAGCCTTTAACTTTAGAAGGTTTACCAGAGAGCTTTATAGCAGCTCTTAGAGACGGTAGAAATCTCGACTGGAAACAATCCCTTATGGGAATAATTCAGTCTAGTCTGGCACATGGTCCAGTTTATTTTAATGTTTATCCAAATCTATGTATATATCTATATGTATATATACACACGTATGACGTATGTATATACACTAAGATCCTAAGTTGCTACCTTCATTAGTTTTCTAAGACTATCTTTATCAATGACCCGGACAACCGGTCATACATTATCTATAATTAAAATATATCAAACAATTTAAAACAGCCCACAACCTCCCACAACCGGTTGGTGGACCAACCTGGTTCACCAACCGGTTGTGCACAGTTTTCAGTAAACTGCTTTTGTGGTTTTCATTGATTTTTATGATACATTTAATTATCTATTAAAATTTTGTTTTCATTTTTTACCAAAATGTATGAAATTTTTTCCTCTACAAATAGAGACTAATATTGATACATTTTGAATCACAATTTCAAATTATTTATTTCTCTATTACATTCTAAATCTATCATAATTCATATTATTTTTCTTTCTCCAATGACCAAAGTACATAAATTTTATATTATATAATGTTATAAATAATTTTTCAAATATTCAAATACTACTAAAATATAAATATTATAGGTTGTGATGGGTTGTTGATAAAGTATGAAAATTGTTAGGTTGGGTTGAGGTGTATGTTGTGTATGTGGAGGAGAGATATATTAATATTTTATTCTCATGACCGGTTGTGGAGGTCATGGATAAAGATAGTCTAATGATGTAGCCATCAATCTTTAACAGCTAATCAATAATAATAATAATAATAATCACTGCGGTTGACAGCCGGTCCAGTATGAACATACTTTCATTTATCATTTAAACATTGAGGAGTATTGTCTTGTATTAATGTTACTTATATTTTCATCGCCAACTCATAGTTGATTTCTCCAAACAGCTTCCAATTTGAACTCTCCTAGTTTTAAGTAAGAATAGCATCTACACCTCACAAGGAAAGTTAAGCACATAATATGCAGGAGAAAGCTCATGAATCACGTGCATTAACTTCATATAACCATGCCAAGAATAAGCCATATCAATGCATGATCACTTTACCATAAATACCACAGGCTTAATCCTTTCGTGGTAATCTCATCCGTTGTCAGTATATTCCATATATAGTTCCACTAAGCATATTACCAATAATAAGCACAACCAACTGATTTCTTTCCAAAATATAATAGCCAATTCGCACAAGGAAAGATTTTATCTACTGAATATAATGTAAAGAGAGACGTTCCATGTATGCTGATCTCATCCGGTTCACTGATTTGAAAGTCACCTAAGATTGCACTCAACGGATATATCATGGTATTCTTTCCTAAAATAACTCAATCACGTATACAGCTCAATCAGAATGTCTTTTCCATATATATAGCATACAGTCGTTGATATCCATGTGATCACAGTGATATTCTTTCCTAAAATAATTGATTCTCGCACAGTTCACATTATCACTCAACAGAATATATTTTCCATATATAGCACACAGTGAGATTCCATTCAAACGACATCGTTCATATCCAGGTGATCACAACAATATTCCAGTTAAGCACATGATCACACAAATTCGATTACCTTAACAATTAAATCATATTTTAGCACTTAATCGAGTATTTGAACATAATTAAACATCATGAGTCATACATATCGAATTTTCTAAGTTGTACCCCCCAATTTACATAATTACTTGGAATAATCAAAACTCTCATAAGCATTGGACCAAAAAGGTCAACAATCTCCAACTTTTTGATGATGACAAGTAATTAGTGCCTAACTTAAGCATATGAATACATTCGATATGAAACCAATTCAAGCACGTAGCATGTTTAAGTAATGAGGCAAGTGACATATGATCAAAGCAAATATATTTATCAAATTTTATAGCATGCTCCCCCTGCCTAATTGCTAATTTTCCTATGCAAAGCACAACAGCAAAACATTTAGCAATTACCAGATCATATCATATGAAATGTCACAAGTCCATGGAATGTCGCAAATTATCAGATCATATCTTATGGAATGTCACAAGTTACCATGGAATGTCGCAAATTATCATATCATATCAGTTTGCTCCCCCTGCCTATGTGCGGAATTCCTTAATCCTTAGAAAATCATAAACTCAAGCACAAAGTTAAGATATAAGCATATAAAAGCAAGCAAGCCGATTATATTATAGCATTCCAAGATAACAAAGGGCCAAAAGTGAACGACTCGACACCACCAAAATAAGGCATTAATTGCCCAAATTCTCCCCCTTCAACATAAAAAAGGAGGACCCAAAACACCATAAACTTACCAAAACCTGCAGTCAACCAGCGGCCTACCGACCCAAAAACAAGCAGACTAAATAAACTTAGTACTACGTTCAGACGACAACTAGGCCTAATAGAGCTAGGATATCACTAGGAATCGAAGTTCTAAGAGCTGGAATCGCTATCAGATGAGGATTCTGCGATGATCAGAGCCTTAGAGATCTCCTTCATATACTTTTTAGCCCTTTTAAAGTGCCGCGAGATCTCATCACAAGGTTGCATATTTATACAACCAACTCACAGACTCATAAGCAAAAAATACAATGTGAAGAAAATGACGACTTGTCAACCCTAGAAATAGTTAACACCTGTGAGAGTAATTGAGAAAAACTGATAAGAAAACCTGAAAACCAAAACAGTACAATACAGATTCTATCAATAATCTATATTTTCTCTATATTTCGCTTTAGTCCCTCAGATATTTTTGTCTTTACTCCTTTTCTCCTTCTTGCTCCCTTCAGTTGTAATCCCTCAAATACTTCAATTTTCTTTCAATTTTGCCCCAGCCTTCAACAGAACATTCATGTCTCCTCTAGAAAAGTACCTTGCAAAACAAAATGCATCTACGCTGAAGGGATTATTTTTTACAACGGACCAAGAGTTTGGAAGCGAGGATGCGGTGGCGTGAGGTGCTCAGTAGAAGGTGGGACGTAGGTTGGTGCCCTGCCCGGGGCGGCAAGAAACCACTGGTCAAGTGAAGGAACTCGATGAGTTAAGAAGATTAACTTCGACCATCGAAGGAGCTTGTCGGGCATTGTGGGGGCTGCATGGTTATGCACCGAAGTAGCACCCAAGAGTCGCGGCCCATGACCTGCAATATAAAAAAAAGGGAAAGAGGCCCCGCGCAAAGTCTGCTGTGGGCGAGGTCGATGGGGTATGGCATGTGGCTGCTCGGATATCACGTAAGCAGCCGTTGAGCACTGTGGGGGCTGCGTTGCTTCTACACCAGGAGTGCTACCAGGCTGTGGCACTGTGGAGGTAGCTGATATTGTCGAGGTTGCATGGTGATGCACGGGGCAGAGTAGTCGGGATTTGACAAGACCGGCAACGTCGGACTTTTTCGTGGCTGTGCATGTAGCATGCATCGTCAGGCGTTGTGGCAGAGCGTGGCTAGTACCACAGGACCAGCCGCGACCAGCTAGAAAAATATAATAAATAACTAACTAAATAATTTAGGGGCTGCGAGTATCGTCGCGCGCTGCAGCGACTGAAGGCGCTACGGCGCCTGAGGGCTGCTGCTGCACCTGGAGAAGTGGTCCGCGTAGTGAGCTGATAACCTTCCAGAGACCGCGTTGAGACAGACGCGGCGGACTAACAATGATGCTCCGACTGCTTGCTAGAATCTCATCCCATCACACCTTGCTCTACAGTGTCGACATGATATCTTGGTGCTTGCTGCACAGCAGCGACAGCGTTACTTCAGGGCTATGCATGATGCATGGCATGAAAGCCAGTGCAGTGCTGCCAAGGTCGCTCAGCGACAGTGGCCGCGGGCTGCTGCACTGAGAGCATTGTCGAGCGCAGTGGCTGCGTGGTTATTGCAGCGGCTGTGCACGGAATCACACCGATGATCGTTGTGGGGGGCTGTGCACGAGGAAGCATCGTCAAATGTTGTTCGGCTGCTGCTCAGAGAGCGTCGTAGATACTGTTCAGCTGCTGCACCAGGGCAGCACGTCATAAGGCGTTGTGGCAGTTGCGGCTATGCACGGAGCAGCTCGTCGGGCACTGTGTGGATGTGCACAGAGCAGTAGCGTCGGACGCTGTGAAGCTGTGCCCAGAACAGTAACGTTGAGGCTACGTTAAAAAAAGGTAAAAGAAAAAAGCGCCCAGTGACGTTGATGGCAATATCTCGGTGCTGGGGCTCGGACCTGTGGAGCGGCGAAGGGTTGTGGTGCAGAGATGCTCAAGCCGACGAAGGTCGAAGCTGGAAGGTGGCTTGCTCGGCGCTGACCGAGGCGACTGAAGCAGCATGACTGTACACTGTTCACATTGCAAGGCTGGTAATATAACGATGCACTGACTTTGGGCGGCACCGTTAGATAGTACATGAGAATTCATGGCCACAAAGAGTCATCGGCTACGAACGGATCTGTAGATGTGTGTCGTCGGATTTTGCATGGGCAATCAAGGGTTCATGGCTGAGCGCTTCAATACCATGCACGCTGTTATATAAATATATTTCACCGAGGATGTCTCAAAGTATGGGGGTGCTTAATAAGGCCAAAGTACCGAAACCTTAGCAGGTTCACGAGCAACTCATGTGGTAGTAGCACTAAAGAAAGTGCTTATCTAAAGCTCACTACTAATCAGAATATTATACTCGAGATATCCGGCAGTTCTTGAAGGATACCGCGATATAAATTGGATATCTGACGAACAAGACTCCAAACCCACGAGTGGTGGTAGAGTAGTAGTTTCTTGAAAATCCTCTAAACAAATAGTATTACTCGACTCGTGGTGGAATTGGAGTTTATAAAAACTGAATAAATTCGGTGAGGAAGGCGAGTGGCATACGAATCTCTTAGAGGATATTATATGTGCCTCTAAACCAGATAAATTGCGATAGCAAAACAACTATTCGACGGGCACAGAGTTGCATGTATGACGGTAAGTCTCGACACATTCGACGGAGACATAAAACCATCAGAAATCTAATCTCTAGCGGCAATGTTGTAAAATTCGCTAGGCGCTAGTCAGGTGCCCAAGGAGGGCCTAGCGCCTAGACAGTCTAGGCGGGGCCTAGGCGGTTTCTAGGCGAAAATTAGGCGGTATACGTATTTTTTTATTTTTTTTATATATCAAATATACTAAATAAATAATTTAATCCCAACTATTCCACAAATAAGTAGTACCAAAATGATGCTTTAAGGATGATGTGAGACTCATTTCTTATTTTTTTATTTCAATGTATGTATATTTGTATATCAAGTTTAATAATTTAGTCACATACAGTATTCTTTTTCGTTAAATAAGAAAATATTAATATTTCAGTAACTTATAATAACTAACTGGAGTCTGTACAAAAGATAAAATATGATATCACATATAAATAACAACTCTTATTATCCAAAAAATAAGTAGGTATTAGTGAAATTATTTAATGCTTCATTAATGTTATAATCGATCCAGACGTACACTTAGTAGTATATTGATAAACTTGTGAGTAAGGAAAATGTCCCACACCGGTTGGGTCTTGGTAGGAGAGGGAAAACTCATCTATATATAGGTATATGACTTAACTGTACAGATCACAGCCCTTCTACAAGCTGATACTTTTCCTACTCAAGGAAACTATAAGTAGTAAAATTTTTACGTTCTTTTTATAAAATAAAAAAGATTACTAGGCTAATTAGGATTAATCAGCCGACTAATCGGACTTAACGCCGAGTAATCGCCGCTTAATAGGATTGATTGGCCGATTAAATGTTCTGGCGTTTAGTGGGACGATTAGCAGGTTTCGCCTCGGTGGGGGTTCCGTCGAGCGCCTAGGCGGTGCGTAGGCGGCTGCCTAGGCCGAATTTTGCAACAATGTCTAGCGGCATAAATCTCTAGTATGATGTAAGAGAACATAGTTGATCCTTTGACGAAATGTATCATAAGAGTTAGTTATAAAAACGCATTAAGGGGAATGGAGGTAAAAACCCACACACCAAAGAAGGGACTCGGTGGTAACTCAACCTTGATGAGTGGAGATCCCACGAGCTTCAATGAGACAACTAAGCTGAGACCGGTTCAAGTTTACTTGGCATATATTTCTAAAAGGCTCATTCTCGTAAGCTGCCCAAGTAATTTCCCGACGAAGTGTGGTAAGTGATAAGCATTTTTTATGCCTTTAATGATGAGTATACTAAATCGGTGGAGTATTTCAGGCTACTCCTTGATTAAGTCCTAATAGTAATTCACCTATATACGTGGGACGTGGGGCCGCTTCAATGGAAACACTTATGAATCCGAGATATGGTCCAAGGCCGAAACGGACATAACGTGAGAATCGAAAGAAATCAAATTCATTATTGTGTGTATGTTGTTGTCTTGGTTTACACAAAAGGCAGCTAGTTCAAGACACCACTCACTGAGCAGCAAGTAAATCCGATAGCATTTCACTAGGGAATGTTCAAAACCACAAGCTATCTATCTCGATGCAATGATGAGTCATTGGGGCTTTTTTGCCAGTGTCAACGTGCATTAATGTCATTCATGTGGAGATTGTTGCAAATTTTTGAATGAATTAAATAAAGAGGTACAATTGAAAAAGGTACAGTATAAAAGGCATGTCTCTCCTTGTTAAGACATACATCTAGAAAAAGGTATCATTTGGACTTATACCCTTTGATAATGTTCCTACATCTATAAATAGGTTCCCCCACAACATAGGAAAGATAGATCGAATCAAGTGACATTTATAAGCATGCTAGAATTGCATCCTAAGTTCGTAACGCAAGAAAGCTCTCGAGTTTCGAGTAAGTTCGCCGGATAACTTCGTTGAGTTGTAGTGCTGCGATTCAAAGTTTTAGAAGTCGTTGTATCTTGGGGACGATCACCGTTACCGAGTGAGCACGTAATATCGGGGGGATATCGTCTTACGGAAAGCGTACGTAGTACGTGCCTCTACTTCACAAAACTCATGCATATATTATGTCAGATTTTAGCCTTCGATCAGATACCAACACTGCCGACTCCTTTGATGAATTCATTCCAAGTGAATGGTCCACGGAACTTTGTCAACCAATGATGCCATTGGAGGGTAATTCCTTCTAGGTGAAAGGAGGCAAGGTGCACTTGCTGATCTGATGCAATATTTTTGAATTGAAAATACTGCTTAGCCTTATAAATCCAACCTGTTGGATCCTCTTCGTCCAAACTAGGAAAGTTATCTTTAAATGCAGATACGAAGGTTCATTGGAAATACCGTTCGGGTACCTCTCAGAGTGTGGAAAACTCATATGAGATACTCGCATCGCAGCCCGCTAAGATTTTGATAACCTCAGAACTCGGGATTGGTTTCGTTGCGAGAATCTATAGAAGAAAAGAGGTCGGCTCTGATACCACTGATACGTTTAGAAGATAGGAGAAGAACATAAGGAAGAGTTAGAAGGAGATGTTCATTTCATTTTTTATCCTCAGCTCTAATACATTTGTGACTAATTAATTACTTAGAACAATAAACTACCCACTTAACATCTATATTCTTTTATTAAGCGCGAGGGATTTGTATAAATTATCAATTTGGATTGTAAATTTAAAAAATTAAACCAACTAACTCTATTTATTATATTTAGTTATTACTATTTTTAGTAAAAAACTATTACATCTTTAATCATATAATTTACATATATATATATATATATATATATATATATATATATATATACAGGGGTCTTTACACATAAATACACGCACTGCAAAAAAACTTGTAATTTAGTACTCTGTCAACATTTTTTTATATGTAGGTACCTAACAGAATAAAGTTTTTGCACATAGGTACCCGATCCCGCCACAGGTACGCCGTATTAGCACATTTAGGTACCATACAACAACGTACTGTGGTACGTAACAGGTTTAGAAAATGGTACGACGTATTAACACATTTAGATACCATATAGAAACCGTATAGGGTACCGTATAAAGGCGTGACATGGTACATTATGCACACATAGCAAGGTAGTGTCTTTCACATAAACCGGTACAAACAGTAAGTCGGGTACCTAACTGTAAAATTTTCTGACATAGGTACTGATTTGTAAGTTTTTATTCAAGTAGGCATTTATGTGTAGATACACTATACATAACCAAATTTAAATAATAGTTATCAATTAAATATATTAAATTTAAATAAATTTAATATTATATATTTATATGTTATATCACACACGTTAGAGTGTGCAAGGAGTAATAGTATCAATAAGGTCCGTTGATTTAATTTCATGGTGTGACAGATAATACCAACTAGTAACTTATGAACACTCAAATGCATGTACTATATGTATAAATATTTTTTATTAAATATAAGTTGAGATATTTTATAGAAATCATAATTTAAATTTAATTTGTATGTTATAAAAACAAAAAATTTGATATTACAAATTTAAGGTAGGATAGTAATTAACTAAATAACTAAAAAATAGTACTAATCTAATATAGTAAATGTAGTTAGTGATTTTATTAATATTGTTAATTAGTTTTTTCAATCTCAATTGACAGACCATTTGACGGTTTATGACAGCCTCTCACCCTTGGGCTCGTTTGGTTGACGGGATGGGTTTAGATGGTATTAATTTTAGTTGGGTTTATATGATGGGGAGTATAGATTTTTTGAGTGTTTGGTTGATGAGTTTAAATAATAATGTCCGATGTGTTTGGTAGATAGATTTTAGATGGTATTAGGTTTAATTATAGTCAATTACACTTTTACCCTTCTCAAGAAACCTAACACTCTGCAGAGAAAAGAAATTGAAAATATAATAGCATACTTCCTTCATCTATTGTCGAAGAACAAAAAAGAACTGAAATTATCAAGCGCCATTTTGAAATCAAGCAAACCCATATGTGCTCAACACATCTAACCTCACAAAGCAGCAATCTAAGTCAAAGAATGGAAAATATCTGCCAAATCCTTCAATTCGAAATTAGGTTTAACTCAAAATCATATCTTTCAAGTGTAATGAAGATCGTTTCTTTGCGGATTGTTATCGTCGCTGGGATGTCGCTCATGGTTGGGGGTCATCGAATGAGATGGGCGTTGCTTAGATCTGATGCTTGGTCGCATGTAGGGTTGCAAACGAACCGAACTTTTTTGGTTCGATTCGCGATTCGATTCGAAATTTTAAGATTCGAATTCGAATATTTAGAATACGAATCCGAATAAGAATATTGTTTTTGATTCGAGAAATATACGAATACGAATATGAAATCATAATATTCGATTCGAAAATAAATCGAATTATTCGATTCGTATAATATAACATAAAATATAGTATAATTAATATATATTCACATATAATATATGATAATTCACTAAAATATTTAAAAATAATATGTTATAGTTCAATATATGTTTAAATATAATTTATTATAATTCAATATATATTTTAAATATAATATTGTTTATATTTTATTAAATAAAAAATGAAAGATGACTTTGAATACAGATATTCGATATTCGATTCGAATATTCGAGAATATATTCGAATTCGAATATGAATCGATTTTATGATTCGATTAAATATTCGAGTATTCGTATTCGTATTCGATTGTCATCCGAATACGAATAGAATATTGCGGTATTCGACTCGATTCGATTCGTTTGCAACCCTAGTCGCATGTGGATCTGAAATAAAAACAGTTTCATCGAATGAACTGTTTCGACGAGGTTGTAATGGAAGGGGTAAAGTAAGAAATAAATTTAAAACAAGGGATAAATCTGTCAAAAAGCACATGGGATAAAATAAAGGGAGTGGGTGAGACTGTATTATTTAATACTTAATAGAGGGTATTAAGAGGTATTAAATAAATCCCACCTTTAAAATAACCTGCCTACCAAACACAACATTTATTAATCCTATCTCATCTAAACCCCTCTAATACCCCTACCAAACGGGCTCTTAATATAATATATAGAATAGATAATCATAGCACTCAATCGTTCTATTGTATTGTATGCTTATTTATTTTCTTTCGTTTTTTTTTTTTTTTTTTTTTTTTTTAGAAATCCGTTATCTTAGCAAAAGCTGATTGACCCTTTCCTCTGTTCATGCAATATGTTGATCGCTCGCAATCCTTGGATTACTTTGAATTGTTATTAATATATTACAAATAAAAGCAACATAGTAAAATCTTATTACATAACGTAAAAGATCCATACTCATGTCTTCTTTTGAATTGCTGTAATAAGAATTTCTATCATAAGCCATATATCGATTTATCTTATCTATTCATGCACATGTAATATAGACATCTATATAAATAAGTATTTGTCTTGTGGCAAGTTAGAACAATAGTCAGACAACTATGGAGAAGATTGCAATTAGATCAATGGAAGAGAAACAATTACAAAGGCAACGTCATTGTCTAATCCTGCCATATCCAGTCCAAGGCCACATAAACCCTATGCTTCAGTTCGCCAAAAGACTGCTTCAAAAGAAGACTACTATCACGATATTAATCACAGAATATCAGGCAAAAAGTTCCCAGTTTTCATCAACCAACATACCCATCGAAATCTTCTCCGATGGATCAAACGAAGGCTTTTTCCCGAGTTCTCAAAATGTCGAAAAATATGTAAGGAACTTCGAGACAGTAGGATCAAAAACCCTAAAAGAAGCCATACGTAAGCACTACTATTTATTTATACATTCATGATGAAAAGAGCATCGAATTTATACATTACTTATTTCTCTCCCTAATGATGTTCTCCTGCTATAGTAAGGCTAGCTGACTTGAGTCGACCCGTTGATTGTCTCATTTACGACTCTTTCCTTCCATGGGGATTGGACGTTGCGAAAGAGATGGGTTTAATGGGTGCAGCATTCTTCACACAATCTTGTGCGGTAGATCATATTTATCATTGTGTGTTCAAAGGATTGTTGAAACTTCCACTCGAGGAAGATGAGGATGTTATTCTTGAAGGGCTACCCTTTATGAAACCCATGGACATGCCTTCGTTTGTGTACGTGCATAGCTCATATCCACCACTTTTCGACGTGGTTGTGAATCAGCAGTTTCGGAACATTGAGAAAGCGGATTGGCTCTTAGTTAACACATTCTACAAGTTGGAGGAAGAGGCAAGTACAACACTTTATTTTCCTACACATTGATTTAATTTATTTCGTAGTGGTTCAATCTATACTATAAAACAGTAACACTGTGTTTGGATCTAGTAACACCTTAAACCATACACATCCTAACGGATAGTTTGTCGTCTCATACTATAATAAATTGTTAACTATATATATATATTGAACCATGCAGTTGATAGATCAGATGGCGAAACTTTCTCCTGTGAAAGCAATCGGGCCGACCATACCATCCATGTATTTGGACAAGAGGCTTCCCGGGGACAAGGAATATGGGGTTAGTATCTTCACGCCCATGTCCGAGGCCTGCATGAATTGGCTAAACGAACGTCAGCCTAATTCTACCATATATGTTTCCTTCGGTAGTATGGCGCAATTAGAAGAGGATCAAATGCACGAACTCGCATGGGGTCTCAAATTAAGCAACAAGAATTTCCTTTGGGTTGTCAGGGCATCTGAAGAATCCAAACTCCCTAAAGATTTTGCAGAAGAGAGCTTCGCAAAGGGATTAATTATCTCGTGGTGTCCACAATTAGACGTATTAGCGCATGAAGCGATCTGTTGTTTTATCACTCATTGTGGACGGAATTCGACATTAGAAGCGTTGTGTTTGGGCATACCGATGGTGGCCATGCCTCAATGGACTGATCAAAGCACGAATGCAAAGTTCGTTATGGATATTTGGAAGATGGGAATTAGGGTTTCAAATAATACCGATCGTGGGATTGTTGATCGCCATGAGATTGCTCGGTGCATCAGCGAGGTTTTAGAAGGTGACAGAAGCGAAGAGATTAAGAAGAATGTCAAAAAGTGGAAAGAAACTGCTAAAGAATCCATGGGCGAAGGTGGAAGTTCTGATGCAAACGTTGAAGAGTTTGTGTCTAGTCTCGGTAAAGTTTCTCAAACAAAGCTTGGTGATGGAAATTAAGGAGATCCATGCTGGTGAATATTTGCAAAGAATTGAGATGAGTTGATTAGTCAATATAATAAGAATGATTGTTCGATTATAGTGTCAGTCCATACATATCACTTGAGTTAATAATAAAATAAGCTAAGTTCAGGGAATGGTTTTTCCTTAATTTTATTTTTTATTTTTGGGAGAAAACTCAAAATGGTCCCCATTGTTTACCACATGAACCAAATTAGTCCCTGATGTTTCACGTGGACAAATTTAATCTCCGATATTGTTGATTTGAACCAAATTGGTCATGTCGTTAGGTGGCCATTAATTTGTGGAAAATTGACACGTGACCACATGCGATTGGTCAGACTTAAAAAGAAAACAAATTATAAAATTGGCATTAAAAAAAGGCAAAAATTATTAGAATAGAAGAAAAACAAATCAAAAAATAGAATAAAAATTCAAAAAAAAAAGAGAAAACAATCACTAGTAAATTAAATAAAATAAAAATAATAAAGTAGAATCAAATAAAAAGAAAGAGAGAATAAAAAATATATTAAAATAATAAATTAAACAATATAAAAAATAAAAGAGAAAATTAAAAAATAAAAAATAAATAATAGAGAGTAGAATCACAGCATAATAAATAAAAATTATAAATAAGAAATGAAAAAAAGTAAAATAAAAATATATTTATAAGCTAAATAAAAAGTTAAAAAACAAAAATAAGGATAAAAATGCCACTAACATTTTAAGAAAATCCCTGACATCGTCCCTGCCAAGTTAATGAGGACACGGTCATCTCAGTTCTAGAATTTTTTTAACAAAAATACTGGGACGAATGCATCCCCGTTAACCTGACAAAGACTGGGTCGGAGATTCTCGTCAACTTTCGGTGGCGTTTTTATCCTTATTTTCGTTATTATTTATGTTTAGTTTTTAATAAATACATATATGGGACACTTTCACTTAAATCACGATTTGCAAACTTTCTATCACATAACTCCCCAGTAAGAGAAAAATATCACTTAATTCCTCGTTTCACTGTTCGTACTACATTTTGAAGTCACGTTGTACCTTTCTATGTTTGTATTGTGTACCACAGTACGTTGCTATAATGTACCTAAATGTTTTGTTACAGTGTACCTAATTTTTCCACAGATTGGTGCCGGTCCGCCGCAGGTACACCATACAACACATTTAGACTATCAACGTTCTGTGGTACACAATACAAACATAGAAAGGTACAGTGTGACTGAAGAAACTGGTATAAACAGTGAAACGGGAGTAAAGTGATATTGTTCTCTGACAGGGAGTTATGTGATAGATAGTTTGACAAATAGGGATTTCAGAAGTTTCACCTACATATATTAATTTATTTTTACTCTTACTTTTTCTTATTATTTTTTTAGTTTTAACATTCTTTCTCTCTCTCTCTCTCTCTCTATCTCTCTCTCTCTCTATTTTACTTAGTTTATTTTAAATCTTTTTCTCTTTTTAATTTATTCATTTAATATATTGTTATCTCTTTATTTATGTTTTATTTTAATTTATTAGTTTCTTTTTATTTTTTGAATTTTCCCATTTCTTTCTTCGGATTTTCCCCCTTCTTAATGTTTATTTATGATATTTTAAGTGTGGCCAATCACATGCGACACATGTCAATTTTCTATCTAAATTCACAACCATCTAACGGCATGACCAATTTGGTTCCAAATCGACAACATTGGGGAGTAAATTGTTCACGCGAAAAATTGGGTACTAATTAGTCCATGTGGTAGACATCGGAGATCATTTTGGATTTTTTTCGCTTTTTCCTTACTAGCTTTATGCTTGGAATTATGTAATTGAAAAATAGAAGAGTTTACAACTTCTTGCTTGCATTCTACTCGTCTAAATATAATAAAATTCGTTTGGTCGATATCCAATATTTTATTATGTTTTTATATGCTAATATAGAAAAGTAAATATATATCAATATTTATCCATCCAAATAAATAATATCAATCCCAATAATAAGCCTAGGTGGCCGGCCACTTAGGCCGAGTTTTACAACGGAGGTTCGTATTATTATTTCTTAGGTCTTTGTTGCTTGTTGTTTAACTTGAATCCACAGATGACATAAACACAACCAGGCACGTAGCTTACGAAGTCGGGACCTAAGGCGATCCTCGAAATTCGGGCCCTATATTTTTTTATTTATTTTTTAAATAACATACGTAGTCTAACATAAATTTAACCGTAAATGTAAGTTATATAAACCGTAAATTAAAAACTAACTAGATGTTTTATAGACATGGTTCGCCGTCGCGGATGCGGACGTCGATGCAGAGCGATACAGATACGTTGCATTGTCGCGACGCAATTACGATACGCACTTTTCTTAAAAAATGTAAAATATATCAGTTTCTTTGCAACTATACTAGATTATATTTGTAAAGAGGTTAAATACACATAATAAGTTTATATCACAATTCACATATGTATATTACAAAATTTTCGATTATATTACATATATTTCAAAGATTTCTAAGTATTATTTTACATATATTACAAATATTTTGAAAATTCTTATTAGTATTAAAAAAAAGTCATTAAGAAAAATGGAATATAATGCAAGTCAAACATCAATAAGCATGTTCAAACGCGTATATTCAATAAAGTTAAACAATGTACGAAAATTTAAATAATAAAACTATAAGACTATCATAATATCTAGACTAATAATAATGTAGTTAACGAGATAAATAAACTTTCAAGCTATTCATCTTTTCTTAAACTTCATTTACATTGCTTAATGTATTTGGATAATATATGTTATTTTCTATATTCTAACTAACAAAGGCTTGTTAAAAACTGGGCCAAACATTTGAAAAGCCCAAGAACCAAAAATAGAATACCAGAAATGTCCTAGTTAGTCGTCGTCTACCTCACGACACCTAATTTCAGAAGTTAGGGACGAGATATCCAACCGCGACGATATATATATACACATATAGGTATAATAAATTTTTTTGGGCCCCTTCGAAAGCTGGGCCCGAGGCGACTGCCTCACCGGCCTTATGGAAGCTACGGCCTGAACACAACGATCAAGATTTGAAAATAAGAGTTGTAAAGCTATATTTAGCTATGTATCTACGCCACTCCCTCCGAGTCTCAACTCAAGGCACACAGCCGCCGACATGAATGTGGTTAGTAGAAGGAAGAGACGAATGCTAAGCCCTTACTCACACTCTCTTTAATTGTTCATGTTTTTTGTTAGGAATTATTTTGAGTTCAATTAATTATTTTATATTAGTCTTGTATATTATTTAAGTGAACTGGACTTTAATGTTTTATAGCCCAGTGAGCTTAGAATTGTAATGGGCTTACAAGGGCCCAGGTATTATATACCAACATGTGGATAAATACTAAAACCCTAACACGTTAGGGTTCTCTTGTGCGTGAGAATACAATGAGATAATTGAGCCTCTCAACCCTCCTCAAGAACGCACGCACACACCCCACGCTAAGTGAATTCTTCCATTTATTTTCGTGGTATAATTGCTTGGAATATGCTTTAGTTGAATATAATCGGACAAACAAGTGGTACCAGAGCCAATCGTGCTCGGATTTGAGAAAATTTTCGAAATTTCATTTTTGGTGTTCTTCGTGTTCTTCACTAGTTTCGAAAATCTGGATTTCGTGTTCTTTGATAATAATTTACCAGTTTTTCATGTCTGATCGTTCAAGGCACTGTTCTGTTCAAGATACTGATCTTCCCGCAAGTTGAATGGTCCAAACATTTTGATCAACTTACCAGTTTTTTTAGTGATTTCAGCGAAACGACAAACATGCTTCTTTTCGAAGAACAGACAATTCTCGAACTTTAAAGTTTTCGCACACAAGCATTTCGCAATCATAATTCCGAAATCATACATCATTTCGAAAAACTAGTTCCATTTGGAAAGTCTTGCGAAAAGATTAAATAAGTCTTGCAAAAACCTACAATCATCCAGGTGCCTCCATTACTATCACGAGTATCACTCATCATCAAATAATCATTACGCATATACAGTGGCGGAGCCAGAGTAATCCATCAGTGGGGTCCGACCTAATTGGACCCCACTCCCTATATTTTTAAAAATTTTCAGTGGGGTCCCTATAGTGTAACATTTTTCAATTTTAGTCCCTCACTTAATACTTTATACTATATTACTAATTTAAAAAAATTTCAGTGGGATCCTGTTCCTTTAGTAGCTCCGCCTCTGCATATATATACACGTACAAACACACAAAACCTTTCGAAAATATGTTCACTCACAACACTCGGAAATCTCACTCACACCACTTGCGAAAGTTTTTACGCCAATCAATACTCCACACATATATACATATTTATATATATATATATATATATATATATATTATATCAACATCTCACATCAAAATCGTCATCCACGTGCATCACCAAATTTTTGTCCCCATTTCCACTTAATCATTTCACATATTTTACACACGCATACACATTTGGCTCAAACTTGCTCATATGGTTACTACTGAAGACGGTATTCTGTATTCAAAAACCAAGGTGAAGAAGTGCTGTTGACAAGTGTAATTTCTTTAACTAAAGACACTTGGCATAAATTGCAGATAGTAGCAGTAATTTATTAGTTTCTACAACAGTTCTTGTACAAGCCAAAAGCCACGAGGTACAATCCTGCTAAGCACATCAGTTGGAGAATGGGGCTGGTATAAAAAGGAACAGTTGGGAAACGAAGAAAAACAGAGAGAGTTGCGTTCGTTTTTTTTTTCAATCATCATCTTCATCTGTTTATTTTTCCTTTGATTTAGAAAAGCGCTGAAACACTGTAATCTCTGAGAGCGGGAAGTGAGTGAGAGTGCTTGTAATCTTTGACAGATCAATAAAATTCGGAGTGTTTGACCCGTGGATGTAGGATTGATCTTGAAAGGTCAATTCGAACCACATTAAATTGCTGGTGTTTTCTGTGTTTCGAATTTGCGCACTTGATTAAAATCTATCTGTAATTCATCGAACGTTCAACAATTGGTGCGGCGAGCATGGACGAACATGTGAGGTGCCTTCAGATAGAGAGAATTCTATCCCAGATACGGTGTGGATGGTATATCCCGGCCCTTGTAAAATGATTGGTACCTTGCGTCGAAAGTCTTCCTGACCTTGACGATGGTCAGGCGGCGGGTCTCGTTGAAGAGGAACGGCAGTACAAGATGATTATCGTTGAAAGGGAGGCCCGTTGTGTGGTCTTGAGTTTGAAGGGAGGATTGTTGGGTGTCAAACCTCATCCCACATCGGTCAAGCAAGGAAAATTATGAGTGGTTTATAAGCTTGTGGGTTTCACTCCCTCTATTGCCAATTGGTTTTAGAGTGGAACCTCACACGCTTATACGGGCTTGGGCTTGGGCTGGAATTTGGTCGATAAAAATCCTTACAAAATCCAAATAAGACATTCGATTGAGGTCATTTTATTTATATTATACAGATCAATCACATCTTATAATTATTTTTGTTACCAAGTCTATGCCCTTGAGACCCAAAACTCCTTATTTAAATCCTACAAAACCACAATTGATCAGCCTTCCCTTCCCTCACGTGGTGAAATGTACAAATGTGCCTTTTGTGTGTGTGAAATGGGTCCCGAAAATTTTGTTCTTTTTCTTTTTGATATTTCGTTCTTCTTTTTTCTTTTAACGTTTAAGTAGGTAACCCCTTCGACAAGTTTATATTAGAACACTTGTGACCATATAATATACCAAAAGCCAATCTTATGCTCGCCATCATGTGACCCAAAAAGATGAAAGTGCCCAAATTAAAGTAATCATGGCCTCGTGACACAAATGTCTTCTAAGATACTTGATGAATGAACATTTTTTTAGTTAGTTTCGAGTTTAATCTTGATACGTTTACATTGACGTTGATATTACACTCAGTTTTCAAGTATTCCTTTTCTTAATTTGGTTCATATTTGATGGATATTATATACCAACTTTATTAGTTATTAAGCAAGATCTACAGCTATAAGTCATATCGATGTGTTCTTGAAGGAAGAATAAATAGACTATCTTTGACAAAAAAAATATGACCAGTAAATGGAATTGCTTAGCTAACTTTACCTTTATTTGATGTAAGAAGAAAAAGAACTTCCAACCGAAACATACAAATTTACTTTCCTCCCTTGGAAAAAAATACATGTTTTACGTTAATAAATTTTTTGTGAAATTTATTAAGGTAAAATGATTCTTGGAGAAACATAAATTTAGGTCACTGAGTATTCTGAAATCTTAATAATGAAATGAATTTTAAGTTTATTTTATCATATACTGTATTTAAAACCTATGTTTGTATTATAATGAAATCTTATTCGGGTAAAGGTATAGAGAAAACGTGAACTTACGATGGTAGGAACGAGTAAATACATCACATAATTTGGATGAGATTGTTGCGTAAACTTTAATTTAATCATAATTCAATGATAGGAACGAGTAAATACGTTGATCGATCGAGTGTCCTCTCAATCCTAATAGAAAGGTGGTGAAAACATTTAGTAGAACACTAGAACATATATCACATCCTTCGATGATAGTTACGTTCATGGACAAGTAAAGAGAAAGCTATTATTACGCTCTAGAAATAGAATATGACACTTGATTTCCCTTTTTCTCAAATATATTTCTAAATATTTTGTTATTTTCTCTAACATTTTTAATAAGCAAATTTGTGGGGCAACCACGTGTTATGTTTTCCCATTACATTAAATACTCCGTACTAAATATCATATGCTCATTACATCTTGGGAAATAGAGCATGGCCGTCCTCTCTGAAGTTTTTAATAAATGCTTTTTTCTTGCATTTGCCGTTCCTTCGATGTAAGATTCACGTCTAAAAACCCAGATATAAGATTTTAATATAATTGATAACATATTTTGAATATATATTATCATTTCTTCTGAAAAATAGTGACATCCTACCACATACGCTCGAGTTCACGTGGACTCGTGACAATACCTCACAATCAACCCATGATCCTCTTTAAAGCCAAGTAAAGTTAATGATTTAAATTCTCCGAAAAATAGTTAATTATTTCAATTAATTCAAAATATATTATTTATTATAAACGCTAGCTGTTTCAATCTAATAATGAGTTAATAAGTATAGCGGGTTATAGATTAATTAATTATGCAGCGAGTCGAATCGTATGGAAAGGAGTTCTCTAATAAAGTACTTAATCTGATCAATGTATTTAATATTTTATCGTACGTATGTATGTTTTTATGTTCAAGTGGGACAGTGTCACGTTATGAGGACTAAGTTTCATTAAAGCTACTAGCATTATAGTATGTGACATACATCTCTTTTCAATAATAAATGTGAGAGCCTATATAAGTCATTAAGATGAAGATACAATTTATACTTTGAACAAATCTAAGGTTTTTATTTTTTACGATGACACGATCCTGAAGTTAGATAATAATTCAGCATAATGAGAGAAGCATTACAAAATATAATATAATTCTCATAAGTTAAACTTTTAAGTGAATGATCATGCAACTATTGAGGTATTCTCATTGAAAAAAAAAAGGTTTGCCTTTGTAACTATTGTTAGATAATATTGATATTATGTAGGGTGTTAAATTTAGTAATAAAGAATTCGGTTTGCTCTTCAATTTTCTGAAGCGATTATGAGAGAAATAAAATATAGGAATAGTACCGTGGCTAAGTAACAATCAAATACCAAACGTTAGGTTTAGGTATTGGCATACTGGGAACATGATTGTATAAACTATAAAGTACTGACATACGGAGATGTAATATTATTTAATCAATACGAAGCATATTATAATGTGCATGGAAATAATATATAATTAGTCACCTAATTCTTGAAAAGGAAGTGATACCGTTACTCTGTACGATTGAAGAAAGTTCGTTACTAATAATTAATAAAATTCACGAATAACATATAGTAATAGCTCGATAGTCTGACGTGCAAGCATCAGGGTATTTACGTCATTGCTTGTCAACCACTCTAATTTATTTGAAAGAAAATTTCTACCTAATATACGTATCCAAGTGTCGGAGATTTTAAAAACCAAGAGAAGCTTCACAATAAATTAATTATTAACATACCGACGAGGAAAAAATAATATTAAATTCAAAAAGAAATAATAAACAATATAATACTACATCCGTCTCCCTGTCTTTTGTATATTTACTAATCGAGCGTCCCACTATCTTTTGTACATTTCTTAAATTTAGCAAAAAATTATCACAATAAATCAATTAATAATATTAAATATTCTTAAAAAACGTATCAACATATACATTTTTACTTTTTAATTGTATTATATTATTAAAATATTCAATTTTTTAAAAACGAGTCATATCCAACCGTCCATCATAAGTTATTAGTTAGGACGGGGGTTTATTACACTTTCTCGCAACGCCTACTTCAGAGATATATTACTACAATCTCAAAAATAAATTAACTACAAAGTATACTCAACTACGCATAAGGAAAACGTAACGGAGGAGAGAGAGAGAGAGAGAGAGAGAGAGAGAGAGAGAGAGAGAGAGAGAGAGAGAGAGAGAGAGAGAGAGAGAGAGAGAGAGAGAGAGAGAGAGAGAGAGAGAGAGAGAGTTGCACCGTTAGAGCAAAGGATCATACGCAGGCATCGCACAAGGCACTAACAGAGCAGTGGTTTATGATCTGTTCGTTATATCTATTTTGAAGTGCATTACGTTTCGTTTCCACTTGATTCTTCACCAATATCGTCAAGGATCATCGAGTGGAATGAACTGAAAGGTCGCGCAATGAGTAGCTAGCTTACTTCAGCGTTGTTGATCTACCTACCTGGTCAACAAGTGTGGGATGAAAATGTTGGTGATTTGTAATCTGTAGCTCGAAATTCCCCTGCCATCGAATTTCGGCTCGTTTGAGACTTGTATAGGTAAATGCCGGTTTCGCCGGCGAGTATCCGGCGAGGCTCCGTCCGTTTCAGACCCATTACTTCTTTGACAATTTTGATGTAGAAGAGTTGTTCGGTTAAGCAAAGGTTAGAAAAGCAAATATGTTCAAGTCGGCGCGGTGGAGGAGTGATAAGAACAAATTCAAAGTTGATTTCAAGCTGCAGTTTCGTGCTGCGCAGGTAGAAGCGTGTTTTTGGTTTGCGAATATTGTGATTTTGTTTAAATGCGTTTATGGTCGAGGTTAATTACAATAATCGGATTTATCTCATTCTCAATTTTTGTCCTATAATATCATATGTTTTGAGCATGCGATTGATGTTTGTAATGATGGCGTAGATGAGGATAAAAACACTTTTTACGGTTCCTTCAGTCCCAAGCTACTCACAATGGAGTTTTTTTTCTTCGTCTTATATGTAATTTGCAGCATTCAAACTTACCGATTTTAAAACATTAGGTACCCTTCAGCGGTGACGATCCCTTGGTGGTTTCGATTGTTCCATCTGATATTGGTAAGCCAACCTCAAAATCAGACAAGGCTAAGGTAAGAGAAGGCAGTTGTTTCTGGGAGAAACCTCTGTATGAAACTGTTAAGTTCAGCCGCGAGCCCAAATCTGGGAAAGTTCAGGATAAGATTTACCACTTTGTTGTTGGAAATGTACGTTAAAATGAAATTTAGTGCAGCCTTAAAATTTTACCAGATTAGTCGTTGACTGGCTCCATTCCCGTCTGTAGGTCGTTGTAAAAACTGTTTTCTTTATTTACTGTTTAGGGATCATCATCAAAACTTGGAGTTGTTGGAGAAGCTTCCATGGACTTCTCAGCCTATGCCGAATCAACAGAAGTCACATTGGTTGCTCTTCCACTGAAGAGTTCGAAAGTTCACGCTGTGTTGCATGTAATTTGATAATACGTTATTTACGTGTTCATTCGCTATTGAGTTTATACTTGATGGATGTCTATGCTTATTTCTTATTTTATGTCCATAGGTATCGATTCAAAGGATCCATGAGGCCGGTGATCATAGGTAAGGATTTAAAACGCTTGTGCCATTTGTTTTTGGTACTAGCTACGTGCTTGAGTTTTCATGAAATGATACGCTTGTATGCTTCCTTTGGGACAGAGAGATTGATGATTTCGAGAACGTGACGTTAAATTACAAGGATCACAGCTCGAGGTCTCAGTTGGGCAACAATGACATTGAAGAAACCTTAAAACTTGAATCTGCGAATGTAATCTTCCTTTTTCTGTCATTTGTGTCATACTTTTCCATTTCATGAAGCTCATTTTTTCTTCTCTTTCGGTAAAACGCAGGATGTTTATCTTAAAGAGACGGTTTCAGACATGACTGAATTAATCATAAAACGTGGAGGTTCGAGTGCATCTGATATTACGCTGTCGAGTTCAGAAAGTACTGCCTCTGGTAACGAAATAAATTTCGAGAAAAATGGGAGTATTAGTAGTCACGGGCCAAAATCTGACACGCAGAAAACTATCTATGAAGGACATAAAATATCATCTGATTGGGGCTGGCTTCAAGATTCCTCCCTTGAACCAAGTACAGATGATTCCTCCATGGGAACTCCCTTAAAGCAGAGTTTAGAAGAATCTTCAGATATAGCTATTGGGAAGCTGAAATCTGAACTTGCTGTACTGTCTAGACAAGCTGAGATGTCTGAGATCGAACTTCAGACCCTTAGAAAACAGATTGTAAAGGAAAGTAAGCGTGGCCAAGATCTGTATACTGAAGTTGTGTGCTTGAAAGAGGAAAGAGATGCTTTGAAATTAGAATGCGAGAAGCTAAGGTCTGTATCGAAACGCCGGGAGGACGTGAACGTAAGAAGCAGCATTGAGGCAAGTGACTGTTGGGCTATTGTTGAAGAGCTCCGAGAGGAGTTGAACCACGAAAAGGAAATCAGCGCAAATCTTAGGATTCAACTGCATAAAACTCAAGAATCAAACTCCGAACTGATTCTTGCTGTAAAGGATCTTGATGAAATGTTGCAAAAGAAAGGAAATGAAAATCTCAGCCACACACAAGTGATGATGATGATGATGATGAATTGATCGAACGGGGAAGAATGGGCCAAATCAAAGATGATGAAGAGCAGAAGGCTTTGGAGGAGCTCGTGAAGGAGCATGGCGAAACTAAAGAGACTTCTGTGTTAGAGCAGCAGATCTTGGATTTGCGCGGTGAGATAGAGATGTACAAACGAGATAGAGATGAGCTAGAGATGCAAAATGAACAGCTTGCGTTGGATTACGAGATCATGAAGCAAGAAAATCACAGCGTGGCTTATAGGTTGGAGCAAAATCAGATTCAAGAACAGTTAAACATGCAGTATGAATGTTCATCTTCGTATGCCTCTGCACGTGAGTTAGAGATGCAGATTGAGAAACTGGAGAACGAAGTAAGGGTACGATCGAATGAGTGCGACGAATCGTCGGTGAGAATAAGTGAACTGAAAATTCAAGTCAATGGCCTCGAAAACGATCTGAGGTTAAGATCGAAAGAAGCTGTGGAAGCATCCTTGAGAGTAAAGGAGCTCGAAGCCCATGTAAAGAAATTGGAGGAAGAACTCGAAAAGCAGTCGCTGGGTTTCGAAGCTAACCTTGAATCTCTTACAAGGTCCAAGGTTGAGCAAGAACAAAGAGCAATTAAAGCAGAGGAGTTACTTAGACAGACAAGGCGAACAAATGCCAACACGGCAGAGAAGCTTCAGGGTGAGCTAAAAAGGCTATCCATTCAGATGGTGTCCACGTTCGAAGCCAACGAACAAGTAGCTTCTAAGGCTCTGTCTGAATCGAATGAGCTTCGTTTGCGAAGGAATCAATTGGAAGAAACCATTCGAAGATCTTCCAAGGAGAAAGAGCTGATAAAGGGAAGGTACGAGGCTAGATTGAATCATCTCTCTGGCAAGGTGAGATCGATGACGAATCAGATCGAGCATTTGCAGCTAGAAATCAAGAACAGGGAGGACGAGCTGAAAAAGCAGAGGAAGTATTCTGAAGAAAACGCAAGGCTTCTATCGAATGAAATTACTTCTCTCAAGCGTGAGATCGAATTACATGCTCTGAAGAACGAAGATGGTAATGAGTTTGAGCAAATGAGAGCGTCGATCGAAGAAATGGAATTGGCGCTGAAGCAAAGGAATGATGAAAGGATTGAACTTGAGAGAAGGGTTGTCCTGGCAATGAATGAATCCGAGGTGTCTAAGAAGGAATTGAATGAAATAAAGAGTATAGTGGAAGGTAAAGAAGCAACGGTTGGAAATTTACAGAGAGAACTAGATGATCTTCGGTCACACTATGCTGAGTTAAAGCAATCGATGATAGACGAGGAAGCTGTGAAGGAGAAATTAAGGAAGCAACTGCACATGTTAAAGAACGATCTGAAAAAGAAGGAAGATATGATAACTGGGCTTGAGAGGAAGGTAAAAGATCGAAGAGATCTCGATATCAAATCAGGTTCTAAAAATAGTAAGATTCATGCACGTGGTTCAAAAGATTCTACGAATCTCAAGGAAAGAATCAAGCAACTCGAGGTAAAAAGAAAAAGAAAATTCGGTTCAGCTTAAATACAGTTGTTATTACATGCCATGCGAAAACGTTACATTTCGCTTTATTACAGGATCTAATCAAGGCAAAGGAAGCTGCCCTCGAAAGATCAACTGCTACTTTCGTAGAGAAGGAAAAGGAACTCGCTAGTAAAATCGAACAGTTAGAGGAGAGAGTCGCTTTGCTTGACTACAGCGCCTCTTCAAGAGAAAATAACATCGAAAAGGTTTGTCTTTACGACTATATGATGCGTTCTGCTTCACTATAATCTCGAAATTCATTTTACAACATGACACAATATGAAAGGTATGCTATATAAATATGAGGCGTTTTTGTTATTAACGTGGGATTTTACGCTATATGTTGTCGTGTTAGGTTGGGACTGAAGAAGCGAGAGACCATCATGATGACACTTGTGATATAGTATCAAATACTGGGTAAGTATGATCTTTGTAGTAGATAATATTGTCTTAAATTCCAGATAAAATAAGGATGAAGAGATGCATTTTTGCCATTTACAGAGACAATATGCACGATATAGAAGAACTAAGGCGCGAAACGACGCTGTTGAAGGAGTGCAATGCATCAATGGAAGATGAACTGAAGGACTTGCAAATGAGATATTCGGAAATAAGTCTGAGGTTCGCCGAGGTTGAAGGCGAAAGACAGCAACTCGTCATGAAACTACGCAATCTCAAGAGTGCCAAGTGAATAAAGCTCGCTCGTCGTATCGTATGTACATGCATATTGTAAGAAGATTAGTCCTTTTCTTTTTCATTTCCTATTTCAAATAACATATATTTGCTCATTTTCTGTAATGCAAATCTTAATGTTGCATGCATCTCGAGTTTGTTTCTTGTTCCTCTGCGTTACGGTTGGGAAGTTCCAAAATGTTCATTTCATTAAGTGTTGTATTTGGATCGAATTGTTATATTAATCGATTTTCTTTTAAAAAAATCGAACTCAAGCTTTAGCCTAAAAAAATGAGCTGAGATTGGCTCGTTTACACCTCTTATACGAACGGAACAGTATATCATTTGATTGATAATTATTTTGATCAATACGTATCGAGATATAAGTGATTAAATATTGTCTCTACACGTCGCATATTCTAATAGAGAGTTTGTGTGGTATTTTCTCCTAATTATAAAGATAGATATTGAGGGTTTTCTCTTGTATAAATTGAGATATTGTAATTCCTATTGTTCCTCATAGTTAAATTCTTCTTCTTTGCCCGTGGTTTTTACCCCGATTTGTTTGGTGGTTTTCCACGTAAAAATCTCGTATCCATTTATCTTTAATTGCTCAAATATTAGCTACAATGTTATTCGACCGGGTCCGCTGCCGCTGCCATGCCAAAATTTCCATAGTCACATATCAAACTTTAAATTTCGTATGAAAGCACATTGTTAACGTGATTATAGAATGGTGAAGTAACACTCTCCATAGATGTTATATTGAAGCTATAAAAATATTTTAATATGAATGAAGTCTATGAATGAATATCATGTCAAGTTGTGGTGTAGTTGCATTGTGCCGAGTCAAGCGTTTTTGAAGCATAATAGATGACGTGGCTTTTTCTTATTTCTTTTTGTCCAAGTACAGCTCCGACGGCGTACTTGCTCGCATCACACATGAGCTCGAACGGTAACTCCCAATTTGGGGGTTGGATTATCGGTGCAGTAGTGAGTGATAGCTTTAACTTATTAAATGCCTCTTTGCACTCGTCCCCGAAATTGAACTGTACGTCATTTTGAAGTAGTCTTGACATCGGTTGAGCGATTTTTGAGAAATCCTTAATAAATCTCCTGTAAAAACATGCATGACCAAGAAAACTTCGAATTTCTCGAACATTAGTGGGGTATAGCAAATTGGAGATCAAATCGACCTTAGCCTTTTCTACTTCAATTCCTCTTGACGAAACTACATGTCCTAAAACGATCCATTCCTTAACCATAAAGTGACATTTTTCATAATTAAGCACAAGATTTTTATCAATGCATCGTTTGAGTACTTCTACTAGATTACCAAGGCAATGATCAAACGAGTCTCCATAAACAGTAAAATCATCCATGATATTTCAATGCATGTTTCTATTAAATCAGAAAATATGCTCATCATGCATCGTTGAAATGTACCAGGAGCATTACATAAACCAAAAGGCATGCGACGATATGCAAACGTACCAAAGGGACATGTGAAAGTAGTTTTCTCTTGATCCTCAGGTGCCACGACAATTTGATAATAACCAGAAAATCCATCGAGGAAACAAAAGAAAGACTTACCTGCCAATCTTTCTAGCATTTGATCAATGAAGGGTAGCCGAAAATGATCCTTTCGGGTAGCTGCATTTAACTTACGAAAATCAATGCACATTCGCCAACCCGTCTGTAATCTCATTGGTACCAATTCATTTTTATCATTTTTCACAAGTGAGAAACCAGATTTCTTAGGCACAACATGAACTGGACTTACCAATTGGCTGTCTGATATTGGAAATATTATCCCCATATCTAATAATTTAATTATTTCTTTCATGACTACCTCTTTCATTGCTGGATTGAGTTTACGTTGTGCTTCTCGTGTCGGCTTTGAATCTGGTTCAAGTAGGATCCTGTGCATGCATATCGAGGACTTATTCCTTTGATGTCAGCCAAAGTCCATCCTATAGCGCTCTTGTATTCCTTTAAAACGCGTATCAGTTTCTCCTCTTGGGTGGTGGACAAGTCATTTGCAATAATGACTGGCAAAGTTTCTTCATCTCCCAAATAGCAGTACTTGAGATGTTTTGGTAGATCCTTCAACTCCAACGTAGGTGCCTGCTCTATAGAAGGAACAATTTTTGCGTTAGGAATAGGTAATGAAAAAGTGTTCTTACCTGATTGGTTGTGAACTTCCGGAAATGCGTGTAATGTCGTGAGCGCGTTTCTGATATCTTCGTCCACTTCAAAATGCAAATCTTTTTCTGTTTTGCTATTCTTAATCACAAAGTCGACTGTGTCATTAGTGAAATTACGCTCAAAATCATCTCGAACAAATGTATCAATCATACTAACGGATTCTGATAAACGTATTTCAATGCGTTTATCATAGTATTTATTTGGGGTGTAATAGAACTTTAGCAATGAATTTATGCATTTATTCGCCATATTTACACTTATGCTTATGTTAAAGGAGCCTAGGACGAGTTTCGGGCGAGACGGAGCAAAAACGAGGCAAAACGGTGCAAAAACGAAGAACACTGCCATGTGTCACGGCCGTGACACCTTATACACTTGGCCGTGACACCACCCAGAGCGTAATGTGCGACACTGCCCCAGGTCACGGCCGTGACAGCCCTTGCACCAGACCGTGACGCACGGCAGAAAGTCAGGACGAAGTCTCTGTCCTTGGTCACGGCCGTGACGTCCCTTGCATCAGACCGTGACATGCGGCAGAGAGGTCGACTTAAGATGGTCACGGCCGTGACGGATCTTGCACGTGGCCGTGACACTGGGCAGTGAGCATATCAAGTTAAGTCGGCCACGGTCACGGCCGTGACGGCCCATGTCCCAGGCCGTGACCGTCACGGGAATCGCTATAAAAAGCCCAAATTCGACCCAGAAAGGGCACACTCACCAGAGATCAATTCCCAACCATCCAGAGACGAAGTTAGGGCGAAAAGAACACGAAATCCCGTCCCGGAGCGCAAGAGACGGATCAACGAAGAATTCACGCCGAATTAACGAAGAACGAAGATCTTTCCACGAGATCACCTCAGATTCATCAGTAGGAAAGATCATGAGTTCTTCATCCTTATCTTTTAATTCTTTAGTTGTTTCTCCGTCAATTATGCGTAGCTAAATCCCCGTTGTGTTCGGGATTAGATGAACGCTAGGATATTTCGTAGTTAAGACATATATTATCGTGACTTAGTGTTTTTGACTATTTATCGTTCTATGAATAAGTTTCGTTGCTTTAATACGTCTATGTGTTAAAGTGATTGTGTGGAAAAACGTTTAGGGCGACAGCTAAACAACGTTTAGGCCGTTCATAGAAGATAGGATTCGAGTATAGGGCGAAAGCAAATACTCGATCCTCGCCGTTAGTAATTATTGAATTTTAGATCCCCGCGAGCGTTTAGGGCGACAGCAAATTCGCGAGCGGATAGGAAATTACTGCGATTTAGTCTTAAGCACTTAGGAGCAATTTTACTGTCTTAGCCGATAATACCTAGCGGGATTCGAATCCCGAGCACGTCTTTATCATCTGAAAACTTTCGCATCAGTTAGTCGCGTTCTTTGAATTTCTGGTTGATTTAGGAGCGATCTGTTAGGTTAAGTCGTCAAACAATTTGCGCACTTTATTTAGGCTAAATATCGAGTCGATAGGTCATTACTAGTACTCGATTTATTCCTTGTGTTCGATACTCGTTTACTCACTTTACTGCACTACAAACGATAGGTCCACTGCCTATCGCACGTCGGTGATAGTAATTAGGTATACGTTTTATTTATCACTTGTCGCACTTTCCATTCACACACCACGTGTCGATCAAGTTTTTGGCGCCGTTGCCGGGGAATAAGTTGATATTAGGAACGCCGTAGTTCGGTAATTTAGCCACTTTTATTTTGACGTTTTCTTTGTCTTTGCTATTTGCGTCATTAGTGTTAACTTCGTTATTTGTTTTCCTACGTGATTACTAGTATCGTATTATTTTCGACGTATTTGTTTATTTCCTTGCTAATTTTTGTTTTCACGTCTTGAAGGTACGATTCAGCGGTGAATGACCCGAAGCCATCCATCGGGCCCCATCGTTGACGCAGACCCGGATTTCGAACAAAAGTTGCGAAGGAAACTTAAGTACGATACCGAAGGAGCATCCACTAGCTCTCAGGACCGCTTAGTTAGCTATTCAGAGGATAGTTCGCAGGAATCCATCCAAAATTCACGAGTAGAGGCAGCCGTAGATAGCCCCTACACAGAAGTAGACATGGCGGACCACCGAGTGCCCGTCCATAACATTCCCGAGGAGGAACCATCACTTCAGGACCTCCTCAAGAACGCCGCGCTAGGCGGTACGGAGTCGGTGATTGTCATACCGCCAATCGAGAACAACAATTTTGAATTGAAGCACTTATGGCTTCAGATGATTTTCCAGACGGCCCAGTTCGAGGGAAACCCCGATGACGACCCTTACTCCCATCTGAAGGCGTTTCTGACGGTGACCGACACCATCAAGATCAACGGTGTCCCGGGCGATGCAATCAAGCTGATGTTGTTCCCGTTCTCGCTCAAGTTCAGGGCGAGAGACTGGTTGGACATGTTGCCGGCCAGATCGATCACCACCTGGGAGGAGATGCGAGCCCGTAATAGCCATCGACAAGAGCAGCGAAGAGGACAAGGAAAAGAGCTCGGTCGAGGAGCCACCGGTCCTGGAATTGAAGCCGCTGCCCGAACATCTCGAGTACGCGTTCCTTAGCAGCAATGGAGGGCTGCCAGTCATCATCTCGTCGAGCCTCGACGACGGACAGAAAAGCCAGCTCTTAGACGTGTTGAAGGCGGACAAGAAGGCTTTGGCGTGGAAGATATCCGACATAAGGGGTATCAATCCGAGCTACTGCACGCACAAGATCCTCATGGAGGACAACTTGAAACCGGTCGCTCAACGTCAAAGGCGCTTCAATCCCAACATGAAGGACGTTGTCAAGAAGGAGGTGATCAAGTTGCTAGACGCGGGGATGATCTACCCCATTTCAGACAGCGCATGGGTCAGCCCGGTCCAAGTGGTCCCAAAGAAAGAAGGCATGACGGTCGTCACCAACGACAAGAACGAACTGATCCCGATGAGGACCGTGACCGGATGGCGCGTCTGCATTGACTACAGGAAGTTGAATGATGCTACGAGAAAGGATCACTTTCCTTTACCATTTATTGATCAGATGTTAGAAAAGTTAGCCGGTCACTCATTTTATTGTTTCCTTGATGGGTTGTCAGGTTATCTACAGATTCCCATAGCACCTGAGGACCAGGAGAAGACCACTTTTACGTGCCCGTTCGGAACGTTTACATACCGAAGGATGCCGTTCGGCCTATGCAATGCCCCAGCCACCTTCCAGCGATGCATGATGGCCATATTTGACGAATTGGTAGGTGAGGTAATGGAGGTATTTATGGACGATTTTTCTGTTTTTGGGTCGTCGTTTGATGCATGCTTATCGAATCTGAAGCTCGTACTCGCACAATGCGAGGAGACGAACTTGGCACTTAATTGGGAAAAGTGCCACTTCATGGTTCGAGAGGGTATAGTTCTCGGTCACAAGATCTCCTCTAAAGGAATCGAAGTGGACCGGGCTAAGTTAGAAACTATAGAAAAATTGCCTGTCCCCTCGAACGTGAAGTCGATTAGAAGTTTTCTAGGACATGCGGGGTTTTATCGTAGGTTTAATAAAGATTTTTCTAAGACCGCGAGACCCATGTCTAGGTTGCTAGAAAAAGATGCCCCGTTTGAATTTAATAACGAGTGTATGCATGCTTTTAACTTGCTTAAGGAGCGTTTAGTCGCAGCACCTATTATGGTAGCCCCTGATTGGGGGCTGCCCTTCGAACTAATGTGTGATGCTAGTGACTATGCAGTTGGGGCCGTGCTAGGGCAGCGTAAGGACAACCACTTCAGGCCGATATACTACGCGAGTAAGATGCTAGACGCAGCCCAGGCCAATTACACGACCACCGAAAAGGAGCTGTTGGCCGTCGTCTTTGCTTTCGACAAGTTCAGGTCATATCTGATCCTATCTAAAGTTATTGTTTTTACTGACCACTCTGCTCTTAAGTACTTGTTAGCAAAGCTTGATGCCAAGCCGCGGCTAATTAGGTGGATCCTGCTACTGCAAGAGTTTGACATAGAGATCCGCGACAAGAAGGGTGCGGAGAACCTGGCGGCTGATCATCTCTCTCGACTAGAGGAGTCCGAGATATACCATAAGGACGAAAGGGCGATATACGATCGGTTCCCAGACGAGCACCTTTACTCGATACATGTGGTAAGTGACGACACTCCCTGGTTTGCAGATTACGCTAACTATCTTGTTGCGAAGGTCCTACCAAAGGAGTACACGAGTCAGCAAAAGAAGAAATTCTTTTCTGATTTGAGATACTACTTTTGGGAAGACCCGTATCTTTTCAGGCGATGTGCAGACCAGGTGATACGGCGATGCGTGGCGGCCCCAGAATCGACGCAGATCCTTAGACATTGCCACAACGGACCGACCGGAGGGCACTATGCAGCAAATCGTACCGCTCAGAAGGTGTTGGAGAGCGGATTCTATTGGCCCACGATCTTCAAGGACGCCCAAAGGTACGTTGACACTTGTGATCAGTGTCAGCGCGCAGGTAATCTCTCGAAACGCGATGAAATGCCCCAGAACTTCATCTTAGTTTGTGAAATTTTCGATGTATGGGGTATAGATTTTATGGGTCCATTTCCTAGCTCGTACAACAATAAGTACATCCTAGTCGCTGTCGATTATGTTTCTAAGTGGGCCGAAGCGCAAGCCTTACCCACGAATGATGCTAGGGTAGTCGTTAGATTATTGCGAGCATTGTTTTCACGTTTTGGGGCACCTAGGTGCATTATTAGTGATAGAGGCACTCACTTTTGTAACACCCAGTTTGCACGCACACTAGAACGTTACGGTGTTAGACACAACCTATCCACCCCGTACCACCCCCAAGCTAGTGGCCAAGTCGAAGTAGTTAACCGTGAGTTGAAACGCATCCTAGAAAAGACCATAGAAGGAAACCGTAGGGAGTGGGCAAACAAGTTGAATGATGCACTTTGGGCATATAGAACTGCATATAAGACTCCCATAGGGACTACACCATATAGATTAGTCTATGGAAAAGCATGTCATCTTCCCATAGAAATAGAGCATAAGGCATATTGGGCTATCAAGTCCTTGAATCTTGATTTGGGGAACGCCGGCGGAAAGCAGCAACTCCAAATCACCGAGTTAGACGAGTGGCGTTTATCGGCTTACGATAACGCTCGCATGTATAAGGAACGCTCCAAAGCCTATCACGATAAAAAGATTAGGCAAAGACGAGAGTTTCAAGAGGGGGACCAAGTCCTTCTTTTTAACTCTCGACTTAGGCTTTTTCCTGGCAAGCTTAGATCACGCTGGTCAGGACCGTTCACTGTCACCCGTGTTTTCCCTTACGGTACTGTTGAGATTTCAGGTATGGAACAGGGGACTTTTAAGGTGAACGGCCATAGCATTATCACGCAGGCGAGGAAGACGTGACCGAGAAGGAATTGCTGTACCTGGACTTCCAGACGTGAGCGAACAGAAAGACGTCCGGCTAACGACGGTAAAGTAAGCGCTTCTTGGGAGGCAACCCAGGTATTTTCATTTATGTCTTAGGCACTACCTTAGGAAAAAAAAAGAAAAAAATAGAAAAAAAATGCCTTTCCAACGAACTCAACGGCCAACTGCTTAACCGGTCACGGCCGTGACTCCCTCCAGGGGCCTCTACTGCCCCACGTCACGGTCAATGGCCTACGACATCACGGCCGTGACCTAGGGGGACCTCAATTCGAGCACTCTGCCACGTGTCACGGCCAACTGCTTAAGCAGTCACGGCCGTGACACCCTCCAGTGACCCTCTCTGCCTCATGTCACGGCCAACGGCTTAAGCCGTCACGGCCGTGACTTTATTGAAAAAATAATAATAATAATAATAATAATAATAATAATAAAAAATAATATAAAATAAAAAATAAAAATTCATCTCGACTTGGTCACGGCCTATGACGCGAACGTCACGGCCGTGACGGGCGACAGAGGCAACGCTGCCTCGCGTCACGGCCAGGTGACCCATTGGTCACGGCCGTGACGAGTGCGACTTTAAAGGAAAATAACCTTTCTTTCTCCCTATTTCTTCTCTTTTCTCCCTCTCTCTCTCGCGATTTCTCTCCCCCTCTCCCTCTCATCTCTCTCAAACCACGACCTTCGACCACCTTCGACCACCGCCGCCGTCACCCCCAACTCCGGCGACACCCACAACACCACCCTCAACCTCCATTTAATTCGATTAAGAATACAAGGTATGTTTTTTATCCTATCTCCTCCGAATTCGAAATTGTGGTCGAAATTTCTAATTTGTGGATGCTATTTGCTATTATTCGTTCACTATGTGCCGTAGATGCTAGAGAATCACTTGATTACGTTAATGTGTGGATGAATTTCGTGATTCGTTGACGAACCCTAATTTTCGAAATTGGGAATTTTTGAAATTGGGCCTCAATTGTTGTTTATCTTGCTCTCTTATAATTAGATACATGCTATGAACGCTTTGGGTCTGCTTATTTACATGAATTCGTGGTTCAATTTGGGGGGATTTTTACGATGAGCCCTAATTTCAAAAATTGGGGATTTCTGGAATTATTTGGTGAATTCCGTTGTGTGATGATGTTAATTAGCCTCGATTCATAGTATTATATATTTGGGTACATTAGCTTGTTCAATTTTGGACTTGGATGGAGTGATTTTGGTTGCACGCCACATGTTCGACAAAATGCCACTTTGCGCCTTTCATGTGTATTGCATATACAAGTTGCTACTTTGTCGCTATTTTGGTCGAGTCGAGCTGCTTTGAATTTAATTGCTACATTCTCGTTGCGCTCACACTTTTCTTTCAGGTACTATGGGTAGAAGTCGATCCTCGGCCTCACGTGACCCCGCCTCGCGTTCGCCGGTTCGTCAAAGGCGACGCGGGCCCCCGCCGACAATGCTAGAAGCCATGGGTCAGTTCACTGACGAGGCCCAGACGGCACGATACACCAGGCTGAAGGGAATGGAGTTCATAGCCATGGACTAAATCGACCATGAGATGCTGGCGAAGCACCACATCGACCAGCAGGTCGCCCAGTACTTATCACTCAGTGGGTGGAACGCATTCCTGGGCATCGACGAACCGGCATACAAGGAACTCACCCTGGAGTTCCTTGCCACGTTCTCCTACGACGAATACGGCGACAGCAAGCTCAGATTCCGGGCGTTCAATGAAAAGCAGATAGTGATGGACGACAACCTGTGCCATGCACTTGGCGTACCACGCCCACACCCACACCAGCCCTACGCGACTTATTTTGATCAACCGGGCGGACGACAGGGTTGCTGGGCTGACATCGCCCGACCCGGCGAACCGGCGTACAATGCGAAGACGTCGAAGGCGTCTGCACTGAGGAGCCCATGACTGCGCTACAATCACCGCCTCCTGACGACCTCGCTTACACCGAGGGGTGACTCACACGGAGCAGTCACCCTCCGCGACTTATTTTACCTGGCCAAGCTACAGCGAGGCGAACGGGTCAATTTGGGGATGGCGGTGGCCCACGCCTTCAGCGCTCAGGCCGAAGCACGACGCAATGGGAAGATCGCTGTAGGACCACTCATCACCAAGGTGATCAAGGGATTAGGCTACTTGCCAGAGAATGCGCCGAGATGGAGATCGTAGGCGGGCGCCACCCCGTGAACGAGGAGGTATTAGTGAAGATGAAGATGCTCGTGAAGGCGCCCACCTGGACTCGCGCTAACAAGGTGTACATCTGGCACGAGATGTATCGCGGCCAGACCGACCACGGGGCCGTCCCCGACGACCAGCTCTACCTCGAGGGTCCCCACCCAGTGGAGACAGACACGAAGACTACAGGGCCCTCCTACTCATCCGGCTACCACAACGGCGAGTCATCCAGCGTCGCCCGCTTCGCGTCTACAGCGGACCTTGAAGCACTGCGCCAGGACATGATGCGCATGAACGCCGACTCGCTATAGAGGGACGACGAGCTCCGGCGATACAACGAAGAGACTCGGCGCCGACAGGAAGAGTACGAGCGCCAGAACGAGGAAGCCCACCGCCGTTACGATGCAGAGCTAGAGCGTTATAACCAGGCCCTTCAAGCCATGGACACGGCGCTCAAGTATTCCCAGCAATCGATGGCTTTCCTGCGCCCGAGGCCACCATCACCACAGCCACCACCGCCACCTCCTTAGGGATTTCTTCTTTTTCCTTTATGACATTGCGTTTGCTTGCGTAGTCGCGTGTGTTTCATTTATGACATTGCGCTTATAACTATGCTTCTATTTAATCTTATGACTACTCTCTTTTCGTGTCTATTGCTCTCTAGCTAGCGCCAGGATACGCATAATGGATTACAACACGACCTTCACGCGCATAATAAACAACTACGACACGACCACGTCAGGGGAGTCCCGTTCCTTTAAACTCTTTTTCCTTCGCTTTTATCATTTTTTTACGTTGAGGACAACGTCTGACTTAAGTGTGGGGAGGGAATTTAGTTTTAGAACTTACGTGAAAATTTTTAAATTTCTATGACGTGTCCGTGAGTCGTTGAGTTCGTTGGAAAGGCATGAATTACTGAATCAGGCATGATTGTTTGCGCTTATCTCGAGTTGGTCTGCATTCTATGAAATTCTGTGAGCAATTAGGACATGCATGACTGATTGAATCTTATCTGCCTGAATAGATATAGCACTGTTTTGAGAGATCCGTACACATAACCCTGTTTCGTGTGAGAGTTTGAGCCTGACGAGCTTATGCTCATTTTTCTTGGTTGTGTGACGTGCCTAGTTTATATCTCTCTAGAACTTGCCTGTATGATGCGTGTTGAAACTGTTTTGGTGTGTTAGTGTGAAAATGATGAGGGCAATAGGAATCAAGTCCAAGGCCAAAATTTTCTTAACCATGACGAACCCCATTAGTTAGCCACGTTGAGCCTGAGCCTATTCGTTGCTTACCTCGTATGTTGTAAAAGCCGCTGACCCGAATAAACTTCCAGAGATTTTATGAGCCTGAGTTGATTAGAATAAAACAGAAGTCGAACTTGAGAGTTACTATTTCAGTGTATGATTTGATGTTCTTCTCTGCTATTCGAGAAATGACTCGTCCCTGACTTGACCGTTTTCTGAAATGACCCGATCCCTTTCATAAGCATGCTCATAACCCTTTGGCAATATATAGGTTTCGGTAATAAGTATCTTTAGGTACACGGCATTCGCTGTGATGATGTATTCTATGCGACAAAAGCCGAACTTTGATGTTTTTAGGGAATAAGGACAGTGCATAAAAGTAGAGAGTAACTAAGGTGAAAGGGCAAAAAATGAAAGGGAACTGAGTCGAGGGGGTCGGGCAGAAAGGTCTAGAATTTCAGAGCGAGAATATCGAGTCTTATATTGGGGCATGTGATTATCATTTTGATTATGCTATGTTCTTTGATACTATTCGCTTACATGCCCTAGCTCTAAGATTACGTGACCATTACATGCTTATCGTTTTATAACTATGTGACCCATGTCCACCCGAAAAGACCCTCAAATTTATGCTTGCCACTTTAGATAGTAGAAATGCGATTAGCTTGCGATCTTAGGTAGGGGTTGGACTAGTGCACGAATTGAGCGACTCATCATATGCTAGCCTATACAGTTGAGTGAATTGAGTGAATCCTTGTGAGGTATAGGTCTCGATTTGCAGCGCTAGGGAAGCTCATGATTGATAAGTGCAGATCATTAGTGTAATGTCCGTGATTTTTTGCTTGAATTCGTATCGTGCTTTCTATGCTTTGATGATAAATTGCGAATAATCATGCCATTATCCTGATTGGATGCCTTTTCTGAACTCTAATTTACTTGAGGACAAGCAAATGCTTAAGTGTGCGGAGGTTTGATAAACGTATTTCAATGCGTTTATCATAGTATTTATTTGGGGTGTAATAGAACTTTAGCAATGAATTTATGCATTTATTCGCCATATTTACACTTATGCTTATGTTAAAGGAGCCTAGGACGAGTTTCGGGCGAAACGGAGCAAAAACGAGGCAAAACGGTGCAAAAACGAAGAACACTGCCATGTGTCACGGCCGTGACACCTTATGCACTTGGCCGTGACACCACCCAGAGCGTAATGTGCGACACTGCCCCAGGTCACGGCCGTGACAGCCCTTGCACCAGACCGTGACGCACGACAGAAAGTCAGGATGAAGTCTCTGTCCTTGGTCACGGCCGTGACGTCCCTTGCACCAGACCGTGACATGCGGCAGAGAGGTCGACTTAAGATGGTCACGGCCGTGACGGATCTTGCACGTGGCTGTGACACTGGGCAGTGAGCATATCAAGTTAAGTCGGCCACGGTCACGGCCGTGACGGCCCATGTCCCAGGCCATGACCGTCACGGGAATCGCTATAAAAAGCCCAAATTCGACCCAGAAAGGGCACAACTCACCAGAGATCAATTCCCAACCATCCATAGACGAAATTAGGGCGAAAAGAATAGGAAATCCCGTCCCGGAGCGCAAGAGACGGATCAACGAAGAATTCACGCCGAATTAACGAAGAACGAAGATCTTTCCACGAGATCACCTCAGATTCATCAGTAGGAAAGATCATGAGTTCTTCATCCTTATCTTTTAATTCTTTAGTTGTTTCTCCGTCAATTATGCGTAGCTAAATCCCCGCTGTATTCGGGATTAGATGAACGCTAGGATATTTCGTAGTTAAGACATATATTATCGTGACTTTGTGTTTTTGACTATTTATCGTTCTATGAATAAGTTTCGTTGCTTTAATATGTCTATGTGTTAAAGTGATTTGTGGAAAAACGTTTAGGGCGACAGCTAAACAACGTTTAGGTCGTTCATAGAAGATAGGATTCGAGTATAGGGCGAAAGCAAATACTCGATCCTCGCCGTTAGTAATTATTGAATTTTGGATCCCCGCGAGCGTTTAGGGCGACAGCAAATTCGCGAGCGGATAGGAAATTACTGCGATTTAGTCTTAAGCACTTAGGAGCAATTTTACTGTCTTAGCCGATAATACCTAGCGGGATTCGAATCCCGAGCACGTCTTTATCATCTGAAAACTTTCGCATCAGTTAGTCGCGTTCTTTGAATTTCTGGTTGATTTAGGAGCGATCTGTTAGGTTAAGTCGTCAAACAATTTGCGCACTTTATTTAGGCTAAATATCGAGTCGATAGGTCATTACTAGTACTCGATTTATTCCTTGTGTTCGATACTCGTTTACTCACTTTACTGCACTACAAACGATAGGTCCACTGCCTATCGCACGTCGGTGATAGTAATTAGGTATACGTTTTATTTATCACTTGTCGCACTTTCCATTCACACACCACGTGTCGATCAGATTCAGCATCGTCAGGATATTTCATAGCATCAAACACATTCATAGTAAGTTTTTCACCATCAAACTCAAAAGTAAGAGTTCCTGAATCAACGTCTATCTTTGTTTTAGCTGTTTTCATGAATGATCGTCCTAATAAAATGACAGCAGAATCAAGCGCATGTTCATCATCCATGTCGACAATGTAAAAATCAGCTGGAAAAATAAATTCACCACATTTTACCAACACATCTTCAACCAAACCTTCGGGATAAATAATGGACCTATTTGCTAATTGAATGCAAATATCGGTGCACTTAAGAGGTCCCATACTCATCTCATTGAACAACGATAATGGCATAACATTGATTGACGCTCCTAAGTCTAACATGGCATTACTTAGTTTCCGTGTCCCTATAGTAATTGAGATAGCAAACATACCTGGGTCCTTACACTTTTGGGGAAGTTTTCGTTGAAGCGCAACGGAAACATTGTCACTTACTAGGATTTTTCCTTCGGCTTTGTGTTTCCGTTTGGTCGAGCACATTTCCTTTAAAAATGTTGCGTAACGTGGAATCTGCTTGATAGCATCCAAAAGTGGAATGTTGATCTCGACTTTGCTGAAGGTCTCCATTATGCTCTTCTCTTCTTCTTGTTTCACCCTAGCAAACCTTCCAGGAAAAGGTAGAGGAATAACAATATTAGGTTTATCGATATTAGTGTTATTACTTACCTTCATTCCTTTATCTTTTTGCTTATACTAGTAGTTTTTGAAGGACCCTCGTCATGAGTTGTTGGTCCTACCTCTTTTCCGTTTCGAAGAGTCATTATACTTACATTTTCCCTTGGGTTGATCTCGACTTGTGCCGGCAGCTTTCCCTTCTCATTCTGTACTTGACTCAATTGTGTGGCCAACTGTGATACTTGCCTTTCTAAATTTTGCACGCTCGAGCGTGTTTCGTTAATACTTGATCGAGTTTCTTGTTGAAAAATGGCAGTACTAGTTGCTAAATTCTTAACAATATCCTCCAAAGACATACCTGGTTTTGATGGTGCGGCTTGTTGAGGAGGATTTGGTGGTCTTGGTGCTTGCTGCGTGAAACCTGGCGGTCGATTTTCGTAACTCAAATTTGGGTGGTCACGCCATCTGGGATTGTATTGACTTGAGTATGGATCATAGTGTCTTTGAGATGGTCCTGTGTAACCTCCAATTGCATTGGCTTACTCGCTAATATCATACTGAAGTGAAGGACAATTCGTTGTTGCATGTCCAACAAATGTACATATACCACAAGCCTTTACCTGACTCGTTTTCCCAATCACAAGTTTTTCCACAAGAGACGTTAGCGAATCTAATTTTTGCTCAAACAAAGTAGTACTTACCTCGTTCATCCTTTGTTGGCCTACATCTTGACGTGTTCCAAATTGTTATGCATTTGTAGCCATGCTTGAGATCAGCCGACGAGCCTCGTCTGCCATTTTATCGACCAGCGCTCCTCCACTTGCTGCGTCAATCATGTTTCTCTCCATGGGGAGCAATCCTTCGTAGAAATATTGGATTAGCGCTAACTCGGAAATTTGATGATATGGACAGCTTGCGTACAACCGCTTGAATCTCTCCCAATATTCGTGCAGAGTTTCTCTGGTCATTTGTCGAATCCCATATATCTCCTTATGAATGTCCGTGGCATGAGATGCAGGGAAAAATTTTGCAAGGAATTGTTTTTTTTAAGTTCGGCCCACGTAGTAATCGAACCTGATGGTAAGTAGTATAACCAGTCTTTTGCATGATCCGCCAGCGAGAACGGAAATGCACGAAGACTTATCTGATCTTCCGTGACCCCATTTGGCTTCATGGTTGAGCAAACCATGTGAAACTCCTTTAAGTGCTTGTGTGGATCTTCACCTGCGTTACCATGAAAAGTAGGAAATTAATCCTGATTTTAATTCGGAAGGTGTTTGAAGAATGGGAAATTCAATGCAAAGCGGCCGCTGATTAACATCCGGCGTAGCCATATCCCTCAACGTAAGACGGAGTGGTTGTTGCTGTTCGGTTTCCTCCATGTCGCTTGCTGAAAATTCGTGTTCGGATTCCGTGCTAGATATTGATATAGTCGAATCTTTTTGTCTTTTTGCCTTTCGATTTGCCCTCGCGGTCCTCTCGATTTCTGGATCGAATATTAATATACCTGTTCGAGAAGATCGGGGCATAAACTAGAACAAAATATCGAATTAGAAGTAGAAGTAAATCAATTAAGGCACCACCTTCCCCAGCAACGGCGCCAAAACTTGGTCGCGTCGAAAACTGCCAAAAATAAATTAATCACCTTTATTCACTAAACACGAGTATAGCGACAGTAGGGATCATCTCCACAGGGAAAATGGTTGATTTATTTCTAATTTCAACTCGATCAATAATAATAATAATAATAATAATAATAATAATAATAATAATAATAATAATAATAATAATAGGAGGGGTGGGTTTCTTTACTGATAAAGGTTAAGCGCAAAATAAAAGATTGAAAATAACAATGATAAAATAATAGTCGGGAAACATATGGATCGAACTCAATTAAACTTACTAGATGCTAATGACATATTTCAAGGGAGATAACCATAGTTGCACCTGTTGTTGATCTCGTAACGCACAAAACCACACTGTTGTTTGATATGAGTAAACTGATGTAAAAGAAATTTCTTGCCAACTAACGATTTGAGTACCACACGGTCAAGATTCAAGATTTAACAAAGTATGCCAAGATAAGAGAAAACAAAACGTGCTCTGAAAATCTCAAAAGACTCAAAAAGAAAAGAAATGACAGCTCAAATTCCACAAACCTCAAAAAGCTTTTGCTACAATAGAAAGAAAGACCTCCTCACTATTAGCAGAGTGTGTATACTAAGAACTATAGCAACGTGCCTCCCTCTCTCTCACATCATCTTGTCACTCCATCTTTTTTTTCTCTTCCCACCTCCTTTTTTTTATGCGCCAAGGTCCCTTTAAATAGAAAAACAGATAGTAAAAGCAGATAGCAACGGCCGAATCTGTGAGGAACGAGTTTGGACAAAACAAATCTCAAAATTACGACTTGAGCTGTATTCTTTGATTCTTGATAGCTGCTTGTTGTGATCTTGTGTGTGCTGAACGATTTTACTCTTTCTCAAAAGCTACCTCGAGCCGCGCCGTGTTGACTGCTTGGTGTGATGTATTTTAGAAGGCTGTACTTATAGTGCGTGTAATCCATTAAGAATTTGTTCGTGCATCAACTTGCAATATAAGTCCAAACCCTTATGGGCCGATGTATTTAACATGGCCCAATACTGTTTTATCAGGCATTCAGCAGTGCTGTGTTTGTTATAAACCGTATACCATCCAAAGTACTAGAACAAAAGTCAACATTTGAGTTGTTATACTCTACTGCTCCGAGCTTTGGGAACTTTCACCCCTTTGGTTGTCGGGAATATCCATGTCTTCGAGACTATACTACAAATTGAGCCACGAAGAAAGGTTTGTGTCTTTATGGGTTACAGCAGCTCGCATAAAGGGTTTCGTTGCTACGATCCTCTTTCCTCCCGCATCTACATTTCTCGCAAAATTTACGGGATCTTCTTTTCCGTTCGCTAACTCTCATGACATGTTTGCTGCCCACGTTCTCTACCTATTCTGGAGTTTTTTGAACCAACAAAAGCAGTTGGATTCTCGTTTAACCGCTCGAGTTCACCAGATACTTTAGCCGCAAAATCTCCACATGAACCTTGCACAATGTGTGATGATGAGCCAAATTCGGCGCCTTCTATTCCACCGGAGGTGCCCATCACTCAGAATAACACAACCGAGCATGTCGTTGAACATGTCGCTAAACAAGGCTCACCGACGCAACCTGCGCCAACTACCCAAGTGCAACCGCTTGTCGAGCCACAACCCTCACTTCTACTCACCCGATGCAAATCCGGGCTCGGACAGGTATTTTCAAACCGAAGCATTTGACTTACTATGCTGATACTAGTTTGTTCAATGCTCTCGTTGTGGTTAGTGAACCGTGGGGTCAAATCTGCCTTAAAGCGACCAGAATGGGTAGCAGTTATGAACAAAGAACTTTGTGCTTTGCATTATAATCAGACTTGGGATCTCGTTCGACGTCCTCCAAATACGAATATTGTGGGATCTAAGTGGGTTTTTCGTACCAAGTTTTTAGCAGATGGATCGATTGACAGTCATAAAGCTCGTCTTGTCGCTCAAGGTTTCACATAACTGCTGGGTTTCGATTACTCACATACCTTTAGTCCAGTGATTCGAGCTTCTATGGTTCGTGTCGTACTTTCTATTGCTGTTCTAAATAACTGCATCTTCATCAGTTAGACGTAAAAAATGCCTTTCTGAATGGTGTTTTATCTAAGCCTGTATTCATGGAGCAGCCACCTGGATTTATAGATGCTCAGTATCCGAATCATGTTTGTCGCCTTACCGTTGTATGGTCGCAAGCAGGCTCCCCGTGCATGGTTTCAACGACTCAGTGAGTATTGGTTTTCTCTGCAGCCGTACTGATTCGTCGCTATTTATCTATATCCGTGGCTCGTCAATTATATATCTTTTCATATATGTTGATGATTTTATTCTGACTGGAAATTCGGCTGACACTTTGCACTCCTTCGTTACCCGTTTTTGTAAGGAGTTCGCCATTAAAGACTTGGGGAGACTAAATTATTTCTTGGGTCTTGAGGTTTGTTGTACGTCATTGGGCATTTTTCTTAATCAGGCGAAATATGTTCGTGACATACTTCAACGCAAGAGTGTGAGAGATTGTGAGAGATCGAATTTTGCCTTTTCATCTTAAGAGTTTTTCTTAATCAAGCGAACTATTGAATATGTTCAAGACGATTGTGAGAGATCGAATTTTGCCTTTTCATCTTAAGAACTATTGTTTTTTTAGTTGCTGTTGACAAACATTTATATATTATAAGTTATTTATAATACAATAGTGTTACACTCCTTCAACGCAAAACCTGTTTCTACTCCATTACTGCCAGGGTGTCAGCTTTCTACTAATGGAAAGCCGTTTAATGATCCTACTTTATATCGATCGTTGGTTGGACCCTGTAATATCTCACAGTTACACGTCCGGATCTCTCATTTGCTTTAAATCTGGTCAATCAGCATTTACAAAATCCAACTATTGAATATTTTTAGGTAGTAAAGCGAATTCTTCGCTACGTAAAGGGTACACCAGCCTTTGGTTTATCATTTAGTCGTGGCTCTTCCCCAACTATCATTGCATATTCTGATGCTGACTGGGCACGTTGTGTGGAAACAAGGCGGTCGACTTACGGATATTCTATTTTTCTTGGTTTTGGTCTCTTGGAGTGCGAAGAAACAACCAAAAGTTTCTCGTTCGAGTTATGAATCCGAATATCGTGCTCTTGCTAATGCGGCCTCAGAGATTGTTTGTGTGCTTCAGCTTCTTCATGAGCTTCACATCAAACCTCCGTGTCGCCGATTTTATATTCGGACAACAATAGTGTGCTCTTTCTAAGTCAAAACCCAAGATCTAACAAGCGAGCCAAACACATCGATATTGATTCTCATTTTGTTCGTGAACTCGTTCAAATAGGCGCCTCGACACGCAGTATGTATCCTCGGACTTACAGATTGCAGATATCTTCAGAAAAGCTCTCTATCGTCCGCTTTTTGAATTTTTCCGTGGCAAGCTACGAGTTGGACCTCCTCTCACGTCTTGCTTGAGGGAGGCTAATGGCATAAATTAAGCCACCATCAGTGGAATTATATTTTGCCTATGATTATGCAATTATTATTAATGTTGTATTTATTATTTTTTGGATAAGTGTAGATAATGGTGTATAATATATCTTACGATGAATAATGTTATCATTATGGAGAATACATTCTATCTCTTATTCATCTCAACAAATTCCCTTCAATACATCAGCATCAAATCAACATCACGTCGGCCAGCCCACGTGCCACTGACACGTCATCAATGCATCGTTTCAACGTTTTATAAAGTTTAAAGTTTTCTTTAAGCTGAATGTTTTTAATTTTTATATTCGTGGTTCTATAAATGGGTCGATTTATATAAGACCGGTTATACGAATATTATTAAATATCCAACAGATTTGTCCACAATGAATAGTAAAACAAACCCCAAAAGGGTGACTTAGTGGACGAGCATTTGGATTTTCAAATCATAGCTCATAAATTCGACTCCCAATAGCATCTTTGAATATCGTTGTCGGTCCACGATTAAGACCTCTTCACCAGACCTCGGGGATTAGTCTCATCCCCAAAATGTATGGCGCAAATCTTTAATATATAGGCATACTCAGTGTCGCGAAAAAAAGAGAGAAAAAACGATATGTCAACATCAATATATAGTATCGTACCTACAACCTCAAACCTTTACAAAGAAGAATCCTAAAATTAACAACTTTTCGGAGATTTCATACACAATTTTCTAGTCTTGGTTCTACGACCACGATCAAATTGGAGCGGGTCTGAACCGGGTTTGACAGGATTCGGGACCTTACCCGATTAATAATTTATAATGGACCCAAACCCCACCCCGGCCCGCTTGAGGTTTGGACCCGCCCTGCCCCAAACTCGAACGAATTGAGTCTACCCGCCAGACTTGGTAACTGTTAAATGTTCTTCCTTTTTTTCATTTTTTAAATGTAAAAGGTTAAATATTAAGGCACTACTTGAGTATCGAATCCAAAATCTCTAGATCAATGTACCTGAGACTTATCAATTGGACCACAACCCTTTGTAAATATTAGTAACTCATGTAAATATTATAAGAAGTATATTAAAAGTAGTACATATATAAATATATATTATGCGGGGCGTATTTCAGACGGTTCGCAAGACCCGGGACCCGTCCCGAACACGGTCGGGTTGAGTTTGTTAAGACCCATAACCCGTTCCAATACCCGAATATTTTTTTTTAAAAAAAAAGCCGCTTCTTTAGGGGGCAGGAGTTTCGAGGCTGGCCCGGTCTAGACCCGCCCCATTGGCATCCCTGTCTACGACTCCTCGATACATATTATGGCAAGACTTAGGTGAAGACAAAGTACTTTACTGGGAAATAGAAAACGCATCTGTTCCATTTCTCTCCATTTCTAATATAATCACCCCAAATGTATTTATTAAAATCAACCATAGATAGTGATTTTCCTCAAATAACAACAGACAAAAAAAGAGATACTAGTTTACCCTGAAGAAAATTTACCTTACACTTCTTTCTCTTTCTCCAATCATATAAATTTATTACATCATCATCGTCATCGTCTCAACGCTTGTGCTTGTTCGCTTGAACCTTGAGCTTCGTCACCATCTCCTTAGTCGGCGGCATAATCGAATGGATCTCTTGAAAGTGAGGATTCACCGCCTCTTTTATTTCCTCTATCCACCTCACTATCGTCTTGTGACGACCTAATATGCGTTGGCGATCTTCGTCTTCCACAAGCTAAATTCAATTCGCATTTATTTATACAAAAAATTTGGAAGATTAAAAAGAAAAATATGTAGCAACGTGAAATTTGATTATATACCTCAATGCATGACTTCGCAAACTAATGCGATGTCAGAAATGGAAGGTTCTTTGTTTTCATGCATGAAAGGCCCATCCTCGAGCCAAAAGGTTTCGATCGTTTCGAGCGATTTCGATAAGAAGCTCTCGTTTTCTCATGCTTCTCTAGGGTTTAGGGGGACGCCGAATACAAGGGAGATTGTGCTGTTGTAGACATACCCAACTGAAAAAGCGAAAAAAATAAATAAATAAAACCCATCCTCGATGAATTCGTATTATTCAGTAAAAGCTGCATGCGAAGAATGGGAATTTACAAGAAACATGGCGTAAATTTGTGCGGTGCCAATCAAGAACGGAGTCGATCTTAGCTCTTTTTTGGGCATCAGATGGATACCTTTTGACGGTACAAAACGATATAATCATTCTGGAGATCATTGCCGTCCCGATTTTGACCGTCGCGGCGGAGCATGCTTTTAGCATAGGCGCTTTGACTTTGAGTACAATGTCTTCTCGATTATTGGACTCGATCCGAGTATCGCAGCCAAGATGACCCGAATAGCGACTCTCCCGACGACGTTTTTGATGACACCACGGGCACGGAGACAAGCGGCGACAGCGACGGCGATGAGGATTAGAGACATTTGGGATCGGCGAGGGGTGGACTCCACATCAACAAACACGCCCAGAAAAAGATAAGTACTCTCTTATATTTTTTTATACAAATAATTGTTATGTTTATCGCTAACTAATGAATTATTATTTTCAAGTACTTTCAAGATTTGCACAAGCCAATTACGATGACGAAGCACGAAACAGATGAGTATCCATCTCAATCTTAACTTTTTAATTTTAAACAATTGTAACGTTTATAACTAACAAACAAATTCTTATTTTTAGGTACTTCAAGATTTGCACAAGCGGGTTACGATGACGAAGCCCAAAAAAGAAATATTAGATCTTTAATTAATTTTTATTCTTTTTTAATTAAACATCCGCTCTAACTTATATGTTTACGCATTTTTTTCAAAGGGAAGAAGATTTCGAAGAAGGTCTTCGAAGCTTCGGTAAGTGCAGTCAAGTTAGCACCGTGTGATCTATGGATGCTTCGACGGATCATACTTGATTCGTCACGGCTCCATAGCTCATTCGCTGCTTTCTCGCCTGCACTTGCTGAAGTCAGGTACTTCAAGATTTGTGGAGATCAGATTCAGACCAGACGGAGACTAAAAAGAAACTTCTCGCGATATTTTGTTTTAATTTAATGCACTGTAATGTAATTGGTTCATTTAAAATTTTGTAATACATTTTTCGTAAAATGTTATAATACATTTTTCATAAAGTGTCTTACAAATTATATACTACATTTCGATACATAATTCGACTTTCGACCAAATAATACACCGAACTTTTATTCAAACCTGAATTTTCAACCAAAAAAAATAGTGACTAACCGACAGTTTTACCATCAACCATGGGCGGCTAACCGTCAACCGCCCCCGGCCAGTTAGACGGCCAGACTAACCGCCAACCGTCGGTTCCAAACCGCCGGTTATGGTTAACCGGCGGTTGGGCATGTTTACATTTGATGGTACGACACACGAAGCCTAACGTACAAGATTTGATGTATACCATTACATTTTCCTTTTCTTTTCATTATCGAATTCTGCATATCAAACGCATCCTTAAGTGTTTACAAACTCACATAGACAAATTTAGAAATTGGTAATTACATCCACAAACAAAAATTCAATTGAAAAGATGACACCAAACGACAAAGGCATGCACTTTAATCTAAAAGATGAAACGGTATGTTTTGAAAGAAATATTGACTTGTGCAAACAAATTCCTACAAACAAATTGTAGACCTTTTTGGTCCAAATGATTATGAGAGTTTTGATTATTCCAAGTAATTATGTAAATTGGGGGGTACAAATTAGAAAACTCGATATGCATGTTGTGTGATGTTTAAGTATGTGAAAATGTTCGATTAAGCGCTTGAATGTGATTAAACTGTTAAGAAAATCGAATCTGTGTGATCTTATGCTTAACTAGAATATTTATGTGATCACCTGGTTATGAACGTTTTCGTATGATGGAATCTCTTGTGTGCTATATATGGAAAAGATATTCTGATTGAGCTGAAAACGTGATTGAGTTATTTTAGGAAGGAATATCACTGTGATCATCCGGATATGAATGAATATGCTATATATGGAAATGATATTCTGATTAAGTGCTTACATATGATTGATCTATTTTAGGAAAGAATATGAATGATAAATCCGTTGAGTGTGATATTAAATGACTCTTAAATCAGTGAATCATGATCCTGCTTTCCTTGTGCGACTTAGGATTCATATTATGGAAACTGATTAATTGATTGAGCTTATATGTGGTAAGATGCTGATTGAGTCTATTTATGGAATGTGCTGAAATCGGATGAGATCACCATACAAGGAAAGTATGCTTTGCATTATACTCAGTAAATCAAATCTTTCTCTGTGCGAATTGGGTATCATATTTCGGGAAAGAAATCAGTTGATTGAGCTTACCATTGATAATATGCCGAGTGGAATTATATATGGAATATGCTGACTAACGGATGAGATTGCATTGGAATGAATGTTAATCTGTGGTATTTATGGTAAGTGATCATGCATGACCGTTGAGCTTAATTGGTTTATTCTTGGCATGATTGTTTGAGTTAATGCACGTGATTATTGAGCTTTATCTTGCATATTCTGTGCTTAACTTTCCTTGTGAAGTGTAGAAGCGAAAATTGGTTCTATATAGAAGAGAACACTTCACGGTTGAAGGGTACAAAACGAACACACAAGCCTTCGAGTTCCTTAGACTGTTTTTGAGCGTTAACTTGCGAAAAACTCGTAGTTTGTGTTGAGCTTAATTTGCGAATCTGTACCCGTGAGCGATCTTGAGTATCACCCTACCCTAAAACCCTTGTCTTCGGACGTGTTGTGTCTGCGGGCACGTCGAACGCACAAAGGAGCGCAGTTGGAGTCTTTCGCACGTGGAGGGACGAATTTGGTGGATTCGGTGGCCCTTCGGTAGCAAGCTGTATCCAGTCGGGGAATAGGTTTCCTGGGTTAATGACGTAGATCGAAACTTGGCGTGCGACAGCCTAGGTGGAGGTCTAGTTTTCAAAGCGCTTCGGTTGTGTAAGGGTCAATCATTTTGTAACCATAACCGGTAATACCTAGTGATTGATTGGAACTCTTGGGGAGATAACACCCCAAGGACAGGATTAAACCCCAGTTGGGGATATAACCTGTATAAAAATCTCGTCTCACTCTACTTTCTGCTATTTACTTTACTGTGAGACAAACCCGGAACACGCGCTAATATCTAGGTGATATCGTAGCTATCATTTCTGAAATTAACGTGATATTCTGTAAACAGGGTTAGGGAGATAACATAGACAATCTTACTGCTCTCTAGGGAATAACGTACTCTGCATTATCTTCTTAAAGAAAAGTAGTTTTCAAAGGAGAAAAAGCCATAATTTTTTAAAGCCTAATTCACCCCCCCTCTTAGGCATATTTTACACTTCATTTGGTATCAGAGAGGGTTACTCAACGAAAGGCCTAACACGCCTGAGTTAAGATCTAATGGCTTTTTCGAGTGATATTTTTGCAGAGGGTCAATCCCACTCCAGGCCTCCTCTCTTCGACGGTACGAACTACGCCGTATGGAAGAATCGTATGATCGAATTTTTGATCGCTGTCGACTACGAGCTTTGGGAGAGAATCATCAACGGACCGTACACAGCTGCGAAATCCGATGGAACTCCAAAGGATACTAAAGATTACACTGCTGATGACAAAAGGGGAATCACGCGAAACGCAAAGGCGAAAAACATGCTCGCATGCGCACTCACACGGGAAGAATACATTCGGGTGAGTTCCTGCTCATCAGCGAAGGCCATGTGGGATATGCTCCAAGTCACTCATGAAGGAACCCAACGAGTCGTGCAAGAAAGACTGGCTCTACTCACTCACCAGTATGAACTGTTCTCAATGGAATCTGACGAAAATATAAGCCAGATGTACGCCAGATTCATGGGAATCATCAACCAAATGTTCTCTCTCGGCAAGAAAGTTCCCGACAGTGAACAAGTAAGAAAGATACTGAGATCACTGCCACGAGAATGGAATGCCAAGGTTACTGCCATCTACGAAGCGAAGGATCTAGAAGCACTTAGCATCTCCGAGCTGATTGGATCTCTTATATCCTATGAGATGATTCAAACATCAATGAATGAGAAGTCTCAGAATAAAAACCAGAAGTCCATTGCATTCAAATCCAACCAAGAAGAATCTGATTCTGACGACGAAGAAAAGGACCTGATGAACGATCTGGCCATGCTTACAAAAAGAATTGAAAGGTTCCAGCAGAAAAAGAAATTCAAAGGGAACTTCAACAAATTCCAGAACAAGAGCAAGGGAATATCCACGTCTGGGAAGAAAGTTCAGAAGTGTTTCAGATGCAACAAACCAGGCCACTATGCACATGAATGCCCCGCAACTAGCAATGAGAAACCAAGGAAGCAGAAGGCTATCGTGACGGAATCAAATGACTCTGAACTGGAACAAAGTGAGGACGAGGATCACGCTTACATGGCTGACGAGGATCAGGTATCTCGTTCTTCCTCCATTGAGAAAATTCATATCCTAAACAATTTGTATGGTTATGAAAGTGACTCATCTGTTTCTGATATAGAAGAAAGTAAGGAAGATCTGTGTAGGTTACTTCAAAAAACAGAGAGAAAGATTAAGTCACTAGATTCCTTGAATAAGGAATTGATAAGGCAGCGAGATGAACTAGCTAAGGAAAAACATGAGGCTGTTCTAGAGATCTAACGTTTGAAAGAAGAGTTAGTTACTGCTAAGAAAGAGGGAATTCCCTGCGACTGTGAGAAAACAGAGAAGAAAAACAGTGACTTATCTAGAGATATTGCAGAACTCAGGAATTCTTTAGAAAGGGAAAAACAGAAGGTTGATAGTCTTCTTGAGGGTAGACAAAACCTAGACATGATGTTAAACATTCCTAGCAATATTGGTAAGATAGGCCTAGGTTATTCCACCGAAGTGAAGCCTGCTAAAACCTCTGTGTCTAAGTTTAAATGTTTCTGTTGTGGTAGAAATGGTCACTATGCATACAACTGTCCCTTAAAGAGGTTTGATAAAGCTAAGTATGTCTGGAGACCTAAGAAGTTACCTGTAAATGCCACTGTCGTATCTGATTGTAACAGGAGATAACCTACTGTGCAGAATGATATCTCGTATGTTAACAGAAGTTATTTTCCCGCTAACATGTTAGGACCCAACAGAAATTGGGTACCTCAGAAAAGTAATTCTTGCTACAGGTACGAAGGAAGAATTCCAGTAAGAAACGTAAGTGGTACCTCGACAGCGGGTGCTCCCGCCACATGACAGGTGATATAGGCAATTTTGTGTCGTTGAAGGCGGTAGATGGAGGATACGTTTCGTACGCCAACGACGCAAAAGCCAAAATCGTGGGAGTTGGTACTGTCGGTAACAATTTAAATATCACCATAGATAACGTAAGGTTCGTTAGGAACTTAGAACATAATTTAATAAGTATTAGCCAATTATGTGATGATGGACATACCGTAGTTTTCGCCAAAGATAAATGCCTTGTTAAAAAGAATGATGAGATTGTGTTTAGTGCATCTAGGCATGGTAATATTTACTGCATCACTCTTGATGATATTGCTAACCAAAACGTCAAGTGTCTAGCAGTTACGCAGGATATCACATGGCTATGGCATAGACGTCTGGGACATGCTAACATGGAACTAATGTCTCACATATCATGCAATGAGTTGGTGAGAGGTATTCCAGATATGAAAGCCACTAAGGACAGAATCTGTAAAGCGTGCCAAATGGGGAAACAGACCAAGACGTCCTTTAAGCCTAAGAATGTGATCTCTACGTCCAGACCACTGGAACTGCTGCATCTTGACCTTTTTGGTCCGGTACAGGTTATGTCATTGAAAGGTAAACGATATGCCTTTGTGATCGTAGACGACTATACTAGGTACACATGGGTCTTATTTCTTGCACACAAAAGTGAGGCTTTAGATAATCTTGTGCCACTGATTAAGAAGCTAGAAAATGAGAAAGAAATGAAAGTCCGTAAGATTAGGAGTGATAACGGTCTAGAGTTTGATAGCAAATCCTTTGCATCTTTTTGTGATGAAAATGGTTATAGTCATAATTTTTCAACCCCTATTACGCCCCAACAGAACGGAGTGGTTGAGAGGAAAAATAGAGTATTACAAGAAATGGCTAGGACTATGTTGAGCGAATATAATACTCCAAAACATTTTTGGGCCGAAGCTGTTAGTACGGCATGTTATGTCTCGAATAGGATTTTCCTTAGACCAATTATTAAGAGAACTCCCTATGAACTTTGGAACGACAAAACCCCTAACATAGGATATTTCCATGTATTTGGTTGCAAATGTTTCATTTTAAATGATAGGGATAAAAGAGGGAAATTCGATTCCAAGGTAGATGAAGGGATATTCCTAGGTTACAGCCTTCATTCCAAAGCTTTTAGAGTGTTTAATAATAGGAAGAAGACTGTTCAAGAATCTGTGCATGTTATGTTTGATGAATTTCCTAACGCAGATGCTACTGAGGAAGGTATAGTTGTGTCTCCTGCAGATATACAGGTTACTTACAAAGAAGTGAACGCAATTCCATTGGAACTAGATGATATGTCAGAGAAACCTGAAGCTTCAGACGAACAACAACGCAGAAAATTCAAACATGCTTCCAGCCATCCCACTGAACAGGTCATAGGGAATATCACTTCAGGGATCAAAACGAGAGCAACTGCACGAAACGACACTGCTGAGGAATCACATGACGTGCTGTTGTCATCCATGGAACCTAAGACAGTGAATGAAGCGCTTGACGATGAATCGTGGGTGATTGCCATGGAAGAAGAGCTGGCACAATTCGAAAAGAGCCAGGTGTGGACTCTTGTGGAAAGACCGAGCGATAAATCCATAATAGGCACGAAGTGGGTGTTTCGCAACAAACTGGATGAGAACGGTAATGTAACACGAAATAAGGCCAGGTTAGTCGCCAAAGGTTATTCCCAAGAAGAAGGTATAGATTTTCAAGAAACCTTTGCACCCGTAGCTAGGCTTGAGTCAATACGCATTTTACTTGCATATGCATCTTTTATAAGATTTAAGCTTTTCCAAATGGACGTAAAAAGTGCATTTTTAAATGGTTTTATAAATGAGGAAGTTTTTGTCGAGCAACCTCCCGGTTTTGAGAAAGAAGAATTTTCAAATCACGTTTTTAAATTAAACAAAGCTTTATATGGTTTGAAACAGGCCCCTAGGGCATGGTATGAAAGATTGAGTAGATTTTTACTAGACATGGGATTTATAACAGGAACAATAGATAACACCTTGTTTATAAAGTGCGAAGGGAATCACATACTACTTGTGCAGATATACGTTGATGATATCATATTTGGTAGCACTGACATCACTCTTTGCGAGAATTTTTCTAAGTCTATGCAACAGGAATTTGAGATGAGCCTAATGGGAGAACTCACGTACTTCCTTGGATTACAAATCAAGCAATTGGATACGGGAACATTCATATCTCAAACGAAGTACACGAAGGAACTACTTGAAAAATTCGGAATGGCTGATTCCAAGGTACTTCCCACTCCTATGCACCAGACCGCTAAAATCGATAGTGATGAACAAGGTACGCCCTTTGACCAAACTAAATATAGAGGTATGATCGGAAGTTTGCTATACCTTACGGCAAGCAGACCCGATATCATGTTTGCTACTGGTCTATGTTCTAGATATCAATCGAGTCCTAGGGAATCTCACTTGACGGCAGTGAAGCGAATACTTAGATATTTGAAGGGAACAATCAATCATGGTATATGGTATCCAAATTCCAAGGAATTCCCATTAATGGGATACTCGGATGCGGATTACGCCGGTTCTAGGGGAGATAGGAAGAGCACTAGTGGAACCTGCCAAATACTAGGGAATTCCCATGTAACTTGGTCCAGTCGGAAACAAAATGCCGTAGCTCTATCCACAACCGAAGCCGAATATATGGCCTTAGGAAGCTGTTCTCAGCAAATCCTTTGGATGAAACAGACCTTGAGTGATTACGGCTTAAGATACGACCAAATTCCTATTTTCTGTGATAGTACTAGTGCCATTAGTATCACTAAGAATCCCGTACACCACTCTCGAACTAAGCATATAGAGGTGAAACATCATTTTATTCGAGATCATGTTCAGAAAGGGAATATCAGCGTGAACTTCGTAGGAACCAATGATCAGTTGGCAGATATCTTCACGAAACCCCTTATTGAGAGTAGATTCTGTGATATCCGTGACCGATTAGGGATTATTGAGCTCAAATAGGAAAGGTGACTAGATATGTTAGCCTTTAGTATTTCCTTGATCTTATCCTTTAGGATCTCTGCGATTTTATTCCTTAATTCTATTAATAATATCTTCATTATCTATTCAAATCCTTTCCATTCATGAAGAGATTATTTTTTAAACCTCCTTCGACATTTATGACAAAATCTATTTTCAGCTAATATTTTCCTTGATCTCTGATCTTCACTTAACTCCTTCCTTAATCTCCGCGAGATATCGTTTTTATCCTTAGCAAATTCCATAATGGGCAGTTTCCTTATCCAGCCATGATCTTTGAAATTCAAATTTGAAATCTTTTCCTTATCTGCCTCACGTCAAAACATTATCACATCTCTGCAAAATCCTTTTCATTCTTATCCAAGAAGTTTTGGCCTTTCTAACCATCAAATCTCTTCTTTATTCAATTCATTCAACCCTAAGTCTTTCACTTCATTATTTCGCTCCTCAATCCTTCGATCTCAATCGTGACGAAAACCAAAGGCGCCGGATTTGTCTCTGACAAGAAGAGAAAGACTGCTCTGATCAAATCCAAATCTCTCCGAAAGCCACTCGTTCGAAATCAGGAAGAAAAAGGATCTAGAGAGCGACGACGAGCATGGAACCATAGCTGATTTGAGACGGAGTATCAAAGGCATCAAGGATTATAGCAGGAAGAAGTTCGATGAGATCTCATGGCACTTTAAAAGGGTTAAAAAAGGTTTGTGAAGGAGATCTCCATGGCTCTGAGTGTCACTGAATTCTCATCTGCCTCATCTGATAGTGATTCCAGCCCTTAGAACTTCTATCCCCAGTGATCTCCTAGCTCTGGTGTGACTATTCCCATCTGCCCTTAGTACTAAGTTGTTTACTTTGCTGGTTTTTGGCTTAGTAAGTTGAGGTAAGTTGCACGTTTTTGGTAAGTTAGTGGTGTTTTGGATCCCTCCTTTTTGATGCTGAAGGGGGAGAATTTAGGGAAATTAATGCGATATGGTATGCCGTGTTTTGGTTTCGGTGTTGGGTCGTGTCATTTTGTTATTTTGGAATGCGTTATCTTGGAATGCTATAATATAATCGGCTTGCTTGCTTTTATATGCTTATGTCTTAATCATCTGTTCTTGAGTTTGATGATTTGTTAAGGTGAATTCCGCACATAGGCAGGGGGAGCAAACTGATGTGATGTGATAGCTTGAGACATTCCATGATAATTTGTGACATTCCATGGTGACTTGTTTTGTGACATTCCATGGTGACTTGTGACATTTCATATGATATGACCTGGTAATTGCTATATGTTTTTGCTGCTGTGCTTTACATGGGAATACTAGCAATTAGACAGGGGAGCATGCTTCGAAATTTGATAAAATTATTTGCTCTGATCATATGTCGCATGCTGTGATACTTAAACATGCTACATGCGTAAATGGCTTCACATCGAGTGTACTCATATGCTTAAGATAGGCATTAATTACTTGTCATCATCTAAAAGGGGGAGATTGTAGACCTTTTTGGTCCAAATGATTATGAGAGTTTTGATTATTCCAAGTAATTATGTAAATTGGGGGGTACAAATTAGAAAACTCGATATGCATGTTGTGTGATGTTTAAGTATGTGAAAATGTTCGATTAAGCGCTTGAATGTGATTAAACTGTTAAGAAAATCGAATCTGTGTGATCTTATGCTTAACTGGAATATTTATGTGATCACCTGGTTATGAACGTTTTCGTATGATGGAATCTCTTGTGTGCTATATATGGAAAAGATATTCTGATTGAGCTGAAAACGTGATTGAGTTATTTTAGGAAGGAATATCACTGTGATCATCCGGATATGAATGAATATGCTATATATGGAAATGATATTCTGATTAAGTGCTTACATATGATTGATCTATTTTAGGAAAGAATATGAATGATAAATCCGTTGAGTGTGATATTAAATGACTCTTAAATCAGTGAATCATGATCCTGCTTTCCTTGTGCGACTTAGGATTCATATTATGGAAAGTGATTAATTGATTGAGCTTATATGTGGTAAGATGCTGATTGAGTCTATTTATGGAATGTGCTGAAATCGGATGAGATCACCATACAAGGAAAGTATGCTTTGCATTATACTCAGTAAATCAAATCTTTCTCTGTGCGAATTGGGTATCATATTTCGGGAAAGAAATCAGTTGATTGAGCTTACCATTGATAATATGCCGAGTGGAATTATATATGGAATATGCTGACTAACTGATGAGATTGCATTGGAATGAATGTTAATCTGTGGTATTTATGGTAAGTGATCATGCATGACCGTTGAGCTTAATTGGTTTATTCTTGGCATGATCGTTTGAGTTAATGCACGTGATTATTGAGCTTTATCTTGCATATTCTGTGCTTAACTTTCCTTGTGAAGTGTAGAAGCGAAAATTGGTTCTATATAGAAGAGAACACTTCACGGTTGAAGGGTACAAAACGAACACACAAGCCTTCGAGTTCCTTAGACTGTTTTTGAGCGTTAACTTGCGAAAAACTCGTAGTTTGTGTTGAGCTTAATTTGCGAATCTGTACCCGTGAGCGATCTTGAGTATCACCCTACCCTAAAACCCTTGTCTTCGGACGTGTTGTGTCTGCGGGCACGTCGAACGCACAAAGGAGCGCAGTTGGAGTCTTTCGCACGTGGAGGGACGAATTTGGTGGATTCGGTGGCCCTTCGGTAGCAAGCTGTATCCAGTCGGGGAATAGGTTTCCTGGGTTAATGACGTGGATCGAAACTTGGCGTGCGACAGCCTAGGTGGAGGTCTAGTTTTCAAAGCGCTTCGGTTGTGTAAGGGTCAATCATTTTGTAACCATAACCGGTAATACCTAGTGATTGATTGGAACTCTTGGGGAGATAACACCCCAAGGACAGGATTAAACCCCAGTTGGGGATATAACCTGTATAAAAATCTCGTCTCACTCTACTTTCTGCTATTTACTTTACTGTGAGACAAACCCGGAACACGCGCTAATATCTAGGTGATATCGTAGCTATCATTTCTGAAATTAACGTGATATTCTGTAAACAGGGTTAGGGAGATAACATAGACAATCTTACTGTTCTCTAGGGAATAACGTACTCTGCATTATCTTCTTAAAGAAAAGTAGTTTTCAAAGGAGAAAAAGCCATAATTTTTTAAAGCCTAATTCACCCCCCCTCTTAGGCATATTTTACACTTCACAAATGAAAAAAAGTATAACAACATGAACTAGAAAACCACATCATTCAGATATTAGGGTGTTGTCTCAATATTAAGAGATGTTTGATATCATTGTACTTAGCTACAATGGCATCACACATCTCGTCCTTACTGAGAAACAAAATAACCATTAGAGCAAACTCAGTTTCGAAAAGGTCCCTCAATCTTTTAGGAACTGCAATTAATTTCATCCCCACGAACATTACCATTCCCTGTGGAACATTAGCCACATCTTATTTGTATATTCCACGTAGCCCTACAACATAGCAAAATAGTTCTGTTAGCCATTGAATTTCTTGCATTAATATTTCCTTAGAGAGAAATTAAACGATGATACCTTAATGTGACACATTGATATCGGGATTAAACTTTTTTCAGCTAACATCATCGCATTATATATATATATATATATATATATATGTATGTATACATATAACATGCTGAAAACGAGCTAAAAGTAAGTACTGAAATCTCAATGTATCAAGAGAAAATGATCAACTCTAAAATAAAACGCAAATGTATTTCCTATGTTGGAATGTACCTAATCCTTGTTCGATCTGAAGATGGTGTTGTCGTTTTTGGTTCGTGAGCGTTAGTGTTTTGATATCTATGTAATTGTAATGACATTAGGTCTATAAATTAAGCAATTCGACTTGTGTTGGTCCCGAATGCACCAAACAAGGAATCAAAGAGGCTTTGATGGAATGAAAAGGGAGTATTCTCACCTTTGAGTGTGTGTAGTGTGTGAAAAATTTGGATAAGCCTTTGATCTTTGATTACTTTCAAAAGTGAGTTGGTAATACCTTATATACCACATTAACCCTAGGTATATTAGGGCCCAATCACTAAATATAAATTAATTACAATCTAGTCTAAAGCCCAAGCTAAAGATAATTACAAAATTAATCCCAAGACCTAAACTATTGACACAATCTATTAAATATCCTAACAATCTCCCCCTTTGTGTCAATTGTTGGGAGTCATTGATCTTGAGCGTAGCGGTGGTGGATTAGCGTGTGAGTGTGTCGCGAAGCCCTAGCTTGAACTCGAAGGCGCGGAGGTTCCTTCGAAGTACCAATCGATTAGCTATAGCGTCAATGAGCTTCGCGAACTTGGATCGGCATAGAGGATCTTCTTCTGAAAGTATGCGGCAGATCTTCATTAGTTTGTCTTGGATGATGGTGAGCGTTCCATCCGAGAACTTTGCCACTTCAGAGCAGCGCAGCATCCTCATCTTTCCCTTATAGTTCGAGTAGGCGACCGCCGGATCGTCTAAGTCGATCACATCGCCTTCTCGGTAGTCGTCCGCGTTCTTGAAAGATGGGCGAGTCAGATTCACCTTCTTCAGATTGTGCTCCACCGCCATCTGCAGATCGTGGGTGGCGAAGAATCTGACCTGTCGGAGCATGTGGCGTTTGATAGCCACATATCCCATGGTGACCGGTTCAGCACGTACGAGATGTCCAGAACTTCTGAGGACGAGTCTGAACTGCTTCATGGATTCCAGCATGCTGTACAGGTCGCCCAGGCGCAGAAACTTGAAGTCCGCCTCACTGACTTCACAGTAGCTCTCATCCTGCCTCATTACCGTGAATACTGGGTAATGGACAGGTCCTTTGGACTCTTGGCGGAGGTCAGTGATTTTGCAGATGGGGGCCCGACTCATTTCCTGAGAGATGTTTTCCTCGTCGGATAGCGTCCTATTTGAGCATTTGTGGCACAGAAGGCTCCATCGATAGAGCTGCTTCTTTCTCTCGCTCCAATTTTGGATGTTCATCAGCTCGTACTCGTCGAAGGTTGTGATGATCTGCTCCTTGCGCCGCCAGATCCTCTTCCTGATTTCTTCTTGAAACGGCGTGGTTATCCTTTTGTTTTCCCACGGTGCTTTCGGTATATTCACCGTGGGTACATCCGTTTGAGCAGCAGGGGCCTCAGTTTGCTGCGCTTGGAATTGTAGGATGTTCTCGAGCTCGGCCGGTTCAGCGTCGTATTCCTCTCCGTTCTCGTCGTCTGCGGTGTTGATCAGCGTTAGCGAGGCCTCCATGAGCAGACGTCGAGCATTTTCCACCAACTTCCTAGCTGCTACTGCATCGGCGGGCGTGTATAGCCATTCATCGTTGAAGATGTAGGCTTCGATCTCGTTCTGTGCGCAATAGACATCCTCGGAAGCCGAGTTGGAATCGATGTTGAGAGGGGTATGGCTATGTGGTGGCGAGGGTGTAGCGTCGGAGGAGTTTGTGGATTGTGGGGATGGAATTGGTGGAGATTCTGGTGGTTCGGTTGAGGTGATGGTTTTGGCGAGGATGATTTGAGTGACGGGTGGTGTAGATGTGGTGGTGACCTCTAACGTCGATGTGACAGTCAGAGGTTCTGAAATGGTGGGTGGAGAAGGTATAGAGGTGGTCTCTAATGTCGATGTGACGATTAGAGTTTCGGAGACGGTGGTGGGTGGTGGTGAGGGTGATTTGGCTAGTGGCTCAGGGTAAATGAGATGGGATTTATGGCTAGTGGGGTGTGAAGTTTCTGCTGCGGGCGTTCGTTAAGGTACAGAGGAGGGCAGCGTCGATTGCATGAGTCCTTGGGATTGTGAGCCCAGCTGCCTATTCTCCCCCTCGCGGCGATCTTGATCATCATCTTGATCGTCGCGCCTGATCCTGCTAGACTCGCCTTGTGTGCGGCAAGTCATTGGTTGTGTCATTATTGCCTTCATTTGCCGTTCCTCCTCGTCAGGTTCCGTCATTGATTCGAAGCGAGCTCTGAGGATGTAGAAGAGCTCCTTGGCGGAAATGGCGGATAGAACAGCCTCGGCGTCCACGTTTTGTGTAGGTGGTGGCGTCTCCGGGGCCACACCTTTGCCCTTGTCGACGGTGGACGCATCGAGACGCGCGTAGACTTTATCGAGGATAGACGCCTCAAGAGTCTTTGCAAACTCTTGAAGACGAGTCTCTAACGCGGTCTCGGTCACGAACTGGGGTAAGTCTAACAAGTTGGAATCACGAAGATGTCCAACTGTCACCGAATCGGAGAAGATCGCCGATCGGCCGCCCGTTTGCACAGGTCGGGAAAAGACGGGGTCACTCAGACTTCCCGTTGGCATCACCGATGAGACAGACTCAATCGTATGATGGCCTAGGCTCACGGTTGTTGTGATGTTGGCCATGCTAGGTCTTCCGCTCTCAGTCACAGAGACATCACCGAGCGTTCTGACAGAGTCACGAAGACTCTGTGGTGCGGTGGAAGGTGTATGTGTCCTAGAAACGGATGAAACTATGGGGAGTGAGGGCACTAGACTCGAGGTGCATGAAGAGGATGCAGTCTGAGGCGAGGGACTGCTTGTTTCAACATCGACTATCTCCAAGTGGGATGTCGATGGTATACGTGGCTCCTCGTGGAATGAAATATCTTCCTGTAGAGAGGAAGATAAGTGGGTTGGTGGGGTAGTTTGCGTGGTTGAGCCAGATGCCACGACTTCTACTCGGGAGGTGAACACATCACCTCCTGTACCTACTGGTTCGGCTCGGCTTATCTGTGGCGGAGGAGGTCGATCGTGCTTTTGTTTCGATCGGCGCTCCGTGGGGCGGCTTACGTCATCCTCTCGCGACCGTTTTTTCGGAGCGCGTGTGGAAGAGGATGCGGCGCGACTCGAGGACTTTTTGGAGGTGGTGGTGGGATTTTGGCTAGTCCCGGGGTTGGGAGCAGTGGGGTTGATCTGCTCCGTAGGGACAGTGGATAGTGGTCTGGGGCTTTCTCGGAAAGAGGCGGTTGATATGCGATATTCGCGGACGTGTGGATTTGTCTGGTCGGCGTAGGCGAGAACTTCGTCCGGAATTATCATTGCGTTTCGATCCTTCGCCGGGGTGTTTTTCTTGGCGAACTTCTCGACTGTTGGGATGGCGAAGTGTTCGGCTGCCGGCCGCATGCGAATGCTGGTCGAGTGCATGCGGAAGTGTCTGATGAAGGCTGGGAGCCACCACATGTAAGGGATGAAGCGGTTAGTGACTCCCTTTGCGACTTCCCGGTCGCGACGTTGGATCATCGCGACGAGATCCATCCAGATGATGTCCGCGTAGTTGTACTTCCGGTTGTGGGCGATGCCGGTTAGGATGGTGAGGATCTGAAGATTTTCGCGGTCCTGACCGGCATGCTTTCCTGACAAGCACTTGTTCACCAGCAGGTACAGAGTTCGCCAAGGTTGAGGTAGGTTGCGGGTGGTGACTTCACTGAGGACAAGTGAGCCCTTCTTCTTCTTGGTATCCGGTTGGTAGCCCAGTCGGTCAATGTCTTCAATAAGTTGATCGTGCGTTGGTAGTGGGTCATAGGGTGTGTAGACGGGGAGTTGAAGCACTTCTTGCACTATTTTGCGATTGAGGACCACCGTTTCTTGATCAATTTGGGCGGATAGGTTTTTGGCAAGATGGAGTGGTCCCGCTATCTGCAGTGTATGCCAGAATTGTTGAAGGTACACCTGTGCTTCTGGCTCGCCATGTGAAGGCGTGGCGAAGTGGGTGCCCTTTGAGGATTTCTACGATGACGGGGGCATCGCCCCGAAAGCTCTGCAGGCCACCATGAAGTTGTTGGGAATCAGGGCCGCCCATTGACTCAGTGGGAAGATCTGCTCGGGTGGTGGAACATAGAGTCGTGTGTTAAGTTCGATGCGAGCAATGTCCCGTTGGAGTGCAGCCGCCTCAAGAGCTTCAATCGTGCTTTGATCTTTTTCAGTCATATCTGTGCTTGACAGTAATTGTGAAATGATTAGTATGGATTAAATTGCGAGAATGTGGACTTAAATAAGTCGTGGGTGAAATGAGGGAAGTGGCCTCAAATGGCAAAGGAACCAGCGAGTATAAACATATTGAGAAAATTTAGGATTTTGTGTCAAATTTCGCATGTAATGAGAAATTTCGCAGATTATTACACAAAGGCATGTCGAGAGAGAATTTTCGCAGATATAAAGGAAATTTCGCACTTAGAGGGAATTTTCGCATGTAGCATGGAAATTTCGCATTCAGGGTCAAGTTTCGCATGTATTGGGAAATTTTCGCAAGTTATAACACAAAGATATGTCTTGAGAAATTTTCGCAGTCAGAGTAAAATTTTCGCAAGTATGGAAAATTTCGCAAGTTATATCACATAGACAAGTCGTGAGAAATTTTCGCAGGTTATAGTAAAATTTTCGCAAGTATGGAAAATTTCGCAAGTTATATCACATAGACAAGTCGTGAGAAATTTTCGCAGGTTATATGAAAGTTTCGCGGATGGAAAGAGCTTTGTGGACTGCGAAAATTTTGTTCACTGTAGTTGCGAAATAGTGATGATGCGAAAATATGTAATATGAAGTGATGTGTTACTAGAATTTCGCGGGGCTAAACTCACTGTAGCAGAGAAAGTTTTGTCGTGAGGAAAAAGAATTTCTCAGATAAACTTTCGCAGTACTTAACATGCTGTAGCAGCGAAAAAAAATTTTAACACATGTAAATTCTCGGGCGAAAGTTTCGCAGGTTCTTAGTCACTGTAGCAGCGAAAAAAAATTTTAAACATAAGAAATTTCTCGGAGAAAATAAAGTTTCGCGGGGCTTAACATGCTGTAGCAGCGAGAAAAATTTTAACATATGTAATTTCTCGGAGAAATTTTCGCGGAACCTCACTCACTGTAGCGCAAGAAATTTCTCGGATAAAATAAAGTTTCGCGGGGCTTAGCTCACTGTAGCAGCGAAAACCTAAAAATTTCTCGTATAACATAAAGTTTCGCGGGGCTTAGCTCACTGTAGCAGCGAAATTTAACGTTTTAAAGCAATATTTCTGAGAATTTTTTCGCGGTGAAGAACACTGTGCGATATCGTGCGAAACTACGTAATGATTTAGCCTTAGACCTACGCAAATCTCAACCAAAATGCAATAATCTGGACTCAATCAACTCGAAATCGAATGGGCAATGCATATTTGGGGATATTAAACACAAAAGAACAAAGTATGCATTCGATTCAGAGCCGAGAAAATTTAGGCGTAACCTAACAGATTTAATCTATACGGGGCAGAACAGGATAAAATTAACGAAAATTGACTTGTTTGAGGCGCATTCATACCGAACAGCTGATTTGCGACAATTTGAGAGCAGATTTGACGACGAATCGATGCGGGGGGTTGCGAAATTTTTAAGAAAGGGGTTGCGAAAGTTTTGAATTTTCTCGGGAATTTTCTCCCTAAGCTCGGGGAGCCTGTTTTAGTCCGTAGAGAGCCTTGTAGAGTCGATAAACGTGATGAGGAAACTCTTCGCTCAAGAACCCTTCAGGTTGATCGACGTACACTTCTTCTTTGAGAAATCCATTCAGAAATGCAGTCTTCACGTCCATTTGGTAGACTTTGAAGTTCTTGTGAGCAGCAAATGCAAGAAACATTCGTATTGCTTCGATCCTGGCGACGGGGGCAAAAGTTTCATCGTAGTCGATGCCCTCTTGTTGGTTGTACCCCTTGGCCACAAGTCTTGCTTTATTGCGGATGACAACACCGTCTTCATCCTTTTTGTTCTTGAAGATCCATTTTGTGCCGATAATGGATCTGTTGTGAGGACGTGGTACGAGTTCCCAGACTTGTAAACGTTCAAACTGGTTTATTTCCTCCTGCATTGCAATCAGCCAATCAGGATCATTGAGAGCTTCAGCTACTCGTGATGGTTCAGCTTGACTGAGATAGCAACCGAACAGACTTTCCTTCATCGTAGCCGAACGCGTTGAGACACCGGATGTGGGATCCCCAATAATCTGGTCTGTAGGATGAGAGCGAGCCCAAAGTGGTACATTTGTCTGTGAGGAGCTGGCCGCATTTGCATCTATTGGAGGCTCATTAGATTGGGGTCCGGTGTCCGAAGAAGAGATCTCAACCGTGGTAGATTGAGAGGGTTCAGCATCCGAATCAGCATTGTTCCCAGGGTTGGGTAAAATGTCGTCTTCGTTGAGGTTGAGATAATCCAAGTTTGGCGGGATGACATTATTGCCGATAGCTGGTGGTGTTGGTGGAGTGGGTGCAGGGGTAGGTTGAGTGGTGGCGACGGGAGTCTTGGGGACTGGATAGAAGTACTCGAAGAGCAGATCGAGATCCAGTTCACCAGAATTGCCCTCAGATGAGGAAGTTCCCGTCGTTGAAGGTTGACCTTTCGTCAACGACTGAAGAAGTCCTGGTTCTGGACTGATATGAGCAGAAGCCATGAGGTCGCCTTCGCTTTCGTCAAATGTGACATTTGTGCTCTCAATGACAGATCGTTTCTCTTTAAGATAGACTCTGTATGCCTTCGAGTTCAGCGAATATCCAACAAAGATTCCTTCGAGAGCTTTTGGATCAAGCTTCCCAAGATGTTGGCGATCATTGGCAACAAAACATCGGCAACCGAAGACCCTTAGATAAGATATATCGGGTATACGACGGTTGTTCAACATCTCGTATGGAGTGCGGTTGAATCTCTTGTGGATGGAAGCCCGATTTTGCGGGTAACAGACCGTTTGAATGGCTTCGCCCCAAAGAGAGTGAGGAAGGCCGGATTGGATGAGAAGAGTCCTGGCTGCTTCAACAAGTGTCCTGTTCTTACGCTCAACGACACCATTTTGTTCCGGTGTCTTCACAGCTGAGAACTGCTGAGTGATGCCCTGAGTGGCATAGAAATCACTGAGCTTCTTGTTCTTAAACTCAGTTCCGTTGTCAGTTCTGATAATCCGAACCTTCTGTTGATGAAGAGTTTGGGACGTAACAACAAACTCGATGATTATATCAGGAACTTCATCCTTTGTACGAATGAGTTTCGTCCATGTGTAGCGTGAAAAATCGTCGACAATCACAAGAATATACCGTCTTCCTCCGAGTGTGGCCGTAGGCATTGGGCCACATAGATCCATATGTAAGAGCTCGAGGATTAGCTTAGAGGATGATGTTTCCTTGGATATGTGAGACGATCGCTTCATCTTCCCCAATTCACAGGCAGAGCAGAGATGTTCCTTACGATATGTTAGTTGGGGTAGACCGTTGACGAGTTTATCTTGACGCAGTTTGTTGATAGTCTTGAAATTGAGATGTGAAAGACGTCGGTGCCATAGATCATTCAACTTGGGTGCAGCCCGAGAGAGAAGGCATACTGGTCGAGAAGTCGTGAGATTGAGTACGTAGAGGTGAGACGTGCGCGTTCCAGAAAGAAGTGGCAGTCCCGAGGCATCTATAATGCTGCAGATGTCAGATTCGAAGAGAACCTTGTATCCTTTGTCGCAGAAATGACCAATGCTGAAGAGATTGTAGCTCAAACCCTCAACGTAAGAGATGCCCTTGATCGTCAGTTTGTCATGGACGAGATCACCAGTTCCGAGAATTGGCGCCATTTGACTGTTTCCGAAGGAGACCCTTCCGAGATAGCGCTCGGAGAAGTTGCTCAGCAGCTCCTTGTTCCCCGTCATGTGTGTGGAGCAACCCGAGTCTAGATACCACACATGACAGACCTGCAATCATTAGCAAATGTTGGGTCCCCGTATACTGACGGGGCATTCTTGTGATACAAGTAAAATTTTCATGCGCTTAATGGGAAATGTGGATTCTAAATCAGATTGTGTTGATTCTAATTTAGCTTTCCCTTTGTCGTTTGTTTGATTAGGCGGGATTATGGTTTTTCTAACCCATATTTTCCTAATTTGTGCTTGCATGTATGGTGCCTTATACATGAATTGACGTGGGTAACGTGGTTGTTGTTTTCGTGCTTCGATTTTGGTCGCCTTTGGCTTGCGAGTAGTAGGTGAGTTTGCGTTTGACGACGAGAGACGTTTTCGCTTGACCTTAGGTTTTGGCAAGATGGGAGAATTCCAAGACATCGTAGAGAAGGTTCGCTTGCGAGGTCGGAGTGTTGCGTGTTCATGTGTTTCATATTCATGAAAACGTGGGAGAACAAAATCATTGCAGCAGCACATAGACATAAGTTTGGTAAAAGAAAGATAAGTTTTGGCAACATAATTGTCTACGACTTTAGGATATTGGGATTCAGTACATAGAGAGGAAGGACGAATATAGGATGGTTTTTTCTTCTTGTCATCGAAGAGTGGATTCGCCTTTGTCTGATACGAGCTGCCTTCCAGAGACGTCGAACTCACATTCCCTGTATCCATAAGAATACTAGAGTTAGTGTTAGAACATATGTCAGTTTCAGGAGTCATTTTCGCCGTCCTCTTACATTTACATGTTTGAGAATCGGGTACTTGACTCGATGTGGAGGGATAGTTCGTATTGGGAAATTTTTCTAGTGTGTAGATTTTGCTAAGCAGCTCATCTCGCTCTTTTGCAAAGGCCTTCCTTTCTACTTCTAGTTGTCGTTCTAGTTCTGCTATGAGTAGTAGTTTCTTTGGGATGTAAGTGCGAGAGAGCACATCTTGAAAAGCATCTTCCTGTTCTTTGTTTGGGAGTAAGGTTTCGACATCCTCCGAGAGTGAGGATACCTCAGTCTTATCTCTATTGTTCAACTCTGTGTAGTCAAACGCGATTTCTGCCCAATGAATGTTCTGTTCTCTTGTTTCTTCTGAGATGGCAGCGGGGGAGCACCATTTCTTGTTTGCAAGAACGCAGTGTTGCACATGTTATATCTTTTAACTGTTAGCGGTGTTGGATTGCAATTGCTAGACAGTCCGATCCCCCCCCGGGCGTTGTAGAATTCTGTTTCCACTGGTTGGTTCAATAGACATAGGATGCGTGAGTTTTCGTTTCTAAGGTGAAGTTGCTCTTCAAGTTCTTTCACCTTGCGGTATAGCCTAACTCTTTCCTTCGTAAGCAGTTCATATTGGGAGGCCGTCAGGAGGCGAGAAGTTTCACATGAACTAATAGCTAGTGTAGTTTCCTTAACCTTAGTCTCACTTTGTTTGTTCTTGCTTTGCAGACGTTTGACTAAAGCTTCAGAGGCCATTAGACGTTCGTTTGCACAGGCAAGTTCTTCTACTTTTAGACTAAGTAAGGCATAGTTGTTTTCAAATTTTAGCTTAAGTTCATCATAATCCCTAGCGTCTATGGTGGGTTTCTTAATGGCGTGTCGGTGAGTAAACACATCATCTAGGTGTGAGATTCGTACCTCAGACGCAGCGTTGGTAGGAGTATTAGCTGTGTTTTCACCGGAGTGACCCATCTCCTCGTCCTCGTCATGTTCGACCAGCCTTGCCATGCAGCAACCTTCATCCTTAGGCTCCTCGTCTTCTGAAGTGTCATTCACCCATTCCGCTTCTTCGGTGAGTAGAACTTTCCCACTTTCCACCTTGCGGGTCATTCTGGCCTTACGGTCGTAGTTGCCGGAGTCCTTCACGCGTGGGGCGTGGCATTCTTTGGCAAAGTGCCCCATCTTTCCACACCGAAAGCACTTCACGGACTTTTGAGGTGCGGAGTCCTCTTCTTTCTTTGTTGGCTTGGCTTCCTCTGTGGGAGTGGTCTTTTTGATGCCGCTATAGGTTCTTTGGCGATTGGAAGAGGATGAGGATTTTTTCCCGATCTTCTTTGAGACCAACTTAGTGAGCATTGCCAGTTGCTTGCGTATATCACGAACATCTTCGTCTGATTCTGTATCAGCTTCGGATCCTGAAGAGGTGTCAGATACAACAGCTGGTAGCTTCCCTTTGTTCTGTTTGGTCTTAGTGGTGGAAGATCGTTCATTGGTTTTGTTTGAGAGGAGGGCCAGTGGGTCGACTCGAGTGTTGGTGGACTGAGGTTGCACGTATGGAGCATAGGCAGACAGACTGTCATAAAGAGCATGGATGGAAGTGTTGGAGAGGTCCTTACTCTGAATCATCATCACGATTGCATTGCCCCATTGTGGTTTGAGGCTTCCAAGAAAGCGGTTGTTGATATCGAATTTGTCCCTCGAGATCCTGGCTTTCTTGAGTTCATTGATGACCTTCAGGTATCTGAGGTACGTGTCACGCAGCTCCTCTCCTTCGTAGGCTTGGAAGTGTTCATACTGTGAGAGACAGGCTGATTTTCTCCCTTGAGCACTTTCAGTTGTGCCTGCCATGATTTCTACAAGTTCATCCCATATTTCTTTAGCAGTTGTGCAGCACTCGATGTGAGCATAGACTTCGTTGCCCATAGCCTGGAAGAGGTATCCTTTGGCAGTCTCGTCGGCCTGTTCGCGAGCCAGTTCATCCTCATTGATGGGACCTCTTGGAGTGCGGCGTTCATCCATGGGAGGGTTTGCGTTTGGCTGTGCAGGGATGATTGTCCAGAACTGTGCTGGTCCGTTGAAGATGGAGTCCAGAAGATATTGAGAGAGTGGTGCGCCTTTGTTCCTGATGAACGTGAGGAACCGGTTTGTCCATATGCTGTAGTCGCCTTGTCGCAGCATCGGAGGCCTGGTGTCGGAGCCCACTGTGGAGATGTCATTCGTGGTAGACATGGTCGGTGCAGTCGAATCCTCCGTGGTTTTGATCTTGTATAGATGAGAGAGTTAGTAACGAACGATAAGAGAGATGAGTTTAACGAGTAGAGTTTGTGAAAAATTCTTTAAAGAATTTCTTTGAACTAAGTGAGCGTGTGTGATGGTCGATAATGTATGAAGGGAAAATATATCTTGAAATTAGGAGAAGTTCTAGAAATTTAAGAGCGAGATTTGAGGCGAGAAAAATAATTTATGTCAAAAGTGGTCTAGGGTGATAGTACTAAAGTGTAAGGATCAAATCTTGAATAGGTTTGAGAAAGATTCAACCCGAGAAAATTTTAACCCTGGAAGAATTTAACACGTTAGAAAAAAAAATTCGCAAGTTGAAGAATTTCACAAGTTACGACTTTTTAAGCTTCACAAGAGAATTTTTGCAAGTTATAAAACTTTCGCACGTTGAGAATTTTAAAGCTTCGCAAGAGAATTTTCGCAAGTTATAAAACTTCCGCAAGTTGAGAAAATTTTCGCGGCCAAAAGAAATTCTTGGAATAAGCTTTCTTGGATATGGAATTTCTCGGATTATGAAAGTAAACAGTTGCGAAAAAAATGTTGTATAAGTGAAAGTTTCGCGGCTTAAAATTCTCGGATCTTGAAAATAGGCAGTTGCGAAAAATGTAGTATAAATAAAAGTTTCGCGGTTTAGAATTTCTCGGATTCTTAAAGTAGGCAGTTGCGAAAAAATGCAGTATAAGGGAAAGTTTCGCGGTTTTAAAATTCTCGGATCTTGAAAATAGGCAGTTGCGAAAAATGTAGTATAAATGAAAGTTTCGCGGTTTAAAATTTCTCGGATTCTTAAAGTAGGCAGTTGCGAAAAAATGCAGTATAAGGGAAAGTTTCGCGGTTTTAAAAATTCTCGGGATCAATTTTCGCGGTCATGGAAATTTCGCGGACTTGAACGATCAAGCACAAAATTTCGCGGTCAAGAACACGTTAGTACTGTTCCATTGCTTTCACGCGGTTTCTTGCCAGAAAATCGTCCGTTTTCACTCAGATCTCAACCAAAATCCCTCAAACTTGATCCTAAGTATCAGAAATTCTTCCCTAAACACATAATCGACCGATTTGTGAGCTAAAAACAACAAAAAATGGATCAAATCGACCAAAAATAGAGAATGACCGAAATGACTTTTTCTGAAGAACTTTTGCTTAAATCTTGCTCAGAACTCGTTAAAACTGATCCAAAAGTGTTCTAAAAACATTTTAGGCATATACTCGATCTGGGGGAAGGTTTTAAACACAAAAACGAAGCATCAAAACCCCAAAACAAGCTCGAAATGCCGAAAATAATTTTTTGCCCAAAAACACCTTTGATCTTTCTTGGAATCGAACGAAACTGGATTCAATCAATGCAGATCGATCCACGTTTGCTCTGATACCACTTGTTGGTCCCGAATGCACCAAACAAGGAATCAAAGAGGCTTTGATGGAATGAAAAGGGAGTATTCTCACCTTTGAGTGTGTGTAGTGTGTGAAAAATTTGGATAAGCCTTTGATCTTTGATTACTTTCAAAAGTGAGTTGGTAATACCTTATATACCACATTAACCCTAGGTATATTAGGACCCAATCACTAAATATAAATTAATTACAATCTAGTCTAAAGCCCAAGCTAAAGATAATTACAAAATTAATCCCAAGACCTAAACTATTGACACAATCTACTAAATATCCTAACAACTTGTATTAGATAAGATGTCTAAGTATATGATAATATTCGAATATACATTGATTAATGAGCTATGAAATGATTAATTATTGAATATTTGACTCACATGTGATTCTGTGATTATTTGGTGAAACTATGTGATCGCATGTTATAGATGTCTCACATGCTATGATATATTGTACTGTGCTGTTTGTAGAAATAAAGTGTGAGATATCCTACCGGGTTATATATGGAAAATATGCTGTCTAAATATGGAATATGATATACCCGCTGAGAATCGTTTATTCCTGGACGAAAATCACATCTACGATTCTTTGAATGCATCCCACTGATTTTATTGTGCAATATCGAACTGATATATTTCTTTATACTGATTAGAATATCATATTTAGGAAAGATTTGATTGATTGACTTTGGGGATAAGATGCTCATATGTATGGTATGTGCTGAACTGGATGAGATCTCTGATATATTGAAAGAATGCCATGATATGTTAATTCGAGGAATATGTGATATGATCTGATCTATGTGCTAACAATAGGAAACATACTGAACTAATGCTATCTTATGTGATAAGCATGGAAAATAAATCAGGATTGATTTATTCTATAAACTGATAGCAGGGAATCACATATGGTAAATGCTGTTATGGAAATTATCACTCGAAATAATTGAATATGCCATACGAATTGAGCCCTTATGTGGATTAAAATCATGCTATATTGAGCTTATAACCGTTGTGAACATTTATTGTAGGCATGATTTACATGGCATATTAATATCTCGATAATTACATGGATTATGTGCTTAATTTTGTAAATGATCTTGTGATTGAGTTTCTATATGAATGTTGATTGAAAATGTCTATATATATGAGAAGCACTTCAGACTGTCGAACCTAGAACTTGCGAATATACGAACATGAGAGTTTTTTAGCAGAAGATTATTATTTAGAGCAATCTCACACTTGCAGTTTATCTGTGGCTGTTTGAGCGTACACCTGCGATCACCTTCTGCCGACCTGAGCTTTAACTTGCAATTCCATCACTACACGAGTGATTCATCCTTCATCATCCATCCATATATTCTGTCTTCGGACGTGTTGTCTTCGGACGTGAGCAATACGCAAGGAGGCAAGGTCGACGTTTACGCGCACGTGAAGGGAAGGACGAGTTCCGGGGGCGCTTCGTTAGCGAGCTGTTTCCTGTCAGGAAATTGGAGATTCCCAAGAGCAAAACTCGGCATGCGGTAACCTAGTAGTGTCTAGTGTGCGACTTGTTTCGGTTGTGTATTGGGCCAATCAATCAGTTCTGTAACCAGCTAAATTGACATTATAGTGATTTATTAAACTCTTGAGGACCAAACCTCAAAGAGAGGAGTAAATCCCAGTTAGGGATATAACATCTATAAAAATCATGTCTCGCATTTACTTTTCATTTATTTCCTTGTTACTGTGAGACAGAACCAATTCACACCTGACGTAACAAGGATATATCAGGCATCTTCATAACTTGCATAAGTAGAGATCTCTAGGTCACTACATCGTAGGATTCTTGAAAAGAAGAAGCATAATTTTTTTATAAACCTAATTCACCCCCTCTTAGGCACACGTTTATCTTCAGATGGTACTGGGAAAAGAAGCTCCTATGTAAGAGAAGATTGATGTTAGAGAGAGTGATACTCTTAAATTGATGTTAGGCTGTTGATTTTTCTTTCACAAACTTCTTATTTATTACCTCTCCCAGCCCTAACCCTAACCCTAAATAGTTGGGTGACCTTAGTCAGTAAAGGAGATTTGTGGGGCTGAATTAAAAATGTAGTTTATATTGAGGTCTCAACTGCAAATAGTGTTAAATTAATTTCCAAGATATTATTTTGATTTTCTGTTTTTCTGTATTTGATAAGATATAATATTACAATCAAAGTATTAAAAGTCAATTGGTAAAATCTTTTTATATGATCTTTAATAACAGTGAATTTGGTGGTTATACTATTTGCTCAAACTTCAAAACGCGCCATTTTAATTTCTGAACTTTGTAAAAAAAATCGTTTCTTGTTCTTTTGACATTTCATAACCCTACAAATCCGGTTAGTAGAGTTGTGTAAATGGATTTTTTCGTTAAGCGGACTCTACGTATTTATCGATGCTGAAATTATACCAACATAAACAGGACGAGTTACGTGTTTGGAACATCTTTTGTAAGAAAAAATTGCTCCCAGTATTGTGCTTGTAGGGTTATGGCAAATGTCCCAAGATAAAATGACTTTCGTCTATTATTATCGTTGCACCGCAAAGCACCGCAAAACAAACATTCGAGCAAATTACTAATCTTCTTGTATTTCCTGCTATTTTGTGATGAGAAGATGTATTGCGGACTATTTTTCAAATGATGGGCGAATCGAATGAATTTCGTCATTCCTTCTGGAGAACTATTTATAGGCTTCAAAACATTATTTGGATAAATTCGCGACAAGTCACAACCGTCGACATGTGACTTTCTTTGACTGGAGTCAACCTCCAAATTCTACAAAAACTTTTGGCCATTGACTTATTTTGACCGAGTGGTTAATCTAAGAATAGTCACAACTCTTGGATTGTTTCGTCAATTTCCTTCAATACATCAGCGCATCAAATCAGCATCACGTCGTAAGCCCACGTGCCCCTGACACGTCATCAATGCATCATTTCAGTGTTCTATAAAGTTTAAAGTTTTCTTTAAGCTGACTGGTTTTTATATTCTTGATTTTATAAATGGTCGATTCTCGATTTATATAAAAACCGACTAAACAAATATTTATAGCTTATTATTGCGCAGTCCAATTAAATATCCACCAGATTGTTCCACAATGATCGGTGAAAAAAATTCCCCAAAACGGTGACGTAGTGGACGAGCATTTGGATTTTGAAATCAGAGTTCATAGATTCAACTCCCAATAACATCTTTGGCTGTCGTTGTGGGGCGGCGATTAAGACATTTTCACACCTGAACTCGGAGGATTAATCTCATCATCGAAATGTGTGGCGCAAGCCTATAATCAGTCGAGTATAGGGATACCCAGGGCCGCATAAAAAAAGAGAGAAAAAACGATATTTAATTATCAATGTATAGTATCATACCTACAACCTCAAACCTTTCAAAAGAAAATCCCAAAATTCACAAGTTTTTCAGAGAATGAATATCTATACTCTTTTATTAATGCTGAGGGTGAGTTAAAAACTGTTTTTGCTGTATCTATTATTAACCAATCAGAAATTTTCTCAAATTAAAAATTGGCATATTAGATCACGTTCTTTAGCCTAATAAAACTGCCTATTTTGTTTAGTAAAATGCTTATTTTTCCATCTAAATATTAAAATAAAAATTGAAACAAAAACCTCTTATTAATGTAACGACCCGACTTCTTATATACGTATTTTGGCGGATTTACGTAGCGTAAGCAGCGGAAAGCCCATTTAATAAAAACTTTTTAAACACAATAGTACATAAACATTTAAAGTCGATTTTTACGAAACACACTTTTGTCCGTTGGGCCGAAACCCAAAAAGTAAAAACACGAAACATAAATTAAAACACTCCACAGGTCTCTTCTCATGTACTGCGCCGCCCTCAAAAGTCTGTGGAGTCACCGCCATCAGCCGCCTAGTCGTGACGTATTTCAACGTCCGACTCGTTCGTACCTACACACGTAAACCCTGAGCTTTTGCCCAGTAGATGAAAATATGCATGAATGCACGTGCTCTCACATCCCAATCCCGACACACCTCCCAACACACCTCACAAATGCACGCTCGACTCTTTACTCGCATCACATGTCGACTCAACCTATTACATCAGGACCCTAGGCTAGAACTAAAGGCAACACGCGCGCAATACATCACAATCACAAGGGTCCGTAGCTCGGGTGGCCCCACACCCCACAAGGGTCAGTAGCTCGGGAGACCCACTCCCCACAACACAATCACAAAAAGTGTGCCTTAGTCCTAACCTCACTACTCATACGAGTCGATGACCAACAATCGGTCACAATCTACCCCACTCACCGGCACTATACAGTGCCACTGTGACTCCGCACGGTCCCGTCTCTTCATACCACATGTATGCAAATATCGTGCAAATAAAAATGCAACATATAAATTAACTTTCCAATATCTCTATATCACGTATCGGCCCGAGAAACCATCTCGGCCCGACCCGAAAACCCTAAGTGCAAAATACTATCATGGCTCGAGTCGTGAGACTCTAGGCCCGAATCTCGCCCTTATTCCCGAAATTACACTAAAAACTAAATTTTAATCATTTTCATTTTAAGACCCGTAAATTTGAAATCACCTTTAAAAGCCCAAATTTTCACAATTAAAAGACCCGAATTTTATTATATTATTCCCACATTTAAAAGCCCAAATTTTCCTTGACCGAAATTTCTTTTGACTCCGAGTTTTAAAAGTATTTAAATTTGGTCCCGAGTTTGAGAAAACCCTAATTCAAGAGACCCGAATTTTTGAAAGTTATACACGAATATTTTTCCGAGTTTCAAATCTGCCCCAAGAGTTTTAAATTTTCTTTAAAACTCTCCCCTGTTTGAAGTTCACATTTCAGTCCCCGAATTTTTTACATTTTTCAATCTAGTCCCCGAATTTTTGAAAATTATTTTAAGACCCGATTATTTTTCCCGAGATTCAACTCTGCCCCAAAAGTTTCAAATTTCTTTAAAAATCACCCTCGCCCAATTTTTACATCTCAGCTCCCGAATTTAAAAAAAAAATTCAGTTTGGTCCCCGAACTTTGAAAAATTCTAATTTATACTCAAGACACGATATTTTACCAAATTTCCTCCCATACCTTAAACTTCCCGAAATTACCTAACCTACCCGAAAATTTACTTCCTAACCAAAATTTACCCCTTGGCCGAATTTGGATATAAACACCCTAGAAAATCCTAAATTGCACTAGTACCCGAAACTTCAAACTATACCCGAATTTGCCCTTGAACAATTTTATTCTACTTTCAAACTCAAAATTTCCTTAATCTCCCTAGCTCACTCGATCTATGGATGGTTGGCCGAACAACACATAAGCATATAGTAAAAATCACGCAAGAAAATCATTTTAGCACATAAACACGTATGTATCGAAAAGATCATGTAACACGTAAAAATTATGAGATCAAAATTTGTTTACACATGCAGGTGATCTTCACCTACATTAACTCCGTAGAGTGCTACGTTACGGGTTGTTTCGTGTGATCCCGACGCTAGAGTTTCGATCCCGAGCTCCTCTTCGTCCCCGGGCTTCTCCCCTCTTCTCCTTCTCTTCTTCCTCTCTTTTCCTTTCTTTTCTCTCCTTCCCTATCTCTCACGGTCTCTCCCTCTCTTTTTCTTTCTTTTCTATCTTTCCCTCTCTATCACGTTCTCTTCCTCTGTTCCTCTCTATTTTCTTTCATTTAATGGTTGTTAATTTGTCCTCATGCTAACATAGAGATGACATTAGGTGGTTTAGATCTTGTCCTAATGCAAATTAAGGAGGTGGCATTAGGTCTTACCTTGTCCTCATGCTCACATGGAGGTGACAAATCAAGGAGGTGTATTTATTATGTAAGGAATTTTGTTTTATTGTACTAAACTCACATGGAGTTGGTTTATTATTTTCGGCCCTTATTATTATTATTATGTTTATTATTATTGTTATTATTATTGGACCAAACTCCCAACCTTTCATCCATCTCATAAACTTGGGTCATTATTTTCTTTATTTTGCCCATAATTATTTTCGGCCCTTTTAATTTTTTTCGGGTCCAATTATAAATTCTTGGCTCGATTCGAAAAGAAATAGTTTCTTCTTCGAAAATCGCACATTTCGAATATATCGAAGTAATTCTGTATAAATTTTTGCGGGCATTACAATTAATTTTTATTTTCATGCACACAGGTAAGGTGTGCACCATATTTTTTGAACGTAAAAACTCATTTATTAAATATCCGCAGATAATAAGTTCGCCATTTCTTGTGTGTGGGGGGGGAGGGGGTAGATACCCAAGAAATTTGGCTAAGTAATGAGCTACGACATTCGCTCTTCTACGAGAATGAATAAAACGGACACATGCAAATAAACGACATAAAGAGAGACAATCAAAGAGGATGCTTCCGATCTCTACTGATTCCGTTCATTCCTTCTGGAGTTTGGAAATGACAGCCATGCAATCACTTTCAATCTGTACATGACTCCAACCTTTGTAATGGCATAGCTTCTCTAATGGCTATAGATTCGATTGCTTCAGGTGAATAATATTCGCGCCACCTCTTAGTAAGCCACGCGACACAGCTGCCCATACTATCTCGTGCGACTATACCAATGGATGACATCCCCTTTGACTTTTGAATGGCGCCATCCGTATTAAGCTTGAGAAAGCCTACCCCCCGTCGAGTCCACCGAATTTCCTGCTGTGGTGGGTTCTCAATTATCCGTCTGTCATAAGGCAGTTTGACAGATGTCAATGCATTCACCTCAGCAATAGCTTGATCATAAGACATGCAAGAGCCTTCTACAACCCACTTATTTCTAACCTGCCAAATTATCCAACATAGTCCGAGGAATAGCTCGAAGTCCGCATCGTTAAGCTTCTTCTTCATGTCCGTCTCCAAGATTCCGCATCACCTGCCCATCTTCGTATGACGTCATATGAGATCCGCGTTTTCTTCCAAAAGTGTTATACCATCGGCATCTGATGAAAACATGTTTAATATTCTCTGGGTTTCCTCTGCATGGACTACAGTTAGAATGATTCAAGCACCGACGTTTGAAGAGATTTTCAGTTGTGGGTAGCGCGTCACTGCATACTCGCCAAGCGAATAGCCGAATTCTTGGACTACACTTCAAGCCCCATATCATGTTCCACGTCTGAGGAGACGAGGTTGAAGCCGTTGGTCGAGATTTATACTTTTCAGTTAAAAAGTATGCACTTCTAACCGAGAAGTTACCATCCTTCGTATAATGCCACACAAGTTTATCTAGTTGTGAGCAGATGCCCAGCGGGATAGATAAGATGAGCTCTAAGTCGATTGGAAGAAAAGACGAACGAACTAGGTGCGTATTCCATTGGCCTGATATTGGGCCTCGAAGGGCAGATACTGACGAAAAGTTGATATCATGGTGAGGAGTAGAAAAAGGGTTGAAGTGTTCCACTCGTGGGATCCAAGGATCAGTCCATGCTCTAATGCTATCACTACGTCCTACTTGCCAACGAAGTCCCTGAACGATAGTCTCGGGCATGCAAGATGCTTCGCCATGTGAGGGAGGGCTGGTGACCCAACGGTGCTGTAAAAAATCGACATTATGGAAATATCGAGCTTTGAAGATACGACTTACCAAAGCATCCGGACGTTGTATAAATTGCCACGCTTGTTTGGCTAGCAGTGCAAGATTAAAGGACTCAAGGCCTCGAAATCCCATGCCCACGTATTTTTTAGATTGACATAAACGATTCCATGCTACCCAACACCAGAAGCGAGCTATCATGCGTTCCACGTCATGTATAATAGAATTTGGTAGCAAGAAGCAACTCATGGCGTATGTGGGGATTGCCTGAATGACGGCTTTAATCAGCACCTCCGACCAGCTTGTGATAAGAGTTTTTCGGGCCATTCACTCACTTGTCGCCAAACTCGGTCCTTTATATATGCAAAAATCTCTTTTTTGTTTCCTCCCGCCATGGATGGTAGACCGTGGTACATCTCACGAGACTGTGTAGACTGAATGCCTAGATCACCGCAGAACTATCCTTGTACAGCCAGCCCAGCGTTTCCTGAGAATACCACTGAAGATTTGCCGAGGTTCACTTGTTGCCCTGATGCTCGTTTCATAGACGGTAAGGATATTCCTGATACGTTGATGAATTGTGTTAGGTTGTCAGGACTACGACATTTCGGAATGAGAACCACATTAGTATCATGGAGAGAAGAGATTGATCTACTTGTTAAGAAAGGAGAGAATGGTTTGGGTAGTATCAGTACCTACGATGTCCCAATATCTTTGGAAGAAGAAGGGGGAAACCACCTGGGATGGGGACTTAAAAGGAGACATCGAGTCTAAGGCATCTTTTACCTCTTCAGCCGTGTATGGACGGAGAAGCGTCTCGTTCATTGCTTGGCTCATGCGGGGTGTGATAAACTGGGATGCTTTCTCAATCTCATTTGTCGTAGGGTTGCTGGTCTTGAAGAGTGCGCCAAAATCAACACAATCGCTTCAAGTGATGCGTGTTCCATTTGCCACTTCCCATATCGATCTAATAACTTTTGTACCCGATTCGTCTTACGTCTGTTCGAGGTCTGAAGATGAAAAATTTTCGTGTTTCTATCACCATGGAGCAACCATTCTTTTTTGCTTCGTTGTTTCCAGTGCATCTCTTCCCGGTCAAAGATATCGTTTAGCCTCTTTCTAGTCGTATTTCCTTTTCCTCTGTTTCCTTCGTAATTTGATCCGCTGACGTACGTTTGAGAGCATCCTTGATCTCTCTTCGTTCTTTATTCGACCTTTGAGCGAGCTTAGAACTCCAGCCTCTCAGTTCGCTCCGACTATAATCCATGAGATCTGTAAGTCTTCGTCTCGGATCTGCTGAGGTAGTTTCAGCCATACATCGGCGTAGTATTGTTGCACACTCGTCCTCTTAGGCCCATTTTGCTTCAAAGCGGAACACTCTCGGTCTGCGTTCAATCGTATGGCAAGGTGGGCATGGTTCAAGTAGGACTGCATGTTGATCATAATATACCGTGCGAATACTAGTGATAGTGGCGTCTCGAAGCATCTCATCCCATGACGGAGATGCCCATGCACGATCAAGTCGCTCATGTATGGTATTCGGAAAACAAGCTTTATTACTCCAGGTAAAAGCATCCCTACGTAGCCCAACTCGCGCAATTCACATAAATCTAGCGTTTCTCGAAAGTGTCGAATTTGAGATAACATATGGATTTGGCCACCCAGTTTCTCCTCTTGATGTAAAATTTCGTTGAAATCACCCATGCATAGCCAAGTCGGGTCTATATGATCCTTGAGCCTCCGTAGTAAACTCCAACTATGTGGACGTTCTATTGTTCGAGGATCGCCTCAGAACCTTGTCCCACGCCAAAGGGCTACATCGTCTGGTCTTCGAATACTGACATCTATGTGAGCCGAGGAGAATGAACGTAAGGTAACCAACCAGTCTTTGCACCAAAACAAGGCCAAGCCCCCACTTCGTCCTCTAGCTTCAACACATACTCCATGCATATCCAATTTACGTCGAACGGCTTCAAATTTATTAGCCTTACATTTAGTCTCTGTCAAGAAAATCATTCCAACCGTTACGCTCCCGGACTAGCCGCTCGAGCTCCTGAACTATCGGGCCTCCACCTAACCTCCGATAGTTCCAACTTAGGAGATTCATGATGTGCAGTCTCCGTCGGGGAACCCTAAGTGTCCATGGAGTCGACACGCTCGACCAAGGGTTTCTTAGCATGTGGAAGAGGAGAATCTGAGGTATCAATTTTTCCGTTTTCTGTAATGAGTTGGTGAGTTCGGATGAGTATGCTCCTGCTCGTGGCTACTGGTTGGATTGTAGGTTCTGGCAAGGGCTCGATGTTTAGGACGTCGAAGCATTTTGTCTTGGGGGAAATGGGTTCTTTTTTTGGTTCTACCAGTGAAGAGAGTTTGGAGGGTGTTTTGTGGGTTTTACATGTTGTATGGTTTGGGCTTGGATTCAGGCTTAGACGGTTTAGGAATTTCTATAATGATGGGTTGTGGGGAGACTTGCTTTAGACGGGTCCTTATGGGGGTTGGGCTTGGAATGATGATGGGGTGTGATAGGATTGATGGTTATTGGTTTAAAGAGCATAGGGGTGGAATTACGGTATGGCACTTATCATCTTCAGGTGTGGTCTTCTTAGTAATTGAAGGCGTCAATTCCGTCATAACATGCTCCTCAGACATAGTACTTCCAATAGTAGTTGATGGTGGGTTATCAGTTACTATATGACCATTTAATTCCTGAGAATCAGTGCCAAATAGAGGAGATTTCCTTCCCAGAATCATGCCTGGCATTAATTCCCCAAAAATCTCGGCCGAAATTCATGACTGAGATCGGCCTGTCGGTCAGATTCCAGCCGTTCATCAGTACTTCGACTGGTGGATCCCTCTAAGCGTTGTGTCATCAGACCCATACGTGATGCGCGGAGAGTAGGCTTGTAAACGTAATCCGTTCCCAGGTCTTTGAACGTAACTTCATATTGAAGAGAGCAGGCTGTGGCCGTATGATCTAAAAAACTGCAGCGATAGCAGAAATTGGGGAGGCGCTCGTACTTCAGACTAACCATGGTATCCTTCGGTTCATCTCCATGTAACAACATGGCACGTAATAATGGTTTACGAACATCAACAAAAACTTTAATACGGATGAAAGGAGTCCAGGTTGGACCCTCAATAAGATCTGATTCCAGAAATTTGCCAACCTTATTACCAATCCTCTCCATAACCTGCTGCGATCGAGCCCACGTCGGGATATTATGAATTTGCATTGAGAATTGACACCAATTTAGATCAGTCGTCAAAGGGTCTTTCTTCATCATCTGTGGACTTTAGAACAATCACCTGTTTGTCGAAAGCCCAAGGGAGGAGTTTAAGATCCGCATTCGATGATGCTGAAACGTGATTATAAAGCGGCCCTCTTTCAAAAGTTGCTTCTTCATCCGCTTACCCGGGTTGAAAGCGTTTGTTAGAGTGTTCTTCAATGCTTCGAAGTTAAAAGATTTCCGAGCGAGTATACGGCCAACCACCGGATGCTATTTCGCCTCAGATGTATTTGCATGTCTACAATCTGATATAGATATTCCTTCTATCTCCTCCACTGTGGGTCCCAATCTATCAAAGTCCATAATCTATTACCCAAGACTATCACACCCACCGTTTGCCGCACAAAGAAAGATTCAGCAAATCAACCAAAACACTGCCAAAGAAAGAAGGTAAGAGAGCACAGTTTTCAGCAAATCAATCCAAAACACTGCCAAAGAAAGAAGGTAAGAGAGCACAGTTATCGAATAAGGACAAGTTGGTTTCAGAAAAAAAAATAGAGTAGGGTAACAACAGGAAAATAAATAAATAAGTGAAGGGAAAAAAAGATCAAGAGAAGCTGGTATGTCCTGTTTTGGTGGAGGAGACAGACGTGGAGCAAAAGGAAATGGATGATGAAAAGCCGTCGGAGATTGAGTATCGCACATAGATCGCACCGATGGCCATTCTTCAACGAGTAGAGTAAGCAGTGGTTCAAGGCGTAATGACACAAAAGAGACTCCTATTGAAGGAGAAAATAAGAGTCCCGCTACGAGAGAAAAAGGCTCCCATGAAGAAAAATGCTTGGTGTTTTGGTGCACTATATGCTAGTGCTTATAATTTCCGAGTTGACTCCTTGATACATATTAATGCAATACGTAGGTGATGACATAGTCCTTTACCGCCGGGACAGAGGAAAAACGTTCGATTTATCTCCTTTTCAAATGCAATAATCACCCCAAACGTATTTTATTAAATCACTCATTAGAGTGTGATTTTGCTCGAATAACAACAGACAAAAACACAGACAAACAACTAGTTTACCTTGAAGCACATTTACCTTTCAATTCTTTCTCTGTTCTCTCCAATCATATAAATATATCTTATTACATCGTCATCGTTATCGTCTCAATGCTTGAACTTTGAGCTTCGTCACCATCTCCTTAGTCGGCGGCATAATCGAATGGATCTCTTGAAAGTGAGGATTCACCGCCTTTTTTATTTCCTCTATCCACCTCACTATCTTCTTGTGACGACCTAATATGCGTTGGCGATCTTCGTCTTCCACAAGCTAAATTCAATTCGCATTTATTTATACAAAAAAATTTGGATGAGAAAAATGAAAAATATGTAGCAACATGAAATATGCTTATATACCTCAATTTGCATGACTTCGCAAACCAATGCGATGTCAGAAATGGAAGGTTCATTGTTTCCATGCATGAAAGGCCCATCCTCGAGCCAAAAGGTTTCGATCGTTTCGAGCGATTTCGATAAGAAGCTTTCATATTCTCTTGCTGCTCTAGGGTTTAGTGGGATGCAGAATACAAGGGAGATTGTGCTGTTGTAGACATACCCAACTGAAAAAGCGAAAAAAATAAATAAATAGAATCCATCCTCGATGAATTCGTATTAGTCAGAAAAACTGCATGCGAAGAATGGGAATTTACCAGAAGCACGGCGTAAATTTGTGTGGTGCCAATCAAGAACGGAGTCGATCTTAGCTCTTTTTTGGGCATCAGATGGATACCTTTTGACGGTACATAACGATATAATCGCCTTTTTTAAGTTTGTTCATGTAATAATGCATGGGAAATAGATAAAACAAAAAGATCCGAATAAAATCAGAAATTACCAATGCTCGGCAACTCCAGGAAATGCAGTAGCTAGATACTTTAGTATTGCATGGCTGAAGAGCTCAGATGAAGAAATATGCAATTAAAGTTAATTTGATAAGTAGATAGATGTAGATAGATTAATTATCATCATTGCTTTGCTTGATCTCGTTTCGGTTAAGTCTTGTGATTAGATGGAATTGGAAATATGATATGTAGTCTGAAGTTACAGATTAAAAGGTTTATTACCTCTCAAAAACCTTGAAATCGCCATGGAGTATTGCTGGAACTTGTCTCATGGGGTTTACTTCTGCTTATGATAAAACAATGAGATATAACCCAATCAAGAAACGTGAATATCAACACTGAATTCTCTATATATGTACACAAAAGTCGACAAAAAACAGTGAATAATAACTTCAAACATGTCTGTACAATCAATCACATGATGTAATTAGAGGATTTCTCAGCTGTCAAGAATGTAAAACTTTTCATGGAAATAAAAATGGAAGCTTCAAAGAGTCATCTTATTACCTCCATATTCAGGGGAATAGTGCTGCATCTTTACGATGTCGATCTTTACCTCTTCAAATTCAATCCCAATCGCCCTTCATTAACAAGAAAAAAATGGGTCCAAAGCACTAAACCCCAAGAAAATTAAAGAGTGATCTTTTCCAAAAAGAACATAAAGAAGATGAACAGGGAAATTACTTGCAGAAGATAAGAACGGCGCGAGAGGGCTGGGATGTTCGATCAGCGTACACTTTCAGCCTCATTTTGTTCTTACAATTCTTCACGTCACATTAAATAAACAGACGAATGATGGTTCGTAGGGGAGTATATATCGTCTTGGGGTTGTGAATGCTTTGAATTTCCGCCCAAAAGCCTTAGCAGTTCTTTGTTGACTATTCTCTCCATGGCCCCTTTCTGCAACTTTTGAATATGGTGGCACGGCACTAAATCTATCATTAATTGATCTAAACTTCTCGAAATGTATAATAAAGTAAGTGCAATATGGAATGGGCTTGTGAAGTGTCATTTTCATGTGCGGGTGCATTTTAACTTAGCATCTTAACAATCTTGTTTTTATGTTCAGAAGGTTGACTGCAATTTCAAGAACTATTGGGGTAAAACTGTACTTATATCTTCTTGCATCATCAATCGATCTGTCCTAAATCGGGATAAGCACGAAATAAAAAAAACTAACTTGTAATACAGCAGGTGAATGCATCTCTTTCGGCATTCAATAAAATAAGGCAAATTGGACAGAAATTATTAAAATAGGGCAAAACGCGTTTATTCAACGCGGCGTCGCGCCTATTAAAAGCGACGGGTGACGTGGCACAGAAACCCCTCGCCAAAAGCAAAGCCGGCCCCGCTGGGCCCGTGTGTGGCCCGCGTCGCCTTTAATAGACGCGGCGTCTCGGTTAATGCCCGCGACGCATTGACCCCGACCCACTAAGCCCACTAAACCCACTAAAGACCCACTAAAGACGGCCACTAAACCCACTACTATAGTCTGGGCCACTTGCCATCGCGCTTAATGGACGCCGTATCCGACACCGTAACCCGGCGGTGTAACGCAACTACCATCACCGTACTGTGACGTGCGACCACGTGAAGACGACGGGCCAGGGTCTTGCGTCTGACCACGCAAAGATGACGGGCCACTCATGTATGTCGGTGGGACATCAGCGAACGGCACATGTCTTCGCTGTCGTCTGTCAAGGAAAAGACCCTGCATCTGATGTATGATATCCAATCCTCCTTGCAGATCTCCTACTGTAAATATCACCTCGGCCCTATCGACGTGCTGTGCCTAATAGGTAACAAGTCACATCTTAAATGATATGCCGATAAATGCACTATCTCCCATCTGGAATCCTCGGTTCATGTGGATCGTCGATGGAGAAATGTAACGACGGGTCACCCTCCGGTACCATGGATAATAATCTGGAGTGCACTGCGCACCACCAACTATCTCCATCGCACCGACTATCCTCTCATACCGAGACACCCATAAGGCTTCGTACTGCTCGTGGAAGGCCCTCCAATCCCTTCCCGCGACGTTACGTGTACCGTGCTGATGAAGATCAACGTCGAGCTGTCTCGGACGTTGCGGGACGGACTGAACCATCCCGAACTGTCGTAGGACGCGATCGGGATAGTGCCACTCGATGATGTTCTAGAAGATGAGTGGACACGGCGACCGAACGCATGCTGGTCGAGAGTCGGCTCTTAACGCCATAATCTCTGGTGCCTGATCGTCGTAGGGTGCCCAGACGAACTGCTCCGTCGACATGCTATCGATCGACTCACGAATCGCACGCAAATTCGGATGCGTCGATGTCGTATGATCGAAAAGCGCATTCCACCTTAAATAAAAAAATATAAATATTTTAATAAAAAATATATTAAAATAAAAATAAATATTTTAATTTCAAGAAAAATCTATTAAATATATATAATATTTTATGAAAAAAATATTAAATATTCTAAGTAAAATAAAGTAAAATATATTAAATAAAATACGGAAAAATATATTAAATATATTAAAGATTTTAATAAAAATATTCTAGCAGTACGCAATAATTAACAGACATCGTCTTACTACCTCGCAGCATGTGGCGGCACGGGCAACTGAATTCCATCTTCCTCGGTGGGCATCATCCGCACTCGAGGACGGATAATAACGGGCTGCATAGGTAATATACGAAGGCAAATCTACACTTAAATTCCTCCTCCCCAAACTACCAATCAACTAACTCCCCCACCCTCATTTAATTATCATAAAACTCCCCATTTCAAACATATATATCCAATACCTACCTAATGGACAATTATAACCTTGTAAAACATAAATATTACCAAAAAACCAATTGAATTAGTCACACCCCAACTTCCACCATTTTCACCTTCAAACTAGCGACGAGAAAGAGATGACGAACGAACGAGCAAGCTTTCACTTTCAAACACCTGTGTAAGGAGAGCGAACGAGCTAGCTTCCACGAGCAAGCTTTCGTTGAACGCATAAGAAGGAACGAGCGAGCTACTGTAAGCTTCATGTTTTTAAATTTTTCGACTTTATTGGCATTTGGGGTTAATGTAGAGCTTAGGACTTCGATATGTGCATTTCTTCAAGGCTTTCATGTCGGGCAATGTTAATTTCTTTGATTAGTGCTTGAATTTGGGATTTAGGGCTAAAATTAGAGTTTTATTTTTCGTTATTCAATTCGGTATTTTGATATCATTCAAATTAGGGTTTCGAGATAGAGAACAAGCGAACATGCAAGCTTTCGTTTTCCAACACATCTGCTGAACGAGAGAGAAACAGAGTAAGTTTCGACTGTAAGGTAATTGCTTGTTGTCATGGTACTGTATGTTATTTGAATATGGTATTGTTTGTTCATGGTTTTGGTACTGCATTACATAATTAATGGTACTTTATTTATTCACGTACACGAGGGAGAAGAATCCGGAGGGCGTGGATTGCGGCCTACATGTTGCAATGTCCATGGATAACATACATCGCCGGACCTACAGATCGTGGAAGGTATCTTGACGATGTCGAAGTCGAAGCATATCGTTGCTCCATGGCTTCCACAATATTAAGAGATCCTATTGGTTTTATGTTCCACTTGTTTTGAATGATATTATCAATGTTCGTAAGACTTTAGACTTGAGACTGATATGTTGTTCTGAGATTGAGATTCAATGAACCTGTTCTTAGACGTTTATTATGTTTCTGAGGTTGAGGTTCTGCTTGAGACTTGTTTTATGCTCTCATTATTTTGATAATACCTGAAAAACGCTTGTAGTACCAATATTCATATATTTGTAGTACCAATATATAGACGTTGTGGTACCATATAATAAGCTAATGTAGTACCACGAGTATGTTACTTGTAGTATCTTTACCAGACCAAAAATAATCCGGATGGCGTCGAAAAATTATACCCAAATTTGTAGTACCAATACACATATATTGCAGTACCAATAAATAGATATTTGTGGTATCATATCGTTAGCTAGTGTAGTACCATACGTATGTTACTTGTAGTATCTTTTTCGTACCATGTTTCTAACAATAGGAATACCTATCCAATTTTGTAGTACCAATATGCATATATGTATAGTACCAATATATAGATGTTTGAGGTATCATATCATAAACTAGTGTAGTATCTTGGGTAGGTTACTTGTAGTATCTTTTCCGTACCACATTTTAAATTATCGAAAATGCGTAGATTATTGTGCAAATAAGGCATGAGAACTTCCAAAATACGGCACATAATATAATTAAACACACGATAACATAAAATATAGACACTAACTTTCAATCGATCAAAAATCATGACTATTTAGTAAGATGTTCTTACTATCATAATAAGTACAAAGAAAATTAGGGTTTCAACGTAATAATCCATAATTCTAAATATTAACCCACTAATATTGATATCAAATCATCAATAAAGTGTTTATAACTATGGTAACATAGTCACGGACTAAAAATAACTCGGACGGCGTCGAAAAACTCCTACCCAAATTTGTAGTACCATTATACATATGTTTGTAGTTCCAATACATAGATGTTCGTGGAACTATATCCTACTATAGTGTAGTACCATACGTGTGTTACTTGTAGTATCTTTTTTCGTACCACGTTTCTAACAATCGAAAAATCCTACCCAAATTTGTAGTACCAATATACATATATGTATAGTACCAATATATAGACGTTTGAGGTACCATATCATAAACTAGTGTAGTATCTTGGATAGGTTACTTGTAGTATCTTTTCCGTATCACATTTTAAATTATCGAAAATGCGTAGATTATTGTGCAAATAAGGCATGAGAACTTCCAAAATACGGCACATAATATAATTAAACACACGATAACATAAAATATAGACACTAACTTTCAATCGATCAAAAATCATGACTATTTAGTAAGATGTTCTTACTATCATAATAAGTACAAAGAAAATTAGGGTTTCAACGTAATAATCCATAATTCTAAATATTAACCCGGTAATATTGATACCAAATCATCAATAAAGTGTTTATAACTATGGTAACATAGTCACGGACTAAAAATAACTCGGACGGCGTCGAAAAACTCCTACCCAAATTTGTAGTACCATTATACATATGTTTGTAGTTCCAATACATAGATGTTCGTGGAACTATACCCTACTATAGTGTAGTACCATACGTGTGTTACTTGTAGTATTTTTTTCGTACCACGTTTCTAACAATCGAAAAATCCTACCCAAATTTGTAGTACCAATATACATATATGTATAGTACCAATATATAGACGTTTGAGGTACCATATCATAAACTAGTGTAGTATCTTGGGTAGGTTACTTGTAGTATCTTTTCCGTATCACATTTTAAATTATCGAAAATGAGTAGATTATTGTGCAAATAAGGCATGAGAACTTCCAAAATACGGCACATAATATAATTAAACACACGATAACATAAAATATAGACACTAACTTTCAATCGATCAAAAATCATGACTATTTAGTAAGATGTTCTTACTAGTATCATAATAAGTAGAAAGAAAGTTGGGGTCTCAACGTAATAATCCATAATTCTAAATATTAACCCACTAATATTGGTACCAAATCATCAATAAAGTGTTTATAACTATGGTAAAACATAGTCACGGACCAAAAATAACTCGGACGGCGTCGAAAAACTCCTACCCACATTTGTAGTACCATTATACATATGTTTGTAGTTCCAATATATAGATGTTCGTGGTACCATACCCTACGATGGTGTAGTACCATACGTGTGTTACTTGTAGTATCTTTTTTCGTACCACGTTTCTAGCAAACGAAAATCCTACCCAAATTTGTAGTACCAATATACATATATGTACAGTACCAATATATAGACGTTTGAGGTACCATATCATAAACTAGTGTAGTATCTTGGGTAGGTTACTTTTAGTATCTTTTCCGTACCACATTTTAAATTATCGAAAATGCGTAGATTATTGTGCAAATAAGGCATGAGAACTTCCAAAATACGGCACATAATATAATTAAACACACGATAACATAAAATATAGACACTAACTTTCAATCGATCAAAAATCATGACTATTTAGTAAGATGTTCTTACTAGTATCATAATAAGTAGAAAGAAAGTTGGGGTACGTAATAATCCACAATTCTAAATATTAACCCGCTAATATTGATACCAAATCATCAATAAAGTGTTTATAACTATGGTAACATAGTCACGGACCAAAAATAACTCGGATGGCGTCGAAAAACTCCTACCCAAATTTGTAGTACCAATATATATATGTTTACAGTTCCAATATATAGATGTTCGTAGTACCATACCCTACGATGGTGTAGTACCATACGTGTGTTACTTGCAGTATCTTTTTAGTACCATGTTAAAACAATCGAGACTATCGAAACTCATACCCCAATCTGTAATACCAATAACATATTGGAACACCGACAATAACAAGACATCATTCACAGTATTAAACATTATTCATTCAATAGTAGTATTGATATCAATATATCGACAATACTAATATCATCACCCACCAACAATATTACTATTAAACATATCGACAATATTAATATCATTTGTCCACCAATATCGTAATAAAATACATATCGACGTAAGAATGTGCGATCACCTATCGGCAACCTAATGAAGAAAGAATGTGTCATAACCTATGTTTTCATCGGTCAAACAAGAAATATGTGTTCTTCTTATATTTGCATATGGAAATGTGAGCCCACCAAAGACATTCGTAGACAACATAGCTTCGTAAATATGACCTGTAAAACAACAAACCATTACCATATGATACTGCTAGAGAGCTTCAAATATACTTCGTAGAAGAAAATATGGGTACTGTAATTCAATATATTTTGGTACTGCATATAATAAATTGCTTTAAACAATAAATTAGCCAAATTTAACCAAATACTAACCTCCGTCGACACCCACATTATGCTAATTTGTAGAAAACATGAGGAAAATTCAATTTTTTTTTTACAGCTACACACCCAAATCGCAACACCCACACCTCGATACCTAATCTCGATACCCACAACTCGATACCCAATATAGGTCGATGCTATTGCCACGGACGTTCATTGTAAAACCCACCGAAGTGTTCCCTAACTCAAAATCGTTCAATCGAGGTCAAGAGTATCGAAAGGGGTAACCTACAGTGAAAGAAAACCAACAAAAACCTACCTCAACTTACTCAGACCGAGAAGCCCACGGTAAATTAGGCAAGCTCGGAGGTTTTTCGGCGTGGGCAAGGGCTGTTATGTCGTCGGCGACAGCTTTACCAGTTTAGGATTGTTTACGTTGTGCTTCAATTAATGGGTTGGAGAAGAAAGATAAATAGAGGGGTATAATCGTCCATAGGAGTAATGTGTAAGATAGTTTTGCTTTAGGGAGTTTGCTAATAAGTGATGTGTAATAGGGAGTTAGTTGATGGAAAATATGAGAATGGGGATTTAGTTGATATTACCCCATATAAGAATCCATGCCCATACCTACACAAAATTTAAATTAGTATGTATACACCTCAGAAAATTCAATTACACAAAAGAACGCACCTGAAGCAACCGCAGAGCTCCACCGATGTTCATCTTCCGACGCTGACACGAAGTACATAGCTCTCTGTACAAGAAAGCCAGCACGGCACTGCCCCAACTGTAAGTGTGCACGGCGTCTATGTCTTCGAGCAACGGGAGTAAGGTCATGGACGTCGAGTTGCTGCTGGAGTCGGGGAACAAAACCGATCCCATGAGCAACAGCGCATATGCACGTGCGCGCTGATCGACCTCATAATCTGGGCTATCATCATCGATCTCGTTGGCTTCTAGCCAGTCTGCAAACTTCCTCAACGACACCTTCGTCCCGTTGTACGCCCCCACAGCAGGTCTGTAACCAGTCAGCTCCTCTAGGTAATCGAGCCACTGATCCTGCGTCCTGCTGTGGATCACACCACTGACTGAGTGACCATCGACTGGGAGTCCCCACAGCACACCGACGTCCTCAAGAAGGACGGTGGCCTCACCCACAGGCAAGTGGAACGTGTGCGTCTCCTTCCTCCACCTCTCTACGAGGGCCGTGATCAAGTGTGGATCTAACTTCTGAGATCCACAACTATACATGCCGTAGAAGGACATGGTATCCAACCTCTCCAGAATACGACCGTGCAACCGCACCGGTCATGAAAGCTTACCCCAGACAACACTCTCCAAACCCCTAACGGTCAAAGGCGTGTCGAGGGCACCATCAGCATTGGATAGTACATCGTTACAACGATGACTATCCTAGTGATCTGTCGATCGTTCCGTAATATTTGTACGTATCCATCCTAAATTAGCGTTTCAAAGTCAATATTGCAACAACAAGTTAAGAACACATAAATTGACTCATGTACTAACAATCGAATCAAATAGCCTAGAAACCCTAATTTCAAAATTAGGTTTCTAAATTAGGGAAACCAATTATCTAAAATTAACGTGTTATATCAACATACTAAGCAACCCATAATATCTAGAGCACAAATTATACCAAAACACAAACATAAACGCAAGAATTCGACGAAATCTAACGAAACATCAAAAACAAGATTTAAACAAATTAGGAGTTTCATACCAAACGAAGCTTAATCGACGATGACGAGGAATAACGGATCTATCACTCTTTGAAATCGCGCAACAATCGCCCGAGATTTCGCCGGAGGAATCGAGGGGAGGAGAGGAAGAAAATGGGGAAGAAAAAGAGCCGCTTCGGCTTTAAGCATCGCGTCGTCACTGGCATTAAGCGCGACGTCGCGTTCATTAGCCGCAACGTTAGGTGAATTGGGCCGCCCTTCGGCCCAATTGATCTTTTCAATAAAACGGCCCGCGTTAAGCCCGATTGAGCCCGATCGCATCTAATGGGCGCGACGTCGCGTCCATTAAGTGTGTTTTCCTCGATTTTATTAATTTTGAGCGGATCGACCCTATTTTATTGATTTTTGAGTTAATTCCCTTTATTTTAATTAAAAAGCCTTAATTGGAGCTATTTTTTAGTGCTAATTAAGTTTCATGTCCCAAAAGATGTTTTATGTTAGGTTTCAGGCCTTGTCAGAAAATTTTTAGGGCTAAGGACCCGATTTTTGTAAAATTTAGAAATAAGGACCTAAAATTTACGCAAGTGTTATCCAGTGTATATGACCTGGGATCGGACTATCGTTTTGTGCTATTACAGAACAATGAAGTGGTACTGCAGAACATTGAATTGGTACTGCAGAACCATGAAGTGGTACTGCAGGTCCATGAAGTCGTACTATAGGTCCATGAAGTGGTACTGAAAAATACTTAATGTATCGGGGTGGGGCAGGGGCGGGGACCTAATCCCCGTCCCCGCGATGCATTCGGGGACGAAATCGTCCCCGTCCCCGCCGAATCCCCGCTGGGATTCAATTTTTAAAAAAAAATAATATTTTTTAATGTAATATATAAATTTGAATTTTGTTATAAATATTGTATAAATTATAAATTTTAAATATTATTTATCTATATTTTGATATTATTTTACAATTATTTAATTTATAATTTAATATTATATATATTATAATATATAAAAGGGGTTCGGGGCGGGGCGGGGAACGGTTCCCCACGTGGAAAAATCTTTCCCCGTCCCCGCCCCGCGGGATAAAATCTCGGGGATTCCCCGCCCATTGCAACCCTAGTTGGGGCCTGCTAATCAAAATGACCAGTCAATCCAACGAGCCTCGGTCAATCCATGATTTTACTGTTAAGTTAATCACTTTGTTTCATATAGCTGAACAACAAATCTCAGTTATTAATTGGGGCAACCTCAATTAAATCCTCATTTTCAAACTTTTTATCAACTAACTCCCCCTTTCAATTTACTTATTATCAAACTTCCTAAATCAAAACATTCTTACAAATCACTACCTATTTACCCGGAATGACGATTTTAGCCTCAGTTATTATTTTTTGAATCATTTCTTCCCCAAATCAACACCCACGTAGCTTTTAATTTCAGGCCTCATCTCCCAACTAGAAAAGCTCCCGCCGGCGACGGAAAAGCCTCTGCCCACACCGGAAAACTCCGAGCTTGCCTAATTCATTGTGGGTTCTCGGTCCAGGTAAGTTGAGGTAGGTTTTTGTTGTTTTTTTCACTGTGGGTTATCCTTCGAGCTTCTTGACCTCGAGCGAACGAAATTGAGTTAGAGAACACTCTGATGAGGTGTACAATGAATGTTTGTGGCAGTAGCATGGACATAAATTGGGTATCGGGTTGTGGGTGTCGCGATTTGGGTGTCGAGCCGTGGGTGTTGCGATTTGGGCGTCAAGGTGTAAAAAGCTGAGTTCTTCTCCTGTTTTCTACTGTTAGCATACTGTGGGTGTCAAGAGAGGTTAGTATTTGCTTAAGATTTGGCTAATTTATCTGTTAAAGCAATTTATTATATGCAGTACCAAAGAATATTGAACTACAGTACCCGCATTTCTTTTATGAAGTACCTTTTGAAGGTTTCTAGCAGTATCATATGGTAATCGTTTGTTATTTTTACTTTTAACAGGTAACATAATACGAAGATATGTTGTCTATGAATGTCTTTGGTGGGCTCACGTTGTTTGCATGTGTGGAATATAAGAATAGCACATATTTATTGTTTGACCAATGAAACGATAGGTTATGGAGCATTCTTTTTGTTGGTATGTTGCCGATATGTTATCACACATTCTTACGACGATATGTTTTTGATATGATGTTAGTGGATAAATGATATTAATATTGTCAATATGTTCGATATTAATATTGTTGGTGGATGAATCATATTAAAATTGTAGATATATTGATATCAATACTATTGTTGGATGAATAATATTAATACTGATGTCGTACTATTGATGGTGTTCCAATAAAATTGCTTGTTTGAAACTCTAATGCCTTATTTGCACAATAATCTACGTGTTTTCGATAATTAAAAACGTGGTACGCAAAAGATACTACAAATAACCTACCCAAGGTACTACATTATCATAAGCTACGGTACTATAAACATCTATATATGGTATTACAAATATCTGTATATTGATACTACAAATCGGGGCAGGAATTTCGATTGTTAGAAACGTGGTACGAAAAAGATACTACAAGTAACATACATATGATACTACACTATCGCAGGGTATGGTACTATTGACATCTATATATTGGAACTACATACATATATATATTGGTACTACAAATTTGGGCAGGAATTTCGATTGCTAGAAACGTGGTACGAAAAAGATACTACAAGTAAATATGTATGGTACTACACTATGATTGGGTATGGTACTACGAACATCTATATATTGGAACAAACATATATTGGTACTACAAATTTGGGTAGGAATTTCGATTGCTAGAAACGTGGTACGAATTCCACAAGTAACATATGTATGGTACTACACTATGGTAGGTTATGATACTACGAACATCTATATATTGGAACTACAAACATATTTATATTGGTACTACAAATTTGGGTAGGAATTTTGATTGCTAGAAACGTGGTACGAAAAAAGATACTACGGGTAACATATGTATGGTACTGCACTATGGTAGGGTACGGTACCACGAACATCTATATATTGGAACGACAAACATATGTATATTGGTACTACAAATTTGGGTAGGAATTTCGATTGCTAGAAACGTGGTACGAAAAGATACTACAAGTAACATACGTGTGGTACTACACTATCGTAGGGTATGCTGCTTCAAACATTTATATATTGGAACTACAAACTTATGTACATTGGTACTACAAATTTTGGCTAGGAGTTTCGATTGCTAGAAACGTGGTACGGAAAAGATACTACAAGTAACCTACTCGTGGTACTACACTAGCTTATGTTATGGTACCGCAAAAATCTATATATTGGAACTACAAATATATGTATATTGGTACTACAAATTTGGGGTAGGAATTTCGATTGTTAGAAACGTGGTACGAAAAAGATACTACAAGTAACATACGTATGGTACTACACTATGGTAGGGTATGGTACTACGAACATCTATATATTGGAACTACAAACATGTGTATATTGATTCTTCAAATTTGGGTAGGGTTTTCGGTTGCTAGAAACGTGGTACGAAAAAGATACTACAAGTAACCTACTCGTGGTACTACACTAGCTTATGTTGTGGTACCTCAAACATCTGTAAATTGGAACTACAAATATATGTATATTGGTACTACAAATTTGGGGTAGGAATTTCGATTGTTAGAAACGTGGTACAAAAAAAATACTACAAGTAACATACGTATGGTACTATGCTATGGTGGAGTATGGTACTACGAACATGTATATATTGGAACTAAAAACATATGTATATTGGTACTACAAATTTGGGTAGGAATTTTTCGACGCCGTCCGAGTTATTTTTGGTCCTTCAATATGTTACCATAGTTATAAATATTTTACTGATGATCTGGTATGATTATTGGTGGTTAATATTTAGACTTAGGTATTATTACGTTGAAACCCCAACTTTCGTTCTACTTATTATGATACTAGTAAGAACATCTTACTGCATAGTAATGATTTTTCATCGATTGAAAGTTAGTGTCTATATTTCGTGTTACCGTGTGTTTAATTTTATTATGTACCGTAATTTGGAAGTTCACATGCCTTACAATAATCTACGCGTTTTCGATAATTAAAAACGTGGTACGGAAAAGATACTACAAGTAACCTACTTGTGGTACTACACTAGCGTATGTTATGGTACCGCAAACATCTATATATTGGAACAACATATATATGTATATTGGTACTAATTTGGGGTAGGAATTTCGATTGTTGGAAACGTGGTACGAAAACGATACTACAAGTAACATACGTATGGTACTACGCTACGGTGGGGTATGGTATTACGAACATCTATATATTGGAACTACAAACATATGTATATTAGTACTACAAATTTGGCTAGGAATTTCAGTTGCTAGAAACGTGGTACGAAAAAGATACTACAAGAAACGTATATTGTACCACACTATGGTAGGGTATGATACTAAGAACATCAAGATATTGGAAGTACAAATATATGTATATTAGTACTACAAATTTGGGTAGTAATTTTTCGACGCCGTCCGAGTTATTTTTAGTCTTTGACTATGTTACTATAGTTATAAACATGGTTGTAAAACTAGGCGCTAGGCGGCGCTAGGTGGAGCCATCTGTGGCGATTTTAGGCTAGGCATTGGATTACTCGGTCGAACCGATTACTCAGGCTAGGCGGCCGATTAATCGGGCTAGGCGGCCGAATTCCAATTTTTTTATATTTTATTTTTTTTGAAATAATTTTAACACAACAAAATATTATTAAGGATATTATTTCTCTAGATGAATAAATTAAATATATATTTACTTTGGTATATTAGCATATAAAATAAAAAAATAAAAAACGAGTCTACCGTCTAATTTCCGCCTAGAAACCGCCTAGTCCCCGCCTAGACCACCTAGGCGCTAGGCCCCCCTCGGCCGCCCGACTAGCGCCTAGCGATTTTTACAACATTGGTTATAAATACTTTACTGATGATTTGATATCAATATTGGTGGGTGAATATTTACAATTAGGGATAATTATGTTGAAACCCCAACTTTCTTTCCACTTATTATGATATAAGTAAGAACATCTTCCTACATAGTCAAGATTTTTGATCGATTGAAAGTTAGTGTTTATATTTTATGCTACCGTGTGTTTAATTTTATCATATGCCGTATTTTGGAAGTTCTCATGCCTTGTTTGGACAATAATCTACGCGTTTTCGATAATTAAAAACGTGGGGAAAAAGATACTGCAAGTAACCTACTCATGGTACCGCACTAGCTTATGTTGTGGTACCACAAACATCTCATATTTCGATGCCGCTAGCACGGTACGTAAAAGATACTACAAACAACCCAACTATGGTACTACAAAAGCATGTAGTTTGGTACTGCAACTATCCACATATAGGTACTACAAACGTCTTTATATCGGTACCACATATTAGAGTGCGTATTTCGAAGCCGCTAGCACGGCACGTAAAAAATACTACAAACAACTCAATTTTGGTACTACAAAAGCATATACTATGGTACTGCACCTGTCGACATGTAGGTACTACAAACGTCTTGGTACCACACATTAGAGTCGGCATATTTCCAGGCCGTTCGCGCGGTACTTAAAAGGTACTACAAACAACCTAATTATGGTACTACAGAAATATATAACATGGTACTGCAACTGTCCACATGTAAGTACTACAAATGTCTTTATATTGGTACCACAAATTAGAATCGGCGTATTTCGACTCCGTGCACACAGTACGTAGAAGATACTGCAAATACCCTTATTATGGTACTACAAAGCATATAATAACTGTGCACATGTAGGTACTACAAAAGTCATTATATTGGTACCACAAATTAGAGTCGGCGTCTTTCGAAGCCGCTCGCATGGTACGTAAAAGATACTACAAATGACCTACGTATGATACTACAGTAAAGAAATCGTTGGTACTGCAAGCTAGCAATATTGGTACTACATATCTGTTTGTTCAGGTACTACAAAAATACCCGGAACAGAAACATAAACAAGTCACAAAACTATGAGGATCAAGAGCATATCAGTCTCCAAACACAGATAAATATCAATCAAACAAGTGGAGCATACAACTAAGATCGTCCGTAAGCATCGTGGCAGCCATGAAGCCACGATACAATTCGACGTCAACTTCGTCAAGATACCTCCCCGAGCCACCGGTCCAACGATGTATCGATCCATGGACATTGTAGAATGTACACCGCAATCCATGCCCTCTGGACTCTGCTCCCTCATGGACTCAGACTCTGACATGATTGACTTGGGCTTATAGTCCCACCTCCAACTCCAATAGGTTGACAGAAAATGAGCCTGTAACAATATAACAAGTTAAAGAACATGATAAAATGTTTAATTTAATAACATTCAAGCTTACAAATGATCTTGTCGCCCATTTCATGTGATTGTGCTTCAGCGAATCTCGTAGGTAAAATCGTCTTTACGGTACCAATTAACTATGTAATACGGTACCAAAAAAATATATACAAGCACCAATTCAATTATCATACCCAAAAACAACCAAGATTCGTACCAAGACATTAAAAAATACAGTACCTTTACATCGAGCAATTTAGAAGCTAACAAACCCCAATTTGAATGATACCAAGTTCCCAATTCGAAAAATGAAATAATTAAACCCGAATTTTGCCATAAACCCCAAATTCGAGCCGTAATCACAAAATTAAACATAGCACGACATGAAATCCTTCAAGAAATGCAACTATGAAAGCCTAATCTCTACATTAACCCAAAATGCCACAAAAAGCGAAAAATTAAAGTCGAAAAATGAGGGTGTCAAGCGGCTAGTAGACCGTTGAGATGATGCCAAGTCGAATAAAGGTGTGAAGTCCTAATCTCTCATTCGCTGCTCGTTGTGGAGGTGAAGCTGAGAATCGGCCGACTTCTCTGTACTTGTTTTCGTTCTTCTGCTTTTCATTGTCTGCATTTTGTTCATCGTCGTTCTCTCTGTAATGAATTCACTAGGTTATTTTGGTATATTTATGTTTTACAGGGGTATATTTGTCCATTAGGTAGCTATGTGATATAGAAGTTTGAAATGGGGAGTTTGATGATAATTGAATTGAAAGGGGGGAGTAAGTTGATGTATAGTTTGGGGTAAGGGGATTTGTGTGTAGATTGCTCTTATTAATTTGTGTTATGCTATTACTATTTGATATTCGTCGATTTTCAATGAGTATTTCTTATATATATATGTATATGTAGAGAGAGAGAGAGAGAGAGAGAGAGAGAGATTTGCTATGATGCCCATCTACCGTGAGCAACCACCGTGAGCACCATAAGCAAATCTCTTAGGTTTTTGCGCTTTTTCGATTCGCAACGCCGCCAAAACCTCTGTAGACCCTCTCATATCAATTGTTAACCTAAATCAGCCTCTCCAACCCGTTAATTTTTTAGAAAATCATCACCTCGGTACGTCGTCCACATGTGAATAATAAATAATGAATTTTCTTAGAAATTAACAGGTTGGAGAGGTTGATTTAGGTTAGCAATGGATATGAGAGAGTCTACGGAGGTTTTGACGGCATTGCAAATCGAAAAAATGCAAAACCTGAGAGATTTGCTTATGGTGCTCACGGTGGTTGCTCACGGTAGGTGGGCACCATAACAAATCTCATATACATATATATATATATATAATATATAATATATATATAATATATATATATATATGCGCATGTTTTTTTTTTTGGATTGTTGTTATTGCATCTGAGATAGTTGTGATTTCTGTCAGGATTCTAAGGTGAATGATGTGAATTTGAGCAAAGGCAAGGAAGTTCTCTTGATCGTCAACGTAGCCTCCAAATGGTTTGTAATGAAACCCTTTTAAGTTAACCATTTATATACTTAAAAATTCTTGTAATAGCTGATGACTCGATAAGCATGTGTTAATGGTGTATATATGATCCAAAATTCTCAAGATTAGGACAATACCTTTCCTTTCTCTTATATGATAGCAAAGGTGCCAGATAAATACTATAGGATTCTGCAAAATATACAACATATAATTGCTTGTCCAAATGTACATGATAGCTCGGAGGCCACAGGAACAATCGTATTGCCACCCAAAGATATCGCAAGCCTGTCCAAACACTCCTGTCCAACACTGTAATTGCTTGTCTCCCCCGCATCTTCATCACCGCACTGGAACATGAAGGGGAAGATCTCCGGCCACTGATTTTCCGGCAAAAGAGACGATGCCAGCTCGGACACCGTGTCGCATGTTGGAGACAAAGGAGAGAAAGTTGTAACTTACTTAATGTTTTCTTTATTACTTAATGCATTCATCAATACGATTACATCTCATTATATAGTGATGAACTTTAAATACAAAACATGATATTTTTGACAATAATAAAACATGTTTGGTAGCTTTTTGTTTTCTTGTTTTCTTGTCTAATAGATGTTCTTGACCTTGGTGGTAGCATGCAATTTATGGTCTTGTTCACATTAATATGAGGTTGCAAATTATGACTTTCAACACTCCCTCTTAATTTGCAATCTTCAACTCATCTTTGATCTTCTGAAATTTCTCTGTAGAGATAGCTTTTGTAAGAAAATCTGCAGCTTGGTCGTTTGTGCTGATGAACTCCAAACTGATCTCTCCTTTGCTCACCATGTCTCTTACAAAATGATGTCTCATCTCAATATGTTTTGCCCTTGAAAGGAAAACTGGATTTTTAGTCATTGCAATTGTCGACATATTGTCACAATAGATTATTGTTGGTTGTTCTTGAACTTGCTGTAAATCTGCTAGAAGTCTACGCAACCATATCGCTTCGCAAGTAGCGTCTGTGGTGGCGATATATTCAGCTTCCGCTGTAGAGAGTGCGACCGTCTTTTGCTTTTTTGAACTCCAGGTAATTATATTAGTGCCCATGCAAAATAAGTATCCCGAAGTACCCCAATCACTGTCAGTAAATCCGATCAGATTATTTTGCTCTCTTTTACATACCTGATGCCCTGATTTTTGCTTCCTTGAAGATAACGAAGAACTCTTTTAGCCGCTGAAAAATGAATTTGACTTGGCTCGTTCATGAATCTGGAGATCAAACTAACGGCATGCACAATGTCTGGCCTTGTGTTTGTGAGATAGATCAGAGAGCCAACAAGACTTCGAAAAATTTTACCATCAACCTTCGCAGCTCCATCAGATTTCAAAAATTTATCGTTGACAGACATAGGAGTAAAACAGGCTTGCAGTTTTCCATACGGAATTTTTTCAAAAGATCTTCTATATATTTCTCTTGAGAGATAAAGATTTCACCTTTAGATTGTTTGACCTGAATTCCGAGGAAGTACTTCATCTCTCCTAAATATGTCATCTCGAACTCGTTCATCATATTTGCTTTGAAAGCTTCGACTCCGATTCTTTGGTTCCTAAATAGATAAGGTCATTAACATATATGCAGACAATCATAAAATTATCACCATTTTTCTTCACATATAGAGAATGATCGTTTGGACTTTGAGAAAATCCATTTCTTTGAAAATATCTGTCAATTTTCTTGTTCCATGCTCGCGGTGCTTGCTTCAATCCGTATAGTGCTTTTTTGAGTCGATATACTTTATCTTATTTTCCTTGTACTTCAAACCCTTGAGGTTGTTGCACGTAGATTTCCTCGTCGAGTTCGCCATTTAGGAAGGCTGATTTGACGTCAAGTTGAAATACTTGTAGTTCTAGTTGTGCCGCAAGAGCAAGTACTAGCCTAATAGTTTCCATTCGAACAACAGGCGCAAAAGTCTCGTTGAAGTCCACTCCTGGTTGTTGAGCGAAACCCTTTGCAACGAGTCGAGCCTTATGTTTCTGTATGCTTCCATCTTCGAGCAGTTTCATTTTGAAAATCCATTTGAGACCAATTAATCTTTATGCTCCGGCAGGTCCACCAATTCCCAAGTTTTGTTCTTTTCGATCATTGCGATTTCTTCTTCCATAGCCTTTATCCACACGTCTTGTTTTGCAGCAACTTCAAAGCTACTTGGCTCAACTGTGGAGAAAGCAACTTTGCAAGTTTCATAAATAATGCTTAAAGATCGAGTTTTTCTTACCGGCGAATCTGAGTTTTCTCCTCCGGAATTTGATAAAGAAGGTCTGGGACTTTGAGGTGGAGTTGCTACTACATTTTCTTCTTCGCCATTGGTTGGTTCAAAAAATTCATTTGGAGAAAATTGTTGTGAGGAATTTTCTCCCCAACTCCATTGAGCCATTTCATCAAATATTACATCTCTCGAAATAACGAGCTTGCAATTTAGAGGATTATAAAGACGATAGCCTTTGGACTCATCGCTGTAGCCAATAAATATGAGTTTTTCACCTTTTGTGTCGAGCTTGTCTCGATTTGGAGCTGAGATATGTGAATACTCAATGCTACCAAAAATCTTCAAATAATCAACCACGGGTTTCCTATTGTGCCAAGCTTCGAATGGCGTTTTGTTCCGTACATCTTTCGTTGGACACCTGTTCAAAATATAAATAGAAGTATGAACAGCCTCAGCCCAGAAATTTTTAGGTAATCCTTTGCCGATCATCATGCTCCTTGACATTTCCGCGATTGTGCAATTTTTTCTTTCGGCGACTCCGTTCTGTTGAAGACTTCTTCAAACCATGAGTTGCCTCTGAATACCATTTTCCTTACAATATTCCATGAACGGATGATATATAAATTCTCCTCCTCGATCCGTTCTGAGGGTCTGAAGTTTATAGTGACTCTGTTTCTCGACAAGAGCCTTAAACTTTAGAAAAGTAGCAAACGCTTCGGATTTTTCATTTAGAAAATAAACCCACATCATCCTTGTAAAATCATCAACAAACAGAATGAAGTATTTTTTGTTACCGAGAGATGGAGTTCTCGTCGGTCCCCAGATATCCGCATGAACAAGTTCCAGCGGTTCCTTCGCTCGCCAAGTTGTTTTTGGAAACGGAAGTCGATGCATTTTGCCATATACGCATCCTTCACAAATTTCTGTTTGTCGATCAATATTTGGTAGACCTATCACCATATTCTTTTGCTTGAGCAGTATCAGCCCCTTGACGTTGAGATGTCCGTATCTCAAATGCCAAAGTTTAGATTGCTCTAAATTTTCTCCCTTGAACGCCACTTTCTCTTGAAGAGGGATGATCATCGGAAACACCTTGTTTGGACTCATAGGAACATAAGCAATAGTATTATTGCTTTTTTTTTATCAAAAATTCTGCATCTTCCATCGTCAAAAAATACCGAATATCCTTTCTCCAATAATTGTCCAACACTAAGAAGATTACTCGTAAGATTTGGCACATAAAGAACTCCTTGAATGAGTTTTTGTTACCTTCTTTAGTTTGGACTGCAATAGTTCCCTTTCCTTCAGCCTTGTGTAGCTTACCATCGCCGAGTTTCACCTCCGACAAAAAGTTTTGATCAAGCTCAACGAACAACGTCCTTTCTCTGGTCATATGGCTGCTACACCCACTGTCCAAATACCACATACATGATGGTTGATGTTGATCCGTCATGCAAGAAAATAATTGCTCTCCGGCGTCTTTGATGAAATTTGCTTCATTTTTCTCCGACTTTTGTTGATACCAACAGTCTCTTTGAGAATGGTTGGCGTTTTGGCACTTCTTGCACTTGAATCGACAATCTTTTGTTTCGTGATTAGTTTTCTTGCAAATTCGGCAGCCGGCTTGTTGGTTTGAATTTCCACCATTAGGCCTAAAATGACTTGGATGGCCTCGCCCTCTTCCTCTCGTATGATTTGAACCGCCTCTTCCTTTATGATGCCATGTGGTATTTTTAGTTCCTTGCACGTTCATCTTAGAATCAAAAGCTTCCTCCAGAGATTGATTTGAGGATTTGTTGAGGAGCTCTTCATGAACTTGTAATGAGCTTGTTAGTTCACGAAAAGTGAACTTGGTCAAGTCCTTCGACTCTTCGATCGCGGCGACGATATAGTCGTATTTAGAGGGAAGACTCCTTAGAACTTTTAGGACAGTTTTCTTCTCTTCAATAGAATCTCCAAGGCTCCTAATCTGATTGACGATCTCAGCAACACGAGTGAGATAGACTTGCATGGCTTCGTTGTCTTTTTTCGCCAAGTTATCGAATTCTCTCCAAAGATATTGGAGTTTGATTGACGTTACTTTTTCGTTTCCTTGAAAACCTTCTTTGAGAATATCCCATGCTTCTTTGGATTTTTTAATGCCATGAATTCTGGGATAGATGGTTTTGCTTAGACCTTGTTGGATAAACCTTAGAGCACAAGCATCCTTCTTCCGATTTTTGTTGTACTCCTTTTGTTGTACGTCGTCCATTCTTCTTCATCGGACTCGTCTTTATCTTCTTGAGGTGGTGGCTCTGCATACGTTTCTTCAACGACCTCTCATAGATCTTGCGAGATAAACAACGTTTCCATTTGACTACACCAATAGTCAAAATTTTCTCCGTCAAAGATTGGAACTTGATTCGGAGTGCAAGAAAACATAGTCGCCACTTGATTTGCCATCTCATGTAGGGTATGAGTGCTCTATGTTGGGTTACTCACAGTGCTCACCCCGCTTCAAACGTCGAGAATACGGATGTGTGCTTGAGCTGCCTTCTTCGCAAAGGTGATGCTTGATAATTTGTTACGTGAGTTTAAGAGGTGATAATGAGGTGGTTGCTTGAAAAAAAAATTATTCTGCTTGGGAAACTTCACGTGGTGTATTGGTGAGAGATTTGAGTAGTGGACAAGTGTGGACAAAAGAGAGAAGTAGTGCTACGGCACTTTCTTTGGTGATATGTGAGGATGAAGCCAATACTATCCTTCAATTGTTTTTTATTTCTCCAGGGCTCAGATACCACAATTGTTGGAGACAAAGGAGAGAAAGTTGTAACTTAATGTTTTCTTTATTACTTAATGCATTCATCAATACGATTACATCTCATTATATAGTGATGAACTTTAAATACAAAACATGATATTTTTGACAATAATAAAACATGTTTGGTAGCTTTTTGTTTTCTTGTTTTCTTGTCTAATAGATGTTCTTGACCTTGGTGGTAGCATGCAATTTATGGTCTTGTTCACTTAATATGAGGTTGCAATGACTTTCAACATCGCAGAGCTTCTTCACGGTCAATTTCGTCTCCTCTTTCTAGATGCATGTGAGGTGCGTGTTCTTCACCGTCGACCGCGTCGACTCCGTGAGATGCGGCCATATGAAGGAGTCGTCGCGCGTGAGCTGCTTGCGGAGGAGAATCGCCGCCATGGCCCGAGACTCCACGAGCGCCGACGTGGCGAGCAACTGTGCGAGCTTCAGAACAAGCGAATTCGGATCGTTCTGCTTGATTAGGTTGAAGATCGATTCCGCCTGCGACCGCTGCTCGTTGACCGACAACATCAGATTGGAAATTAGGGCTTCGAATTGGGACGGTGGGAATTTTTCAAGGTGTATGTGGATTCCTTTTGCGTCCGTAGGGAACTGTTTTACAAAACTTAGCCCAAGTGTTTACTTATTAATTTCTCAAATACGGGCTATTAAGTTCTACGTTGTTCAATGAAACGTCAAAATGCTCATTTTAAGCCCAAAATTAATATATTAATTATTTTGACACAGAAACAGAATAATTTCGTTTTTATTTTCGTCTTTAATCCGTGTCTAAATTAAAAATAGAAGTTGTGTCGAGAGCGGTTGCTAATTCTCATGATTTCGACACGGATTCAGAAACAGAATATTTCCGTTTTTATTTCCGTCTCTAATCCGTGTCTAAATTAATTTTATTTTGAAATAAAACAGAAGCTGTGTAGAAAGAGTCTCTAATCCGTGTCTAAATTATTTTTATTTTCAAATAAAAATAGAAGCTGTGTCGAAACTCGAAAGGGGTTCCTAGATCTAATAATTTTGACACGGATTCAGAAACAGAATAATTCCGTTTTTATTTCCGTCTCTAATCCGTCTAAAATAATTTTATTTTGAAATAAAAAACGAAACGGTGTCGAGAGGGCTTCCTAATTCTCGTAATTTTGACACAGTTTCAGAAACAGAACATTTCCGTTTTTATTTCCGAATCTAATCCATGTCTAAACAAAAATATTGATTTATTTTGAAATAAAAATAAAAAACCGTGTCAGAATCCGTCTCTAATACTCATAATTTAGACACGGAACGAATTCCGTATCTATATTTCGTGTCTGATGTTAAGTTTTCTTGTAGTGTATGTCTAATGTTCCTGGTAAATGCTTAGCAGTGGCCTAACCAATTCAAACTGCACAGAGCTGACACAGTTATACGACAAATATAAGGATCAAGGCAAGCTAAATCCTGATGTTTTGGGCTTATGTTGTTCGAATCTTTTACGTTGAAACCCTCGAGTTTTTTCGAAATGCCCAGGTTGATGTGAATGGTCTCCAATGCTGCTCCTATATACAAGTTCATGAAACCGGCGAAAGGCGGCCTTTTTTAGTGAAGGCATTAAGTGGAATTTGTCCAAGTTTTTGGTTGATAAAGAAGGTCATGTCATTGATCGCTATGCACCAACTACATCGCCTCTGAGCATAGATGTCAGTTTTGGTCTAATTGCATTGTGAAGATATAAATGTGCCTAAGAGGGGGGGTGAATTAGGCCTATAGAAATTTTTGCTTCTTTTCACAAATACTAAGTGTGGTGACTTAGATATGCCTACTGATGTTTGTGACGAGTGCCTGATATATCCTAGTAACGTCGGATGTGCGTCGGGTCTGTATCACAGCGATAAAGAAATAACTGAAAAGTAAATGCGAGACAGGATTTTTATAGAGGTTATATCCCCAACTGGGGTTTACTCCTCTCCTTGGGATTTTCTTCCCAAGAGTTTAACCAATCACTATAATGCACCGTAGCTGGATACAAAACTGATTGGTTAGCCCAATACACAACCGAAACAAGTCGAAACACTAGTCACTACTAGGTTACCACACGCCGAGTTTCGTTCCTCGGAATCTCCTTGATCCCGACAGACACAGCTCGCTACCGAAGGGCCCCCGGACTTGTCCTTCCCTTCACGTGTGCGTAAGCGTCGACCTTGCCTCCTTGGTATCGCTCACGTCCGAAGACAGAATGTATGGCAGGGATTATGGAATAACAGGATAAATCACTCGCTCAGTGATGGATATGCCGGTTAACGCTCAGGTGGGCAGAAAGCTATCTCAAGTGGGAACTCAGGAATCTTTCAGTATATTTCTGCTCAAGAATCTTACGTAGGCTTATATTCGCAAATTCTAAGTACCTTTAGAGTCTGAAGTGCAGCTCATATATAATACTTTTCAAAATAGCACTTCTCATGGAAAATCATATCAAATAATAATTACCTAATCAAGCATAGTTTCCATGCAATCATACCATATAAATCATGCTCTTAATAAATCATCACAACGGTCATATAGCATATTTACGCATGATTATATTCCATATAGAAAGGTCAATTTCGTTCTCAAGCATATTCACGCATTTCGCATATAATTACCATATCAGGATCTTCCACAAGAGATTCCCTGCTATCTGTTTCTAGACTAAGTCAATCCAGATTTTCTTTCCAAGTGTAGCACATAAGATAGTATCACATCAGCACGTTTTCTATGTATAATTCATAGTATAATTACCATGTTTAGCACAGAAGTCAGATCCGAGAATACTTAATACGATTTGTCAATCACGGCCCAAACTTTCCTTATTTCAGAGATCACATCCGTTTATAGCATATAACATCTTATCCAGAAAATCAGTCAAATCAAATCTTTCCTAAATATAATATTCCAATCAAGATAAGGAAAGATATCAATTTAATATTGCACATTAAATTCAGTGGAAGGCATGCAAATAATCGCATAAGTGATTTCTGTCCAGGAATAAACTAGTATCAACGGATATATCACTTTCCATATATAAACAGCGTATTTTCCATATATAGCTCAGTAGGATATCTCATGCATTATTTCCATGTATAGCACAGTACGATATATCCTATCTCATGGACTGTCTATAACATGCGATCACCTAGTTCCTCAAATCATCACAGAATCACACGCAATTCATATATTCAACACTTAATCGATTTTATAGCTCATAAACAATGCATGGTTGAATATTAACATGAACTTAGACATTTTATTTGTCCCAAATCGAATTGCTTATTTTATAGACCTAATGTCATTGCAATTACATTGTCCATCAAAACTCTCTAACATACATAGACCAAAAAGGTCAACATTCTCCCCCTTTTTGATGATGACATGTAATTGACACAGCACGGAAGCATATAAGCATATTCGATCACGCAAGTCCTAGCGCATATGTCTAAGTGTTCCATAATCACAAAGCAGAGCATACGATATTTCCTAATAACATGTGATACATATTTGCTCCCCCTGCCTACGTGCAGTTATCTCTATGACATGCTATGATATATCTTGAACTAATTTTGCTCCCCCTGTCTAAGTGCGGATATATCCTATCTTTTCTATGTTATATCCTGAGTATTAAAAATTTAGAGATTACCCGTGAGTGTGCTCCCCCTGCCTAAGTGCGCATTTTCCAAGCATGGTTCAAGCAATCATGTAATCATCTCAGCAGGCACTTAGCATTTATCAAGAAATTTTATGCAAGTTAAGTAGCACAGTTACGCATCAGAGTATGAGATCAACATACGATATATCCTAAGATCAGAGCAAAAGATTTTAAGCACAGGAGATATATCATAATAGCAGCAAAATATTATATTAGGGTTCAACGAGCCTCCCTATACATACTTACCACTAACATACTTAGACGCCAAACGTCTAAACTTACCTTACTACTACTCCCCCTTCATCATCAAAAAAGGCGGGAGGATCAACTAAAAACTGAAAGGAACTGGAATATCCTAGTGGCAACTAGGAGCAGAAAGGAACTAGAGGGGCAGCCTACTGGCTTGAAGAGGTCTCGGAATCTGCGGGCTTAGAGAGGGACTTCTTGATGAGCTTCGAGAGCTTGGATAGTTTCAGTGAAAGTTCGGTATACTGCTCTTTGAGCTTGCGGAAGCGCTTCTGATTATCAGCCTTGATATCAGAGATATCGCGGCGCAACATTGAGATTCCTTCCTTCCCTATGCTCAGCTCATCCTCGTAGTCATCGTCCTCGTCGCTTTTGACCTTCGCTTTTCCTTTCGCAGCCGACCGCTTCTGAGCGCTATCCACTGACCTACTCTCCTTAGCCTTGAACCAACCTTGGCCCTTTGTGTAGTGAATACCCATCCGCTTCAAGGTCACAAGGTCCACAATGTGGACGGCCTTATCTTCCCAGCCAGGTGGCAAAGTAATGCCCTCGCACTCAAACATATGAGTGAGCAGCATTCCATAGGGCAGCGCCTTGTCCTTGCTCTCAACGGCCTGAATCATGTGCTTCATGATGGTATATCCGAGGTTGAACTTGCGATTCTGGGATATCATGTACACGGCAAAAGTGCTCATGAAGTTCATGGTGGTAGAGTGGCCGCCACTTCCGATTTTGGCACTCCACAAGGTCATGTTCAGTAGCTTATGAAGGAAGAAGAAGTCTATGGGAAGTTGATTGAGAGCTTCTCCATCTGAAAAGCGGGGCTTGGTGCGGGTATTCCAGAGTTTCTGAAGGACATCATTGGGGTCGAAGCCATCAGCATGGCACCAGTCGTTCATGTCGTAGTGGCAGAAGGGTTCATCAGGAACTGCAAGCATAGCATTCATCTGCTTAGTGGTCCACTCGATCTTGTGTCCGAGAACATAGGAACGGATGGTGATATGTTCTTCAAACTCGTCATAGTCGAAGTTGGCATAGAACAACTTGACGACCTCAGGATAGAAGGGCGTGTTGAGACTAAGGAATTGCTCCCATCCGTAGTCTTTCAGCCAGGTTATAACAGTTCCAGCAGGCAGCTTGTCAAAGGCAACAGCGCGACCACGAGCGATATCTCTTTTGAGGAAGCTTTTGTAGGTGGTGCGGTTACTTTCTTCCAGAAAAAGGTGTTCAGCAGGGATCTCACTCGTTTTGGACAGATCAAGAGGCGGAATGGTAAAGGACTTTGAACTTGATGGCGGAAATGGAGAGGTTTTTTCAAGTGGTGATGGCTGTTTTTCAGGAGACTTTGGCGGAGGTGATTTCTGGGTTTCAACTGGAGTTGGGGATCGCGGCGGCGATTCCTGGGTAACCTTGGGAACTTCTTCAGGAATTTCAGAGCTTGAGGCAGACTTTTCTGGTTCGGGCGTCTTGGATTTCTTGGTTTTCTTCTTCTTCTTTGTAGTTTTGGAAGGGGTTGAGATCTTTTCAGAGGATTTGGCTTTGGATCGGGTTTTGCGAGCAGAAGGCGAGGCTTGTTTTGGTGATTTGGAAGGTGATCCGAGTGGGGTTTCTTCAGTGTCGGAACTGGGCTCCTTGCGTTTACGGCTTGATGATTCAGGGTTGACAACTTTGGAAGTTTTGGCCATTGATGAAGGTTTGAAGATCGAGAGAGTGTTTGGAGAAGATGATTGAATGATGAAGGTTAAGGAACGGTTCTGAATTTTTAAAGAATAGGATCGGTTTATTTTGGGAAGAGATAAGGATGAATTTCGAAATTTGAAATTTGAAATCTCAAAAAGATAATGGAAAACTGTCAGGGATATCAGACTGATTTGACGGGATTTCATAATTAAGGAAGGGATGTGACTGGACTGGATAGGAATATATTATAAAGGAAAATGAGTTTCCTAGAATAACTGGACGGCTGAAATAATATCCACGCGTTCCTACCTTAAATAACCTAATCACATTTAAGAACGAATCTAGAAGATCGGATATTCCTAAAATAAACTAGATGGCTGAAGAAATATCTTGGAAGGGATAACTACGAATTTCTTCCTAAAATACGAGAATTTTACTTAAGGAAAAGATCTATAGGATCCACAGAAGTATTCTAAGGGCTGAATATCTTAAGATGGGATAACTATGAATTTCTATCTAAAATAGAATAACCTAGAGTAAATGATAGAATTAGGCAGATTTACTAACCTTATTAAGCTCGAGGATTCCCAATCGATCACGGATGTCGCAGAATCTTGCCTCTATTAGGGGTTTAGTGAAGATATCAGCGAGCTGATCATTTGTTCCTACGAATTCCACACTGATATTCCCCTTCTGAACATGGTCTCGTATGAAATGATGTTTAACCTCAATATGCTTAGTACGAGAATGATGCACGGGATTCTTAGTAATACTAATAGCGCTAGTGCTATCACACATAATGGGAATTTTGTCATAGCCTAACCCAAAGTCACTAAGGGTTTGTTTCATCCAAAGAACTTGTTGACAACAATTTCCTAAGGCCATATATTCAGCTTCGGTTGTGGAGAGGGCGACAGCATTTTGCTTTCTACTAGACCAAGTTACCAGGGAATTTCCAAGTAATTGGCAAGTTCCACTAGTACTTTTCCTATCTTCCCTACAGCCGGCATAGTCGGCATCGGAATATCCCATTAATGGGAAGTCATCCGTATAGGAGTACCATAGACCAAAATTGACAGTACCCTTGATATATCTAAGTATCCGCTTGACTGCGGTCAAGTGAGATTCCCTAGGGTCAGACTGATATCTCGAACACATACCAACAGCAAACATGATATCAGGGCGACTAGCAGTTAAGTAAAGAAGGCTTCCGATCATACCTCGATATTGTGTTTGATCAACCGGTGTACCTGATTCATCAATGTCTATTTTGGTGGTCTGATGCATAGGGGTGGAAATCGCTTTGGAATCACTCATCCCGAATTTAGTCAGTAATTCCCTGCTGTATTTCGTCTGGGATACGAAGGTTCCATTGTCAAGCTGCTTTATTTGCAACCCGAGGAAGTAGTTCAGCTCACCCATTAAGCTCATCTCAAATTCCTTCTGCATAGACTTAGAAAATTCCTCGCAGAGAAGGATATTAGTACTTCCAAATATGATATCATCAACGTAAATTTGGACTAGTATCATGTGATCACCTTCATACTTAATAAACAGCGTGTTATCAATAGTTCCAGTCGAGAATCCTATGTCAATCAGAAACTTACTTAGCCTTTCATACCATGCCCTAGGAGCCTGCTTTAAACCATACAATGCTTTATTTAATTTAAAAACATGATTTGGAAAATCTTCCCTAGCAAAGCCCGGTGGTTGTTCTACATAAACCTCCTCATTTATAAAACCATTTAAAAATGCACTTTTTACGTCCATTTGAAAAAGTTTAAAACGTTTAAAGCATGCATATGCAAGTAAGACACGTATGGATTCTAATCTAGCTACCGGTGCAAAAGTTTCATCGAAATCAATACCTTCCTCCTGGGAATAACCTTTTGCAACTAACCTCGCTTTGTTTCTTGTGACATTACCGTGTTCGTCGAGTTTGTTTCGGAAGACCCATTTGGTTCCTATGATGGATTTATCGTCTGGTCTTTTTACGAGTGTCCACACTTCGCTCTTTTCGAACTGAGATAACTCATCTTCCATGGCCGAGACCCAAGATATATCATCTAGAGCTTCATGGACTGTCTTTGGTTCCATCATTGAAAGCAGTACATCATGAGATTCCTCCGTATCTTGATTTCGTACAGTTGCTCGAGTTTTGATTCCAGATCTGATATTTCCTATCACTTGATCTGTTGGATGACTGGACGCATGTTTCCATTTTCTAGGTTGCAGCTCTCCAGCTTCTGGTTCCACTGCTTCAGTATTTTCGTCTTTAGGAATATCTTCCTCACTGTCTTTAATATCCTGCAATTCTGCACAGGGCAAATCTATACCTTCCTCATCAGTAGCATCTGTGTTAGGCATCTCATCAAAAGTAACATGTATGGATTCCTGAACAGTCAGCTTTCTTTTATTATAAACACGATATGCCTTAGACGTAAGACTGTAACCAAGGAATATCCCTTCATCAACCTTAGAGTCAAATTTTCCTCTCTTATCTCTATCGTTCAAGATAAAACATTTACATCCGAACACATGAAAGTAACCTATATTTGGAGTTCTACCGTGCCAGATTTCATAAGAAGTCCTTTTTAATATCGGCCTAAGGAAGACACGGTTAGATACGTAACAGGCTGTACTAACGGCTTCCGCCCAGAACTGTTTAGGAATATCATGCTCATGTAACATAGATCTAGCCATTTCCTGTAATACCCTGTTTTTACGTTCAACAACACCGTTCTGTTGGGGGGTTATAGGAGCAGAGAAATTATGACTATATCCATACTGATCACAGAATGATGCAAACGACTTACTATCGAATTCCAGACCGTTATCACTTCGTATCCTACATAAGTTCGTTTCTTTTTCATTTTCAAGTCTCTTTACTAGTGAGACAAAGTTATCTAATGCCTCGCTCTTATGTGCAAGGAATATCACCCAAGTATACCTGGAGTAATCATCAACGATGACAAAGGCATATCTTTTACCTCGCAGAGACATCGTCTGAACCGGACCAAAAAGGTCGAGATGCAGCAGTTCCAGAGGTCTGGATGTAGATATCACATTCTTTGCTTTGAAAGATGTCTTAGTCTGCTTGCCCATCTGGCATGCCTTGCATGTTTTGTCCTTGACAAACTTTATGTCAGGAACACCTCGTATCAGTGCATTGCTTGTGATGTGAGATAGCAATTCCATGTTGGCATGTCCTAGGCGTCTGTGCCATAACCAGGTGCCATCCTGTGTAACTGCTAAACACTTGACATTCTGGTCAGTGATATCATCAAGAGTTATACAATATATATTTCTATCCCTAGATGCACTGAATAGTACCTTATCATTATTTCTAACTACACACTTATCATTTTCAAACGTAACCGTATGACCTTTATCGCATAATTGACTGATGCTAATGAGATTATGTTCTAGATTCTTAACCAACCATACGTCATCTATAGTAGTATGTAACGTGTTACCGACAGTTTCCACTCCTATAACCTTAGCTTTTGTGTTGTCGGCGTAGGAGACATATCCTCCATCATGTGCTTTCACCGACACAAACTTACTGATATCACCTGTCATATGGTGGGAACACCCACTGTCGAGGTACCACTTGTTCTTCCTACTGGATTTTCTTCTTTGTACCTGCATGAATCAGTTCTTTTCTGAGGTGCCCAATTTTGATTGGGTCCTAAATGGTTAGCAGCAAAGTAATTCCTGTTAACACGTGGCATATCATGTATCACAGGCTGTGATCTCTCAGTCACAGGCTGACCAGAATTAGAAACTTCAGGAACTTTCTTAGGTCTCCAGACATATCTGGATTTATCAGCTTTCTTCAAGAAACAGTGGTTAGCATAATGACCAAGACGACCACATGAAAAACATTTAGGTTTCCTAACGTTTTGTGGAGGTGCAGCATGTTCATGTGTTGTGGAATATCCTAATCCTGTTTTCCCAATTTGTGCAGGAACACTAAGTAACATATCAAGATTTTGTTGTCCCTCAAGAAATCTAACATTAGTACGAGAATTTTCTTCTAAGAAATCCTTGAGAGCGGACATGTCCCTAGATATATTCTTTTGCTTCCTAAGTTTCTCGCAATTACACAAGGCCTTTTCTTTCTTAAGAGTCTCTAGCTCGGCTTTCAGGCGCTCATTTTCTAGATCCGTTTGATGCTTCTCTCTAGCTACTTCATCTCGTTGCCTAATTAGACCCTTCACTTGTGAGTTGAGTGACTTAATCCTTCTTTCTGCATTTTGAATTATCTCAAACATCTCTTCTTTTTCATCTACTTCAAAGGCTGAGGAAGCGTTATCATGAGATTCATCTTGCCTAGCATATAGTTCATTCAGAAATAATATTTTCTTAATAGTAGATGAGTCCGATACCTGATCATCATCCGCGGCCATGTAGGCGAGATCTTCCTCTTCTTCGCTCCCGGCCTCTTCCCAGTTTGTGACCATGGCCTTCTGTTTCTTTATCTTTTTGTCACCGTTTTCCATCGGGCAGTTTGAGGCAAAGTGGCCTGGCTTGTTGCACTTGAAGCATTTATGTACATTGTTTCCGGATGACGATATTCCCTTGTTCCTAGGTTGGAACTTTGAATTTCCCTTGAACTTTCTTCTCATCCGAAATTTGTCAAACTTTCTGGTCAGCATGGCGATCTGCTCCATTAGGTCCTCCTCAGATTCTTCTTCGCCTTCAGAGTCGTGTTCTTGTTCGGTATTAAAGGCAATGTTTGGTTGATTTCGGACTGGTGGTTTTTCTTTGATGGAGATCTGAGTCATCTCGTAGGTGGTCAGAGATCCGATCAGTTCTGACACTGAAAGTTCATCCAAGTCCTTTGCTTCATAGATGGCGGTCACTTTGGGATTCCATTCTCTAGGAAGAGATCTCAGGATTTTTCGCACTTTCTCACCATCTTCTATTTTCTTTCCCAACGAGAACATTTGATTAATGATGTTCATGAATCTGGCATACATGTGGCTTATGGTCTCGTTGTCCTCCATCTTGAACAGCTCGTATTGGTGGGTCAAGAGGGCTATCCTTTCTTGCACAACTCGAGTGGTTCCTTCATGTGTGACTTGAAGCATGTCCCACATATTTTTGGCAGATTCACATGAGCTCACACGATTGTACTCTTCTCTTGTGAGTGCGCAAGCTATCATGTTCTTAGCTTTGGCATTTAGGGAGATTCCCCGCTTGTTTGTTACATTGTAATCAGGGCCTTTCTTTGGAGTTCCATCTTCGTTTTTGGGAATGTAAGGTCCTGTTGCGATGATATCCCACAGGTCGTAGTCTGTAGCGATCAGGAATTCCTTCATGCGATTTTTCCATATGGCGTAGTTTGTTCCGTCGAAGAGTGGTGGCCTGGAATGGGATTGTCCCTCTGCAAAAACATCAAAACTCGAAGAAGCCATTAGATCTTTAACTCAGGCTTGTTAGGCCCGTCGTTTGAGTAACCCGCTCTGATACCAAATGAAGATATAAATGTGCCTAAGAGGGGGGGTGAATTAGGCCTATAGAAATTTTTGCTTCTTTTCACAAATACTAAGTGTGGTGACTTAGATATGCCTACTGATGTTTGTGACGAGTGCCTGATATATCCTAGTAACGTCGGATGTGCGTCGGGTCTGTCTCACAGCGATAAGGAAATAACTGAAAAGTAAATGCGAGACAGGATTTTTATAGAGGTTATATCCCCAACTGGGGTTTACTCCTCTCCTTGGGATTTTCTTCCCAAGAGTTTAACCAATCACTATAATGCACCGTAGCTGGATACAAAACTGATTGGTTAGCCCAATACACAACCGAAACAAGTCGAAACACTAGTCACTACTAGGTTACCACACGCCGAGTTTCGTTCCTCGGAATCTCCTTGATCCCGACAGACACAGCTCGCTACCGAAGGGCCCCCGGACTTGTCCTTCCCTTCACGTGTGCGTAAGCGTCGACCTTGCCTCCTTGGTATCGCTCACGTCCGAAGACAGAATGTATGGCAGGGATTATGGAATAACAGGATAAATCACTCGCTCAGTGATGGATATGCCGGTTAACGCTCAGGTGGGCAGAAAGCTATCTCAAGTGGGAACTCAGGAATCTTTCAGTATATTTCTGCTCAAGAATCTTACGTAGGCTTATATTCGCAAATTCTAAGTACCTTTAGAGTCTGAAGTGCAGCTCATATATAATGCTTTTCAAATAGCACTTCTCATGGAAAATCATATCAAATAATAATTACCTAATCAAGCATAGTTTCCATGCAATCATACCATATAAATCATGCTCTTAATAAATCATCACAACGGTCATATAGCATATTTACGCATGATTATATTCCATATAGAAAGGTCAATTTCGTTCTCAAGCATATTCACGCATTTCGCATATAATTACCATATCAGGATCTTCCACAAGAGATTCCCTGCTATCTGTTTCTAGACTAAGTCAATCCAGATTTTCTTTCCAAGTGTAGCACATAAGATAGTATCACATCAGCACGTTTTCTATGTATAATTCATAGTATAATTACCATGTTTAGCACAGAAGTCAGATCCGAGAATACTTAATACGATTTGTCAATCACGGCCCAAACTTTCCTTATTTCAGAGATCACATCCGTTTATAGCATATAACATCTTATCCAGAAAATCAGTCAAATCAAATCTTTCCTAAATATAATATTCCAATCAAGATAAGGAAAGATATCAATTTAATATTGCACATTAAATTCAGTGGAAGGCATGCAAATAATCGCATAAGTGATTTCTGTCCAGGAATAAACTAGTATCAACGGATATATCACTTTCCATATATAAACAGCGTATTTTCCATATATAGCTCAGTAGGATATCTCATGCATTATTTCCATGTATAGCACAGTACGATATATCCTATCTCATGGACTGTCTATAACATGCGATCACCTAGTTCCTCAAATCATCACAGAATCACACGCAATTCATATATTCAACACTTAATCGATTTTATAGCTCATAAACAATGCATGATTGAATATTAACATGAACTTAGACATTTTATTTGTCCCAAATCGAATTGCTTATTTTATAGACCTAATGTCATTGCAATTACATTGTCCATCAAAACTCTCTAACATACATAGACCAAAAAGGTCAACACATTGGTTTTCTTACAGCGTGTTTTTTGATCGGCGTTTATCTTCAGTTTCCATTTTGCACAAGGACATGAAGAAACTACTTGAGAAGAACTAAGTCAAGAACGATCTCTTCGTTTCCCAGAAAAATAAGCCATCCCATTTAGCATTAAGGACGTGTTTGTATCGAATAAATAACGTTCGACGTTTGCGATTCTTAATCTACTGTTGCTGCTACTGTGAAGGACCCCTTCTTGCCCATGAACATTTGGATCATTTTTAATGGTTTTTTTACATTGTCTGAATCATTAGCCTATCGAAAACGAAGCAAAATATGAAGTTTCGACCTTAGATCCAATGAAAGTTAAAATGCAAAATCTGCTCATTACAACCAAAGATGCAATGTCATGAAGCACACTTTTTCACCAAACTCTAACAACAAACAAACCTAATAATAACCATCGGCTACTCACTACACTACGTAGCTTCACAACACTCAACAGCCTACCTACTAAAAAGCAATTTCTTTTTTTCTTACACCGAAAGTCAGCACGAAATCACCATTCCATCCGTCGAAATGGAATCTTGATTATAAATAGCTAGAATCCCGAGCATACGTCACATTACAGCAAACAAACCTTAGCATATAAACAGATTAAATTATGTAGTCATCATCCTCGAGTCAGGTCAATATCAGCGTGAGGATTTCTAACTTCGGTCTGTGAAATCATAGGCCAGGCGCCTCTTCCATGCTGCGGAGTAGCAAAGTTGAGATTTTGACTCTGCCCATTCTTACCAGTTTGTTCGAGTGCGTCGTATGTCTGACTCTGATCTTTTGCTTCTGAGTCAGATTTGGGCTTTGCATTCGTAGTATTGTTGTTGCCATGTACGAAGCTGCATGCAATCACCTGCCCGAAAAATAATTACTGAGTAATTACATCTAAACATATATTGTTAAATCGAGTAACATAGATATATCTCTAACGAATAACAGAATGTAAGGAGAATGTAATTATTACCTGAACTGGGCTTGATGCAATAAGCCTACCACCTACTACGCCTCCTATGATATGCCCATCTGGGCTGCATATAGAAACGTTTATACCGCCCGCTCGATTGCGTGGGCCACCACTTTCAGAGACGAGGTAAGAACCCGACAAGCACATTATCTCGAAACGACCCTATTTTAAGAAAAAAAGGGAACTTTCTGAATATGAACTCATCAATCATCATATCATCCAATGAATATTAGAGTAAATTTTGAGATTTTATTTAGATTTCCATCAAAACTTGACAACCAACAGGGAAGTATTGCGAGGAAAAAATACGTATTCATTTTGATTACAACCTCGTAAGTGACTGTTGCGCTAGAATTCGAGGGCTGGCGCAGTGTGATTGTAGAGATCGACCCGTTAGCTGACATGATGCATAGAGCTCTCGGCCTCTGTTGAGCGAATGCGAGTATTTTTGCTGCAATATCCTGCAACATATAAGCAATTATTACAATTTTGTGGTTGCAATTCAGCATCGAATCTATGCCAATTATTATTTCATTCCTTCTATTAAGAGAGAAGCATTATTACACCCCTCGAGAATTTTGATATTGAGGTACTATGACGAGTTAAGTTAGAATAATACTATAAAGAATACCTCTCCAACTCCAACGTGCAACACATGTGGCGAAAAGGCTAGCCCAGCCGAGCTGTTCATCCACTCACCTGATAAAAGAACAAGTTTGGACAAGTAATGAAATTAGTGATCCCAACTTGTTTGGTAACGAAGATGAAGTTAAAAGTCTCTCAAGAGAAATTTACTACATTTAACAGACAAAACAACAGCACGATTCTCCAATATATCTACTACCCAATAGCCCCTAACACTCAATACTTCAGCAAAAAAATTGTGACAAAAGCTCTAATGAAAACATGTTTCAAGGCCCGTAAATTAAAATCCTTCTTTTGCAACAATTGAATCCCTTCGATCTTCTTTCACTGTGATTTTCAACCTTAGCAGCAAAACATTAAACAAGTACAACTAAAGCAGAAAGCTACCATTTTCATCCTCAAACAAAACAAATCGAAAGATAAACTAACTCAAGCAAGAGACTTCTTTTTTTCTTTTTTACCAAGAGGAGCAAGCTTCTGCTTCCATCCCGTCCCTGGCGGCCGGCCTCGCCTAGCCTTCTCGCCGGAGCTGCTCGTGGGCTCCGCCGCCGCCACCTTCCTAGGCGGAGGATTAGGAGACAATCCCAACGCCACATTTGTCCCATCGGGCCCATACTTTCTTGGCCGACCTCTCTTCTTCTTCACCACCATAGATTCACCAACACCACCACTAGACACTAACTCATGAGGAGGATAATTAGTCGAAGGGTTTTCGACATGGAAAGATGAACCACTTATGCTAACGCCACCGCCCCTATTCGTAGCACTCGACTGAACTGGGATGTGCTGACTAGGATGTGGTCGGAAAATAGGCGTTGTGTGGAGCCCACTTGGCTGAGCACCGGATGAAGATGAACCACCATGGACATGAATGCTTAGGTTGTTAATATTGGTAGATCCAATCATTCCACCTCTGTGGATGTAATAAGGAGACGCCATACCTTCTCTTCCGTCCATGCATTAACTAGCTAAAGATAGATCTCAAGTCCCTTTACTCAATTTTCTAACCACTTGCTCTGAATCTACAAATCGGAGGGCGGAAAAGGAGACAAAACCTAACAACGAAGACGATTAAGCTGCTAAATGTAGGATTTTGGAGAAGGGTTTAACATGGGTTTGAACTTTGAAGGAATTTCAGAAATTATTCACTATCAACTCTCACCAACAACTGCAGATAGAGCAAAAAAAATGAAGAATCTAGATGCAGATTCAAAGCCAGCAGCACAAATTAAAACCCCTTTTACTCCGTGAAAATGCAGAAAAAAAAAATGTCACTCACCTATCCAACAACCTGAATTTTTTTTTTCCAAAGCTCGAGTTCAGCTCATTCAACAGCATTTGGGTAAAGAAGAGCTCTAGAAAAAAATAAGGGTGATTATAAAACCCTAGAATTGGGATGTGGGAAAAAGTGAGAAATGTGTTTTTGCGAAAAGAGGGGAGGGAGAGTAAAAAGACAACAAAAGCTACTACGACATATACATGAATTGGAGAAATTTTTAGAGCTTTTGTTTTGAAGTTAAAATTAAAACTAAGTGCATTCTTTAATCAACTGTTCTTTGATCTAAGTATGACGATATATTAATTGGGGTTCGTAAATTTGAGTTGATGATCTGCTGACTTTGCAGACATTTTGATGAAATGAAAACCATACGAGTACAACTGGTGCACGGCATGCACCTAAGATAAGCCCACCATCTTTTTTGTCCTCCCTCTATTAGACTATATTTATACATGACCCGAACAACCGGTCATCATAATAAAATATTAATTTCTCTCTCCTCCACATACACAACCTACACCTCAATAATTTTCATACTTTATCAACAACCCAATACAACCCATGATATTTATTTATTTTATTATTTATTAAATTTGTATTTTATAATTATTTTTATTATTGTTAAAAAAGTGTGCAAAATATATTAAATTATATTATCTTAAAAGCTCTTAATTATTAAAAAAATATGATACCCTCACAAATAAACTACAATCTCAATTACGAAATTAAATTACAAGAATTGAACTACAAAACAAGTAAATTAGTCAAGCTACAAATTGATGAGTAAACTACATCAATGCATAAGATGGAAATTGATATTAAATTATCGGTGCCGAACTTTTGCCATATATGCTCAATCAAGTCGTTTTTAAGAGCAATGTGAGCTTCTCGGTTGCGAAGTTGCTCCCTATTGGTCATATAAGCAGATAGGCTTGCAATGCGTTCAATGGAGTATTGAACACTTTGATCATCGTCAACGGGATCATCGATGAGAAATTCTGTGGGATCATCTTTTCGTGCTGCCTCTTGGTGCTGAGCGAACAACTTGTGTTTTGTGATTAACGGAGAAGTAATTGACTTAACAAATGCATTTTGTGATGGTTGAGCTTGTTCCGAGCGGTTTAAATTCGGAGAAGATTGAGAGTTTTGATAGTCTTCGGTGTTGAAAAAAGACAGAAAATTTGGATAGTGGGGGTTTGAATAATTATTTGGATTATTTGGATCCATAATAGAATTAGAGATGAGAATTAGAGATGTGAAAATAATATAAATTATGAGAGATTATTGGAAAATAGATGATTTGAATTGTGAATCAAAATGTATCAATATTCGACTCTATTTATAGAGAGAAAAAATCATGAATTTTGGTGAAGAAAAATAAAAAAATTCTTAGATAATTGAAAATATCGTAAAAATCTCAAAAGATCATATAAACCAATAACATTTTGACAAATGGCATTATTGGATAATGTTGGATTATTTGGATCCATAATAGAATTAGAGATGAGAATTAGATGGGAAAAGAATATAAATTATGAGAGATTATTGGAAAAATAATTTGAAATGGTAAAATGTATCAAAATTAGTCTCTATTTATAGAGAAAAAAAAAACTTACATTTTGGTAAAAAAATAAAAATCAAAATTTTAATAGATAATTAAATATAACATGAAATTAATAAAAATCAGAAAAACAGTTTATCGAAAACTGTGCACAACCGGTTGGTGAACCAGGTTGGTCCACCAACCGGGTTGTGGGAGGTTGTGGTAAATAATTACTTGTTTGATTTATTTTATTTAGTTTTAATCCACAACCGGTTGTCCGGGTCATGGATAAACATAGTCTTATCTTAGTTAAAGGTCCATTAATCCTTTGATTCTAAATCGTAATTGTTATAAAATGTTAATTATAATAAAGCGTTAATATTATAATATTATTATGATAATATAGTTTAAGAGAAAATTGAAAGGGATAAAGTATGAAATTTTATTCAATTTGTGTATTATCACATATTTTTTTTTGGTAAAACTGAATTCTCATTTACCACTGCCGAACCTTAAAATACTTACATCATCACATTAGTATGGTACTACCATAATAACCAATGAATGAATAACAAACCAGCGAAACTATACAACAGTAATCATGACAAATCTATTGTATATGTCAGACTTAAGGACTTTTTGAGCATGACAAACTGCTTTGATTCTCCCTTGCATTTCCGGCGTGATCAGATGCATCAGTTGATCCACAGATCTCCCCACCCCTGCATGAGCTCTTCTGTTCCTCTCAGCCCAAATATAATAAAGCATAGAAGCATAGCAGGCAATGCTTATGCCATACTGCGGGTGCCTTTTCTTTCCTAGTTCTACTAACCACTCACACAGGGCATCAAATGAATGGAGCTGGACCCTCAGGTTCAACCAGACCTGAAGTTTCTGCTCCAATTCTTGACTAAACTTACATTCCAAGAATAGGTGCTTCATAGATTCATCAGCTGCCCCACACAGCTAGCAACTCGTATTCATGACAGACATCCCCCAACTTATCAATCTATCCACGGTTAGGAGTCGTTTATGCATAGTCAGCCAAAGCACAAATGCATGTTTGGGGATATTGTATCTGTTCCACACAGCTCGTCCATAGGGAAAGAAAGTGCATGTCCCTTTTAACCATTGATAGCCAGACGCAGCAGAATAGCATCCATCACCAGCCATACTCCATCTCTGATCTCTGTATCCCTCCCTAAATTTTCCTTTCAGCCGATAGTTTCTTCCAATGCCAGCACGAGTCCACAGCAGGGCAGAACTCCCAAAAACATATCCCTCTCAAGTATACCACATGGACCGATTTGATCCAAAGAGAGTTAACCTCTTTGGTGATGTCCCAGATTTGTTTCCCAGCCAGAGCTTCATTCCATGTCCCACAGTCCCTAATATTAAGGCCTCCAAGCTGTTTGGATCTACACACTATATCCCAGCTGATGAGAGGGTCAGCTTTCCCCTGTCCTTTTCCGCCCCACAGAAATTTCTTGCAAACACGGTCCACCTCCTTAGATACACTTTTAGGCAACAGAAATATGGAACCCCAGTATCCATGTGTGGCTAGGAGTACCGAGTTAACCAGGTACAATCTACCTGGATAAGACAGATTTCCTGTTGCCCAACATGTTATTCCGGGTGTAATCTTCTCTACCAACGCTTGGCAGGTATTTTTGCTCCATTTTGTGGGTGTTATGGGCACCCCCAGGTACTTGACAGGGAACTTACCAATCTGAAAGCCAGTGATTTGCCTTAGCTGTTTTGAGATGGAGCTGGAGATACCAGCAGTATACATGCTAGACTTCTGCTGGTTTGCTTCCAATCCCGAGGTGGACTTAAAATGCTCAAGTGCCTCGCTGATTACTGTAACTGCAACAGGTCTCCCTTTGCAGAAGATCATAAGATCATCTGCAAAGCAAAGGTTAGCCAGATTTATTTGTTTGCACAAGGGATTATTATCACATATTTATGCTAGTAAAATTTCACTATTACAAACCAATCTCGTTAACTATAATCCAAACATATCTTATCAACATGCAATCTAATAATATTATGCAAAATATTTTTATAAACATTTAACACAATAATTTGTCCACCTAATGTTAATATTTTGAACATTCACACTTAATAGTTTTTCATAATAATAATAACAACTAAAACTATATAATAATGTAACAATTAAAACTTCTTTCTATTTCGGACGGCCAAATAATTCATAGATAAAAAGATGTGACCAACACCTAAAGCTTAGTTACTCTACTTCATATCCAACTGGTTTAGAGCATGGTTTTAAAAACCGGACCGGACTGGCCGGTTCCGACCGCGGTCGGAATTTCGGTCCGAGTCCGGTCCGGTTCAAGCTTAATTTAAAAAAAAAAATGAAAAACTGAATCTAATAAATAACAAAAAAAGGGGTAAAGAGTGGATAAGTTGGTGTGGCCCAACTGTTTTGGTGTTGGGCTCTTTTCCTAAAGGGTATGGGTTCAAATCTATATGTGAACATTATTTGAATTATGCACTTTATTTTACAATCAGTTTTTTATTTTCCAATATATTTTATGTTTGTTTAATTTTTGACCACCTAGTTTATTTTTTAATTTATGAAATTTCATTTTAATAATTAGTTTTTAATAGTCCAATATTATATTTGATCGATTTATTCATAAATATAATTTTTTATATTTTGAGGCACCGGTTTTTGTGCGGTTTGATTTCGGTTTTATACCGGTTAAATCATTAAACCTTAAACCACTAAAATTTTCGGTCGGGTTCGAAAGCCCGGTTTTAAAACCTTGGTTTAGAGTAAAACGCATTTGTATATACCCCACTGAATTTTTTCTTCAGTTACCATTTTATGTTAAAAATAGTAGATATAATATCATTGTTTATATATCATTTTATTAAAATAGCCCTAGTGAATAAAATTTTATTATATGTATATTAATTAATTTGATTTGGACTCCACTGTTTGAGAGCGCTAGTTTCGTCACTGATTTACAGTGATGAGCTTTATGAGCTCATTAGCTGACTTGCGTGCTTGTTTTATTTTAGTATTTTTTATTTTGATTTGTACTTTTTTTATAATAAAATGATGGAGTTCAAGCTGGAGCCCAGCTTTATTTTTTTCTTACGGAGGTTTGTTGGGGTAGTCAAATTCATCTTACATCGATTAGATAAAAAAATTGTGACATGCATAATCTATTGTGAATTGACAAATTCATTTTGACTGTTATGCTTGACTTTGAGTATAGTGTAAAGATTTTCTTTCACAAAGTTGTAATAAATACTCACTCGGATTTTATTTACATGTCGTTTTAACTCTTTAATTTTATTTCTAATAGTTGTCGTTTTACAGATTTCAAGACAAATATTTATCATATTTCCAGTTTTACCCTTTTAAATATTATTAAACGGAATATATTAAATAGTCTTAAGCAATTAATTAGTGGTATATTAGACATTTTATTCTATTTATTAATATGAGTGCAAATACCTTAAACGACACCTAAAAAAAATCGGAGCCAGTATATATTATGTATCTTGTGTACATTATCGTGTAGTACTTTGAGAAGATTTAATGCGAAGCTTTCCTGACGCTTGCTTTTGAAAGTTCTTTTGTCTTTTGATGTAAAATAAGAATATGAAGTCGAGAAAAGAGTCAAAAGACGTACGTACTCTTATTGAACGGTTCAAACTTCATTCATAAATGTTACCATGTCAGAAAAAACATTGAATCAATGTCTAATATTTTCTTTCAAAACGGATATAGATAGTTCAAGATAATAATAATGAAAGAAACCACAATAGTATCGAAGTATACAAATGATGTTGGAGATTTGGGCCTGTACCCATTTGCATTAAATAGCCCGATTAATTATCCATTTTATTGGGTATAAATGTAGAAGTCATCTTTCGGCTAAAGTCCAAATTGATTTGAGAACTAGAATCAACATTTTACGTAGATACTACCTCCGTCCCACTAATTTTATCACATTTTGCCATTTCGGGCGTCCCACTAATTTTATCACCTTTCCTTATTTAGCAAAAAATCTATCACAAACAATCAATATAATAATATTAAATATTCTTAAAAGACGTGTCAAACTATACACTTTATTACCTTTTCATTGTACTATATTATTATAATAATAACACCTTAATATACGTGCCCACTACCAAATGTGATAAAGATAATGGGACGGAGGTAGTATTTACAGACTGGACTTTGCCAAATTGGATATCGGATGAATGAAAATTTTGAATAATATAGACGACGAATTATTTTTTTCTCTTTTCCTGTGATCTTCTCCGACTTCTCTCTAAATTTTTAAATGCATTCTTCACATAATCTAAGTTGGTAAAATCCAAATCCATTGGATTTTTGACATGTAATCATAGGTTTTGTTGAAGACGACCTTTGCAAATTTTTCTTTGCTATGGGACCATATCATTTTTTTTAATGGATTTTGAAGATCAGAGTTTTGATGTGCGCATGATTCTTTGGTGTGCGCATAATATTTTTTCTTCACGCAGCTGCTAAAAGGCATTCAAAGGAAGGAGCCGTAGTTCTTTTTTTTTTTTTGTTATGTTCAAATAAGAAATTGATACAGATGTTCGCCAATAAACAGGCATGATACGAGACAGAAGGAACATCACCCACAATACAGATCGTCAGTCATCTCCAGTTATTTTCTTAGTCGATGAATAGATTCGAAATATCTGTCTGCTTTTCTACACTCTATCTTTACGAGGTGTACCTGCGTGTAATATCTCCACATAATAAAGAAGTTCTACCCTCCGGCCTGTGGACGTAGGTCACCAAACCACGTAAATCTCGATTATCGTAATTTTTTCGGGCAAATATATTATCAAATTCAAATATCCTAACATTGGTATCAAAGCCAATCCGATTATTTTGTAGCCACCATGACGAACAACAATGTCAATTGAAAAGTCGACAGAAATGTCAACTTTGCAATGTGAAGTCTCAAGATGGAGACCATACTCATTCAAGATGGTTGTGAGGTGGCGCTTGAAAGAGAAAAGAAGAAACCGACTGAAATCAAAAGCGCCCAATTTAATGAATTGGACAGGAAAGTCAGATTGGCTATTATATTAAATCTCTCTTACGAGGTTTTACAATAAGTTGACACGGAGACGACGATCATGAGTATGTGGGATGTAAGCTATCTACATGAATACTAAGGAGAATAGGCTATATTTAAGCAGAAGCGTTACAGTATGAAAACGACAGAAGGTACTTCTATACTCTCGCATCTTGATAAGTCCAATTTCATCATTATTGCTTTGGCAAACGTAGAAGTCAAAGTGACTGACGAAGATCAGGCCATAATATTGTTATGTTCTCTTCACTCGTTACAATCGAAAGATACGATACCATATGCTAGTGTCAAATTTGCGTTCACAATCGAACAGATAGACATGGATATAACGGGAGAAACAAGTCGTAGCCATGCAGAAGGTCTGTTTGCACGGAGAAGACCAGAACATAGAGATTCTAAAAGTAGCAGATCTAAAGGAAGGTCAATATCCAGGTACAGAAATAAAATCTGTAATTTTTGCAAGAAAAAGGGTCACATCAAAGCTTATTGTTATAAATTGAGAAATAAGGAGAAAAATAATCAGAAATATAATAAACCCGTCGAAGCTAGTGTAGCTGCAGATGAGAGCGATGAAACTATTTTTGTAGCATCTGCAAATATTGTTAGTTCTAATAATGAGTGGATATTAGATTCATGTTGTTTTTACCACATAAGTCGTAGTCGATGCTGTTTTTCCACATATAAAAATTTCGATCGTGGATACGTCTTAATGGGAAATGATGCTCTGTGTAAAGTTGTTGGTAAAGGTCAGATCAAAATGTTCGACGAAATCATTCGAACACTCACAGAAGTCAGACACGTTCCAGATATGAAGAGAATCTTATCTCTTTAGGCACGCTTGAATCTCAAGGGTGCAGATTTCAGGTGAATGTCGAGTTTTGAAGATTGCTAGAGGTGCCCTTGTCGTAATGAAAGCTTGCAGGTTTGAAAATTTATATATTTTGCAGAAAATTACTATTACAGGTTCCGTTGCAATTCCGACATCCGTGGAGGTTGATACCACAAGATTATAGCATATGCGACTTGGACACATTGGAGAAGGCTTAACGATTTTAAGCAACCGGGGCATACTTTGCGGTCAAAGTGTCGGTAAGATGGATTTTTGCTAACATTGTATCTTTGGGAAGCAAAAACGAGTCAGCTTCAATTCGCAGCTGTCCACATGACGAAATGTACTTTGGACGGTATTCAGTCTATGTGTGTTAATTTATTATCTTTACAGGGACGACACACGATAGCCAGCCTTACCAGCCTAATTATCTTTGGTTTGCAAGATAGCGCAACCATCACTAACATAACGGTTCAACTAGAGAATTACAACATGCGATCATCACTGGGAGGGTAGATGTGGAGATTGGTCTCCTCCGGGCTTTCATTCCGGTTCAGGTATTTAATTGCACCCATCCAAAATAAGAATCAAGTTTATATATAGCTAACTAAATGGGTCTGTTTTTGTTTTGTGCTGACAAGATCGTTTTCTCGAGATTTTTGCTGCCCAATGATGATGTAGAGATGCCTAGTGATTCTGTAGTAGATGAGAGAAACGCAAGAGGGTGTTTCTCTGTATTTGTGATTTGTGAAGCTAGTAAAGAGTCTGAGTTTGAACAATTAGCCTTCTGGGATTGGTTTTTCTCCTAGTTGCGTGTGTTTGATTCATTGAAGCAATTGCTTCGCTTATGTGTAGAGTAATAAATATAATGGAAACAATAGTTCAAAATATCATAATTAATTCCTTTTTTACTTTGCACCCTCATGTGTGGCAGTGAATCACATAAGAAAATGAAAATTGACCAATCAGCCAATGAAGAAAACAGTGGAACTAGTCATGCTAGTGCCACTGTAGACACTTCGATATCAGTTGGTGCTTTTACATGTTACGCGAATATATATTCCAAAACTAATATGTTGAATACACATTGCCCACAACAGGAATCTCACATATATTGAGTGTGTATAATTAAGAAGTTTGTACAATAAGTGTTGTAAAACAGGGCCAGTGAATACCTTCCTGACATGGAAGAAGGGGAAATGTAGGGGATTTTAACTCCGAACTTCCACAAACAAACTCCATTGTACTGCAAAAACATACACACATCACGTTCACATCCGGTCTCGGTTCAAAACTTCTTCCGCACCAGTCGACATACTAACATATCAAGCACCAGTATGACCTTTAACGAGATCAAAACCGAAAACTAACATAAGATAATCGAGTGTTTATTCACCCTCCCTCTAAACACACAAACCGATCCTAACAAAAGTACTCCTATCGAACCCCAAATCAAAACTCAAGATGCGTTTTAATCTTCCTCTCTCATCATTTTGACTGATATATGCTTTTGCTGTAAACAAGATGCGTTTGATCATTATAATCGCATTAAAGTCCCTTTTTGACTGATATATGCTTTTGCTGTAAACAAGATGCGTTTGATCATTATAATCGCATTAAAGTCCCTTTTTGACTGATATATGCTTTTTCTGTAAACAAGATGCGTTTGATCATTTATATTCTCTTTTGTTGTTGATTAAGACCATCTCCTATCGACATTGAAAATCAGACGCAAGCCCATAAAACTTGGTCCAACCGACACCCAAAGTAATACTCAAAATGAGTTTGATGTTATTTCTCTCTCCTCTCAAACGCATATTTGTGATTTTACTGTTCACAAACTCTAATATTTTTAACAATAAAAAACTGACCCCTGCTAAATTATTTTTTACTTTTGATATATTAAACTTTTTAATTAGCTATTATTATTCATTTTATTATTTTATATTTATATATTACATGTATAATTGTAAGTTAAATACTTAAATAAATTATAAAAAGTGATTCTTATAATAAAATATTATATATTCATTTACTATGTGGTAGTATTGAAAAGTTGTAAAGTTTATCGGTATTACTGAAAAAGGTATAAGAATTGGTGTGAGAATATTCTTTTCAGTTTGAAAATGAGTTTAATGGTCGGAGAAGAATTACTGTTGGATGTGACACTTACTTCAAAATGGGTTTGAGAATGAGTTTTTTTGGTTAGAGATGGTCTAATAAGATGAAGAAAAATATTTGAAATTAATTTGGCGTTGGTATCCGTGCGTGAATATTAGAAATAAAATAAAGTACATAAAATAAAATTAAATCCGATAAATATTATTATAATCAACTCAATTTAAAATAATATAGTAGCCTAATTTCTAAATTTATAGAATATATTGGTAGCTTGTAAAAGTGTAATTTGAATATTACGAAAATAGTCTTTTGAGTTTGAGAATGAGTTTAATGATTGAAGAATAACTAATGCAGTTTGAGTTTGAGAATGCGTTTGACTTTGAGAATGAATTCGTCAGTTGAAGATGGTCTTATGTAGGACCCCATTAGCGTCTTCGTCCCCCATTTTGGGAAAATATTTGTCCCTTCATATGGTATTCTTCCCTTTTATGCTATTTTCTTTCATTTTGGGGACTTGGGTTACCTTTGATTGATGAATTTTTCATTCTCATTTTGAGCTTGAGAAATTCTCAATCTTTGGAGATTAGGATTTCAGTAGGGATTATTCGAGTTTTGACCAAAATATGTGTTTGCATCAAAACCTAAGATATCACTATTCTCGGATCTGATATAGTAGTCGCCGATATAGTTGAATTTTAGTACTAGTTTGGTGTAAAAGTTCATAGTCATTAGTTTTGGATGTTTGAATAGTTTATAGTTCTTATTTATCTTGGTCAAATCTCTATTTTGCTTCTTTCTCTACTGATATTCTCATTGTCATCGGAGTGAACTCTTGGATACGTAACTTCATGTACTTGTGTCATTATACAAATATAGATACTGTGGTTTCGACTAACCTCTATATTCATCATTACAAAAGCTACTAAAAGAAACATTTTGATCATTCAAGCGTCTAACATCGCATCCAGGCTGCTTAGTACTAGTGGAAGAATTGAACGATGATCATAGGAAAGTTAATTTCCAAAGAATTTAATATCGTATTTTGTCGTACTTTTGGTATTATTAATGTTTCTTTACGATAGATAACTAGTATTGTCACGGATTTGAAACAACTTGAACACGTCGATTATTGCTGTCACTGTGGAATTTAGACGATAAATATAATTAGGTTGAGTATGTTGGGATTTTTATTCACATATCGAATAATTGAACTCATCCGACTCAATTAAGTTATCAAAGATGAAATTTATCTGTCACTAATTTGTTGTAGGTCGAAATTCTCAATTTTATAGATTAGTACCCCGGTGAAAATACGATTATTTTTGGAAGAATTTTATATAAATATATAAATACATAAAAGAATATTATTATTACATTCTAGGCGAACTGGGTGTATATTCCTGAGAAATACGAAAAGGTTCATGAATGACAACAAAGATGTATATTCCACTTTGATTAATTATTGCACACAAAAATTGAGTTCGAGCATATTAAAGTCAACTGTTTTCCCTCTAGTCCAAATTTTAAGTGATCATAGAACTTTATTTACTTGGCAGAATTGATCCCTCTTTACGTATATGGTGGATAATTCTTTTCCAAATTATTTTTTTCAAGAAAAAGCAAGCGCACGAACTTATTACCACGTCAAAATGGCTTCGTGTATTTCAATGAAGTATTATTTGGCCATTCGCGTTTTTTGGTTAATAAGAGCAAAGCAATATCAGTTAATTATTGGTTGTAAATTGTTCGAAAATTCGATTGCCATAGTGTAAACTAATATATGTACATATACATATATATATGTTATCCTGAAAATAGTCGTTTTAGTATAGTGGTGAGTATTCCCGCCTCCTGTCACGCGGGTGACCCGCGGGCCGCGATCCCCGGCAACGGCGATTTAACTTTTTTTTTTACATTTTTTAAATGAATGATATAATACTTATATTTGACGTTTGTAATTTGTTAGATATAATAGATGACACTGCTCTTCTTAGCCCGAAAAAGATCGAGACTGCATTTCTCCAATATTACGTTTTGTTTTTGTCTAAATAAAAGTTCGTCTTTTTTGATCGATATTTTTCACAAGGTGGGGTTTCTTCAATGTTGTTTGTTACCCTCGGGTTTTTCACCCCACCGCGGCAAAATACTCAGACTTGCCGTAGATAGGACAACATCCCGACTTGGGGAAGAGACCCTTCCCAACAGGGGATAATACCCTGACACCCCGACTTGAGGAAAGACTCCTCCCAACAGGGGATAATACCCTGACACCCCGACTTGAGGAAAGACCCTTTCCAGTGGGGATGACGCCCTGACACCCCGACCTGGGGAAACGACCTCGTCCGGTAGGGGACAACGACCCGAAGTCCCAACCTGAGGAAGTCTCCATCCGGCAGAAGGATGCTTGGAAACCTGTTGGTCCCGATTGCACCAAACAAGGAATCAAAGAGGCTTTAATGGAATGAAAAGGGAGTATTCTCACCTTTGAGTGTGTGTATTGTGTGAAAAATTTGGATAAGCCTTTGATCTTTGATTACCTTCAAAAGTGAGTTGGTAAAACCTTATATACCACATTAACCCTAGGTATATTAAGGCCCAATCACTAAATATAAAATAATTACATTATAGTCCTAAGCCTAAGCTAAAGGATAATTACAAAATAAATCCTACGACTTAAACTATTGACACAATCAATTAAATATCTGTGGCGCCCCGCCATCTACTACCATTTTCTTACACTAACTTACGTGACTAAATAGAAATATAAATATATTACATACGAAATACTGATATAATTTTTCTTTTTACATAGCAAACCATACACTGCTATTTTACAATACAAACATTATTCGAATATTTTACATATAATACAAACATATTTTACAAACACAGCGCAATTAACACAACACCCGCCACACAGGTCGCATCCATGTACACACCACCCTCAAAAGTCACCGAAAGTTCCAGAAGGACCAGCCTCACCTTTCACAGGCTCACGTACCGTGTTCACTGCGTCTACAACACATAAAAACATGGGATGAGCTATAACGCTCAGTAAGTGGAAATATGCATGTATGCACGTGTCAACTAGCAAAGGCATCCGTGCCAGTGCTTTCTAATACTCACATACTCATCTCATTCTTATTTCTTTCTCATTTCTTTTTCATTTGTATCTGGGCCCATAGCTAACTTACTAACCGCACCATCATATCATGAGCTCAAATCCTTTACAGATAAAAATACGATAGTGGCCCACTCTGGCTAGGACAAAACTAGGATTTATCTCCAGTTTTTTTTTTCCATTCACCAGGTCGCCCCTCTATCTGGCCATCGTTCTTTTTCATTGCGGTTGCCTTTCCTGGCACTCTGGCTTACGCCATGTGTCTCGTCCAGGTGACCCTCGTCCGCTACCTAAATAATTTAGGTACATACATTCGACGGTTTACCCCCGTCATGATGCCTTTGTAGAAGTAGCTATACTATGACTCTTCATGAGTCTACATCAAATACTAATGTCTTCAAACATATTTTGTTTTCAAGACGATCATATACTGTGCATACTCATACTTCTAATCCTCTCATCATTCGTGTATGCACATGCTCATGTCACATAATAATGCAATAAATGTTTACTATGCAAAAGCATATCGAAACATTTCGCTTCATCAGTCATCACCACATATTCACATCAAAGCACATAGTCACGTATAACAAATACATATAACACAAATTATGCGTTGTAGGTGAGATTCCCACTTACCTGACGTCCTTAAGCTAATCGCTAACCGGTCTGTTGAGTTTCCTAAAATATCGTCCTTTAACCACGAAAAGACCATAAAATCAGTTTATATATTATATTAGTTGACTATGTAAATTTTCGTTCAGAAATTCCATCAAAAAGGACGTTTGCCTATACCGTAAATTGACCCTGAAAACACCGAGAAACAAATTATGATCGGCGTTACGAAACACTATGCCCATTAAACTCAGAATATTTTTTCTGATTAAATGGTATAAAAGTATTTTTCCTCAAAACGTTTCATTCGTAGGGTTCTGATTCGCCAAGTGCATTACACGAACCCGCGAAATTATACACAGTAACCAAGTTCGCGAAGTTTTACACAGATTCGCGAACCCACATGCAATTCGCGAAGTCTATACAATTCGCAAAATTTTTATAGTTCAAAAAAATTTCTACAATTCGCAAAACCATTCGTAAAAGTTACTGTTCATTCGCAAAGTTACTATTCATTCGCAAAATTACTGTTCATTCGCTTACTGTTCATTCGCAAAAGTTACTGTTCATTCGTAAAGTTACTGTTCACTTTGCGAATTCACTGTTCACCCGCAAAGCGAAATCACTGTTCACCCGCGAAACTCACTTCGCACACCTCAATTCGCAAACCTCATTTTCACACTTACAATTCGCCAATCTTCTCACAATTCGCAAGGTTTTACACGTGAAATTGGCAAACTGATTCGCGAACCCATTTTAAACTCACAATTCGCAAACTCTTAACAATTCGCGAAATTAATATCACACGCACAGTTCGCAAAATTCATTCAACCCCGCAAAACTCTCAATTCGCGAATTAATTCGCAAACTATTAAAAAATTCGCGAACTCAACAAACACTGTTAATACCCAAAAACTTAAAACCTTCGATTAAAATCCATTTCTTTCAAGAACGCGATGAACATCATAAAAACTTCAAAATATATTTAGACCATTTAAATTAAAAATCTGTATAAAACCTGAGCAAATCTAACTTCTCACACTTAGAACATATTAAATCATAATTAAAAACGTAAAAGTTAGAGTAGAAATTTATACCCTCTCCAAGCTTAAGTTCCTCTACAGTTTGAGTTCTCCGTCTTCTCTCTAGATTATTTTTCTTATGATTGAATAAATGATTAATCTTACTTCTCCATTAGTGCTTTAGACAACAAAGGACAAAACCCAACGTTGATATTTACCTAATCCGAAAAGCATTGTCTCCCACTTGTCTTTCCTCCTTAATTATAATTAGTTTATTATTATAATATTTCCTAACTTCGAAGGTTCAAAGTTTGCACTTTGCACTTTGCAACTTTGCACTTCCACACTTTGCACTTCCCAACTTCAAAGGTTCAAAGTTCAATTGATAAAAACACTTTGCACTTTCACACTTCACGCATCCTTATAATTCGCAAAGTATACTTCACATACTCAAGCACTTCGCGAATCTTTTAACTCGCGAAGCCTACCTCACATATTCATACTTCGCCACTTAAAATTGGCCCGTGAAAAATCTTATTTCACGATTCGCGAATCTTCATAATTCGCCAACTTCATAAATTTCACATAAGCACATAATATATAAAAATATGCAGTCATATAATCACATAATATGCATGCAAATTTATTGGCCGGCTTACTTACGGGACCCGGGTATTACATTCTCCCCCCTTAAAGAGGATTTCGCCCCCGAAATCAGGTTAGTTGAAACAATTCTGGGTAGCGACTTCTCATATCATCTTCACGTTCCCATGTAGCTTCTTCCACTAACTGATTCTGCCATAATACTTTTACTAATGGAATCTCTTTATTTCGTAGTCTCTTTACTTCATACATCAAAATTTCCACTGGCTTCTCTTCATAACTCAAATCTGGCTGAAGTTGTTGATGTACAAATTCGTTACTTATTACATGGTTCGGATCAGCAACATATTTTCTCAGCATTGACACATGAAAAACATCATGAACTTGTGCCAACGAAGCTGGTAACTCCAGTTGATAAGCTACCTCGCCAACTCTTTTGATTATTTTGAAAGGTCCAATGTATCTTGGGCTTAACTTGCCCTTTCGCCCAAACCGTTTTACGCCTTTCATTGGAGATACTTTCAAAAATACCCAGTCATCAATTTCAAATTCCAATGACCTTCGCCTTTGATCTGCGTAACTCTTCTGTCGACTTTGAGCCGTTCGCATTCTCTCTCGTATTTTTGTTATTGCCTCGGTCATCTCTTGAACCATGTCAGGCCCTAACATCGCACGTTCGCCAACTTCATCCCAATGTATAGGAGATCGACAATTGCGTCCATACAAAGCTTCATACGGTGCCATCCTAATAGTTGCATGATAACTATTGTTGTAGGAGAATTCAATCAATGGCAGATATTTACTCCAATTCCCCTTGAAATCCAAAACACATGCTCGTAACATGTCTTCCAATGTTTGGATAGTTCGTTCAGATTGACCGTCAGTCTGAGGATGATAAGCCGTACTGAAAGACAACTTAGTCCCCATCGCCTTCTGTAAGCTCATCCAAAATTTAGATAAGAACCGCGAATCTCGATCTGAAATTATCGATAATGGAATCCCGTGGAGTCGAACTATTTCTTGAATATACAGTTCTGCATAGCGCTCCATGGAAAATATCGAACTTATGGGTAGAAAATGAGCTGACTTGGTTAATCGATCGACTACAACCCAAATGGCATCATAACCTTTTACAGTCTTTGGTAAACCAACGATGAAATCCATCGTAATATGATCCCATTTCCATTCAGGTATCGGCAAAGGTTGTAATGTCCCCGCCGGTCGTTGATGCTCCGCCTTTATTTGTTGACAAGTCAGACATTGGCTTACAAATGTCGCAATGTCTCTTTTCATTCCCGGCCACCAATAATTTATTCGTAAGTCTCGATACATTTTTGTAGCCCCTGGATGTACTGAATAGATTGTGGCATGTGCTTCCTTCATTATAGTTCTTCGAATTTCCGCATTATCGGGTACGTATAAACGATCTCTGTAATACAAACTTCCATCATCTTGTATCTTGAAATCCGATGCATGTTGTTCCATTTGAGTGTCCTTGATCTTTAAATAAAGTTCATCTTCTTCTTGTGCCTTTTTAATTTGTTCCAATATTGTCGGTTGTAAAGTTAATGCAGCCAGTCGTGCTTCGACTTCTCCCAATTGTACTACCTCCAGTTCCAATAGATGTAACTCCGCACTTACAGCTTTTCGGCTTAACGCATCGGCCACCACATTTGCTTTGCCTGGGTGATAACTGATCACACAATCATAGTCTTTGACTAATTCTAGCCACCTTCTTTGCCTCATATTTAATTCCTTCTGAGTGAAGAAATATTTTAGACTCTTGTGATCCGTATAAATTTCACACCGCTCCCCATATAAATAATGCCTCCGGATTTTTAGAGCAAATACCACCGCGGCTAACTCCAAATCATGAGTCGGATAATTCTTTTCATACTCCTTCAATTGCCGAGAAGCATAAGCTACCACGTTTCCATGTTGCATTAATACACAACCTATACCATTCCTTGATGCATCGCTGTAAACCGAAAATCCTCCAGTCCCAGATGGTATGGTAAGAACTGGAGCTGATGTGAGTCGTTTCTTCAATTCTTGAAAACTTTGCTCACACTCCTCACTCCAATAGAATGGAACATTCTTTCTTGTTAGCTTCGTCAATGTTGATGCAATCTTTGAGAAATCTTTAATGAACTTTCTGTAGTATCCAGCTAAGCCAAGAAAACTCCGTACTTCAGTGACATTGGTTGGTTGTGGCCAATTGTTGATAGCTTCAATTTTGCTAGGATCCACAGAAATTCCCTCTCCAGAAACGATATGACCTAGAAATGCGACTTGACTCAACCAAAATTCACATTTCTTGAACTTGGCATATAATTGATTTTCCCGTAATATTTCAAGAACTGTCTTCAGATGCATTTCGTGTTCCTCCTTCGTCTTCGAATATATAAGGATGTCATCGATGAATACAATGACAAACTTGTCCAAAAATTGTTTGAACACCCGATTCATTAGATCCATAAATGCCGCTGGCGCATTAGTCACCCCGAAAGGCATGACTAAAAATTCATAGTGTCCATATCTGGTCCTGAACGCCGTCTTTGAAATATCTTCTTTTCGAACCTTCAATTTTACCCCGATCATAAATCTATTTTTGAAAACACCGTGGCACCTTGAAGTTGATCAAACAAATCATCTATTCTTGGTAGGGGATATTTATTTTTGATTGTTATCTTATTCAACTCTCTGTAGTCGATACATAGTCGCATCGACCCATCCTTCTTTCGCACAAACAAAACTGGCGCTCCCCAAGGAGAAAAACTGGGTTGGATAAATCCCTTCTGTAATAAATCATCCAACTGCTCTTTTAACTCCTTTAATTCAGCTGGCGCTAACCGATATGGAGTCTTTGAGATTGGAGCAGATCCTGGTATTAAATCGATCGTAAATTCAATCTCTCGATCTGGTGGTAATCCTGGTAAATCTTCTGGAAAAACATCAGGAAAATCTCGTACCACAGTCACCTCTTCTAATTTTGGCAATGAACGATCCTCTGATTTTATCGCAAAAACCAGATACGCTTTGCATCCCACCTTGATCAAACGTTGCGCCTTTGTCGCTGAAATTCTAGAAATATTCCTTTCCTTGATTGTTCCCACGAAACTGAAAGGCTCGTTCTCTTCAATATTGAACGTAACTGTCTTGCGATTACAATCTATGACAGCTCCATATTTTGATAGCCAGTCCATTCCAAGAATTACCTCATAATCGTTCATTGGGATGACGATTAAATCAACAAACAATTCTCTTCCGTCTACTAACACAGGACAATTCGGTAATACTAGATTGGTTCGCATTGCAACTCCGTGTGGAACGGTCACATTATACTCGCAATTAGATAGGGTAGGTGTAATCCCGAGTCTCGCCATATATTTATTGGATGCAAATGAATGCGTAGCTCCTGAATCTACTAATATGCATGTTGGTACTTGGTGTATAAGTAGAATACCTGCAACCACGGATGGATTAGCCTCCGCTTCCTCTGAAGTCAATGTGTACACTCTAGCCGGTACAGCTAGTGGTCTCACTTGATTCATAACTTGACCTCCTGGTGCATTCTCTGGACATGCTCTCGCAAAATGTCCCGTCTTCCCACACTTGTAACAAGTAGCATTCTGTGAAAAACATATTCCCAAATGACGTCGTCCACATCTCGCGCAAATTGGTATTGGTGCTGGGGGTCTCCCCTGGTTAAGATTTTGTTGTTGTGGTGGTCCAGGTCTGTTCTGAAAATTTTGCTTCCCGCCTTTAGGAATGAATTGCCGTTTCTGATTTCCACCCCTCCAGTTTGCTCCTTGTACGAATTTTCGCTTTGCCTCCTGAGCACGTATAATTCGTGTCTCAGCCTGTTCTGCCACCATTGCTCGCTCCGCCACTTGAGCATATGAAGCTCCTTGTATTCCAGCCATATTAACGTCACGTTACAACTCTGGCTTCAGACCCTCAAGGAATCGTTCGACCTTCAAAGCATCAGTGCTCACCATATGAGTCGCGAACCTTGACAGTTGTTCAAACTTTCTGATATACTCAGCCACAGTCATCATCCCTTGCTTGAGATTGATGAACTCATTCATGCGCTGAGCTCGCACAGGTGCAGTAAAATATTTGTTTCTAAACAGCTCCTTGAAACGTTCCCAGTTCATTGTGGTAGGATCTTCAATAACTTGTATGGTGTCCCACCAGTGACCTGCACTTCCTCGTAGTAAAAATGCAGCACTTAAAACCTTCTCATTTTCAGGAATTCTGCTATATTGGAACATGCTCTCTAAAGTTCTAATCCAATCCTCAGCAGATGTTGGGTCAATGGCATCTTCAAAGATAGGAGGGTTCAGTCTACGAAATCTTTCACCCACAACTTCAACTTGATTAGCCTGAGAGACTCCATTGTTTCTTGCCCCCTCAGAGTTTCGCTGCTGAATCAACTCTTGAATCTGTTGAGACTGCTGACGAACTAACTCGGTGAGCCGAAGAATAGTCGAGTCTCGATTATCAGTCTGGGTTACATTTTCCCCATCATGATTGTTTACCCCACTGCCTTCTCCTCTGGTTCTAACCATGTTGTTTCTCTTACCCTAACAGTCCCTAAGGCCAATAAATCATGCGATGCAAGAAATTCACAATATCATATAACTTACGAGCAAGGCTGTCTTCCGCGCTTTTGAGTGTGTGTACATGGACAGTCTACAGAAACTGCAAACCGAAGCTCTGATACCAACCTGTGGCGCCCCGCCATCTACTACCATTTTCTTACACTAACTTACGTGACTAAATAGAAATATAAATATATTACATACGAAATACTGATATAATTTTTCTTTTACATAGCAAACCATACACTGCTATTTTACAATACAAACATTATTCGAATATTTTACATATAATACAAACATATTTTACAAACACAGCGCAATTAACACAACACCCGCCACACAGGTCGCATCCATGTACACACCACCCTCAAAAGTCACCGGAAGTTCCAGAAGGACCAGCCTCACCTTTCACAGGCTCACGTACCGTGTTCACTGCGTCTACAACACATAAAAACATGGGATGAGCTATAACGCTCAGTAAGTGGAAATATGCATGTATGCACGTGTCAACTAGCAAAGGCATCCGTGCCAGTGCTTTCTAATACTCACATACTCATCTCATTCTTATTTCTTTCTCATTTCTTTTTCATTTGTATCTGGGCCCATAGCTAACTTACTAACCGCACCATCATATCATGAGCTCAAATCCTTTACAGATAAAAATACGATAGTGGCCCACTCTGGCTAGGACAAAACTAGGATTTATCTCCAGTTTTTTTTTCCATTCACCAGGTCGCCCCTCTATCTGGCCATCGTTCTTTTTCATTGCGGTTGCCTTTCCTGGCACTCTGGCTTACGCCATGTGTCTCGTCCAGGTGACCCTCGTCCGCTACCTAAATAATTTAGGTACATACATTCGACGGTTTACCCCCGTCATGATGCCTTTGTAGAAGTAGCTATACTATGACTCTTCATGAGTCTACATCAAATACTAATGTCTTCAAACATATTTTGTTTTCAAGACGATCATATACTGTGCATACTCATACTTCTAATCCTCTCATCATTCGTGTATGCACATGCTCATGTCACATAATAATGCAATAAATGTTTACTATGCAAAATCATATCGAAACATTTCGCTTCATCAGTCATCACCACATATTCACATCAAAGCACATAGTCACGTATAACAAATACATATAACACAAATTATGTGTTGTAGGTGAGATTCCCACTTACCTGACGTCCTTAAGCTAATCGCTAACCGGTCTGTTGAGTTTCCTAAAATATCGTCCTTTAACCACGAAAAGACCATAAAATCAGTTTATATATTATATTAGTTGACTATGTAAATTTTCGTTCAGAAATTTCATCAAAAAGGACGTTTGCCTATACCGTAAATTGACCCTGAAAACACCGAGAAACAAATTATGATCGGCGTTACGAAACACTATGCCCATTAAACTCAGAATATTTTTTCTGATTAAATGGTATAAAAATATTTTTCCTCAAAACGTTTCATTCGTAGGGTTCTGATTCGCCAAGTGCATTACACGAACCCGCGAAATTATACACAGTAACCAAGTTCGCGAAGTTTTACACAGATTCGCGAACCCACATGCTATTCGCGAAGTCTATACAATTCGCAAAATTTTTATAGTTCAAAAAAATTTCTACAATTCGCAAAACCATTCGTAAAAGTTACTGTTCATTCGCAAAGTTACTATTCATTCGCAAAAGTTACTGTTCATTCGCAAAGTTACTGTTCACTTTGCGAATTCACTGTTCACCCGCAAAGCGAAATCACTGTTCACCCGCGAAACTCACTTCGCACACCTCAATTCGCAAACCTCATTTTCACACTTACAATTCGCCAATCTTCTCACAATTCGCAAGGTTTTACACGTGAAATTGGCAAACTGATTCGCGAACCCATTTTAAACTCACAATTCGCAAACTCTTAACAATTCGCGAAATTAATATCACACGCACAGTTCGCAAAATTCATTCAACCCCGCAAAACTCTCAATTCGCGAATTAATTCGCAAACTATTAAAAAATTCGCGAACTCAACAAACACTGTTAATACCCAAAAACTTAAAACCTTCGATTAAAATCCATTTCTTTCAAGAACGCGATGAACATCATAAAAACTTCAAAATATATTTAGACCATTTAAATTAAAAATCTGTATAAAACCTGAGCAAATCTAACTTCTCACACTTAGAACATATTAAATCATAATTAAAAACGTAAAAGTTAGAGTAGAAATTTATACCCTCTCCAAGCTTAAGTTCAACCTCTACAGTTTGAGTTCTCCGTCTTCTCTCTAGATTATTTTTCTTATGATTGAATAAATGATTAATCTTACTTCTCCATTAGTGCTTTAGACAACAAAGGACAAAACCCAACGTTGATATTTACCTAATCCGAAAAGCATTGTCTCCCACTTGTCTTTCCTCCTTAATTATAATTAGTTTATTATTATAATATTTCCTAACTTCGAAGGTTCAAAGTTTGCACTTTGCACTTTGCACTTCCACACTTTGCACTTCCCAACTTCAAAGGTTCAAAGTTCAATTGATAAAAACACTTTGCACTTTCACACTTCACGCATCCTTATAATTCGCAAAGTATACTTCACATACTCAAACACTTCGCGAATCTTTTAACTCGCGAAGCCTACCTCACATATTCATACTTCGCCACTTAAAATTGGCCCGTGAAAAATCTTATTTCACGATTCGCGAATCTTCATAATTCGCCAACTTCATAAATTTCACATAAGCACATAATATATAAAAATATGCAGTCATATAATCACATAATATGCATGCAAATTTATTGGCCGGCTTACTTACGGGACCCGGGTATTACAATATCCTAACAATCTCCCCCTTTGTGTCAATTGTTGGGATTCTTGGACTTGAGCGTAGCGATGGTGGATTAGCGTGTGAGTGTTTCGCGAAGCCCTAGCTTGAACTCGAAGGCGCGGAGATTCCTTCGAAGTACCATTCGATTAGCTATAGCGTCAATGAGCTTCGCGAACTTGGATCGGCAGAGAGGATCTTCTTCTGAAAGTAAGCGGCAAATCCTCATGAGTTTGTCTTGGATGATGGTGAGCGTTCCATCCGAGAACTTTGCCACTTCGGAGCAGCGCAGCATCCTCATCTTTCCCTTATAGTTCGAGTAGGCGACCGCCGGATCGTCTCCGTCGATCACATCGCCTTCTCGGTAGTCGTCCGCGTTCTTGAAAGATGGGCGAGTCAGATTCACCTTCTTCAGGTTGTGCTCCACCGCCATCTGCAGATCGTGGGTGGCGAAGAATCTGACCTGTCGGAGCATGTGGCGTTTGAGAGCCACATATCCCATGGTGACCGGTTCAGCACGTACGAGATGTCCAGAGCTTCTGAGGACGAGTCTGAACTGCTTCATGGATTCCAGCATGCTGTACAGGTCGCCCAGGCGCAGAAACTTGAAGTCCGCCTCACTGACTTCACAGTAGCTCTCATCCTGCCTCATTACTGTGAATACTGGGTAATGGACAGGTCCTTTGGACTCTTGGCGGAGGTCAGTGACTTTGCAGATGGGGGCCCGATTCATTTCCTGAGCGATGTTTTCCTCATCGGATAGCGTCCTTTTTGTGCATTTGTGGCAGAGAAGGCTCCATCGATAGAGCTGCTTCTTTCTCTCGCTCCAATTTTGGATGTTCATCAGCTCATATTCGTCGAAGGTTGTGATGATCTGCTCCTTGCGTCGCCAGATCCTCTTCCTGATCTCTTCTTGAAACGGCGCGGTGATCTTTTTGTTTTCCCACGGTGCTTCCGGTATATCCACCGTGGGTACATCCGTTTGAGCAGCAGGGGCCTCAGTTTGCTGCGCTTGGAATTGTAGGATGTTCTCGAGCTCGGCAGGTTCAGCGTCGTACTCCTCTCCGTCCTCGTTGTCTGCAGTGTTGATCAGCGTTAGTGAGGCTTCCATTAGCAGACGTCGAGCGTTTTCCACCAGCTTCCTGGCTGCTACTGCATCGGCGGGTGTGTACAGCCATTCATCGTTGAAGATGTAGGCTTCGATCTCGTTCTGTGCGCAGTAGACGTCCTCGGGAGCTATGTTGGAATCGGTGTTGAGAGGAGTGTCGCTGTGTGGTGGCGAGGGTGTTGCGTCGGAAAAGTTTGAGTTTGTGGATTGTGGGGATGGTTGTGATGGAGATTCTGGTGGTTCAGTTGTGGTGATGGTTTTGGCAAGGATGATTTGGGTGTCGGGTGGTGTAGGTGTTGTGGTGGCCTCTAACATCGATGTGATAGTTAGAGGTTCGGAGACTGTGGGTGGAGACGGTGTGGGGGTGGTCTCTAACTTCGATGTGACGATTAGAGTTTTGGAGACGGTAGTGGGTGATGGTGAGGGTGATTTGGCTAGTGACTCAGGGTAGATAAGGTGGGTTTTTTGGCTAGTGGGGTGTGAGGTTTCTGTTACGGGCGTTGTTTCAGGCCCGGAGGAGAAGGACGGCGTCGAGTGCATGAGTCCTTGGGATTGTTGGCCTAGCTGCCTATTCTCCCCCTCGCGGCGATCTTGATCATCGTCTTGATCGTCGCGCCTGATCCCGCTGGGCTCGCCTTGAGCGCGGCAAGTCATGGGTTGAGTCATCATTCTCTTCATCTGCTGTTCCTCCTCGTCGAGTTCCGTCATCGACTCGAATCTTGCTCGTAGGAGGTAGAATAGATCCTTCGCGGAAATGGCAGAGAGAATGGCTTCAGCATCCACATTTTGAGTCGGTGGTGGCGTCTCCGGGGCCACACCTTTCCCTTTGTCGATGGTGGACGCATCGAGACGCGCGTAAACTTTATCGAGAATCGACGCCTCAAGAGTCTTTGCAAACTCTTGAAGACGGGTCTCTAGCGCGGTCTCGGTGACGAAAGTGGGTAAGTTTAACAAGTTGGATTCACGGAGAATGCCAACTGACACCGAATCGGAGAAGATTGCCGATCGGCCGCCCGTTTGCACAGGACTGGAAAAGACGGGGTCACTTAGACTTCCCGTTGGCATCATCGATGAGACAGACTCAATCGAATGATGGCCTGGGCTCACGGTTGTTGTGATGTTGGCCGTGCTAGGTCTTCCGCTCTCAGTCACAGAGACATCACCGAGCGTTCTGACAGAGTCACGAAGACTCTGTGGTGCAGTAAAAGGTGTATGTGTCCTAGAAATGTATGAAACTATGGGGAGTGAGGGCGCTATACTCGATGTGCATGAAGAGGATGCAGTCAGAGGCGAGGGACTGCTTGTTTCAACATCGATCATCTCCAAGTGGGATGTCGATGGTATACGTGGCTCTTCGTGCAATGAAATATCTTCCTGTAGAGAGGAAGATAAGTGGGTTGGTGGGGTCGTTTGCGTGGTTGAGCCAGATGCCACGACTTCTACTCGGGAGGTGAACACATCACCTCCTGTACCTATTGGTTCGGCTCGGCTTATCTGTGGCTGAGGAGGTCGATCGTGCTTTTGTTTCGATCGACGCTCCGTGGGGTGGCTTACGTCATCCTCTCGCGACCGTTTTTTCGGAGCGCGGGTGGAAGAGGATGTGGCGCGACTTGATGACTTTTTGGAGGTGGTGGTGTGGGTTTGGCTAGTCCCGGGGTTAGGAGCAGGGGGGTTGATCTGCTCCGTAGGGACAGTGGATAGTGGGTGAGGGCTTTCACGGAAGGATGCGGTGAAGGCACGGTATTCTCGGACGTGCAGGTTGGTCGGGTCGGCGTAGGCGAGCACGTCGTCCGGGATTATCATGGCGTGTCGATCTTTCGCCGGAGTGTTTTTCTTGGCGAACTTCTCGACTGTGGGGATGAGGAAGTGTTCTGCTGCCGGCCGCATTCGAATGTTGGTGGAGTGCATGCGGAAGTGTTTGATGAAGGCTGGAAGCCACCGCATGTAAGGGATGAAGCGGTTTGTGACTCCCTTGGCGACTTCCCGGTCGCGACGTTGGATCATCGCGACGAGATCCATCCAGATGATGTCGGCGTAGTTGTACTTGCGGTTGTGGGCGATGCCGGTTAGGATGGTGAGGATTTGAAGGTTTCCGCGGTCCTGACCAGCATGCTTTCCTGACATGCACTTGTTCACCAGCAGGTACAGTGTTCGCCAGGGTTGAGGTAGGTTGCGGGTGGTGACTTCACTGAGGACAAGTGGGCCCTTCTTCTTCTTGTTATCTGGTTGATAGCCCAGTCGGTCAATGTCTTCAATGAGTTGATCGTGCGTCGGTAGTGGGTCGTACGGTGAGTAGACAGGAAGTTGAAGCACTTCTTGTACTATTTTGCGAGTGAGGACCACCGTTTCTTGATCAATTTGGGCGGATAAGTTTTTGGCAAGATGGAGTGGTCCAGCTATCTGCAGTGTATGCCAGAATTGTTGAAGATACACCTGTGCTTCTGGCTCGCCATGTGTGAGGGCGTGGCGAAGTGGGTGCCCTTTGAGGATTTCTACAATTACGGGGGCATCGCACCGAAAGCTGTGCAGGTCCACCATGTAGTTGTTGGGAATCAGAGCTGCCCATTGACTTAGTGGGAAGATCTGCTCGGGTGGTGGGACGTAGAGACGCGTGTTGAGTTCGATGCGAGCAATGTCCCTTTGGATTGCAGCCGCCTCAAGCGCTTCAATTGTGCTTTGATCTTTGTCAGTCATATCTGCGCTTGACAGTAATTGTAATATGATTAGTAGGAATTAATGTGAGATGAGAAAATTTGCTAAACAAATAGACATGGAAAATTTTCGCAAGTTAGGAAGTCTCGTCTGTTGTTCAAAAAATTTCGCAAGTAATAAAAAATTTAGCACTTAGTAATTTTGAATTGAAGACAATTTTCGCATGTAAGTAGTGGAAAGTTTTCGCAGATTATGATATGTAAGCATGCCGAGAAAGTTTCGCAGATAGAGTAAGATTTCGCATGTATTGGAAGATTGTCGCATGTCAAGAATTCTCGCAAGTTGTCCAAAATTTGCGCATGTAATGAGAAATTTTCGCAAGTTTTAGCACAGAGACATGTCGTGAGAAATTTTCGCAGATTGAGTGAAATTTCGCAAGTATGGAAAATTTCGCAAGTTAGGAAATCTCACAAGTTGTTCAAATTTTCGCATGTCTCAAAGAACATTCACATGTAGTTTATCCATGAATTTTCGCATATAAAGAAAAATTTTCGCAAGTTCTATGAAAGTTTCGCGGAGGGAAAGAGCTTTGTGGACTGAGAAAATTTTTGTTCACTGTAGTTGCGAAATAGTGAAGATGCGAAAATATGTAATATGAAGTGATGTGTTATGAGAATTTCGCGGGGCTAAACTCACTGTAGCAGAGAAAGTTTTATCGTGAGGGAAAAAGATATTCTCAGATAAACTTTCGCGGGACTTAACATGCTGTAGCAGCGAAAAAAATTTTAACAAATGTAACTTCTCGGGCGAAAGTTTCGCAGTTTCTTAGTCACTGTAGCAGCAAAATTTTCAACGTAAGAAATTTCTCGGAAAAATTTTCGCGGAACTTTTCTCACTGTAGCAGCAAAATTTAACGTTTAAAGCAATTTTTCTGAGAATTTTTTCGCGGTGAAGAACACAGTGCGACATCGTGCGAAACGACGCAATGATTTTAGCCTTAGACCTACTCAAATCTCATCCAAAATGCAATAATCTGGACTCAATCGACTCGAAATTGGATGGGCAATGCATATTTGAGGGTATTAAACATCAAAAATCTAACATGCTTTCGATTCAGAGCCGAGAAAACTTAATTTTAACTTTAACAGATTTAATCAAGACGGGTCAAACAGGATAAAATGAATGGAACTTGGTGTATTCATACCGAAAAGCTTGATTTTGAAGACGGAGAATGCAGATAAACGGATTTTGAATGCAGATTGGATGACGACGAAGATGCGAGGGGTTGCGAAATTTTGAGAGAGGGGGGTTGCGAAAGTTTTGAATTTTTCTCGGGAATTTTAGGATTGTAAAAAGTGTTTTTTAGGGGTTTTAGTCACTGTGTATGCGAAATTTTTGAGTTAATGGGCCGAAATCTCGTGGGCTTGGTCAGACCTCAACTGAGTTGAATTTTGCGGGCTTGGTCAACATTGGGTCCAATTGAAATTCAATTGCTCCAATTTTGACCCTGTTTGACCAGAAATTTTAAAATTCAACCCAAAATATTTTAATCGGTCCAATTTTGACTCAGTTTGTCCAAACTTTAAAGTTTCAACCCAAAATCAGAAACCCCCCTTAATCGAAAAACTCCTTTATAAATAACGGAAAAATCAGACGCTCCCCCTTAATCGAAAACTCCTTTTTAAATAACGGAAAAATCAGACGCTCCCCCTTAATCGAAAACTCCCCCTCAAAAGACATAATTCAGAAGACACATAGAAATTGGAGTGAAGTGGAAAAGGAAATATGTACACTTTATCAAAATTCATGTAGGGTCGATTGATCACAACGGAAGATTCAACATGCCCAACATAGTCACAAGGTGTTGGAATCGTTTGACATCCAACGGTTTTGTAAAAATTTCGGCCAGTTGATCTTCGGTTGTGACGTAGTGCAATTCAATCGTCCCTTGTTCGACATGTTCTTTGATGAAGTGGTGACGAATATCTATGTGTTTCGTTCTCGAGTGATGTACTGGATTACTCGTCATCGCAATCGCACTCTTTGAGTCACAATAAATGGGAGTTTTATCAACATGAAAATTAAAATCTCGTCGTTGGGTTCTCATCCACAAAAGCTGTGAACAACAACTAGCGGCGGCGACATATTCTGCCTCCGTCGACGAAGTTGAGACACAGTTTTGTTTTCGAGACGACCAACTCACGAGTTTACCGCCCAAGAAGTGTGCAGCTCCAGATGTGCTTTTTCTATCCATCTTGCATCCTGCGTAATCCGAGTCAGAGAATCCAACCAGCTTGAAGTCCGATCGAGTGGGGTACCACAAACCCAGATTGGGTGTTCCTTTGAGATAACGGAGAATCCTTTTGACAGCAGTGAGATGGGATTCCTTCGGTGTAGCCTGAAAACGAGCGCAGATTCCTGTCGAGAGAACGATATCCGGTCGACTAGCAATGAGGTATAGAAGAGAGCCTATTATCCCACGATAGACGGTTTGGTCGACGGGAGCACCAGATGGGTCCGCGTCGGGTCGGCCAGAGGGAGACATAGGCGTTGCAGCAGTCTTAGCATCCTTCATTCCATATTTCTCGAGGATGTCATGGATGTATTTGGACTGGTTGATGAAGATTCCGTCGGGGAGTTGTTTTACTTGAAGACCAAGAAAGAAATTCAGCTCGCCCATCATACTCATTTCGAATTTTTCTTCCATCAATTCTGCGAACTCTTCACACAGTTGTGGTTCGGTCGATCCAAAAATGATGTCATCGACATAAATCTGTACAATCATGATGTCAGGGTCACTCCGCTTGGTGAAGAGGGTTGTATCCAGAGATCCTTTCTTGAATCCAGACTGAACGAGGAAATCTGAAAGGACGTCATACCAAGCTCGGGGAGCCTGTTTTAGTCCGTAGAGAGCCTTGTAGAGTCGATATACGTGATGAGGAAACTCTTCGCTCAAGAACCCTTCAGGTTGATCAACGTACACTTCTTCTTTGAGAAATCCATTCAGAAATGCAGTCTTCACATCCATTTGGTAGACTTTAAAGTTCTTGTGAGCAGCAAAGGCAAGAAAAATTCGTATAGCTTCGATCCTGGCAACGGGGGCAAAAGTTTCATCGTAGTCGATGCCTTCTTGTTGGTTGTACCCTTTAGCCACAAGTCTTGCTTTATTGCGGATGACAACACCGTCTTCGTCCTTTTTGTTCTTGAAGATCCACTTCGTGCCGATAATGGATCTGTTGTGAGGGCGTGGTACGAGTTCCCAGACTTCTAAGCGTTCAAACTGATTTATTTCCTCCTGCATTGCAATCAGCCAATCAGGATCGTTGAGAGCTTCAGCTACTCGTGATGGTTCGACTTGACTGAGATAGCAAGCAAACAGACTTTCATTCATCGTGGCTGAACGCGTCGAAACACCGGATGTGGGATCCCCAATAATCTGATCGGTAGGGTGAGAGCGAGCCCAAAGTGGTACATTTGTTTGTGAGGAACTGGCCGCATTTGTATCGATTTGAGACTCATTAGATTGGGGTCCGGTGTCTGAAGAGGAGATCTCAACCGTAGTGGATTGAGAGGGTTCATCATCAGGATCAGCAATGTTCCCAGGGTTGGGTAAAATGTCGTCTTCATTGAGATTGAGTGCATCCAAGTGTGGAGGGACGTCGTCATTGCCGACAGCTGGTGGTGTAGGTGGAGTGGGTGCAGCGGTAGGTTCAGTGGTGGCGGCGGGAGTCTTGGGAACTGGATAGAAGTACTCGAAAAGCAGATCGAGATCCAGTTCACCAGAGTTGCCCTCAGATGAGGAAGTTCCCGCCGTTGAAGGTTGACCTTTTGTCAACGACTGTAGAAGACCTGGTTCTGGACTAATATGAGCAGAAGCCATGAGGTCGCCTTCGCTTTCGTCAAAGGTGACATTTGTGCTCTCAATGACAGATCGTTTCTCCTTAAGATAGACTCTGTATGCCTTAAAGTTTAGCGAATAACCAACAAAGATTCCTTCGAGTGCTTTTGGATCAAGCTTCCCAAGATGTTGGCGATCGTTGGCAACAAAACATCGGCATCCGAAAACCCTTAGATAAGATATATCTGGTATACGACGGTTGTTCAACATCTCGTATGGAGTGCGGTTGAATCTCTTGTGGATGGAAGCCCGGTTCTGCGTGTAACAGGCCGTTTGAATAGCTTCGCCCCAAAGAGAGTGAGGAAGGCCGGATTGGATGAGGAGAGTCCTGGCTGCTTCAACTAGTGTCCTGTTCTTACGCTCAACGACACCATTCTGTTCCGGTGTCTTCACAGCTGAGAACTGCTGAGTGATGCCCTGAGTGGCATAGAAATCACTGAGCTTCTTGTTCTTAAACTCAGTTCCGTTGTCAGTTCTGATAATCCGAACCTTCTGTTGATGAAGAGTTTGGGACGTAACAATAAACTCGATAATTATATCAGGAACTTCATCCTTTGTACGAATGAGTTTCGTCCATGTGTAGCGTGAAAAATCGTCGACAATCACAAGAATGTACCGTCTTCCTCCGAGTGTGGCCGTAGGCATTGGGCCACATAGATCCATATGTAAGAGCTCGAGGATGAGCTTAGAGGACGGTGTTTCCTTGGATATGTGAGACGATCGCTTCATCTTCCCCAATTCACAGGCAGAGCAGAGGTGTTCCTTATGATATGTTAGTTGGGGTAGACCGTTGACGAGTTTATTATGACGCAGTTTGTTGATAGTCTTGAAATTGAGATGTGAAAGCCGTCGGTGCCATAGATCATTCAACTTAGGTGCAGCCCGAGAGAGAAGGCATTCTGGTCGTGAGGTCGTGAGATTGAGTACGTAGAGGTGAGACGTGCGCGTTCCAGAAAGAAGTGGCAGTCCCGATGCATCTATAATGCTGCAGATGTCAGATTCGAAGAGAACTTGTATCCTTTGTCGCAGAAACGACCAATGCTGAAGAGATTGTAGCTCAAACCCTCAACGTAAGAGATGTCCTTGATCGTCAGTTTGTCATGGACGAGATCACCAGTTCCAAGAATTGGCGCCATTTGACTGTTTCCGAAGGAGACCCTTCCGAGATAGCGCTCGGAGAAGTTGCTCAACAGCTCCTTGTTCCCCGTCATGTGTGTGGAGCAACCCGAGTCTAGATACCACACATGACAGACCTGCAATCATCAGCAAATGTTGGGTCCCCGTTTTCGAACGGGACATTCTTGTGATATAAGTGAAGTTTTTATGCGCTTAATGGGAAATGTGGTTACTAAATCAGATTGTGTTTATTCTAATTTAGCTTTCCCTTTATCGTTTGTCTGATGAGGCGGGATTATGGTTTTTCTAACCCATATTTTCCTAACTTGTGCTTGCATGTATATACATGAATTGGCATGAGTAATGTGGTTGTTGTTTTCGTGCTTCGGTTTTGGTCGCCTTTGGCTTTCGAGTAGTAGGTGAGTTTGCGTTTGACGACGAGAGACGTTTTCGCTTGACCTTAGGTTTAGGCGAGATGGGAGAATTCAGTGACGTCGTAGAGAAGGTTCGCTTGCGAGGTCTGAGGGTTGCGTGTTCATGTGTTTCATATTCATGAAATCGTGGGAGAACAAAATCATTGCAGCAGCACATAGACATAAGTTTGGTAAAAGAAAGATAAGTTTTGGCAACATAATTGTCTACGAACTTTGGACAGTGGGATTCAGTACATAGAGAGGAAGGACGAATATAGGATGGTTTTTTCTTCTTGTCATCGAAGAGCGGGTTCTCCTTTATTTGATGCGAACTGCCTTCCAGAGACGTCGAACTCACATTCCCTGTATCCATAAGAATACTAGAGTTAGTGTTAGAACATATGTCAGCTTCAGGAGTCATTTCGCCGTCCTCTTACATTTACATGTTTGAGAATCGGGTACTTGACTCGATGTAGAGGGATAGTTCGTATTGGGAAATTTTTCTAGTGTGTAGATTTTGCTAAGTAGTTCATCTAGCTCTTTTGCAAAGGCCTTCCTTTCTACTTCTACTTGTCGTTCTAGTTCTGCTATGAGTAGTAGTTTCTTTGGGATGTAGGTGCGAGAGAGCACATCTTGGAAAGCAACTTCCTGTTCTTTGTTTGGGAGTAAGGTTTCGACATCCTCCGAGAGTGAGGATATCTTAGTCTTATCTCTATTATTCAATTCTGTGTAGTCATACGCAATTTCTGCCCAATGAATGTTCTGTTCTCTTGTTTCTTCTGAGATGACAGCGGAGGATGATCTCACAAATCGCTTAAGCTGCGGGGGAGCACCATTTCTTGTTTGCAGGAACGTAGTGTTGCACATGTTATATCTTTTAACTGTTAGCGGTGTTGGATTGCAATTGCTAGACAGTCCGATCCCCCCCGGGCGTTGTAGAATTCTGTTTCCACTGGTTGGTTCAATAGGCATAAGATGCATGAGTTTTCGTTTCTAAGGTGAAGTTGCTCTTCAAGTTCTTTCACCTTTCGGTACAGCCTAACTCTTTCCTTGGTAAGTAGTTCATATTGGGATGCAGTTAGGAGACGAGATGTTTCGCATGAACTGATGGCCAGTGTGGTTTCCTTCACCTTATTCTCATTTTGCTTATTCTTGCTTTGCAAACGTTTGACTAACGCTTCGGAGGCCATTAGACGTTCGTTTGCACAAGCAAGCTCTTCTATTTTTAAACTAGCAATGCATAGTTGTTTTCAAATTTTAGCCTAAGTTCATCATAAACCTTAGCGTCTACGGTGGGGTTCTTAATGGTGGGTCGGTGACTAAACACATCATCGAGTTGTGAGATTCGTACCTCAGACTCAGCGTTGGTAGGAGTCTTAGCTGTGTTTTCACCGGTGTGACCCATCTCCTCGTCCTCGTCATGTTCGACCAGCCTTGCCATGCAGCAATCTTCATCCTGAGGCTCCTCGTCTTCCGAAATGTCGTTCACCCATTCAGCTTCTTCAGTAAGCAGAACTTTGCCACTTTCCATTTTGCGGGTCATTCTGGCCTTACGGTCGTAGTAGCCTGAGTCCTTCACGCGTGGGGCGTGGCATTCCTTGGCAAAGTTGCATGTCTTTCCACATCGAAAGCACTTCACAGACTTTTGAGGTGCTGAGTCCTCCTCTTTCTTTATCGGCTTTGATTCTTCCGTGGGAGTGGTCTTTTTGCTGCCGCTAAAGGTCCTTTGGCGATTGGAGGAGGATGAAGATTTTTTCCCGATCTTCTTTGTGACCATCTTTGTGAGCATTGCCAGTTGTTTGCGTAGATCACGAACATCTTCATCCGATTCTGTATCAGCTTCGGATCCTGAAGAGGTATCAGATACAACAGCTGGTAGCTTCCCTTTGTTCTGTTTGGCCTTAGAGATGGAAGATCGTTCGGTAGTCTTGTTTGAGAGAGCCAGCGGATCGACTCGAGTGTTGTTAGACTGAGGTTGCACGTATGGAGCATAGGCAGATAGGCTGTCGTAGAGAGCATGAATGGAGGTGTTGGAGAGGTCCTTACTCTGAATCATCATAACAGTTGCATTTCCCCAATGTGGTTTGAGGCTACCAAGGAAGCGGTTGTTGATGTCGAATTTGTCCCTCGAGATCCTGGCTTTCTTGAGTTCATTGATGACCTTCAAGTAACGGAGATATGTGTCACGCAGCTCCTCTCCTTCATAGGCTTGAAAATGTTCATACTGTGAGAGGCATGCTGATTTCCTCCCCTGAGCACTCTCAGTTGTGCCTGCCATAATTTCTACGAGTTCATCCCATATTTCCTTAGCAGTTGTGCAGCACTCGATGTGAGCGTAGACTTCGTTGCCCATAGCCTGGAAGAGGTATCCTTTGGCAGTCTCGTCGGCCTGTACGCGAGCCTCTTGGAGTGCGGCGTTCATCCATGGGAGGGTTAGCGTTTGGCTGTGCAGGGATGATCGTCCAGAATTGTGCTGGACCATTGAAGATGGAGTCCAGTAGGTATTGAGAGAGTGGTGCGCCTTTGTTCCTGATGAATGTGAGGAACCGGTTTGTCCATATTCTGTAGTCGCCTTGTCGCAGCATAGGTGGCCTGGTGTCGGAGCCCACTGTTGAGATGTCATTCGTGGTAGACATGGTTGGTGCAGTCGAATCGTCCGTGGTTTTGATCTTAAATAGATAAGAGAGTTAGTAACGAACGAAATGAGAAATATGAGTTTAACGAGTAGAGTTTTGAGAAAAAAAATTGTTTAAAGAATTTCTTAGAACTAAGTGAGCGTGTGTGATGGTCGATAATGTATGAAGAGAAGATATATCTTGAAATTGGGAGAAGTTCTAGAAATTTTGAAAACGATTTTTAAGGTGGGATAATATTTTATGTCAAAAGTGGTCTAGGGTGATAGGACTAAAGTGTAAGGATCAAATCTTAAATAAGTTTGAGAAAAATTTAACCCAAGAAGATTTCAACACGAGAAAAGACTTAACACGTTAGAGAAAAAAAAATTCGCGGTTTTAAAGGACGTGTTTATACGAAGAGTTATCCGAGAAATTATGTGTTGAGAAATTTCGATGTTTGTCAGTTTTAAAGAGAAATTCTCGGAAGAAGAGAAAAATTCTCAGTGGAAAATTTCTCGGATTTTAAAATTTCGCATGTGAGGAAGATTCTCAGTTGAGAATTTTAAAGCTTCGCAAGAAAAATTTCGCAAGTTATAAAATTTCGCAAGGAAAAAAAATTCTCAGTTAGGAAATTTTCTCGGATTTGAAAGAGTCGTGGTTTTGGAAAACTTTCTCAGATGAAATTTCGCGGAGTTGCAAATTTTTCTTGGCTTTGAAAAATTTCTCGGATATATAAAAGTTTCAAAAGGTTCTCAGCTGAGAAATTTCGCGGCTCAGGAAATTCGCGGAGTAAGCTCTCTTGGATATGGAATTTCTCTGATTATGAAGAGTAAGCAAATTTCGCAGTTGAAAGTTTCTCAGATTTTGAAAGTAGACAGTTGCGAAAAATGCCGTGAAAGTGAAATTTTCACGGTTTAAAAATTCTCGGAATAAACTTTCGCGGATTTGAAATTTTCGCGGACTTGAACGATTCAGCAAGAAGTTTCGCGGGCAAGAACAAGCTTTCACTGTTCCATTGCTTACATGCGTTTTGCCAGAAAATCGTCTCGTTCTTGCTCAAATCTCAGCCAAAATCGCTCAAACTTGATCCTAAACTTCAGAAATTCTTTCCTAAACATATAATCGACCGATTTGTGAGCTAAAAACAACAAAAATAGATCAAATCGACTAAAAACAGAGAATGGCCGAAATGACTTTTTCTGAAAAACTTTTGCTTCGATCTTGCTCAAAACTCGTTAAAACTGATCCAAAAACTGATCCAAAAGTGTTCTAAAACATTTAAGGTATAGAATCGATCTGGGGAAAGGTCTTAAACACAAAAACGCAGCATCAAAACCCCAAACCGAGTTCAAAATGGCCGAAAGTAATATTTTGCCCAAAAACACCTTTGATCTTTCTCGGAATCAAACGAAACTGGATTCAAATCAATGCAGATCGATCCACGTTTGCTCTGATACCACTTGTTGGTCCCGATTGCACCAAACAAGGAATCAAAGAGGCTTTAATGGAATGAAATGGGAGTATTCTCACCTTTGAGTGTGTGTATTGTGTGAAAAATTTGGATAAGCCTTTGATCTTTGATTACCTTCAAAAGTGAGTTGGTAAAACCTTATATACCACATTAACCCTAGGTATATTAAGGTCCAATCACTAAATATAAAATAATTACATTATAGTCCTAAGCCTAAGCTAAAGGATAATTACAAAATAAATCCTAAGACTTAAACTATTGACACAATCAATTAAATATCCTAACAAAACCTTTGGGCCAGAACCACTCCTAAATGAGAAAATGCCCAAAGGCAAGGAAGCCACTCAAGAAAGTAGCCCGAGGAGAGATACCTCACCGCGCCCGAACATGGCCCAACCGTTACCATGCAAGTGGTCATCCGAGATGCGCTATACGCGGAGGAAACCGCCAAGACAGGCTAAACGTGGGTGGTAACTTCCCCAGGACGGTTCCACTCTGCTCAATCTTATAAATACCATTAGATGTCGTCTGAACGAGGTACGTTTTTCAGACTATACACCGTTACTCTGCCATTTTCATGCATGCTTTCCTTTGTTTACACTACCTTAAACGGAACCACCCTCTTGACTAAGGCAAGAGGGCAAACGACCCCCTAAATCTACCCTGTTTCTGCAGTTCTCAGCCCAGCCTCACGACGAAATCCCGGCGGGGAAACAGCTCGTTAGCCCTTTCTCGCGGTAAGTCGATTTTTGACGGCATCAATTTGGCGCCGTCTGTGGGAAACTATAGTTTCTCTCTAGTAGAAATTTAATATGGTGACTGTCGAAAACGACCAAACACCGCCCAATGGTAACGGGCCAACCTTGTCCGAAATCGCTGTCGTGATGGCTGCAACTATGCGAGAAATGAGGAGGATGGAAACTGACGTGGGGATACTCATGGAGGAGAGGAATCGGGGAAACCGCCCACCTGGGCAGAACGGAAGAGGAAACCGCCCACCCGGACAGAACGGAAGAGAAAACCGCCCACCCGGACAAAACGAAAGAGAAAACCGCCCACCTGGGCAAAATGAGGGAGAGATCACCAGCCAGGACCTAGCAGAGAGCATGATGCATCATCTAACGCAGTTGAGCAAGAGGACGAAAATCGGACACTGGCTTCAGAATTCAGGGAGGTACGAGAGAATAAGAAAAGACGAGCTAGGCAACGAGAAGCCAAACTGGAAGATTTGAGGGAGGAGATCCGTAAGCTGAAGGACTTAACGAATCCGACAGAAGCGCCACTAGTCCCCCGAGCCTCTCCATTTTCACCCGACGTCCTGGCAGCCCCCCTGCCAGGGCATTTCCGCACCTTCGAAATGGGAAAATATGACGGAACTGGGCCCCCTGAAGACCACCTCGCCGCCTTCGAAGGAAATGCAGCATTATACCAGCTAAGCGACGCCATCAGATGCCGTCTTTTCGTGACAACGTTAACCAAAGGAGCCCAGCAATGGTTTGCGCTATTGCCCCCAGGAGGGATCAAGAGTTTCCAAGACCTGACTAGCCTTTTCCTGAAACATTTCTCGAGTAGCCGAGGGCGCCCATCCTCAGCCGTGAAGCTGCTAAATATCAGACAGGCCGAGGAAGAAAGCCTCCGAGACTACCTTCGGCGGTTCAACCAGATAAAGATGGAGGTACCCAACGCCGCACCCGAACTGCTCATCGGGCCATTCCATCACGGCCTTCGAGACGGGGAATTGTTCAGGTCCCTAGTCAAGAAATACCCGACGACAGTGGAGGAACAAGTCACCCGAGTGGAGAAGTATGTCCGAGTGGAGGAATCTCAAGCCAGGGAACCTGAGTATAAAAAACGGAAGAGCCCCTTTCGAGATCGCGAAAGGAGCCCGCCCAGGGAGCCGGGTCATAAGCCTCCTTCCCGAAGAGATGACCGCCCCGTTCCGGTCCCTACTATACCACGAGAGAATTACCCTAGGATGCGGGTCAACATAGTTCGAGCTTTGGAAATATGTGATGAGTACGACTTCCTTCCCAGACCACCGTACATCGACAACAACCCCAAGAGGCCAATATCTGACACTTATTGTAACTACCATCACGAATATGGACACACGACCGAAGGATGTTTCCAACTAGGTCGCGAGTTGGACAAATTGATCGCATCAAACCCTGAAGCGAGGGCGAAGTTGACAGGGGGAAGGCGGATCCGGCGGGTTCGGGACCCAGCCTAGATACCCGGGAGCTGGCAACCGCTTCGATCCACGACCAAATCACCAAACCCTTAACCACAAGGAAAGGCATGGGAGGACGCCGGAAAGGGAGGAGAGAAGAGGAAGACGCCCGTAGACGCCAGGACAACCGGGAGCAACGAAGATCCCCTGAACAGAAGCTACAACCTCGGCAGATTAACATAATCTCTGGAGGAACCACTGGGGGGGATTCTAACAAAGCGAGGAAGGCAGGGGTCAGGCGTCTAGAGAATTACGAAATTAAGTCGGGAAGCAAAAAGTCCGGACCCGTGATCAGCTTCGGGCCACAGGATTTCTACGGGGGGGATGACTTCCACGAAGACGCCTTAGTGATTAGGGCCGAAGTCGCTAACCATGACGTCAGGAGAGTCTTCGTCGACAACGGAAGCTCCGTAAACATAATCTACAAAAGAGCTCTTGATCTGATGGACTTGGGGTCTTATCCCATGGACCGGGTAGAAACCGCCCTCTTCGGTTTCACAGGGCACTGTATCGAAGCGGTGGGAATCTTACATCTCCCCCTCACCCTCGGAGAAGGAGATTTGAGAAAGACTCGTATAGCACCCTTCATGGTCATCAACGGCTCCAGTCCTTACAACATCATCCTTGGAAGGCCCGCGCTGACCTCTTTCACGGCGATTGCCTCAGCGCTACATCAAAAGATCAAATTCCCTGTGGGAAACAAAGTAGGAAAAGTATTGGGAGACCGCAAAATGGCTCGCAAGTGCTACGTGGAGGAAGTGAGGGTGGAGATTAAATCATCTAAAGCTCAAAGGGACGATCACCCGAAGGGAAGGGAAACCTTGTATACCATCGGAACCGTCCAGGGAGAAACCGTCGAGGAGGAAATCGAAGAAGTGGTGATCAAGCCGCCCGGAGGGACGATCAAAGTCGCCAAGAACTTGCCTCAAGACCTAAAGGAGGATCTCATCGAGCTGTTAAAAAGGAACTCGGACGCTTTCGCATGGGCATCCAAGGATATGGTCGGAATCGACAGGGGGCTTATCGAACACAAGCTCAATGTCTCCCGGACCATCCGACCTATTTTCCAGAAAAGAAAGTATCTCAGTTCGGAGAAGGACGTCGAGGTCAAGCGACAAATGGAGGAGTTGCTAGAGGCGGGACATATTCGGGAGGTCCAATTCCCGACCTGGCTCTCGAACGTGGCTCTCGTCCCAAAGTCTTCAGGCAAGTGGCGTATGTGCGTGGATTTCAGAAATCTGAACGAGGCATATGCCCAAAGGATTGCTACCCCTTACCCCGAATTGCCCAGCTGGTAGATTCCACTTCGGGACATGAGTTGCTTTGCTTCCTTGATGCTTTCCAAGGGTATAATCATATCCTCTTAGCCGAAGAAGACCAAGAGAAGACAATCTTCATCACGGCCAGGGGAACATTCTGCTACACCGTCATGCCATTCGGGCTAAAAAACGCAGGCGCTACATACCAAAGGCTAATGGAGAAAATCTTCAAGGACCAGATAGGGAGAAACGTGGAGGTGTACGTGGATGACATACTGATAAAATCTCGAGAGCAAGGCTGCTTCCTAGCCGATGTGCAAGAAACCTTCTCGACATCCCGAAGGTACAACCTCAAGATGAATCCCCGCAAGTGCACCTTTGGAATCAAGTCGGGAAAGTTCCTGGGATACATGGTGACGAGAAGGGGAATCGAGGCCAGTCCCAAAAAGGTTAAGGCGCTGATGGAAATGGCCTCCCCTACGAACCTAAACGAAGTACAAAGACTGACGGGACGTATAACCGTCCTTTCTCGTTTCATATCCCGATCTGCAGACCGAAGTCTGCCCTTCTTCAAAGTTTTACGCAAAGTCCAAAACTTCGAGTGGACACCCGAATGCGAGAAAGCATTTCAGGACTTAAAAGAATACCTGAGGGAACTCCCGACACTCAACAAGCCCCTACCTGAAGAAGAACTGACGATCTACCTGGCGGCCTCGCCTCGAGCTGTCAGTTCGGTATTGATCCGAGAGGAGAAAAAAGTACAGAAGCCAATTTACTTTGTAAGTCACATACTAAAAGGCGCCGAGACCAGATACACCAACTGCGAGAAATTACTATTGGCCCTGCTCGTCACCACCCGAAAACTACGTCCATATTTCCTGTCGCATCCCATCGTAGTGTTGACTAACCAGCCAATCGGGAAGATAGCTACCCGACCTGACGTATCGGAAGGGCCGTAAAATGGGTGACGGAGCTAGGGGAGTATGACATCCAATACAGACCCAGGTCGGCGGTCAAGGCTCAGGCACTGGCGGATTTCATGGTAGAGCTAGTCGGGGACTTTCCAGACGAAATGTGGAAGATGTTCGTGGATGGGTCTTCATGTAGCACAGGAAGTGGGGTCGGGATACTGCTTATATCCCCACGGGGAGAGGAAACCAACCTAGCCCTTAGGCTAGACTTCAAGGCATCGAACAACGAAACAGAATACGAAGCACTACTCGCGGGACTCCGAGCAGCGCGTCGGATGGGAATCACCCACCTAACGGTACATTCAGACTCACAACTCGTCGTTCAGCAGCTGGGGAAACTTTGCAGTCAAGGGAGAAATCTTAGAGAAATATGTTAAGACCTTTGAGGAAATCAAGGGTGGCTTCGAGAAAATCAAGATCGTCCATGTAACTCGAGCGGAAAACGAGAAGGCAGACCTGATAACTAAATGGGCAAGCGTCATAGGGGCACCGGAGGAAAATGGAAAGACTCTATCAATTTGGCAGATCGAGGATCAGATCACGCTCGACCCGGACATTTCCCCGGGGGATTGGAGATACGAAATATACCAATACCTGAGTCGCCAACTTCTGCCCGAAGATAAAGCCTTGGCTCGAAAACTCCTAAGGAGGGTCCAACGCTTCACTCTGGTGGATAAAATTCTGTTCAAAGATCCTACGCTGGGCCATTACTACGATGTGTATCGAAGGAGGAGGGTGAAAGCACATCGGTATTTGTGGAAGCCACATCGGGAGTAGGGCATTGACGACGAAAGCACTCCTCGCCGGTTTCTTCTGGGCAACGATGAAGGGAGACGCGGTGAAGGTAGTTCGGGGATGCATCAATTGCCAAAAGCACGCTAGTCTATAGAGACTTCCCGCGGAGGATATGAAGTCGATAACTTCTCCATGCCCTTTCGACCAGTGGGGTCTAGACATCGTCGGTCCCTTCTCAGGGAATATAGCTCAAAAGAAATTCCTACTGGTAGCCGTGGATTACTTCTCGAAGTGGGTGGAAGCCGAAGCCATGACAAAAATCACCGAGGCGGCCATCATGGCTTTCATATGGAAAAACATAATCTGCCGATATGGGATCCCTAGGAGGCTAATCTCAGATAACGAAAGACAGTTCAGTGGGAAGAAGCTAAGGGAATGGTGCGAACAACTCGCAATAGAACAGATCTTCACCTCGGTGGCATACCCTCAGAGCAATGGCCAAGTGGAAGTCATCGATCGCACCATCGTCCAAGGACTGAAAACTCGACTGGAAGGCCTGGATAAATCCTGGTTCAACGAGCTCCAAAGTGTCCTTTGGTCGTATCGAACAACACCTCGGGAGGGGAAACTCCCTTCAGCCTGGTTTACGGAAGTGAAGCGGTTCTGCCCGCCGAGATTGGAATGGAGAGCGCAAGGATCCTGAAATATCCCGAAGACAACTCCCGACTTCGGGCTGAAGACCTCGACCTGGTCGAGGAGGGAAGGAAAAGAGCCGGCCTGAGAATGATCGCTTATCAGAGAAGGAGGACTAAGTCCTATAATCGCCGAGTTCGGAACAAAAGATATGAAGTCGGAGACCTAGTGATGAAAGAGATCCTCAACCAGGAAGGAAGGAAGAAGCTGGAGCCGAAGTTTGAAGGCCCTTACCGCATTACCAAGAAGGCGGGGGAAGCCTCCTATTATCTTGAAGACATCGAAGGGAAATAACTCGATCGACCCTGGAACGCCCGCAAGCTTTGGAAATATTACCCCTAGAGGGGAGTACCCTCATTATGCATGCTTATGTTTATTTATTAAGTTTTTAGTATCGTTCGTCCAAGGTCGCTTTCTTACTACTTGGATGTTAAGACACTACTATTAATGCAATTCCCCTTCTTCTTTTTCATACGAGGATCATTCGGATGGAAACTTAAAACAATTAAAAGGCATGAAGACCCGGGTAGAAGATTTATTCCCTAAGAGAAATAACCCCCAGGGGTCACTTATTCCCCTCGGGGTAAAAACTAAACACATACATCATATCCCTCTGCGAGAGGAAGCTCACTGTTCCCTTCGGGAACGTCGCCCACACCGTCTCCCTCTGCGTGAGGCTGAAATCTTCCCCAAGGGAAGAGAAGACCTTGCGCACATTGTATCCCTCTGCGAGAGGCAGCTCACTGTTCCCTTCGGGAACGTCGCACACACTGTATCCCTCTGCGAGAGGCTGAAATCTTCCTCAAGGGAAGAGAAGACCTTGCGCACACTGAATCCCTCTGCGAGAGGCAGCTCACGATCCGCCCCAGAGATCCCTCTCTTAAGATCCTTAAGTCTTTCCTTGGGTTTAGGGGGACGCCCCTGACCTAGGGCAAGGGACTTCGCCATCGATATGAATCAAACCCTTAAGAACGCGATTGAAGGAAATGATGCTGAAAATGACATGGAGTACTAGAAGTCGAAACAAAGTTGAGACCGGAAGATATAAATTTCTTTTATTCATAAATACGCCCTGAATATCATCAAGGAAGATAAAGCACGGCGACGACGGGAAAACGGAAAACGGGAACATAATAAAGACTCAAACAAGACACTCTAGAAAGTAAACGGGAAGCTAAAGACTCCGATGCAGCTAACTCGCCCCAGCTGGACCGCTTCTCTTTGAGGGGTCGCTGCTTTCGCCTAGCTCAAACTCGTCCCAGAGATCCTTTGCTTTTGCACTCTTCGGGGGTGAACGACGAGGAGCCAAAGCCATGAACGCCGTCTCCGGATCCAGGAAATCAAAAGGATGGGCGCTTTGGAAAACTGTTAGCCCTGATTTGGGAAAGACACCCTTGGAACCCGAAGTTAAAGTATAAGCTGGCCGCCTTGGTCACCTTCTCGACAGGGACCAGCTCTTGACTTCCCTGAAACTCCCGACTGCGGCGTTCCCTCTCCGAGTGGAGTTCCTGGCGGAGCTTGCCGACCTCGAACTGGGCCTTGGCCAATAAATTCTTCAGGCGACCCACTTCTTGAGCCTCCTCACTAACCTTCATAGTCATCTCCACATTGCAATTTCAAGCTGAATCCGTCATCCTCTGCTGAATACAATATCGTCGAGCTCCTTCGCAAGAAAAGGAATACGCCTGTGGCCAAAGACAAATTATCATGGAGGTATTCGCCTGGAACTAGAAAGATAATCACCATACCTGACTCAGGGCCAGAGCCCATTCCTTCCAAAAGCGACCATCAGATAAATCTTTAGCAAAACTCTTCTCCTCAGGGGTAAGGAAATTTAGCATATAAGACAGGGCAGAATCCCCATCCCTTTCCAACAGGAAGTGAGGACGAGGGGCGGGGCCCATGGCCTGGGAAGGTGGAGAAGATGGTTTCACACGCTTGGACCGCCCCACTTCAGATCGGGAATTGGCGACCCCCCGTCTCGGGCATCATCGTCTGCCAGCCGACGGGAGGAGGAACTCTCCCCCAGCGCCCGACTTCGGGTATTCGGAGCCCGGAAAGTTACAAGGGGGTTGAACCTAGTTCATCACCTGCTGACAAAAGAGATCAATTAGGGATGAAAGGATCAATACTATAGCTAAGGGATCAACGACCCTGTGACCCGAGGGAAGATAATCGCCTTAGGAGGAACACCCGCCACCAACTCTTGCACAGAAAAACGGCGGCCCCCGACCTGGGCCAGGAACTGCCGCAAGAGGTCGGGAGATTCGCTGGGAACTTGGCATTGCTCCCGCCAATGCAACAACGCAAATCGGCGGTCCCGATGCTGAGATGAAGGACGTACGAAAAAAAACTTGTTCATCCATCCCTTGGTGGCAGTGAAATTGTCGTAAAAGACCTCAGCGGAGGGCACAAAGACCAGTTTGCCTGCGTCTCTCTCACAAACACGGAAGAAGCTGACGACCAACTTAGTGGAAATGGGGAAGTTCACCAACCGCGCGACCGTGGCAAAAGCTAATAACAAACTACAAGAATTGGGGAAGATCTGTCCAGGGGATATGTCTAAAGCCTCACATAAATCTAAAAGGAAAGGAGGAACGGGGAACTTAAGGCCCATGTCTATCTGATCAGTGTAAAAGGTAAGATAACCACGAGGAGGGGCAGAAGCCACTTGCAAAGGACTGGGCAGTAAGACTTCATAGTCAGAAGGAACTCGGGCCTTTTCCAGATATTCCCCCAGAGACGAAAATCTGAGGGTAGACACCTTGGCCCGATGCCACGGAAGGTTAGCTCTAGTACGAACTTCCTCCGCCTCCGCAGACCACTTGGCTAGATTTCGGCGGTAGTTCTTATCATCACCATCTCCGCTGGGAAGCGGAGTTCTCGCTCCAATAGCGTGGTCTTGCTGGACGTTCGTACCATAGAAGGGCTCAGGGGTAGCATCTAGGTCGAAAAAATCCCGCTCGGCCATTGACGAAGCCCGAACGACATCTTTTCCCTTAGCAAAAAAAGCCATAAGAACACTAAAGGGAGGAAATTGGATAATATTGAGATAGGAGGAAATGAAAAAGCGGATGACTAAGAAAGGCCAAAAAAGCACCCTGTATATATATGAAAGGAATCCCTGGCGTAAGCGGAAAGTCAGGTAATTCGAATTAGAGGGACGTTATCATAAGCAACGTTCGGATTTGACTAGGCTTGCAAAATTCACGGACCTAAAAGAGACCAAGACTCAGATCGGCTGTTGCTAAATTCCCGGGCGACTAAGAGAATGGAAAACCTATATATTCGGAGTACAATTCACTAGCGCCTCCATCAATTCGAGGAAAATATATCCTACTCGGTTCGAGACAATTTTGATTGGGGGAAGGCCCCAATTACACGACACTTGGGGTAAAAAACAAGAAGCATAAAGGAAATGCCCGAAGGCTTAGCATACGGATATTAGGCCCCAAAGGGCTATGTCCAAATCAGATCAGACATACGTACGGCATGCATATATATATACATATATATATATATACATATATATATAAGGTCTTCAGTCATTACAATTTCAAAAGAAAAACAAGAAAAAAAGGGGGGGTTTCACTCGGCCGATCTGGCTTGATCTTCTCTCTCCTCAACGTCTCTCTCCTCTTCGAGGGCTCCCCCAGCTCCACCTTCCCCAACGGGCTCTTTCCCAGCTCCACCTTCAGGAGTATCGTTGACCTCAGCATCCTGGTCAGCATCGCCAAGGTTCTCCTTATCCCCGTCGATCTCCGCCTCCTCGGCCTCGGGCCCCTCATTCACCTCGTCGGTGCGGGCAGGAGGAGTCGGCACCCTAGGAGGAGGCACCTCGACCCTAGGCTCGGGCTGATAACCACCAGGGGGAGCATGGTGCAAGGCACGGCTGGCGTTAAGGAAGCCGAAGGGGTGGGAGTCGCGGTCATACCCGTTCGCCCGAAGCTGGGAAAGACATCCGTAGAAACCATATCGGAAGTTTTGGCGCATTCCCCTCGCGAAGTCCTCCTGGGAGTAGCGGCCCTCTGCGAGCTGAGCTTCAAGAGATTGGCAGATCGCCTCGGCCGCAGCCTTCCTTTCGTCACTTCGCTTCTTCTCGGACTCAGCCAGTGAAAGTTGTTGCCTCGCCTCCACCAACTGCTGCCTGAGAGACTCTTCCCTACTGTGGCCTTGGGCTCTTTCCGCCTTCATCTTTTTCTCCAAGGTCTCGTAACTCCCGGAGAGGTGAACCCAACGCTTCATAGCGTCGGATACCAGAACGAGGCCCTGCATGGAAGGATAGACTGTTAACGACTAGAACGACGAAAACGCTAAAGCTATCATAACTCACCTGCCCGAAGGCACCAGAGATGGCGTCCCGAATGTCGGGATTGGAGAAGTCGCGGGAGCACCGTTTATTTTCCTCGCTGGGGAATTCCTTCAGGAAACTCCAACATTCCCCACTCGGCGTTTCCTCAAAGAAGCGAGGCTGCTTAGCTCGGCCTAAAGCGATAAGACCTCCCGAAGCGGTAGAAGGAGGAGGGGCAAAGGACGACTTAGATTTCTTGGAAGAGGTCCCGACCGAAGCCGCGGGCCTCTTGCTCCCCGTTTTCTTGGGGCGGGAAGAAGTGACTGGAGCCTTGATTTTCCCTGCGTCGGGAAGAAGAAACAGGAGGAGTCTGAGAGACGACACGAACCTCATTCTCCTCGTCCGATGAGGCCAGGGCAGCAACAGTGGCGATATCCATTCGGCGGGCTGCAAAACAAAGGAGAAAGATGATAAGAATATTTATTATTATCTTACGATGGTGTTAGGCCTACTAGGGTCGGGGAAGGTATATACCTAAATTAGCAGGAGCCTCAGTCGCCTTGGCACTAAACCCGAACATGAATAGGAGGTCATCTTTTATAAGTTCGGAGGCCCAAAAACGTCTCTCACCAATCTTCAACAGAAAGGACTCAGCTCGATTGGAATCTGAGGGAAGGGGTTTTTCAATGGACAGATCGTCCCCCCAAGAAAAAGGAAGCAGCTGGTTCTCAGGGCTGCCTTCGGGAGAGCGGAGGAAGAAGTATTTGCTCATCCACCCTTTATGGGATGAGGGATGACCCTGAATTAGATCGGGATATCGAGGAGAGGGGGAAAAGAAGAACTTCCCCTCTTCCCTTTTGCTGATCCTCAAGAAGAAATTAATTAGAGGAACAGAGGGGGAATAGCCGAAGTTACTCAAAAGAACAGCCAATGAAAGAAGGTGGCTAAAAGAAGGAGCTAATTGACCAGGGGATATTCCGTAATACCTAAAGACATCTACAAGAAACTGAGGAAGGGGAAACCAAAGCCCCCTGTCTATCTGATCTAAGAAATAGGTCCCAAAGCCCTCAGGGGGGTCACTAGCGACGTCAGTCAGGGATGGTACCCTGACCTCAAACCGGCTAGACATACCCGATTTTTCCCGCAATGGGGGAATTTGGGCCTCAGTGAAGGAAGACACTTTGATTTCGTGCCACCGAAGGAATTCCTCCTCCTCCTCCTCCTCCTCCTCATCTTTGACCTCATTTCGCTTTGCGGCCTTTTCCCGAATTGACTCTGTGTTTTTGATCCATTCCCTTACCGCGACACGGTAAGAACTCACATCGGGGAAATCTTTTTCTAGGGGAGGGGGATCTAAATTTAGAAGGGGGCGACCTAGGGGAGCCATCGGTTCGGGCTGTAGCACTATTTCCCTATTTCCCGAAGTGCCCTCACCCCCAGCATTACCTTCGCTAATGGTCCTACCCGAACGACCGCTCTCGGAACTATCGGAAGAGGAACTACCCGAAGAGAAACTACCTGAAGAGTCAACGCTATTGTGGGAAGTCATACTGAACGAAGAAGAAGGGAGAAGAAAACTTACAAGTCCTAAAAACTGGAGCGAGAAACAAAGCGAGGTCGGGAGACTCGGGCAGATTTCGAGAGCAAGAAAGTGTAAAGAAGAAAATGAAAGCGATAGGCGGGGATATATATAGGCCCCATACGAAAGATCTCGGCCTTTGGATCCTGGACGGATCAACGGACCGCGGCGGCCCGCGTCGATCGTGGGAAAAGGTGCCAGAACTCCCGCCCAAACGTCCCATCCGAGGCGACCTATAGCGGGACGACACGTGGCAAGACGAGGCGGCGCATTAGAGGAACTCTTCCCCACATCGCTCAAAGAACTCCCTGCTAATATCCGAGTAGACATATCACCAACTCGAGTATTTTGCCGCCACTAGAACAACGCCCAAAATTCACATACTCTTTTGGACTACTCGAAGGGGGACTATTGTTACCCTCGGGTTTTTCACCCCACCGCGGCAAAATACTCAGACTTGCCGTAGATAGGACAACATCCCGACTTGGGGAAGAGACCCTTCCCAACAGGGGATAATACCCTGACACCCCGACTTGAGGAAAGACTCTTCCCAACAGGGGATAATACCCTGACACCCCGACTTGAGGAAAGACCCTTTCCAGTGGGGATGACGCCCTGACACTCCAACCTGGGGAAACGACCTCGTCCGGCAGGGGACAACGACCCAAAGTCCCAACCTGAGGAAGTCTCCATCCGGCAGAAGCGATGCTTGGAAACCTTTGGGCCAGAACCACTCCTAAATGAGAAAATGCCCAAAGGCCTAAAAGGAAGCCACTCAAGAAAGGAGCCCGAGGAGAGATACCTCACCGCGCCCGAACATGGCCCCAACCGCTACCATGCAAGTGGTCATCCGAGATGCGCTATACGCGGAGGAGACCGCCAAGACAGGCTAAACGTGGGTGGTAACTTCCCCAGGACGGTTCCACTCTGCTCAATCTTATAAATACCATTAGATGTCGTCTGAACGAGGTACGTTTTTCAGACTATACACCGTTACTCTGCCATTTTCATGCATGCTTTCCTTTGTTTACACTACCTTAAACGGAACCACCCTCTTGCCTAAGGCAAGAGGGCGAACGACCCCCTAAATCTACCCTGTTTCTGCCGTTCTCAGCCCAGCCTCACGACGAAATCCCGGCAGGGAAACAGCTCGTTAGCCCGTTCTCGCGGTAAGTCGATTTTTGACGGCATCATTGTTCTTCGGTTCTTTGATTGATGGTGTTGCGTTGGCCACTAAAACCGAAGGTAGTAATAAATGAAGTATTAGACAAAGGCCGATGTAATAAGATAACATCTTAGCGTAAAAATATAACTAACTCTATTTGCAAAACAGAGTAGTTTAGGAGTAGAAATGCCAAATGGTGGAGATTCTTTTTGTAACAATGACGTTGAAACAAATTCATAATTTGATATAAGACAATATGGCTCTAATCTGTTGTCATCGTCACTAATCCACGATTGTAATGGCAGAGATACTCAGACTGAGAATAGAATCAAAGAAGAAAGAAAAAAGAAGAAAGAAAAAAGAAGAAAAAAAAAACATCAGCGTAGCTGTCTTTGCAAACCGCGGGAATTTCTTTTGCAAAGCACTGAGCTGAGAGGCACATAATCAAACCCTTTTTGTTACAACAATCCTAAATTGTTACAAAGGTGCCGTTTCCATGTCAACGAAAGTGAGTTAGTAGATTCCTAATAATAATAACATAATCCTAATAATTTCGCCCGAAAATTGGAATTACGAAACGATCGATTCTTTTCTTGCCATTTGCAAAAAACTACTGCCATCTTCTGCTCGGCTTAGTAGCCGAAGAACTGCTGCCATTGCTGCTGCTACTTGATGCACCTCTCTTCCCACCTTACCACAGTTTTAATAACAAGAAAGAGTAATTAAATCTCTGATAGAATTCCCAAGATTCCTGAAATAAAAGAAAGAAAGAGGTATATTCATACTTGGAATTTTGGACGAACTTTTGCTCATAAAGGATGGTTTCCCTTGGACATGCTTCCCTGGTGGTCTCGGGATTTTAGCTGGTAAGCTTGGCCTGCATAAATTAAGCAGAAAAATACAAACAGATTACTTTTGGAACTAAGACACAAAGAAACAAAATTTGCTTCATTCTCAGAAAACAAAGAACTCGCCTTTCGTTAGTAGCTTCCGAGCCCAATTTCCCAGTCTCGGGAAAAAGCGTGTACTCCACAATACTATTAGTCGAAGCATCAGTCTCAGTCCCCATGGAAAGAACACCATCAGAAATATCGCTGAGCCTCTCATCAGAGTCGTCCTCTCCAATCCCTAAGAGCTCAACGTCTACATTATCTTCATTACGTTTCGAACCGTTGAAATCTTGTGATCTGAAGAAGTCATTTTGACGCCTGAAATCGTCGGCCGCCGCTGATTGGTGCGAGCCAGCCTCAGAATGCTTATCGCTGTACTCAGAACTGTTTTCCCTATCAGAAGTTGAGGAGTTCTTTTCTCCCGAAAAATTCTGTCTTGGCTGTGCGCCGATCGAAGAATGTCTCCTTGGAGAGGCAGATCCATGCTTCGGTGAGCTCACACTATGCCTTCCATTTGCATTTACTGAACGTAGTCGATGAATTTCATCGTCCTTTTGTGAAACAGCGTCTTTTAGAGAGGCTACCTATAATCGAAAAGCCCGAGATTTCATCAGCAAATATAGTACAGATACCATATACCTTTTGCGACAAATGGATCATAAACAGGACAGAAAAAAGGCGGGTTCTTTTTTTTTTTTAAATGGAAATAAAAAACATCTTTCAGAATCATGTAATGTAGTGGTGTGACCTGTTCCATTAGTTCTCTGACGCCCCGACCCTCTTTGTTGGTTCTTGCAGCGCCCAACTCAACGCCAGAAACCCTTTCTGCGAATTTGAGTGTGCTTATAGTCTCTGAGTAGGATTCTACGTCGGGATTAAGCTGCACAAACATAAGGGTCTTCGCTTGGCCGCCTTAAAGAAAAACAAACAAAGAAGCCCATGAGTTGTCCGAGGAATTGAAATCTCGGGGGGGGGGGGGGGGGGGAACAAAAATTTCAAGAACGATTGAAATTACCTAGAGAACTCTGAAGAACTTGCGTTAGCTTGCTATTTCTGTAGGGGACGTGATTGCTCTTCTGTGCCAATGCAAAGATCACATCCCCTAAAGCTGAGAGAGACTTATTTATGTGCTGTGCTTCCCTTAATCTGTCGCCCGTTGCTTCAGAACGGTCGACCCTTTCGCTCCCAGCAAGATCGACCAAATGCAGACAGCCACGAAGTATGGCGTTGGTTTCCAAATCCGTTCCTCCGACATGAACAGTGAGGATACTGTCTCAAGATGATTGATGTATTCAAATCAAAACTTAGGTCGTGCTATTTGAAGAACACAAGAAACTGATTAAAAAAACACAAAATAATAACACAAAGCATGAGCAAGTAACAAACCTATGGGATCTGCTACTCCTTTCATTCAAAGCAGTAGCTCCCACCGCACGATTCATCAAGCCAATGTTCATCAGCTCCAAAACGTCGGCTGTTGACTTAACGGAGTGCATACTAGCATCAGGTACAGCTAAGCCGTTTGGCTGTGTAGTGCTCCAAATCCCGAGCGTGTGAAAAGTTAAAGAAAACGACGAGATAAATTGTTGAAAATGGGAAAATAAAGAGGGGTATAAATATGATAATTTTGAAAGGATATCTCTTCTGAGTAGTCTCATTCCTGAGCAAGTCGCGCACTTGTTCATTGTAGATTTCGACCATCTGTACGCCTATTTCATACAAGATGGAGCTTTTTCTGTTCTGTGAGATGGTGAAGAGATCGTTAAGTGCTCTGTAGTTGACCCCCCAATCAACGACTGATGTCACGTTTGGTCCAGTCTGGGAAAAGGAAGTTATGGACATATTTTAGCCACATATGATACGAAGAAAGAAATGTTCACTTTTGGGACTTTTACGTTTATAATCTTACCATTGTATACGTTTTCCCAGAACCAGTTTGACCATATGCAAATATGCAAACGTTGTATCCATCAAGAACAGACCTGATTAGAGGTTGAGTGTCTCGGAATACCTCCTCTGATGATGATAAGGATCGACCGAAAAACAATACAAAGCAGCAGATGCGTAAGAAGAAGAAACCAACAGAAAAATAGCTATGTCTTTGACAGTTGCAAATTATAGATTATCAGAACATATTTTTGCCAGAGAAGGAGATCAAACCTTGAGTGGTCGCAGGACCAAAAGCTTTGTTGAACTTGAAAAGCCTATGACTGTCCTTTCCAGGTTTCAAAGGGTTCATGACAACCAACTCGCCGTTATCTCCTATATACTGTATGGTTGTTTGCTTCGCATTCTGCCCTGAGAGGAATGGCCTTATACGGCAATAAACTCTTATGTTCCCTGGAAACATATGAAGCAACTAATTGAGGAACACAGATTTTGGGGCAATTCAAAGATCAATACGATGCATTAATAAACCTTTCAAATCTTGGACTTCATTGTACAGTTTCCGGTTTTCTTCTAGAACACTGTGATAATTCTGGGCAGCATCTATCAAGCATTGGAGGTTCATGCCTGACCAATCCAATAACATATAAAGTAAAGATCGAGCTATGTGAGGTATCAAAGACTTCGAAGGATATAATCGGACATCCTATTACCAAAATGATGAAATTCTTCAGCGTAGATGTTTCTAATCTTGAAGGCCTCTTGCTTGATAGAATCAGATGCCATTCTCAGATCCTGCTCGATTTCATAACAGAAAAGCAAATAAAATAAAACCAAGGTCAACTTTGTGGTGTGTATGTCTGAGTATATAGGCAACAGATTATAACTTGTCAGTTGTCTGTCACTAACCATTACGGATCTAGACTGAGAATCCACGAAGCTTTTATATCCTTGTTCTCTTCTTTTCCACAGCATAAACTTTGATTCAGTAGAGCTTTCAAGCTCCTTTACTTTCTCGTTTGAAATAACCAGACAGCTCTCGAGTTCTACTATCTTCTTGTGTAGCTGTTCTTTAGTTTCCTTGGCTGTTGCTTCACAGTCAGAGAGAGATCTTTCGTAAGAACTTTTGGCTAGCGTTAGTGCTTCATTTAGTGACAGAATTTCACTCTCAAATGCATTCTTTTCTTTTCTCAAATTAATCAAATCATGCTCTAAAAGCTCCTTCTTCTCCTCAATTATGGACTTCTCAATCTGCATTCGCAAAAAAACCATGAAAAAAAGAATTAAGGAATTCCTATAAGAGAAGCACAGTTCATACAAGGTTTTATTTTCAAAATATTCACCTTCAACTGTTGGAGTTGGTTCATCACAACCTGCAAAATGAAAAAATCGCAAAAGATTAAGCTAGGAATAACAATAAAGTACGAGACAATTCTGCAACATTATAACACCTCATTTTCTTCAGCAGTTCCAGTTGCAAGAGTTTCTAACGCTCTAATCTTTGAGTGATACCTGTCTTCACGGGACTTGTGCAGATTGCTTTGCTGCAGTGATATAATAGTTAGTCATAAATGTGAATTTTCACGAAATTAAAAAGCATCTGATTGTGATCGCTATCGGTACTTATACCTTCTTCATATTTTCAACTTGTTTTGAAACACGATGTTCGATTTCTTGAATGACCAGTTTCAGCACTGAAGCAACACACTGTGTGAGAATGTGAGATGTAGAAAGTCAAAATACGGTCCAATAAAAAAGATTCAATTTTATGTCAAGCAAACTTGCAGTAATGTATCCTTACCTGGGGAATGTCCTCACTCTTCTTTTCAATGCTTTCGTCAAGAATCCTACTAACAATGTTGAATAGTGAGTGGGTAGAAGCTCTCTGCATTTTGAAGCATAAGAGAACAAGATGAGATAAAATGAATCAATTGAAAATTTTTTCCATATTACCTTCTTTCATTTTCTTTCCTTTACACTATAATAAGGGTGGGTACATTGCACATGAGCTAGAAGATGGTTACCTTTATACTTCCCATTTTCATGAGGTCTGAGATCTTTGACGACTGCAAATCTGTGAAGAGTTCGCGTTTTGCTTGTACGTCCTTGGAAGCATTATTCCCTAAATTTCAAAACAATTGGCAAGGTCAGAGTCTCAAGAGATAAAAATGGACAATAATTACAATTAAAGCATGCTTGCAATAGGAACTTTAGCAAGGACTCAACTATATGTCCACAGAATGTAAGAAGACTGAATTTCATGCAAATGCCAAGCAGGAACATAATGAAGCACAGGAGAAAGGGGAAAAATTGTATCTAATTTAGCAAACTGAGATTCAGAATGGACTCAAGGACAACGCTGATTTTCCAGGCACCCAATACAGCATCTAGGAAAGGCAAATGGACCTTTCTGAAACAAATTCTTTCAGGAACAAACACACACAGACACACATGTACATATGTTGAATAGATTCGTACCCTCAACGAGGACAATAAAATGTTCGACTCTTCCAAAAACATCAGCATTTTGCAATGTCTTTGACTCACCTTGATCGTCATATTCGCTTTGGCTCACTTCAACAAGAGAATCCATGGAGCCTCTATCTAAAACTCGGAAAGGCAAATGCTGAAAATGGCGTGAAATTTGATTTCACAAAGAAAATCAGTTAATTGTACAATATCACCAGTCTGTAGAGTCTACTTAGATTTCTAGAGGACATAGCAGCAGAATTTACGCAAAAAACTGCGCAGTAGACATTCAACCAAGAAACAATTCAGGTCAATCCGCACTCATTTATATCGCAAAGTTGCCTCACTTTTTAGATTTGAAAGGATGCAGAAAATGAAGGTTAGAGTTGTAAGCAATACTGTAATGAAAACTATGGTAATGACGAGAAAAGGCAACAACTGCTTGGAAATGGAGAAATATCATACCATTAGGGCAGCGAAAATCAATACAAAGGAGCTTGCTGATAATCAAACAAGAAAGAAACCAATATTCGAATTTCTGGGGACAAGGAAAATCTACATTGTGCAGAAATATCAAATCCCCAAACCCAGAAAAGATCTGACATTCAAGCTACGATAACAGCTTTGAAAATCCTTATAAACCCATAAAAAAAAATCTGTTCGCAAAAAACCCTAGCAAAAACCCACAAATCTTGATTAGATTTTATAGCACGAACCTGACGTCAGCAGCGAGATGCAGAGGAATGCGTCAACGAATCGAACAATGAGAACCTCCGAAGCTTACGCTACAGATCAAACCATTCTTTTTCACGAAATGTAATTTGTTATCCTTTTCTGCTGAAAGTTAAAGAAAAAACTTGGCAAGAAACTCAAAACCCAGACAAGTGAGCACCCGTGACAGTTGAAGGAATTTGCCTTTATTTGTAAGCAAAGTGAAAAATGTGCTAAAGTCAAGATGGTATGGTAGGGTAGGTGATGATGATTCAAATAGAAAGGTAATCCCTTTAATACATTTCGTTTTATTATTATTATTTTTCTATTATGTTGCTTGTATATTCACTAATATTTAGGATTTTAAAGATTGGAAGAATGTGGTCGTGTGTCCCAAAACGTACCTTTGGAATCGTATTCCCGCCTTGTACTGTTCTGTTATTTGGTTTTTTCTTTTTCTTTTGCTTTTAATAATAGAGCAGCTTCACGTTAGTATAACATGGATCACTATTCAATTCACTAGTTCTTATTAAGTTATAATTTTAATATATAATTGTAAGGTATTCTTTTATTTGAATATCAAATAATTCGAAAATGTACAAATATAATTTAATGAAATTTAATGGGCTCATCTCTACTTATTCCTCTGATTCTTCACTCTACAAAATTTTAAGGACTTTATAAGCCTCTTAATCTTTGAGATTTCTTGACTTGGGCTTTCTTTGTGGGTTGTTGGGCTTGATCACGAACTTAGCGTCTTGGCGAAAACTTCTGAAGTATGGGCGTTTCTTCGTGGGCTTTTGGGCTTGATCACGAAGGTGATAGTTGGGCTTGCTATCTGTCGAAAATCGTTTTCTCGGACGTTTCCTCGTGGGCCTTTTGGGCTTGGTCACGAAGCTAATACTTGGACTTGATATTTCCAAAAGGACGGGACTTGGGCTTTGAACAGTCCATTTCCAGGAGACTCGCACGCGTCTTGAGTGTTGAACTGCGCGCTTCTGAGAAACTCGCACAGGCTTTCCTCGTTGCAACCGTGCGATTATGAGAAACTCGCACGGGTCTTGAGCGTTGAACCGCGCGCTTCCGAGAAACTCGCACGGGCTTTCCTCATTGCAACCGTGCGATTATGAGAAACTCGCACGGGTCTTGAGCGTTGAACCGCGCGCTTCCGAGAAACTCGCACGGGCTTTCCTCGTTGCAGCCGTGCGATTATGAGAAACTCGCACGGGTCTTGAGCGTTGAACCGCGCGCTTCCGAGAAACTCGCACGGGCTTTCCTCGTTGCAGCCGTGCGATTATGAGAAACTCGCACGGGTCTTGAGCGTTGAACCGCGCGCTTCCGAGAAACTCGCACGGGCTTTCCTCGTTGCAACCGTGCGATTATGAGAAACTCGCACGGGTCTTGATGAACGTCTTCGAATTTTAACTTGAACACGAAGATCTTCGTTGAGAGAATTTTCGAATGCTATCAAAGACTTACTTCTAATTCTCTCGAAGTTTCGTATTCTCTTTGTCTCTGACTTATGATTTCTGAATTCTGAAGCCCCATATTTATAGGCGTAGAGAATTCTCAATAATGGAAAATATAATCTTTTTGGGTTGATTTCGCCCATATTTAGGTTGATTTTAGCCATATATAGTTTGATCTTGATTTGATTTGATTTATTCCATATTTGGCCTGATTCTTTCAATATTTTCCCATTTCATGATATTTGATTTGATTTCTTTACTTATTTAGCAAATCTCGACAAGGCTTTCCTTATGTAGATTTTTGTATTAAAGGAATATATTATTAACACTTATGGTAATAGTTTATTAATTAAATTAAATATTTATTAATTTGAGATTATTTTATATATCTCAATAAATAGTAATTCAATAAGTGACTTTACTTTATTTCTTGGAATTATTTCATTAAATCCCAATAATATAAATTGACAATTAATTTTTAATTGTCTACAAATGCCCCCACTTCAAGTCTTGTTGACGAACTTTCGGAGGAGATAAGCTTGAAGTATTTGTTGTTTGCTTCCAAAAATATCACGAAATGCCCCCACTTTGACGTTTCCAACTCGTGTACTTTAACTGTTTCTTGCCAAAATGTCCTCACGCAGACATTCGTTGAGATGACCCAATTCGAATTCGATCAACATGTTTAGGATAAGATACCTTCACACTGAAACGGTCACCCACCTTTTGTTTTATGACTGAACTTAGACGATGTCCAAGCTGCCTACGTACCCTTTTAGGGGATCAAGTCATTTCTCGTAGTTCAATTTTTTTTTGAGGGGGTGGTGCCGTGCACAGTTTATATTCATGCGGGCCAGGAGTATCCGTTGTTTAACCACACCAGGCTACGTGAGATAAGTTAGTAGTTTAGACATATGCACTTATCATTAATGTTTGCCTTTTCTTCTTTTTTTTTTTCTTTTTTTTTCTTTTCTTCTTCTATTTTTTTCTTTTTTTTTCTTTTTTTTCTTTTTTTTTCTTCTTCTTTTTTTTCCTAGGCATACTAGCACTTCAAGAACTTGCCGTTGATCCGGCCAACTCTTAATCTGTCTTCAGATACCAACTTATACGCACCGTTTGTGCAGACTTCTTCCATGACATAGGAACCGCTCCATTTTGATTTAAACTTGCCCTCAATTCGATCATTGGTAATGGTAGGCCTTCTTAGAGTAAGTACCTGTCCAACTTGGAAGGACTTATGTTTCACCTTTTTGTTAGATGACTGAGCTCGTGTTGATTCCGGCCTCTGTTTCGCATCAAGTTGATCAATTATAGGATTTCGTAAGCCTTTATGTGGACCTAATCCTTCAGAGTCATGCGAAGTCTTCTTGCAGTCATTGTCAGTTGAGTATGAGACATCTTCAAACACGTAGTTCGCACTTGCTCTCTTTAACACGATGCGAACAGGCTTTTGCGTGGTAAAACCTAGACCCTTTTTAGACGTTTCGGGTTCGAGATGGCTTTTGCTCATATCTTCCGGTAATTCTCCTAATATTGGTCCTGCATTTGCATCATATACTGCCTTAATCAGGAGTTCATAAGCTTTCGGGCCGTATACTCCACCCATTTGTATTTTTGACGATTCATTGTGCTCGATTTCGGATCCTTGACCCGGACGAGTAAATCCTTTGACTTCAATCGGCGAGCTTTGCAGTTTCTTAGAACCAATCTGACTTAAAGGCAATGTAAGCGCCTTTAATGGTTTAGTTGTCCCTTCGACATCCTCTTGCATGGCTTTATGATCTTCAATTGCACGTGCCTTTCCTTTCCCGCGCGTCGTATGTTCACTTGCTTCCTTTTCACGTTCAAGGTAAAATTTTGCGTCGGTGAAATATGATTCGGCTTCGGTGAATGGATTCCCATCTCCAAGTACCTTTTTTACGACGCCATTGTCATAATACTTGAAACACTGATGCAAAGTTGATGGCACTACTCCGTTTTCGTGTAGCCATGGACGACCCAGAAGCATGTTGTAGGATGTTCTTGCATCAATTACATGGAATAACGCTGTTGACGTCATATTCTCCATTATTAATTCCAACCTGATCATACCGATTGCTCGTTGGCCTTCATGATTAAAACCTTGAATCATCAAGCGGCTCTTAGAGAGTTCTTCTGTTGGAATTTCAAGTTCTTTTAACATCCGAAGAGTCAAAATATTCACGGCAGAGCCTCCATCGATCAATATTCTTTTTACCATCTTCTCGTGAGTATGGCCAGATACAAACAAAGGACGATTGTGCAATCTAGAGCCTAAAAGTAAATCTTCGTCAGTGAACGCTATAATAGACGTGCACATGCCGGGGATGCTAGTGGTTTCAACTTCAACTTGATAATCATCACTTTCTTGGGTCATGTAACACGTGTCACAATCCTCATTTGCGTTTCCAAAACCTTCATTGCCAACCAAGATATAATTTGAGTGTGCCGACTCAATGTCTAACGATATCTTTCCTTGTCTATCCAATTGCATGACCTTATCCTTAAAGACAAAGCAATTGTGAATTGGATGTCCCACCAGACGATGATATTTGCAATAGTTGGGATCGTTGGTTTGTCCCGCTTCATCTGGCCTTTTCATTTCAGGGAGATCGATGAGATTCGCTTGTACTAGTTCATCAAATATTCCTGATACTTCTGAATCTAGGAATGGGTATTTTTTTGCTTGAAGCTCTTTAAGCGTCAACTTTCTATCTTTTACCTCCGGCGGAGCATATTCTACCATGACCTTTTTGCCCTTTTCTCTTCCTCGAAGCTTGAGTGATGTGACATTTACCGCCATAGACTCTTTACTTTGAGCTTTTGCAAAAGCTTTGCCCCCTTTCTCGGAATTCATTCGCTCCCCGAATTTGCTAACATCATGTGTAGGTGCTCCACCTGCCCCACTTGTGGCCAGGCTAAATTCCATATCATGAGCACGAGTTGCCAGTTCTTCAAAGGTTACAGGCCTAATTCCTTGCAGGATGTATCGTAATCCCCACAACATCCCTTGAATGCACATTTCAATGCTTGAAGCTTCAGATAAACGATCTTTGCAGTTAAGACTTAGGATAATCAATGGCAGGTTCATCTTTCCACTGGCGAGCATTGGTGAGTTCGACCATGCTAACCATGCGTCGAGTGCTAAAGAAACGGTTTAGGAACTCATGTTCCATTTGATCCCAACTATTGATTGACTCGGCTTCCAAATCGATGTATCAATCGAAAGGATTGCCCTTCAGTGAATGGACAAATTGTTTGACTAGACGATCTCCATAGGTTCCTGCATCGTTGCATGTCTCAATGAAGTGGGCCACATGCTGCTTCCGGTTTCCTTTTCCATCAAACTGCTGAAACTTCGGAGGTTGGTATCCGTTTGGCATCTTTAAGTTGTCGATTCTTGAAGTGTATGGTTTAGAATACGTTGACGATGACTTGGAACCTCCATCTTTCATCGTCCCTATGATGAACTCCTTTACCTGGCCAACAGGAATCATCCCGTCATTAGAAACTTAGAAATTTCCCGAGGGCTCATCAACTTCTCTTCGTTCTTCTTTTTCAGAATCGGCATAAGCTCCTTTGAAAAGCATTACTGTTATCCGCATTGTTGCTTTTGCTAGCTAACTTTGCAATCTGAGCATCTTGATCTTGAACTTGTTTTGTTAGCCCAGCAATTGCTCTAGTTAGACTTGCAATTTGTTCTTCTAAAGTCGTGACAATTGTCATGTATACATATGCGTTGCTTTGCATTGAAGAATTGCTTGAAGTTGAGCGAGGAGATGACATCGAGTACTCGCTATTGGAATCTTCATTCTCACCAAGGTAAGTCATATCATTTTCATGCAACTCAACTTGGTGACTTGTTCGTTGAGACTCGTTAGTCATCTTCAACACGAGTCACAACGCCAACGCTTTCACTTGAAGAACTTAAAGTGGTGAAAATCGATGATTCCATCGGTGTTCTCGATTCTTGAAGAGATGAGAGGTAGAGATGGTCCCACTGGGCGTGCCCAAAATTTGTAAGGTATTTTCTTTTATTTGAATATCAAATAATTCGAAAATGTACAAATATAATTTAATGAAATTTAATGGGCTCTATCTCTACGTATTCCTCTGATTCTTCACTCCATAAAATTTTAAGGACTAGCCTCTTAATCTTTGAGATTTCTTGACTTGGGCATTCTTTGTGGGTTGTTGGGCTTGATCACGAACTTAGCGTGTTGGCGAAAACTTCTGAAGTATGGGCGTTTCTTCGTGGGCTTTTGGGCTTGATCACGAAGGTGACAGTTGGACTTGCTATCTGTCGAAAATCGTTTTCTCGGACGTTTCCTCGTGGGCCTTTTGGGCTTGGCCACGAAGCTAATACTTGGACTTGATATTTCCGAAAGGACGGGACTTGGGCTTCGAACCGTACACTTCCAGGAGACTCGCACACGTCTTGAGTTTGAACCGCCCGCTTCCGAGAAACTCGCACGGGCTTTCCTCGTTGCAACCGTGCGATTATGAGAAACTAGCACGGGTCTTGAGCGTTGAACCACGCGCTTCCGTGAAACTCGCACGGGCTTTCCTCGTTGCAACCGTGCGATTATGAGAAACTCGCACGGGTCTTGAGCGTTGAACTGCGCTTCCGAGAAACTCGCATGGGCTTTCCTCATTGCAACCGTGCGATTATGAGAAACTCGCACGGGTCTTGAGCGTTGAACCGCGCGCTTCCGAGAAACTCGCACGGGCTTTCCTCGTTGCAGCCGTGCGATTATGAGAAACTCGCACGGGTCTTGAGCGTTGAACCGCGCGCTTCCGAGAAACTGCACGGGCTTTCCTCGTTGCAGCCGTGCGATTATGAGAAACTCGCACGGGTCTTGAGCGTTGAACTGCGCGCTTCCGAGAAACTCGCACGGGCTTTCCTCGTTGCAGCCGTGCGATTATGAGAAACTCGCACGGGTCTTGAGCGTTGAACCGCGCGCTTCCGAGAAACTCGCACGGGCTTTCCTCGTTGCAGCCGTGCGATTATGAGAAACTCGCACGGGTCTTGAGCGTTGAACCGCGCGCTTCCGAGAAACTCGCACGGGCTTTCCTCGTTGCAGCCGTGCGATTATGAGAAACTCGCACGGGTCTTGAGCGTTGAACCGCGCGCTTCAGTGAAACTCGCACGGGCTTTCCTCGTTGCAACTGTGCGATTATGAGAAACTCGCACGGATCTTGATGAACGTCTTCGAATTTTAACTTGAACACGAAGAACTTCGTTGAGAGAATTTCAGAATGCTATCAAAGACTTACTTCTAATTCTCTCGAAGTTTCGTATTCTCTTTGCTCTCTGACTTGTGATTTCTGAATTCTGAAGCCCCATATTTATAGGCGTAGAGAATTCTCAATAATGGAAAATATAATCTTTTTGGGATGATTTCGCCCATATTTAGGTTGATTTTAGCCTTATATGGTTTGATCTTGATTTGATTTGATCTATTCTATATGTTGCGAATCCGGTACTTAGACAATTTTTTTCGAAACTATCCTCGTAGTCGCGCCTTCACAACCGGCTCGTGCCAAATCGATCCGCCTCGCGCGCGTTTCGACTTGGTCATGATCAGCCTCTCATGCACGCTGCCCTGCTTTGTAAAGCGGAAGATAAATAAGACAACGTAATTTAAGGGGACTCGCCAAGGTTCGCTCCTCGACTTAGCCCTGTTTTATTCCTCGAACAAAACGTACACGATAGGAAAATTCAAACCCGTGTGGAATCGAATAGAGCTCGGCCTCACCTCGCTACCCTACGAAGCTACTAACACGGTTATCCTAAGTGTCCCTTGGGATCTTAATCACTCGCCTCACTCGCTCGTGAAAACCTCAACGTGATCCCTTTGTCGAATTCTATCCCAAACGAAGAACTCGACGCCACTCCACTTGGATGCTCTCTCGCTCACTATGAAGTGCGCTCAATTGCCTCATTTTCGTCCTCCCTCTTGGGCTGCTCGAAAATGGCATATTTATAGGCCCCAAGCTTCCTTTTTGACTTGGTAGAAGATCTCCCCAAGGATCTCCCAAATCTTGTTTTCATATCTTCTAAATATAGTAAATATTCAAACAAGTCTTCCTCAAAGATCTCAAACCTTTGAACCTAGTCAAACCCTCCTTGGAAGCTTCCCATGGACTTAGCAAACCTTTGGACTTGGCGTGCCTTGGCCCGCGTCGTCCCGCAGCTCGCCGCCGCGCGCCCGCGCGCGCGCCTTGCGCTGCGTGTGTACCTGGCCTGGCCCTCGCAGCCAGGCCCCTCCATGGACCGTCTCGTCGGCCAGCTGGTCCACCTTGGCTGGTCTCGGCCCCGGTCGGCGGCACGCCGCGCGCGCGCACCTCCGTCCCGGCCTAGTCGCGGTCCGGCCACGGCAATGTGGTCTGGCCCGACCCGATCCGACCCGCTCCGTCTTGACCCGGTCCGACCCGCTCCGTTCCGACCAAGCCCGACCCGATCCGACCCAACCCATGGTCCGACCCATTTTGCGCCCAAGTCGGCCGCACCGTGGCTCGACCTCGTCGTTCCGATGATCACCGTCTTGAACCTCAGTGTCCTAAGCGGCCTCCTGAACATCGAATCTCGTCTAAGTGTTGAAACATCAACTCCATGCCTTAGACTCGCACGTCTTCGCCCGTTGGACCACCATCTGTCGTTGCTGCCGTCGCTGGACCTTAGCGTCCGCGCCAGCCCGGCGCGCGCGCTGTCCTGCCTTGGTGCCGCACCGCGTGCCGCACATGTGCGCGCGCTGCCCCCGCCTCGCGCGCCAAGCCTCGCACAGGCCCTGTCGAGAAGTCTCGCACATCGCCTAAGTCCCATGCGCGCCAGTTCCCGCACACCCTGCCGAGAACTCCCGCACGCCCTTAGCCCAATGCGCCCACGATGCGCGTGCGCTGCCCCAACAGCCCCGCGCCTGTGTGCGCGCGCCCCGCGCACAGCCCCGCGCCCAGTGTGAGCGCGCGGCCCGGCCAGGCCACCTGCCTGACCGGCCACCGTGCCGACCTCGCCGGCTCCAGCCGAGTCCTTCGTTACCTCACCGGATCCTTCCATGCGTCTCCGGGTAGAAATCGTCCAAGTGTTGTTCCCCGCCAACTAATGCACCTTGGACCCGCACATGAACGAGCTGATGACGTGGCATTCAAAGGTATAACACCATATTTGGCCTGATTCTTTCAATATTTTCCCATTTCATGATATTTGATTTGATTTCTTTACTTATTTAGCAAATCTCGACAAGGCTTTCCTTATGTAGATTTTTGTATTAAATGAATACATTATTAACACTTATGGTAATAGTTTATTAATTAAATTAAATATTTATTAATTTGAGATTATTTTATATATCTCAATAATAGTAATTCAATAAGTTACTTTATTTTATTTCTTGGAATTATTTCATTAAATCCCAATAATATAAATAAACAATTAATTTTTAATTGTCTACAATAATTGACATTTATTTTCGGTCAATTGAAATGATAAACGGATTTGATTTATGTTTTGTCAAGTCCATGAAATAAATAACTTTTTTTATTATTAAATCAGCAAGTTGGACACGTGTCATCTTCACAGCAATACTAAATTTCTATTAGAATATTGTATTTGTTTGATCAATGTGATGTGTGCGGTGATGTTGTCTAAATGTCATATTTTACTCTCTGTATATCATCTTGATGATGTAGAGTAACGTGTTTGTTTCATGGTGATTTTTGAAAGTGATAAAGAATAATATTTAAATATCAACTTTTATTTATATAAGTTCTAATATACAACTTTATAAAAAAAAATGCATTCTTATGTAGCAAAAATATAATTCTTTGACCTTTTTTTTCATGAAATGCTTGTAAAAACATTCAATAAAAGGTTCACAATCGTTAAAAATGCAAGCTTCATTAAAATATAAGAAAGTTGTGACTTGTGTCGCAAAGAAATCACAAATTCTAACACATAATACGTCTCAAAAGTACTACGAAAAAATATGACTCACAATTATTAGCAATAAAATATTCTCAACTAATCAAACGAGGGTCTGTAACCATATGATGGGTCATTATGAAGTTCCTTCATCACTAACATATGCCTCACCTCCTCTGGCATGCTAAAACACATCTCAACTTTGGTGTTGTCGTTCAAGAAGATTGATGTAGCAATGATCTTATCATCCATAGATAGGGAAGGAATCTTGGAAATCTCATTGAACAGTGTTTGCCTCCTCGTATCACCTTGAGTTTTGTTGTGGTAATAAGTTGATATCACCTTGAACTCCTCTAAGTTTGCTTCGAAGACATTTCCAATCCGGACAGTGCACCAACCAAGTCAACCATCACATCCTTGTCATCTCTCTTTCTTTTTTTGTTGATGCTTTCAACATTTTTCTTGCTTGAAGTGGCCTTAGTTGTGGGTTGATGCATACCTGTTGGAGAGTCATTGTCAACAACAACTATTGGCGGATCATCATTGGCCTCAACTTCAACTACCTCGATGTCCTCTCCGTCACTCTCAGGATTCAAATCCAAGTCTTCAACAGGATCAGCAGCATGTAAGGACCCGAGTCGGGCTGGACCGAGAAGGAGTGGGCTGAAGTTATCAATTGGATTTGGGCCTACCGTTATCCATTTTTAATTAGAATTGGGACTATGTTTAAATGAGCCCAAATTACTATGATATATAAACTATCGATGCATGTATGGGATAATTAAGCAATGAATTAAGTTCTTTCTACAATCAATCTTCTCGTCTCCTCTTCATCTATCTCGTCTCTCTATCGATCTTCTCTGATCTCTTAATCTTCTTCATCTTCTCCAAGCATTCTTTCTTCTCTATCTCTTCTAGCTTTCACTACTTCAATCTATAATCTCTCAATCGTCATTTAATTCTATTTCTATCCTTAAATATCAGCGCTCACCAAGTGCTCGACCAAATTACTGAGTAAGAAAGTTCTCGGCGGAAGGAGAAGGACCTGCAACGGCGCATTCTTAAGCCCGCGATGGGGGAAAGCCAAGCAGCGGAACAAAAGAAAAAGAATCGTACGCTCTCCTAGTTGCTAAATAATCTGGAGGACTTTCTCTTTCATTACACCCAAATCCCTGCGCTGCGCTACCACCTATTGAACCGAGCCAAGCGCATGCGCGAAATGAGAGCTAGAGAATCAGTCAGTTTTGTAGCACATAACATAGGTCTATGAATTGACAAGCTTGTATTGGAATCGAATCTTTCTTACTCAGTAATTTGGTCGAGCACTTGGTGAGCGCTGATATTTAAGGATAGAAATAGAATTAAATGACGATTGAGAGATTATAGATTGAAGTAGTGAAAGCTAGAAGAGATAGAGAAGAAAGAATGCTTGGAGAAGATGAAGAAGATTAAGAGATCAGAGAAGATCGATAGAGAGACGAGATAGATGAAGAGGAGACGAGGAGATTGATTGTAGAAAGAACTTAATTCATTGCTTAATTATCCCATACATGCATCGATAGTTTATATATCATAGTAATTTGGGCTCATTTAAACATAGTCCCAATTCTAATTAAAAATGGATAACGGTAGGCCCAAATCCAATTGATAACTTCAGCCCACTCCTTCTCGGTCCAGCCCGACTCGGGTCCTTACACAGCACTCTCAGTCATCTCACCAGTTGCTCTATCATTGCCAAAGATCTCGGCAAGCTCATCATAGTAAGGGAAAGGCTTATTCCTAAGCCCAACTGCGTTTGGGTGTGTCTAGAAGGACAAGTACAAAAAGGATGAGAAAACCTATGCAGATATATAAAATATCTACAGAGGAAAATTATAATTACCTTGCACCAAATATCAAACACATCTTTTTTCAGCAACTACACATTTCTCTTTGTCATTCCAACCAAAACCCGAAGCGGCAGGACCTCTCATTTCGGCCACACCAGTGTATTGCCTTTTAAGCAACTTCATTATGTATCTATGTGAGGAAAAGCTTTAAGGACACTTCGAGGCAGCTTAATGACTAAAGTCCTCTCGATATGTGCATTAAATCCAGGCCTAAATGTACCATTATCTCATTTCCATCTGCCTACGCTACATGCCTCCAACATAGACTCAATCAATTTGGCATCCTCGTCTTTGCTCCAAACGTTCTTTTTTGGATCAATGTTGACCCTTGCTGGAGTTAGCCTTCCCTTTCTTCTTCATTTCAGCCTTGGATAAGTGAGCAGACTTGCTTTGCTCGTCAACACTCATCGGGGATGCAATTGGTATTAACAAATAACAACAAAGGAACCATAAATAACAAGAAAACAATGCAACAATAACGTCATAGATGAAGTGTAATCAGAAAAGTAAGTACAGAAACAATTGAAGTAATAATAAAAAATCAAGTGTTCAAATTAAAAAAAAAAAGTATACTTGCAAACAACTTTAACAAATTCAGTTAGAAGCATTCCCTGTCCATTGATCAAACATCTCAGTGGCCAAACTCTCCCAAAAGTTAGACCACGCATCTGTGACCTCAACATATTGCACTCTTTGTTCTTGATCTCCACCTTGAGACTCTATGAAGTGTTCTAGAATTGATGCATCTAGAGGGTCTAAGGGGATCTCAGATCTTATATAGTTGTGAAGCAAGCAAACCGCCGTTATAATTCTACACTTTGTCTTAGGTGGAAAAATGATCTATCCTCACAATAGCCCATATAGCCTTAACCAACCCAAAACATCTCTCAGTGACGTTCCTAGCTCTACAGTGCTTCATGTTGAAGAATTCATGAGGCGTAATTGGTTGTTGCCCTTGCCTCCACTCGTTCAAATGGTATCATTGGCCCCTGTATGGACCTAAGGATCCTCCGGCATTAGGAATAAGTAATAACAACCTATATTGAGTACTTGGTTATATTAGTCTCCAAAACATTATTGTCTATTAAACTTCAATTAATTACTTTACTAATTAATCAACTAGCTAATACCTTGAGGCACGTTCAGGCCATTTGGCCTTGAAATGGCATCTCGAAGGGCCCTAGTCACTAGCTGAACCCTCCCATCCATGCAAGACATATATAATTGCATTTCTCGATAGCACACACCTAAAACGTTTGTAGCAATATGACCTTTTCGAGTGCGATATCTAGGTTTATCAACCTCTGCTGCATGAATTCCTATATGAGTTCCATCAAGGGCACTAACACAATTCTACAAGATATATATATATATATATATCAATAATAAAATAAGCGACTAAAATTTCATAAACAATAATGGCGTTATGTACCTTTCCACCGATCATCATTACATTCATCAGTAACAGGGTCTGGTTTGCGTAGTAGGATCGGATGCAAAGGCAATATTGCATGAAGGACAGCATGAAAATAGCGCTAACAGTTTCACCCGAACGTTGGAATTGTCTCTTAATGACTCTATTTTGTGTGTTATGGGCAACTATATGAAGAAAGATAGCTACCATTTCGTGAACAATGATGTTCTTACTACCCTTTAACCTTCCAACTGGTTGTAGAAGATGACACACCTTAAAGAAAACCTTCCTATCCATCCTAGTGTTATCTATACATTGCCCATCACTGTAAAACACGATTTGTGTTATGTTTAGACTTCTAATATTTTCTCTAATACAGTCCTTTTCCACCCAATCATTTTCCCCTCGTTTCTATTTTTAAGCATCGATATAACTATAACAAGACACAAAAAGTACATCTCATGCAGTATTTTCATCTCTAATATCCAATAAAGTCATGAGGTCCATCTGCCTACTTCGTCGAAACCTTGCCATTACTGCATTTGATAATATATTTCAGTTTACAGTAAAAAAACATATACGAATAATTTAGCAAATAGTATGCGTAATATATCAAGTATGAACAACAAGTCACAATCGTTATCAAAGTATGAACAACAAGTCACAATCGTTATAAACAAGTAGGTCACTTGTAAATTTCTACACACATACACACACGGCAAATATGAGTAAGCAACATTGAGCTTTAAACAAATTTGAGGAATCGATTATAACCTAACAAGAACAAAAAAAATTACACTAGTCAAGAAGACAATAAGCCGTTGACTATGAAAAGGAGAAAAAAAGGCAAATAAAGATTGAATAGCACCGAAAGCTTACCCACAGTTCAACTTCGAATGGATTGATGAAAGGAGAACGAAAAAGATGACGAGTGTTATTCGATGGGATACGTAGAAGCATGTATGATGGGATATTATTTGGGTTATCGAAGAATTTAATGTTCTTATTATTGATTTGATTTAGGGGTAATGAAAGGAAATAAAGTTAATTATAAAGGATAATTTTGTCCCGATAAGTCAGAAATATCACCCCATCACGGTGATGAAGGATCACTGAGGTTTTTTTGGGTGATCCGTAATGCGTAATATCACCCCATTTTAATCACCTAGGTGATCTTTGATTACGGTGGTGACTCATCACTAGATCAAACAAACGCAGTGATAGAGAGCAGTAGCGAGAACTACGGTGATATCTTGGAGGTCACCCCAAAACAAACACCCCCTTAGATCATTGGTTCAATATGGAGATCATGGTGAATCTTTAATGGTTCGTAACACTCCCCTTGAGATATACATATTTTTTTCTCGATAGACGACATTTTTAGACATGATGTTTGGGGCCTAGCCATTTACGGTGCCTCATGTTACGAGTTGTCACTTTTAGTCCCCGTTGTTACTGATTTTGGACCGTTTTGGTCATTCTGATAAGTTAATCATAATTTAGATGGAATTTAACATATGAGAGCAAATGATCTTCCTTTACTTGACTTAACACCTGATAATTCACCATATTCTTCAACTAAAACGCACGTGAGCATCACTACACACTACATTTAACTCAGTTTCAAGGTCATCAATCCTTCCCTAAATGTGATGTGTAATGATGTCATGTGGTGTTTAAGTTGTAGAAGAAGATGTGTTATGAGGTTTTAAGTCGAGTAAAATGAGGTCAAGTACTCTCACGTGTTAAACTGCCTCTATATTAGCGATTAAATTAATCGAGGGATAAAAATGTCCAAAATCAATAACATTGGGGACTAAAAGTGGCACAACGGAGCATTGGGGATTCAAAACGTCCGTGCCTCAAACATTGGAGACTAAAAATATCGTTCACCCTTAAAACCTATCAACATAAGAGAGTATACGAAAATATGAGATAGTTATTCTGGTCCTTCACTTGACTCTATTTTCACTTTCACAAATACATCTATTTATAAGTATGAGGCAACTTATTTACATTAATTTATAAAAGATGACCAGGTATAGATCAGACAACGGAGATAAATATGGCGGAATGGAGAGGCCTTGTTCAGGCCTTGTGTAGCGACCCGACTCCCTAAACTACGTATTTAGGCGGGTTTACGCAGCGAAAACAGCGGAAAGCCCATTTAATAAAAACTTTTTTAAAACATAATAATATTCATGTACTGGGCCGAAGCCCCAAAGTCTAAACCCGAAAATATAAAATGTTTAACAACACACAATTTTATTTATTGGGCCGAAACCCAAAGAGTAAAAACATGAAACATAATTTAAAACACTCCACATGTCACGTCCCATGTACTGCGCCGCCCTCAAAAGTTCATGGAGTCACCGCCATAAGCCGCTTAGTCGTGATGTTTTTCAACGTCCGACTCGTTCGTACCTACACACGTAAACCCTGAGCTTTTGCCCAGTAGATGAAAATATGCAAGAATGCAAGTGCTCTCACTTGACTCCCATCCCGACACATCTCACAACGCTCGACTCTTTTCTCATATCTCATCTCATCTCAACTCATCACATCACATGAGAGCTCGAGGCTTAGGACTAAAGGCAACACGCGCGCAGGGGTCAGTAGCTCGGAAGGCCCCACTCCCCACAAGGGTCAGTAGCTCGGGAGGCCCACTCCCCACATCTCAATCATGCGCCTTAGTCCTAACCTCACTACTCATACAATTCGACGACCATCACTCGGTCATACTACCCCACTCAACATCACTTTACGATATTACCGTGACTCTGCACGATCCTCTCCCCTCGTAACACTTGTATGCAAATTTCGTGCAAGTAAAATGCAACACATAAAAATGCAAATTCTATATCACGTATCGGCTCGAGGTATCAGCTCGGCCCGATCCGAAAACTAACGTACTCTAAATAATCGGACCCAAAGCCTGCGTTTCGAATTACTCGGCCTGAAACTTTTCTCACCGAACTCTCCCTCCGAATTTCACTAAGGGTTCCAAAATTTAATCATTTTTATTCTAAGTCCCAAATTTTCAATATAATAGTTAAATTCCTAATTTAAAAATATTTTTCCAAATTTTACCATTAAAACCCACAAACTCATAATTTTACTTTTAAGGACGCGAATTTGAAAGTTTTACCTTAGAATTCGAAAATCTTTGATAATTATAAAATGACTCGAAACTTATTCTCAAATTTATGTAAGACCCGAAAATTTTCTCAAATTTACAAATCTGCCCCGAATTTAAAATTTCAATTGAAGTCCCAAAAATTTTCAGAAATTACAAATCTGCCCCTATTTTTAAAATTTTTAGTTGAAGTCCCGAAATTTTCAGAAATTACAAATCTACCCGGATTTTTAAAATTTCGAGATCTGCCCCAAATTTTCATAAATTTCAGATTTGCCCCGAAACTTCCAAAAATTTACAATTAACCCCAGCAGAGTATTTTTAATATTTATTTAACCCCTTGCAGATTCTGAAAACTGCACAAAGACCCCATCTGAGTTTTTAATATTTATTTAACTCCTTGGAGATTCTGAAAATTGCACAAAGAAGTCCTTGGCCGAGTTTTAAATATTTATTTAACTCTCCGAAAATTCTGAAAATTGCAAAGAAGTCCCTGGCTGAGTTTTAAATATTTATTTAACTCTCCGTAAATTCTGAAAATTGCAAAGAAGTCCCTGGCCGAGTTTTAAATATTTATTTAACTCTCCGAAAATTCTGAAAATTGCAAAGAAGTCCCTAGCCGAGTTTTAAATATTTATTTTAGACCTCTGAATTTAAAAGAAACCCTAGAAAATCCTAATTTGCACTAATACTCAAATTTTCCAAATCTAATCAAATTCACCCTCGAAAATCTTACTTCTACTTTCCAACCCTAATATATTTCATCTCCCTAGATCACCCGAATTTTGGAGGGATGGCCGAATTTTATTCTATGCATGGCCTATATAACACGAAATTTATGCAAGAAAATTCACCTTGAGCACATAAACACGTATGGATCAAAAAAACCGCGCACACGTAGAAATCACGAACTAAAAATATGTTTACGCATGTAGGTGATCTTCACCTACCTTCCGTCCGTGGAAAGCTAAATCACGTGGTGGTTCCGTGTGATCCCGACCCGAGAGCTTCGATCCCGAGCTTCCGGAGATTTTTCATCTCCTCCTTCTTCTCCTTTCCTTCTTTCTCTCTTTTTCCTTTCTTTCTCTTTCTCTCCTTCTTTCTCTCGGCCTCTCCTCTCTTTCCTTCCCATTTTCCTTTGCCTTTATTTATCTTGGCTCCATATGGGTAGAGAGGTGTATTAGGTGGTTTTTGGTCTTGTCTCCATACCACTATGAGGTGTATAATGACTTAGTTCTTTGTCCTCAAGTTCATGGAGGTGTATTAGGTATCCTTTCTTCCTTTCTCCCTTTTCATCTCTCTCGCCATCTTTCCTTGTTTTCTTCTATTTGATTTGTTTATTCTTGTGTTGGTGTAGTAAGGTGTTTCATTAGGTTTGTTATTATTTTGTTTGTTTTATTTTGTTTACTTTTATTTTGTTTTGTTTTGTTTCTTATTCCACTAATAATATACACTATGGACAAAATAGGGTTAAATATACTAAGTTGATGAGGTGTGAGGAGGCCCCTCTCAAATATTCATTTTTGGCCCCTATATATATTTATTATTTTATATTATTGGGCCAAAATTTCTAATCTTTAATCTATCTCTCACACTTGGGCATTTATTCTTCATTTAGCCCATAATCATTTTCGGCCCCTTTTTAAATTTTTCGGGTTCAATTCTAAATTCTTGGCTCGGCTCGGAAAGATATCGGTGTATGTTCGAAAATCGACTCCGCACATTCCGAATATTATTAAAATAATCCCGTATAATTTTTGCGGGTATTACACCTTGCATTTTTTCTTGGATTGAATGTTATGAACACACACTTTAATGCTTCATTGCTAGTATAACATCATTAATGGAAGTTTGGAGAGGTCTTGCTCTTTGTTTCCATTTTCTTATGTCCTTTTTTCTTTTTAGATTTTCTCGGTTTCGACTCTTCCGATTTGAGAGCTTTTGTCTCCTCTTGTGCGAGTTTTTAACTCTTCACTGGGCATGTATCATTGGAGCCTGTTCCCTGTCGTCCGTGTCGAAAGAGTCGGACGGCTCAATCTGTCCAATTTCACGATCAAGAACATTCGAATTTAATCCGAACTTTAAAACCTCCTCACATTGGGCGACGCCAAATAAAGCATCTTCAACAACCTGAGTGGTGGTTCCAAGTGTGTTGATCGACAGAGAGAGCGAAAATAACGGTTTATCGTTGTGCATGTTCTCCTAAACAGAGCAAACACAAATGACATAACATTAACACTTCGGTAAATAGGAAAATCCAAATACCATCGCATCATTTGGTGAATCAAATGGATCATTCAAAACCATGGCTTGCTACATGTACGACACTACAAAGCTACGACGTATGCTTCTGAAATCAAAAGGCTTTATTTTTATCCGGAGCTGAAAATTTTTCCAACCAAAGATAAAATGTAGCTCGGGATTTGTTCCTCAGCTGAAGGGGAGTCGGGACCAATGCGGATCCATATGTAATACAAATAAATGAAGAGCCACCAACCAATGCGGTTACCAGTTCCTCTGCCGTTGTATTTGTGTGCTTTATGGCGGGTCCATCAAATATGAAAAGTTCGCAGACTCGCATCCTTCATCAACAACCACCTAGACTCGAAAGCTAATAAGGGACAAAAGCGTAAGATAACTCCTCAATAACAACATACCTAAAGATTTCAACTATTACCGAAAAATTCCAACTGTGTTCAAGTTCAAACATTTGTTGCGTATCGGATATCCCTAACTTGCTTGAGCATTTAGCGCAAGAAAGGTAACTCCAACACCTTCACGATACGATTTTCAGTAATCTTTGCTATGCAGACGAAATCTGATTCCTACACAAATACAAAGCATCAGCAACAACAAAATAAAAAACTTATGCAGGAATGCATTGAAAATCATAAGCAAAAACAAAATTCACTGAAAACCTGCCCAGTTTTCGTGCGCAGAAATTCATATACATCAGAAATACTGCTCAATGGTAGTTCAACATTGTTGGATACTAAAGAAACCAAACTCAACCCTCCAACATCATTTAATCTGCACCAATGTAAGAAAGAGTTACATAAATAATATATAGATAAACGACATTTATGCACCATTTATAGCACCATTAACATACCCTTTTCTGAAAATCAGAAACCATAGCACAACGGTAATTCACATAGAGTTCGTAGGTGAGGATGTATTGAGATATAATCCAACTGCGAAGAAGGACCACAGTGGACCACATTTTGAAAAATTGGAATATATATATCGAGCCAATACACACGAAATGGATACATGAGGACAATCACCTCCATATATCTTTAGATTAACACTTGTTACAACGACAATAACACTATCCCAACAACAGATCGTAACATGTCACAAAATTCCATAGCCTTCTCGTCCCAAATCGTTACATTCACGGTCTCACCACTGCCCATGACGTAATAAATTATAAGTCAAAGTATTAAAAGAATACCACTTCTCGAAAGCAACATGCGGAAAGAAATCAGTCCAATATAATCCTCAGCACAACTCTCTTGGTACCGACATGCCTGCCCAAATCTGGTTTGCCGAGAGGAGATAGTAGCCCAATAACATATAGCATGTAGGTTAATAAAATAATTAGTTAAAAAGGTTTGACGAATATACATGCTTACTAACGGGAATAAATGCAAAACAAAAATGATAACAAAATAATCTACTGGAACAGGCTGGCATAATCATGCACGATCAACCGAAACCATGGCCAAGAAAGCCGCATACGAACGTAACTGAAATCATGCAAGATCCAAGAAAGCCGCATACGAACGTAACTGAAATTTCTCCTCATTTATACTATAATCGCCACTGTCAACAGCATGGTCGTACAATCGGTAAAAATTTATCATTTGATAATGTTATGTCATCCGAAGCCGTCTGGAGCATTGACAACCTCAAAGTCGGATATAGCAAATATACAGCCTTCCACAAGCAACGCCTGAAAACGGTCAACTCGTAGACAGTGAAAGACGCCTGCATCAGCGTATTGTGCCCACAACACATATAAAACAATTGAATCTTCAAAAAATTAGCTTATCATCTATTAACCATATAACAATCGTCTAGCAAAAACATGTCTATGGTCATCAGCTCTCCATTTTTCTTTAAGTTTGTTGCCTTCCATGATCGCAAGAGGCGAACGATGACAGTGGTGGATTTAATCCTTGGTTCCAATGCCTCAAGCATGAAGTAATTGCGTAGGCATATATTTTGAAATAACACAACACTATGTAGCTTGTTTTTTCGATTATGAATTTGGATATGCGTACTAATATATAGCAAAATAGACCACGTAACTGTCCATAACGGTTGAGAATTGACATGGTGATTCAATGCATAAAACAAATGCCCACTCAAATACCTTATGTAGCAGTGAGATGGTTAGTAAGTTACGTATTATAACGACTAAAAAATTACTAATTAATATAACAATGTTCACATATGCAAGCCTTGCGTTACTCTATCAATAACGCTCACAATAACGTCTTATGTTGCAAATTGTGATAGCTCATATTTACATAATAATAATAATAACGACTAAAATTATTATTACAATGTTTACATTATCAATTAATGCCAAGCCTTTGTATTGCTCTAACGATTACACTCACAAAAAATCATAAATACTGTGCAAGAAGGGCGTATCGTTTTCTTGATGACTTGTCACTCCAACTACTCTATTTGTATCATTTTGTTGATCACGTGTCACTCCAATGAAAGTTCTTATCAACTTTTAATATTATAGATTAATTATCATTTTGCAAAAGAAAATAAAAGCATAACATCATCTAAATTATCATTTCGGAAAAGAAAATACAAATCACTAAGTTTCTAAAAAATCTCTCTCTACCAATAAATCTCCCCAGTCCAAACCCTAGCCGTCAGTCATCACCTTTTATACTGACCTCCCCTCCTCCTCCACCTCAATGGGGGAGCTCCATTTTTTTTCTTTTTTTTTTCCTGTGTTCTTTTGTTTTTTTTTAAAAAAAATATATAAGCCGACTTTTGCTGCTCCGGCGAGCTATGCTCCGCCGCCTTTGGGCGTCCCACCACTGCAACCGCCGCCAGCTCCTACAGCCAGCCCCGGCGACTCCCCAAAAGCCAAAGTCGTCACATCCGTCCAGGTAAAGAAACTGTTCGACGAAATGCTCCAAAGAGATTTCAAAGCAGATTTACTCGCCTGGAAGTGGAACAACATAATGGATTCCCTTTTGGTCGTAGATTATAGTGTTCTGTTTTTTGTCGATTTTTGTCCCTTGTGGACAATTTTCTCACCATGCTGGAGTGTTTGTTTCCCTTGTGGGATTGTTTGGTGCTCCTTTGTGAGCCTTTGTTCTTTCGGTTGACGATGTACCGGTGAGACTCCTTGGCTACTAGCCTTGTTTCTTTGTTTTAATGCAATGTATCGTTTCGAAAAAAAAAAAGAAAATACAAGCACAACTAGGGCTGAGGAAAAATACCGAAATATCGAAATACCGTCCTTATCGTATCGAATCGTATCGAAAATATCGAAAATTTTGGTATACCGAAGTTTTTGGTAAGGTATGATACCGTAACGAAAATTTTCGGTACGGTAATGGTATGAAAGTTTTAAAAATTAGGTATACCGATTATACCGAACACCGAAATTCTGAAATTTTTAATATATTTTATACATATATACACACCTATATATATTATATTATTTCAAAAAATATAAAATGAAAAATTAAGGATCTTCATAAACTTATTTAGCCCATAAATTATTAACTTATACACAACTTTCTAATATTAGGCCCACCATATTTTACTTATGTAACTCAAGTAACGTTTAATTTTTGCTTTTTAATGTTTTTTTCATGATTTTTGAAAGCGTGAAGATGCAATGCAATTACTTTTTGTTAATCTTCACTAATTTTTTAATATAGCCGCTTCGTTCTAATTAATCTGTATATAAAGTTGTATTTTGTGGTTATGTAAAGTTTTTGTATTACTAAGGAGACTAGCTAAAATAGTAAATTATTTAAGGTTAAAAAATCTTTTTATTTGAAAAATTTGGTATTAATAATCTATCTTATTGGGGCCTAAGGAGTTTGAATTGATTAAAAATTGCAAAACAACGAATTAACGAGTCACGAGACATGCATGGTAAAAAACCCTCCGTATGAATGGTATAAAAGGTATGATACCGATACCTTACCGAAATTTCGGTATGATACCGTATCGAAATTTAAGGTATACCGAAATTTTGGTATGGTATTGGTATGATTTTTTGGATACCGAAATTTCGGTATGGTATACGGTATCACAGTTTTAGTACGGTATACCCTACCGAACCACCCCTAAGCACAACATCATCTTTATCGCCAAATATCTTTAAAACGTTATTCGCCTTTTACCAATATAAACGTTTGAGAGCTACAGGTAACCGACACGCGTTAAACCTTATCGTCGGTCAACGCTCTTCTATGATCAATGGAGAACGACGGCACAACCAACGGCGACCGATCTGAGTCGTCCGATCACCAGAAGGAGATACTCGCAGCGTTGGAAGCCGTGGAAAGAGATTCCGCTGCTATAGCCGACAGTTTCTCCTCTCTCTTCGCCTCTCTCCGATTATCACTAGCTCAGGTGAAGAAAAATCGTATGGTTCACCGGGCATTATACTTAGTAGCTTCGATTCGATGACTGTTGAAAGTTGTGGCCTTGCTACTGCTTTGATTGCCTTCGCCTCTTCAGTTGATTTTATGCGCTGGCCTGGTCTGTTAAGATCTGCATCTGAGTTACCAGCAATAATTTGCGCTTCTCATGGCTGGATATTTATTTAATGTTGACTGTTGCGTTCTTTGATCCCTGTTTCTGCCTTTGGTATGTAGTAAAGCAATTCTAATAAGGGTGATTTTCATGCTCAGGCTACAAGCTCCACTGTCGATCACATGAACTGCTTCAGTGATGCAGCAGGCCGTCTTCAAGAAAGCGGTAAATATTAGTTTGGTTGATAATTTCCCCTCTTTGTTTTGCTTAACAATCTGGTTTAGCATTTTTGTTAGCCTTCTGTTCTTTTTTTCCCCTTTGTTCTGTTCTTTTATGCCTCTTTATTGTTCGGGTGTATTGACTCTTGGAGAGGCTCTGTCAGTGAAGTTGAATTTCATGTATATTCTTTTCTTCTACAAATGGATCATAAGCCGCACACAGCTGACCTTATACGCTACTTGCAGCGCTTGATGCATCAGCAAAAGGGAATCGGTATATTAACTCATGTCTAAGGTTCGTTGGTCTCTACTCCATTTTATATAAAGATGGCATGATTCCCTAATTAGGTCGGTAAAATGAGTGCCTTATATCATCTAACCTTGAGATCTTTTATGTTGAAAATCGTGGTAGATTCCTTTGGGAAAAATATGCAAGTACTTTATATCAATCCCTATCTGCTGAATTCTGCAGCCAGCTTATCTATGTGTGTGGAAAACCCGAAAAAGTAAAATACTAAACCTGACAATTTTTATGTCATTGCAGTGGCTTCCGAGTATTTCGTCCTTAGTTTTTTTGGGGAATGATTATATTTCCATTATTTGTCTGCAACTGCAATTTATGGTACCCTTCGAATTATTCTTCTTGCAGATTAAATGAAGAAATGAAAGGAATGGACACTCTATCCTCACAACTGTATCCTTAATTTTCGTAATAGACTTCTCTTGAATTTGCATAGGCTGACAAAATATCAAATAATGCTCAAACTTAGTTTCCCCTTCTCATTGCCTAAGAGGCTTTAATATAGAATCAGGCTGTCCTGTAATTTAAACTGATGCTGTTTAGCAACAATTTAGTTTATATCTCTTGAAATATCCTCTACTCTTGTTTCCTCTTAATCTTGGAATAGAAAGGTTCTGAAGCGGCAAGTCGATACACTTGATACAGCCGTAAATAGACTTGTCCGGTACCCTTGATTTTATGTAACAAATAAGGAAATGATCTTCCAGGAAAAGGTATGTACCTCCTTTTTCTGACTCTCAAATTCTTCATCTCTCTTAGGTTGTAGAGGGTACAATAGTGTATGCTGAGTTGTCCATTGGACCACTGGTCTCGTATATCATATATACGGACTAGTGGATTTGCTTTTGATTAAAAATCAGTAAAAAGGAGTTGTTTATATTTTGTCCATGTCTGTTAATCTTAGTTCAGTATTAGACGTCTGTTGAGTTTTACCATGTAGCAGTTGCCCATGAGTATGGAGTTGAAATTCAAAGTAACGCATTGCGTAATTTAAAGATCCATTCAAGATCCCATCATTTTCAGAATCTTGATTTCGATGGTTTTAACGCGTTCGATAATCAATCCTTTTTCCTAGCTAACCCTTGTTATCATGAATGTTGTAATGTCATCAGTACAAAAGGTAATAAGCCATCACTATACATCATTACAAGTTATCATCTTTGTCGACATTCTTGCAAGAATATCTTGAACTTCGCTCTCAAACACAACAATCGTGGAAGTATGCGATGACCTGGCAATTAAAAACAAGGGTTCATGGAGTTGTTAACAAGGCAAATGATTAGATCAAAGTAAGCACCAGTGAGTTCTATCATTATATATACGTGTTGATCTTGAAGATTGAATCCATAAATTAAGGCTTGATGGTTATGGAGAAAGACCATGGACTTCTATTGTTAGACAACTCTTGCTCGAAGCTCGTTTGATGATAGATTAAATTTGGAGCACATAAAAGTATATATTGCTATCGAATCACGATACCACAAGAGTACGACGTGCATATGATTCTTTTAGACCTAGAACGTAATGGGGGTCAATTTTAAAGATTTGGTTGGCTTGGGAAGAGTTTGGACCATATATTTGGTTGGTGCCAGGTATTGTACTGTTTCTGATCATGTTTGTTGCACTCTGAGTCTGGGTTTTTTTAAGTCTGTCTTCCCACATAATGGTAATAAAAGTCGAATAATTATGATGACTAAGCCATCTATTGTAGAAGATTCATCAGGTCCTCTTGGTAATTAGTCCATGAGTTCTCTAGACGAGGGAAAACAGTTTATCAGTGACTGCACATGCATTATGCAATGGTACATGGTCCAGTGAATTAGAGCAACGTAGAGGGCTTTTGCTAACACTAGAGTCTTATAATCAATATATGATAGTTCCATATTATGATTGGATACAGATACACTACCTCAGCCCTCGGATTTTGGCAGTAGTTGTCCATCGAAAAACAGTTGATTTGAAACCCAAGGGAGAAATATGTCGAGGATCGACTCCTCAAGATCATGATCTGAAATTTCCGCCAAAATCTGATCAGTATGGCGTCGAACATCAAGCCACGCTCCGAAATTCTTCACATCTTTAGACACAATTCCAGTGTCCTCCTTTCAGTCCTATGAAGTACATAGAACTCCACCTCATTCATTACCTTGTCCATCATAGCTTCCTCTAAAGCTACTCGCCCGATTCCTAGTGGTTTTTCTAACGCTGCCCGAGGAGTTGAGCAGCGATAAACCTCGTACAAGTGTAGTAACACCTTATTTATGTGATTGAGGATAAGCTTTGTGTCGAAATAACTGTGATCATCGATAAGCGGTGAGCCCAGTTCGTCAAGTAATTATTGGGAGATGAGCTGTGTTTCTTTGGTTAGTAGTGATTTGGTTGCTGATAGCGATTCCCAGTTCAAATGGGAGGCCTTCAATACTAGTTTTACCTAGTAAAACATGTGATCTTTCCTTTCTGTGCAGAAGCGTTCTTCGAAATTGAGCATGAGTGGTGGTAGTGTTTGTTTGCCTGCAGATTGTTTTGAAACTTACGATTAGATCTTTGTGTTAAAGATGTGATTTTGCTATACCATGGAATTACTTACCTGTTTGGTTCATGGCATTCGGCGGGCTATTTGCCTCCTTTGTGAAAATCGGGCCGAGGACAGAGACATAGCTTTGATGATGTTCTTGGTATTTGATTGTGTCTGCAATAATGTCTAAGTGGTGGATGATGCTCGAAGCTATTGATGTGACTGAGCATGATAAGCCCATTATATAAGCATCATTACTTTGGTAATTAAGCAGCAAAACCTTTATGAATATGTGATGTATTAAAGCATCATCACTCACAGATATGGTTTGCTCCAGAATTGCATTAGTTGCGCTTTGTGATCCGATCGTGTTGCTTTTCGTCATTGCGGTCTTGGGATCGTTTGGATAGAAGGCGCAGATCGAATGGCACAACCTGAGTTTTGAGTTAAAGATTGTGAGTAAGCTGAGAGTTCTTACCAGTGATAGGAATTGGAATCCTCCTCCCCTCCTCCTCCTCCTCCTGCTGTTGCATATTACTGGGTCTATTCCATCTAAGCGTCCGACCGTACTTTCCAGTTGTATCGCAGCTGTTTTTTTTTTGCAATTTTTTGTTGTTGCTGGAATATGTGGTATGGTTCAACAACTACTCCCATCGAATTGTTTTCTCCTACTCGTTATCATTGGGATCAGGCTTATTTCCAACAAGAGATATATCGAAGAGTTAGCACGGGGCTAGCAAAAAATTAAAGTTTGTTCTTTTCTCCTCCTTCTTCTCCTGCTCCTCCTCCTTCTCCTCCTTTTTCTCCTCCTCCTCTATTGAGCACCTCTCTCTTTGATCTTGATGTGCTTGGATGAGTTCTTTGTCTTTCGATTTGTTTTGTGGATCTGATGTTTGATACTTGAGGTGGGCTATTAGAAAAAAGTTTGCTTTCTCTTTTAGGGCTAAGTGGTCTGAAATTGCGCTATGGCGATAAAAGAACCTGTCCTACTGCTATTTGTGGTCACATATTAATTCATCACCTACTACCATTTTGTTCACTCACACACCTACACAATATGTATATACATAAATTCCTAATATTTAAGCATGAAATTGTTGGTTTCCAGCCACTTGCAAGCCCACGAAATAAGATAAACAAATAAAATAATATTATAATATTTTATTAAAATATTATTTTATATATATATATATAATAAATTAATGAACGGTCCGTATTGAAGGGCGGCGGATTTCGGGCCACCCGTTTCGAACGGTCCAGAGGAGCTGAAGACATCTATAAATAGGCTGAGGATTCTTCATTTATTATCATCACAAGCCCATTCGAGTTTTACCATATAGATTGAAGTAATTCGAGTGAACTGTGAGGTGATCAGTTCATATAGAAATTGATAGGGATCCACATCCACAGAGAGATGTGAGGTAAACACGAGTGGTAAAAGTGAGATAGCAAAAATTCGAGTGTTGTAATTTTTACTATAGTGAAAGTTTTGCCGACTCGCCGTGGTTTTTCCCTCTTCCTTAACAGAGGGTTTTCCACGTAAAAGTTCTGGTGTTCTTTCTTACCTTACGATAATTTTATTTTGATCGTGGTAGTTACTGTGCGGGTCCCACCAAATTTATCCCGTGGGTTCCACTTCTCCCGATCGTCATACCGAGCCAAACGGAGACCTGTTCCGCTGCGGGGCCCACTGACCACCGCGAGGCCCACCACCCTTCCCAACATGAATTTGAAATCATTACCTATAATTTGATGGTTCATTAAAGATCTTCTTCCAATATTTGAGATCACCTTTCTACTAAACAATCCCCAGTTACACTTTAGTTCAGTTTGTGGGATTCTTTGTGATCTCTTCGCCGTAGATAATTGAGCTTCAGTCTGAAAGTTGGCCTTCAAACTAATTCACATGATTTGGCTTCAAATAGGAACAGTAGTCGACAAAACATGCAAGAAAAAAAGCTTCAAGTGATGTAATGATGTTGTTTACAATATAACTATACCTGCGATATGGGCTTATCTGAGAACGCAGTTCCTATCAAGAAATGAATAAAGATGAAACAGTTAGAAGAAGAAAAGAAAGAGTATGAATTGTCTCTATGCTAGTTGTTATGTTCTTTGTTTACATTACAATAAGAAACTGTGGGGATACATTGACTATTATACCAAGTACGAACAAAGAGTTGGTTTTTTCCCCTTCAACCACTAGAATTCTTTTTAGAAAAAGGAAGATATGTTATAAATAACTTAACTTAATAATTGTATTTAAGGTTTCATTATTAAACTAAGTATAACATATATTATATTATATAATATTAGAAGTGAGAGAGGAGTGAGAGTGAGAGTAACGTGAGAGAGAGAGAAAGGAGTTCCTTTAAAATTTGTGTACATTTTACAAGTGACCAATGAGGTCTATTTATAGGCAATAGATGTGGCACACACTCCAATAGAGGACATCCACATAATAATATATTTATAACACTCCCCCTTGGATGTCCTTAAAACAAAATACTTTAATAAATGATATTAGCTGCCTCGTTAAAAACCTTACTAGGAAAACTCAGTGGGAAAAACCTAGTGAAGGGAAAAAGAGTGCAGCGTATATTGTCTCCCCCTGATGTAAACATCACTTGATCTCTTTGAGTCTTCGAAGTCCGATCAAATCTACTAGTCTCTTGAATGATATTGGAGGTAGCGCTTTGGTGAATAGATCTGCGAGGTTGTCACTAGACCGAACTTGTTGTACGTTAATTTCGCCGGCCTTCTGTAGGTCGTGTGTATAGAAGAATTTAGGCGATATATGTTTGGTTCTATCGCCTTTGATGTATCCTTCTCTTAACTGAGCAATACATGCAGCATTGTCTTCATATAAGATCGTCGGAGGTAACTTTTCCGATAATAAGCCACAAGTTTGTTGTATATGCTGGACTATTGATCGCAACCAAACGCATTCTCTACTAGCTTCGTGAATTGCTAAAATTTCCGCATGATTAGATGAAGTGGCGGTTAAACTTTGTTTAACTGACCGCCAAGAAATAGCAGTTCCACCATATATAAATAGATAACCCGTTTGCGATCGAGCATTATGTGGGTCGGATAGGAAACCAGCATCTGCATATCCGATTAGATCTGACTTGGACTCATTTGAATAGAATAATCCCAAATCAGTTGTTCCTTTAAGGTATCGAAAAATTCGTTTAACACCGTTCCAATGTCTACGAGTTGGTGACGAACTATATCTCGCCAATAAATTTACAGCGAATGATAGATCAGGCCGCGTATGACTCGTAAGATACATTAGTGCTCCTATGGCACTAAGGTATGGTACTTCAGGACCAAGCAACTCTTCATCATTTTCTCGAGGTCTGAACGTGTCTTTATTAACATCTAGAGATCGAACAATCATTGGAGTATCCAACGGATGCGCTTTATCCATATAAAATCTTCTCAATACCCTTTTCGTATATGTTTCTTGACATACAAATATTCCATTCTTCAAATATTCGATCTGCAAGCCAAGACAAAATTTCGCCTTTCCAAGATCTTTCATTTCGAACTCCTTTTTCAAACAATTAACGGCCTTTGACAACTCTTCATGAGTTCCAATTATATTGATATCATCAACATATACTGCTATGATAACAAAATCGTTTCTACATCTTCTCATAAATATACAAAGGCAAATTTGATCATTTTTGTACCCCTCTTTTAATAAATATTCACTTAGGCGATTATACCACATACGCCCAGATTGCTTTAATCCATAAAGCGATTTGTTCAGTTTAATTGAGTACTCATCACGGGGCCTTGAATTTTCAGGCAATTGAAATCCCTCAGGAAGCTTCATATAAATGTCACTATCAAGTGAGCCATATAAATAGGCAGTGACAACATCCATTAGACGCATATCGAGTTTTTCACGTATTGCCAGACTTATTATATAACGAAAAGTTGTTGCATCCACCACAGGAGAGTATGTCTCCTCATAATCAATACCAGGTCTTTGCGAAAAACCTTGTGCAACAAGCCGGGCTTTGTATCTCATAATTTCGCCCTTTTCATTTCTCTTTCTGATAAAAACCCATTTATATCCAACCGGCTTTAAATTCTCTGGTATACGGACTACAGGTCCAAAAACTTTTCGTCTCTCAAGTGATTTTAATTCAGCATCGATTGCATCTTTCCATTTTGGCCAATCATTTCTTTGTCTGCACTCTTTTACAGACCTTGGTTCATGATCCTCATTCTCATTAATTTCATTCATTTCTTGTAGCGCTACGTTAAATGAGAATTTGTCGTCAACGTTGACTTTATCTCGGTTTCATCTTATTCCATTCTGGGCGTAATTGATAAAGATCTCTTCATTATCATTATTTTCAATTTGTTCAAGTACCTGACTTTCATTCTTATAATCATTTATGCCCATCGACTCTTCTCTAGTTGATAAATCCTCGATTGGACCATTCTTATTATTTGCTCCTTTTCTTTTTCGAGGATTTTTATCTTTGGAACCAGAGGGCCTACCACGCTTTAGTTGTGGTTTAAGCTCAATCGTATTATCTGTTTGTTCTGCAGGAACATCAATTTTAGCAGGAGCATTAACAGCTGGAATATGTGACTTTGTCACCCTTTTTGGGTCAGCAAAACTGTCTGGCAATTGGTTCGCTAGGCTTTGTAAATGAATTATCTTTTGAACTTCTAGTTCACATTCTTTTGTTCGAGGATCATAATGATTTAGTGATAATTCATTCCAACTAATATTTCTTTCCAACTGTTTCTTTTCTCCCCCTAATGTCGGAAAATTTGTTTCATCAAAGTGACAGTCGGCAAACCTAGCCGTGAATCGATCTCCAGTTAAGGGTTCTAAATATTTTATAATTGATGGAGATTCAAATCCGACATATATTCCCAACCTTCTTTGAGGTCCCATCTTTGTGCGTTGTGGTGGTGCAATTGGAACATATATTGCACATCCAAAAATTCTTATATGAGAAATATCTGGTTCCTGACCATAAACCATTTGTAACGGGGAGATACCATGATAACTTGTTGGCCTGATGCGGACTAGTGTTGCTGCTTGTAATATAGCATGTCCCCAACAAGACGATGGAAGTTTCGACTTCATCAACAATGGCCTTGTAATTAATTGCAGGCGTTTAATCAACGATTCTGCAAGACCGTTTTGTGTATGGACATGTGGCACATGATGCTCGACATCGATGCCGATAGACATGCAATAATTATTAAATGCCTTGGAAGTAAATTCACCAGTATTATCAAGGCGTATTTTCTTTATCGAATAATCTGGAAAATGTGCTCTTAATCTAATTAGCTGAGCAAGTAATCTCGCAAATGCCACTTTTCTAGTAGATAATAAACATACATGGGACCATTTACTTGATGCATCAATTAATACCATGAAATATTTAAATGGTCCACATGATGGATGTATCGGTCCACAAATATCGCCATGTATACGCTCCAAAAATGCAATAGATTCAGTCTTTACTTTCATTTGGGATGGTCGAATAATTAACTTCCCTTTAGAGCAAGCAATACATGCTAATTCTTTAGATTGGAGAATCTTCGGGTTCCTCAACAAATGTCCGCGTGAATTTTCAATTATTTTTCGCATCATAATTGTACCGAGATGGTCCAACCGGTCATGCCAAACATTAAATGTACTGTCATTGCTAAACTTTTGGATAGCATATGATTCAATCGTTCTAATGTGTAGTATAGCCCAGAGTCAAAAGACGGTAATATTTCTATGATTCTCTTTTCATTCGAAGTCACTTTTGTAATGTGCAGATATTCAATATCTCCATTTGTTGCAGTCTCAACATGATATCCGTTATTTCGAATTGCTTTAGAGCTTAATAAATTTCTTTGAGACTTAGGGGAATATAAAGCATTTTCAATAATCAGCCTTGTTCCTCTGGGCAATAATAAATTAGCTCTTCCGGAGCCTTCAATTATATTTGTGCTACCCGATATAGTAATCACACTGGCTTCTTTCATATCAAGATGCTCGAAATATTTCTTATTTTTCAGAATTGTATTAGTCGTTGCACAGTCTGCAAGACATAATTCTCCATTGCACATGCTCGTGTCCATCATATAATATCCTTTATAAACAAACATAGAATTATCATTAATACATATAATTAAAAACAAACAATACATAGCAAATATAGTAATAACATCCAAATAACAATCATAGCAAACATAACGATATTATTGAAAATAAACGATACATACCAAAGCACACAACAACAAAGCATTTAATAAAATGATAGCAAGATTAAATTTCTTCATTGAGGAGCAGAAAATCTTCGGCATCGAAATTAACACCTTCTTCATTAACACCAGAGCTCGAAGCAATTGTACCCTGAACCAAGTTCGTTTCAGTTTTCTTTCCTTTGCCCATTGATTCTTGATACAACTCAACAAGGTATTGGGGCGTACGGCAAGTGCGGGACCAATGGCCCGGACCACCGCATCGATAACATTTTTCGTCATTCCCTTTCTGTTCAGTTTGCTTCTTTTCATTTTTACCGTCATAAACTTTCTTCTTCTGGAAAAGATTTTGATGACCACCACAATAATTATGATAACCACCACGGAAATATGGATAACCACCACCATGATAACTCCGGCCACGACCACGACCTTGACCACGGCCACGTCCACGGCCGCGGTATCCCCCACGACCACGTCCACGACCATTACCTCGACTATTATCATTATTAACATTGACTGCATTCGCTTCAGGGAGTGCAGCAGTACCAGTCGGTCGGGATTCATGATTTCTCATCAGCAACTCATTGTTTTGCTCAGCCAACAGTAAACAAGAAATAAGATCTGAGTACTTTTCAAATTTTCTCTCCCGATATTGCTGTTGTAGAATGACATTTGATGGATGAAATGTGGTGAATGTTTTCTCCAGCATAATTGCATCGGTAATAGTTTCTCCACATAATTTCAGTGTAGAAGTAATTCTATAAACAACAAAATTATATTCGCTTACCGATTTAAAATCTTGCAAGCGTAAATTCACCCATTCATACCTTGCATTTGGGAGAATAACAGTCTTTAAGTGGTTATATCGATCTTCCAAGTTTTTCCACAAGTCTTTTGTGTCTTTCACCGTTAAGTACTCAATTTTGAGACTTTCATGAATGTGGTGGCGAAGAAAAATCATTGCCTTCGCCTTGTCCTGCTCGGATGTTTCATTGGTCGGTTTGATGGTATCACCTAGACCTTTTGCTTTCAAATGAATTTCGGCATCTAGTGCCCAAGATAGGTAATTTCGGCCAGTGATATCGAGTTCAACAAACTCAAGGCTCGCCAAATTCGTCATATTACTATAAAATACAAAAGGCATTAAAAATGATAATATAACAAAATATTACATGCATAATTAATCTTAATAAAAATAATATTCGAAAAATATAGTCGGTATAGCCAATTATTTCGAATATATAATTAGACGTAGTTATTGGCAAGAGTTACAAACCGGCGCATAATAGGCGGTATAAACCGGCACATATCAGGTGGTACAAACCATCACATGATAGGTGGTATAAATCGAACCAAGCTAGTCGGACAAACCCAACCAAGCTAGTCGGACAAACCGAACCAAGCTAGTCGGATAGAAAAAAAAAATTAATATGCCACCGCTGGGATTCGAAATCTGGACCTCCCATCAATTAGATTTTGACGGTATTCCGCGAAACCAGTCGGACTATGGCATTTTGTTGTATATTGTATATATATATATATATATATATATTAATTTTGTATAATAAAATTATTATACCTTAATTATGCCCGTAAATCTTCGACAGAAATTAGCGTCGGCGTCGGGGATCGGCGTTGTCGGTAGAGTCTCGTGCTGATAACGTGTTATAAATAACTTAACTTATTAATTGTATTTAAGGTTTCATTATTAAACTAAGAGTATAACATATATTATATTATATAATATTAGAAGTGAGAGAGGAGTGAGAGTGAGAGTAACGTGAGAGAGAGAGAAAGGAGTTCCTTTAAAATTTGTGTACATTTTACAAGTGACCAATGAGGTCTATTTATAGGCAATAGATGTGGCACACACTCCAATAGAGGACATCCACATAATAATATATTTATAACAAGATATACTTTTTTGAGTTTTATCTGATTCGGTTTTATAAATGTTTATACATTGAGGCTGATCAGCTGAGCTGGTGTCATTTACTATTCATTTATAATATTAAATAATCAGTTTCTTTTTTCTTCATCATGGTGTTAGTATTACTGTCTTTCTGTGGGGTCTGGGTAATAACATTTAAAATTGTATCAAAACTTCAATTACTTCTGAAATTATTATAACCATTTAATTAGTTTCAAAGTGCATCGTTGGATTGTTTTAGTTAAAGAAAACCCGTGACAGGAAATTACAGGTTTATCGATGATTGGAATTTTATTTTACAGAGGACTATTTAAAATTGCGGATTTTGTTTGAATATCTTAATTCTCTAATTGATAGGCATGTGGGCTTTGAACTCTTGTCAGTGTCCGTTGTAGTTGTAGCATATCGTAATAAAATGGGATTCTGTTTTCGTTACCATATTGCTATATGGGTTGCATTGAACACATATAAATGAACTAAGAGTGCATTTGAATTCGTCTAGTTGAACGGAATTAGATGATTTTAACTTATGAATTTCAAAATCGTAATTTTAAATTCAAATCAATTGTTTGGCAAACGTTGGGCTTTCGAATTTTCGAAATTCAAAATGAAGTTCGAGCTCGAAAAGATCGTCGAATTTAACTACTAAATTTTTCTTAAAAGTACAAAAATAAAATATAAATAATAAATCATAAAACAAAAAAACTTTCGAGACCCACGAGTGAGCTCGAGCTCGAGCCAACTCATTCACGAGCCCATAACGAGCTTGGCCGGCTCATCGAGCTCACGAGTTAGCTCTCATCGTTCAGCCCCTAACTATTATTTTATTTTTATTTTTTATTATATTATGTTAACGTTATTATTTATTATTATTACTATAAAATTATTATTTACGAAATTCATTACGGGCTCAACTTTGAATTTCCAAATCACACTAGTTGACAATGCATTTCAAATCCAACAAATAATAAGCAACCTCGGATTTGGACGAAATTGAAATCCAAATCCGCTCGATTGCCAAATGGAAGATTTTGGGAAAATTTGGATTTCAAATCGAAATTCGGAATCCAAACGGATCATAACAAACTTTAATCTTGATTCGATATTATTCCATGGTTCAAAATATAAATTACGAAGTCTTTAGGAAATGATAACTATGGCTATATGTAAACGATATGACTCGTTCAATTCAGTTATCAATAATACGTTGTAGAACACAATATCATCAATGATCAACACTAGAGCTGTCAATCCGGTCCAGGCGGGGCGGGCTGCGATTTTTAGGTCCACCCGCGCGGACTGCGGGCTCTGGATGGGAGGGGTGGGCTAGCCCGCCAACTAAAGTAATTATATATATATATATATACTAAATGGATAATAAACATTAAAATATTTAAATAATTTAATTAATAATTCATTAAGTAGACTAATTAATGTTATATTTATTAATAAATACATAATTAATGCCATGTGTTTTATGTAATTTTTTAATAAATATCATAATTCTTAAAAAAATATTAGTAAATAAAATTTGAAATTAAATTAAATAATATTAAATTTTCTTTTTCAGAGGGCGGGCCTGGACAGCCAAGCCCGTAGCCTGCCGCGGGTAGGGCGGGCTTTGGCAGGCCCACCCGCCTGCCAAATTGACAGCTCTAATCAACACAAGGGTCCGTCTTGCTTAGAACAACCCGGGTTTGAGGCTCCTACACAATCAAGAAGTTACATCTTCACATCTGTAAATACTATGTACTAGTTATTGATTAGCTAAGTTAGAGAGCTTGCAAATTTTATCGGGAGATATTACGGTTGAGTGTAATAACAAGAATATGGGAGGAAGTTGTAGTATTTAATTCTAATTCGTGGAATCAATAAAAAATATCTGTTCGTTCGTGGACGTCGGTTCAAAGTTAGAGTCGAACTACGTTAAGGCTGTGTCTGCATCGAGGAAAGCAGTGAGAAAATGGTTTTCATTAGTTTCCTTTCCTTTTCCTTACTGTTTGGTGAAGAAATTAATTTTTTCAAAGGTTTAAACTTTAAACTTAATTTAAGTTTTCCTTTATTGTCTTTTCCTCATTTTATCATCCAAACAAAAACAACTTTTTTTTTATCTCCTTTTTCTTTTCCTCACCAAACCAAACACACCATAAGTCTTGCCATGTTTTTCGTGTTTTCTAACGTTTTCATATTTGTTCATTCAAGAGCGGATCTTTCTATCTTCAGATCACATATACACGAAACTACAGCGAACTAGAAATTTTGGGAGTGGCGGAAATCTCGACATATATGAATGTCATGGAGTCACAGATGAACTCTGATGGAGCGAATTTAAACATCGGTGTCCATTTCCCGCCAAATTAACTCACTGGTCTATTTGTTTTGTCCGAAGTCAAGTCAAACTATTATAATTAAGATCTGTTTATCTTATCCGAAGTCAAGTTAATCTATTACAATTAAGGAGTTTAAGTGGATTCGAATTCATGGAATTCATTTTAACTTCATAACTATTGAGCCTTTTTAACACTGGACTTTTTGTAGTTTCTATGAAATTAAAAATAAATGTAAACCAAATGCTTCCTAACCTTGGGGTCAGGACAAATATCGAAATTTAGATATTTGTCCATTTAATAATATTTTGTAGAAAAAGCAACTTTAATTGAGATATAATACAACAATATTAAACTAATGAATGTTTGGGCACGTACGGACACTAATTGATATTGTCTAGAAGTCATTTTTGATTTTGTTGTATAACCGTGAATTGTTTTACCACCATGAGAATGAAATATTCCAAACATAAAAAGATTCGTTCACCCCAAATTGGTGACAGAATCGAATATCTAAATAAAAAAGATCTACTAGGTAGGACAGACATTTAGATTGTTTCGTACATTTTGTTCAGGACACGGACACGGGCATATTATATACACATTTAACTATATGCAACAATCGGGCGACCACATTATTATTTTATAATTTGTATTTTTCCACTTCTACAGTTGGTACTGATCGAATTATTATCTTAGAGATTTGGAAGGCAATAATTGTATGAAACCGATACACAATAATTTGAATATAATGTAAATGAGAGAGAGAGAGAGAGAGAGAGAGAGAGAGAGAGAGAGAGAGAGAGAGAGAGAGAGAGAGAGAGAGACCATGTATGCTAATATGAAATTGCGCGAGAGAGAGAGAGAGAGAGAGAGAGAGACCATGTATGCTAATATGAAATTGCATCATACATATAATAATATTTCATGCGTGTCCCCTCGTCCAAGATGAATATCCCTTCATTGTTCATTGAAACTAAATAATTGCCCATTAGCTCAGAAACATTACAACTCAGCGTCAATCGAATCTAGCTGTCATGTCCAAACAATTCATATTTTTTTTTTCTTTTTCTCATTGTCCTAATCCTTACAAAACAATCCTATATAAACAAAACCTCATTGGATCATCTCATTCATCACATCACACAACGAAAGAAGGAAAAGGGTTTACTCAAAGTTTTCAGGGAAAAAAAAAAGAAAAGAGAAGAGAAACAAAGCAAGAAGATGAGGACTAGTTATGATTCGAAGGTAAATAATATCTCTTCGTCAATCTTCGACAAGAGCTTAAAGAAGAGAAGGCAAATCCCCCAAAGAGGACAAATCAAAATATGGATAGCTTCCAAAGCTTTTCATTCTATAGTTTCCTCAGCTCAGTATTTGGCTTCACCGAGGAAGAAATCTCAATACTGATGATGAGATGATGACGATGATATAAATCTTTACCTGCTTATGTTTGTTTGGTATTCTTTTGATTATTTATTTTCGGACAACTGAGTTCTGCTTATCGTAGTAATTTTACGATTAACTTTTTTGAATAATAGCAAATGATGTTACGCTTTGAACCGGAAAAAGAAAAAGAAAAATAAGTTTTTGAAATATTCGCTTAAGGGACTCAATAATTCAGATTTCACACCATAGTAGAAAATGCAATCATATGACACCAATATTTGCGTTGTTGGGTGTTATTCATTGAGCAATGTGCACGGCCGACACAAGATCCAATAATTACGTACACGATGTTGCTTACATATTTCGATCTTATCTCCAATTGATTATATGTTTGGTTTAGTATATGATTAAAGAGGACGATAAATACAAGACACTCAAGTCATAAGACACACATAAATTATAATTGTTGCGTACAAGGTTATTAACACTCAACTCAACTCCTAAGACACTCCAAGATTCCTCGACTTTTTACTTTGTTATTATATTATATTTAAATATAATATCCAGGGCGTTTTTTCATTTTTGGAGGACCTGTTCTGTTGGCCCAAAATATTAGGGCTCATGTAAGATTTTTTTTTCTTTATGTGGCCTTATTGAGAAAAGCTTGGCCTATTTTGTTAATTTATATTTTTTTAAAAATACAGCCCATTTTTGAATTAATAAATTATGTGGCCCTATTACTAAATTTATATGAGTGTGTGACCCTCTGTTACACTAGGCCGGATTTGTGGTCCTGTGCAGTAGGCCTGGATGCACAGGCCAAATCCGGCCCTGATAATAATAGCTAGTAAATTTCTCACTCAATTGATATCAACTTGAATAAATTAATATTCTCTAAAAGAATGTGTTAGGATCGATTATCGTATTTAGAGCGGGTGAATAAACACTTGGGCTCTTTTCTGATATTTTGGTCGGTACAAGCATTAGCTGACTGCCGTATCGAGCAATCGATTCTGTGCGGAATAAGGTGACCAACCGGTTGGTGAACTGACTTGTGTGTGAGTGTGCTATATGTGTGTGATGGACAAGGTGTTTGTTTCTGGAAGTTCAAAGTTAACTCTCTTACGTCTCCTCTTCTTCTTCGCATGGAAGGATCACTAGAACTTCAGTTTCAATAGTACACTCGTGTAACCTATCCGCTAAGCCCTACTTAGCTATTCTAGTGACTCATTAGGTAGTCGTGCTAAGACAATCCGCCTACTTCAACAGCTTTTAAAAGTCCGTTGAATTACAATCACAATACCTCACTCAAAGACTATTATCTTTCTTTGTGGTGAAGTGAACTTTCAAAGTCGTCGTTTTGATTGGAGATTTTTACTCTTGAGAATAATCGAAAGTTGAAACATCCCACTCTCGGGACATGTGGGGTTGGACCCGATGCACTTCATTTATTGTTTGACCCCACTGTATCACCACTAGCCTTTCAGCGTGCTTCGCACTGCACGCACCCTGAGCTACTTCCCATGGGGTCATTCATCCCAGTGCTATTCCAAGTCAAGCACGCTTAACTTTGAAGTTATTATGGATGGACTCCCGAAAAGGAAGCTGCACATTTGGTGATATGAGTAGCGCAATCAATTCGCTTAAAACTTGACAAGCCCATACATTGTCAGTCTCAGATCCTTCTCATTCGGGTGTGGGATCGGTTCATTCATGTATCCTTCCGCCTAGAAGCCTGCCGGGATCCGCTCCTTATCCGTGCCCCTCTCTGGCACTGGCGATCACTCCCCGCCCTCATCGGTCCTGGGTGTTACAAAAGTTGTCTTATCTTCTTGAGTCTGGGCTATTTATACTTGAGTCTTGAAAACGTAGCCGCTCATCTGAAAAGACTTTGCTCAGCAACCGAATGGATTTGTTTCTTGATTCTGAGCATCGGTTGGCCTGTGACGCGCTATCATCAAAATGGCTAAGACAACCGGTCTACAATTCTTCGTGCAGCTTTGAATTAAATGCTTCTGTGTTTAAAGCCGTACCCTAAGACACACTTGAAATATATTTGAATTTCAGTCTTAGGTTTATATCGATTTGTCTTGTCTGAATATCAGTTTATCCTTAACCGATTCTTGTCTTTTTAGACAAACTGATCTATACTTGTCTGATGGCATTGTCATTAGAGCTCATCAGTCTGCTGCTCCGATAGTTCTCTTCAGTAGATAACGGTTGATGAAGATGGTAGATAACTTCGGTTGGTCTTCATCAGTGGATAGCTTCAATACTTGTCTTTAGTAGATCACCAGTGGTGAGTTTGGTTTGTTATATTCGGTTGGTCTGTACCGGTTACATCGGTTGGTCGCTACCGATTAGTCCTTTATTAGTTTAAGTTTAGTATTTTTACTCACAGAAACTTGTTAGGTAATCAGAATATTTAGATTCTTTATTTCTTAACAGTTGCTTGAATTGTAGATTTTGATTTCTAGACTTCCGTCATGATGGCTTTTATTTATGGATCTTCGTTGGTCTTTTATGAACGTGTGGGCTGAACAACAATTTGTGGTTACTTCAACAAATGCATAAGATATACGTATATTTGGGAATATATCTCTTGCAGGAATTAAGTACTTTTTTCTAGTAACATTGAGCCTATTATGCATACATTGGGTTGCAAACGAATCGAACCTTTTTTGGTTCGATTCGCGATTCGATTCGAATCGAATATTTAGAATACGAATCCGAATAAGAATTTTTTTAATTCGAAAACTATCCGAATACGAATACGAAATCACTATACTCGATTTGAATATTAATCGAATTATCGATCGTATAATTTAATATATATTTATACATTTTAATATATTATAAGTAATTGTAATTCAGTAGCCCGTTAAGAATGTTTAGACTTTAGAATATAAAGCCCAATACAAATATTATAGCCCAAAAATCAACAAGCCCATCAAAATTAAAAAACCCTTACTCAGCTCACGTCACAAATCACAATTCAAAGATAGCACGCACAAGTCACAGTTCACAAACTTAGAAATCCATAGCAGCTCTCGTCTTCGCCAACAACCATCATCGAACCTGCACACATTGACGCCACTAGTAGACTTGCACTCGCCAGCCATCGTGGTTCAACCACGCCACTGCTATTTTCTGCGATAGTGTGGTATTTCTAGAAAACTCTGCTTTGTATTAGTTCGAAATTATCTTCAAAAATATTGTCAAATTGAAATCTTGATGTTTTGGTTCTGGTTCCTTGCTATTGAAGGTCTTATGTGTTTTGTTGCATATGACGTGTGTAACTATATTGAAGGACGTGTGTATTATTTGAAGGGTTTCGTTCTTGTGTTGAGGATATGTATAATTAGTGTAAATGTCTCTTGTTTGTGTTCAATATGATATGGGTAAATTATTGTGAAGGTATCGATTCAAAAGGCATTGGTTTGGAATATATGGATTCTTCAAATGCAATAGAGGAAGCAGTTAAAGGAGATGACATTGCACAAACCGAGGAAATTCACGAGGTAATCTTTTATACTGTATGTGAAAATACGTATACAACTGACTATAAATTATTTCCACATGAGTACTTATTTCTATTTTCTGATTTTTAATTACTAAAAACGTGTAATGAAAGGTATTAAGTCCGAGAGCAGAGGCAAATGATGGCGGTTGTAGTATTGAAGATGACAATGGTCCCGAAACTCAAGATGTAGATGTGGAAGATGAAACTGGCGAAGACAAGGAAGGTGAAAATGATGATGATGCGAGTCACCTCCAAAAGAGAAAGCGGAAGAAAATATCGAGAGATTACGTCGATTTCGTTGAAGTGACTTTAAGCAATGGAACTAAGAAATATCAATGCAAACATTGCAAGGGCCTCCTCTGTAAGCCAACTAGCGCCACAACAACTCATCTTTGGAATCATTTGAGGAGGTCTCTTCAAAAGAAACTTCTTACGGACAAGCAAGCAACTTTGCAATTACAACTGGTAAAATCTCATATCTAGTGGGAGATATGATCATATGAAGCAAAGAGAAGCTATTGCCCATTGGATTCTAATGCATGAGCAACCATTCAATGTCGTGGAAAACTATGGTTTTACGTTTATGTTCAAAGTCAATCTTCCACAATTTGAGAAGATCTCTCGCACCACGGCAAAGAGAGATGTGGTTAGTGTGTATGAGATAGAGAAGAAGAAGTTACATTTGATGTTGAAAAGCATCAATAAGATTTCATTGACCACCGATATTTGGAAGTCGAAAGTGCAAAAGATTTCTTATATGTGTGTCACCGTACACTTTGTTGACTCGCAATGGAAACTCCAAAAACTGATTCTTAGTTTTATGCCTCTCCCACCTCCACACACCGGTAATGTTATTCTTAAACATCTTATTATTTTTTTCACTAATTATTAACAACTATTTATATCATTATTTGTTAGGTGTTCATATCTTTGATGGGCTTATGAAGTGCACGAAAGATTTGGGCATCGAACAAAAGGTCTTTACCATTTCGGTGGATAATGCTTCAAACAACGATTCCGCAATTCGAATTGCCAAAGAAACTTTTTCCAAGAGCTGTAACTTGCCACTAAATGGTAAGTTATTCCATGTGAGGTGTACCGCACACATTCTAAACCTTATCGTTCAAGATGGTCTTTCTGATTAAATGCATTATTGAAGACGTTAAAGGTAGTGTGCGATTCACTAATCAGTCAGAGTCTCGATTGAGATATTTTCTGATATCAAACATCATTTGGGAATTCCAGTGAAAAGGTTAATCATAGATTGTCCTAGTCGTTGGAATGCAACTTACGAGATGTTGGTTGAAGCCATGAAGGTTAAGGATGCATTTCCTATCTTTGCACAAAGAGAACCTTTGTACATTTGTTGTCCTACTTCAGAAGATTGGGATAAAGTCAAGGATGTCGTGGACATTCTAGGAGTATTTTATGAAGTTACTCGTTTGATATCGGGTACCATTTATCCTACCTCTAACGCTTTTCTTGCTGTTATTTGGAGAGTTGCGCATGTGCTAAATGAGAAAGAGAGCCACCATAATGAGTTCATTAGAGGAATGATTCGCAAGATGAAACAGAAGTTTGATTAATATTGGGGCAGTTGCAACCTTTTGATGGCTATTGGAGCCATACTTGATCCTCGGTTTAAAATGAGGTTAGTTGAATTTGCTTTCAACAAGATATACCCCGATGTTGATGCCCGTGCAAATATATTGAAGGTTCATGGTGCATTGTATGATCTTTACTTTGAATATGTCCAAGATGATAGTATGAAATCTCGTAAATGTTCATCTTCCGTGCCCGATACGAGTTCTCGTGCTACAAGTTCCATATCTAAAGGAAAGCACATACCTTCCGACTTATCTATGTTCGATGAGTATTTGAACACGGTTGAGGTTGATGGCCCGATTAAATCAGAATTAGATATTTACTTAGGGGAAGGGGTCTTTATAAGCCCTGATGGGGACGTTGGATCCGAGTTTGATGCATTGGCTTGGTGGAAATCGCAAGAGTTGAAATTTAAAGTTTTGTCAAAATTGGCTCGTGATGTTTTAGCTATTCCCATTAGCATGGTAGCGTCTGAGGCTACATTTAGTGCGGGGACCCGAGGTATAGATCCTTACCGCTCTAAGTTATCATCCGATATGGTACAAGTCTTGATATGTGGAGCAGATTGGGTTCGACAACTTCACTGAATCACTAAGCCGATTATGACATCTGTAAGTTCTTTTTGTATTTTTTATTCGAATATTTTTTATCATGTGTTGATTGAATTTTATGTGGACTGAAAAGATGATGGATTTCAGTCAATTTGGTATTAATCTCTTAATTCTCTTATAGGTGGAAGAAGAATCGGTTGATGTCATTTTGCAAACGTAATTTCCGGAAGCAAGGAGACAATAATCGGTTGATCTCCATGTCTCGTTTATCGATCGTTTTGGATTGAATGCGGTTTTCTAAGATATATTGATAATGAAATCAATTATATGCTTGGGAATTTTAAATTGTAATCTGCTTTCTATCACAGATTTTATAAAGAAAAAAATTTACAGTCGAATCCGAATGCTAAACTATTAGCAGGAGTGGAAACTGCCGCCGTTAAGAACTTACATCCTTCCAAATAGGAACTGGTCAGATATTTTCGAATATTTTCGAATATCACATTCGAATCGAATTCGAATCGGAATAAAGATTCAAATACTAGTCGGATACGAATAAGAATATTCGACATGTTAACCGAATACAAATAGAATATCACGCTATTCAATTCTATTCGTGCGGCGCCCCTGACTTCCACCACCCATTCTTACTACTAATTTATATGACTGCATGTGATATAAATGAAATCTATATACGAAAATGCGTACAAAATTTTTCCTTTTATATAAAGGAAATTCTTCTGTACAGTACAAAATATTCCTAGGACATAAATACAAGGTAGAGTGCGCATGCGTGTTCAAAATAATCTATTGGCCCGCCACTCAGGTCGCATCCATGTACACACTGCCACCTCAAAAGTCCTCCGGAAGCTTCAAAATTTGGCCTCGCCTTTGTAAAGATCACATACCGTGATCCCGTGAACCTACAACACATAAATTCATGGAATGAGCTTATAAAGCTCAGTAAGTGAAAGCCATGCATGCCATACACGTGTCCTAAATTTGCAAAGGCATCCGCGCCAATGCTTCCTAGACCTCATATTTTTCCTTGTCTTGTCTTGTCATGTAGGGCCCTCGGCTATCTTGCTATGCACCATCATGGAGCTCGAATCCACTAGGGATAAATAAATATAAGTGGCAATACCCACTCAAGGGAGGCTAACCCTAGGGCGCCTTTTCTGTCCCAAGGTGGTTTCATACGCCACGCGGACGCTTCACACTGGAAGCCTAATCTGAGGTAGTCGACACAAGAGGTACCCTCGGTGTCGCTTACTCCCTCAGCTCGCACCCTCCAGGTTTCACGACCCGCCATGAGGGCATTAGCCCTAAAATCATGTCTTGCATTGTACATGTCATGTCTTAACGGTAGTGACATACGACGTCACCATGGTAGCATAGAAGAGCCGTGACTCAACTGTGAGTCGACATCAGACGCCCATATCGGCGAATCTTTATCGCTCTCAGGCGATCATATATTGTGCACGCTCTCATATCGTGCCTTTTGTACTAAACGTGCGTGCATATGATCATGTCATAAATATGTTTTTCATGCCATCATATCATGTAAATAAATCATGCGTGTCACATAACGCAATTAATTCACGTAAGAAGTCACTTAAAATCATATAAACACATAACTAAGGGTGAGCAAAACCGGATATCCAGATTTTCGGATATCCGAATTTCGGATATCCGGATTTTTGGATATTAAAAAATGATATCCATATCCGGCCCGGTTTTAATCGGATATCCGAAAATCGGATATCCGCTTTATTCGGATATTTAAATTGGATATCCGCATCCGGTTTTTATATTTATTTTTTTTAATATTTTCTTTTCAAAATCATTTTTTTATTTCTTATCAAAATAAAAAATATATTTTTTCGTATAAAAATTTCTACACATAGTAATTAACACAATATGTGAATTTTATGATTCAAATTACATAATAAATAATTAACGCAGTACCACAAATTCACATTAATTTTTTAACTTGCATCTAGATGTTTTTGTTTTTCTTTTTTATTTACAAAGGTTTTGGCAATAATAAAATAATATGAATATAAATATTTTCACTTGGACGATTTTTTTCCTTTTTTGACCTTCATTTTTCATTTTGAGCTATTTTTCTTATTTTTTATTATTTTTTAAATATGAAATCGGATACCGGATATCCGGATTTTAGACAAACCACTATCCGTATCCGATCCCGTTTATCTTAAAATAAATCGGATCGGATATCCGATCCGGTTTTTAAAACCGAATATCCGTTTTTTCGGGTTTTGAAAATCGGATACCGGATCGGAATTCGGTTTTCGGATATTTTTGCTTAGCCCTACACATAACACATTTATTTCATGCATATACAGTTGTGAGTTGTAGTTGGGACTTCCACTTACTTGGTGTCCTTAGCTACTTAGCTTATCGTACGGTAAGTCGCTAACCTTCAAACCCTAAGTATAGAGACATATAAAATTAGGGTTTGTTAGTCTAATTATCGTTTCATGAAAATGGTTTAGCTTAAAAACCCTAGTTTCGACCTATGAATTTTGAAACCGTAAAATTCCGAATTTTGACTTACATTAAAACGTATTATTTTAAAATTCACAAGAATCTCGAAACTTGCTTTGCACTTATTTCGAAATTCCCTAAGATATGGTTCTCGAGTTACATAATCTCGACATAGTTCTTAGGCTTTATTTGTGGGATTTCAACGTGGGTGTCGAGTTGGATCTCGAGATCCCATAACAAATCTCGATAATATACATACAAGCATTCGACACTTAACTAATACACATCTATACTCTTTTATTAATGCTCAGGGGCTTTTAAAAACTGTCAAATTTGGTTTAATTTGGTGTATCAATTACACCATAATTTTAGACCAATTAGGTAGTTACTTTAATTGACACGGCTCACCATATATGAAAACCACCATGATCTAATAATGTCCGGTTTAGAACCGCTGGTCTCTCAAGTCAAATGAAAATAGGACACGTGTGTACGGACAACCCCACCACGTTCTCACGCATATATGTATCCCATACGCATAGAGTGAAGGCGTTGATTGGTCCGCTCAATAGCACAAGTCCACGAATATGATTAAATATGTAAAATTAATTAAAGTTAAAAATAAATGTTAATTATGCATCAGAGTAAGAATAGTATATTATATTTAACAAGTTTTTTTAACAAATTTTACTGTGAATTTGATGTATGCAGGGACATGTGGTTCTTTTTTTTTTGTTTACTCTTCACGTTGCTTCATTTTATTTGAAGCTTGATTATGGTGCACACACATAGAGTGTGCACAAATTACTAGTTTATATTAATTACATTAGTGTACATTGTAAAAATTAATCGGAAATTAATACATACAAATATGGTCAGGTGCATAGTTTCATTTGCTTATATCGTATTATAATTTGTATTGTATACCAATTACATATATAGTATTCGCATAGAGATGAAGGATAGTTTACATAATGTATATTAGTCACAAAGATCTCGACTTATGTTTCGATATTACACGTAAGAATTCCAATAAGTGTTCTCTCGAGATTATATATATATATATAGATTTCGATATCATCCTTCAAGATGAATCTCGATATGATATTAATCCTAGAATCTCGAGCTCCTATACTAAATGTCGAGATGTACGTTAATGTTATAAATAAAATGTCGAGATATTAAATGCAACTTTGAAGTCAACATTAATAATAATAGATTTCGTCATTGATTTCGATACTAGCATAGATCTCGACATTTTCTTTCCTTGTTTTTGATCCCGTAATCATTCCTACCACATTAACATGGTTTCGACATCTATTAACTGGAAATGATATCGTCCCGAGAATATCTTACAAAAATCATCTATTTCGATCAACCTTTGAAATTTTCATTCCCTTTAGTCTTTCACTTATTTTCCCCCAGAAACCTATGAATTTTAGGGTTTCTTCTACCCTAGAATTATCAGGTCTAACCGAAATTAAGATTATAAATCCTTAACATGTCCTTTGCTACCCAAATTATACTTTAAACATATTTCCCTAGTATGAATCTACTCTCAAATTAGGTTGTTCACCACCTATCCTACATAAAAAATCTTCAGAGGTTTCGTTAATTCACATAATATCACAATTACTAACCTAAGTTAAGAAACTTCAAAATATACTGTATCCACATAATAGATTCACGTTAAGTCTTGACAGGTTAAGGTTTTCTAAGTCGTGTTTAATATCGAACCCCTAAGGTTAGTATAAGATTATACATAGACTTATACATATTGGAAACATATAAGTATACTGAAATTTACTTGAGCTCGAGAACATTTTCATACCTTTCTTTGAAATTACGTTGTTTGAGCTTGATATTATTCCCACAAAGCTTGTCTTAATTTTCGTATTCAGCTTATAGTTCTGTTCATTTCTTCTTGTTTCATATAGTTCATCATTCATTTGATATACATAAGATCATTGAATTTTGTGCATGATTAGACACTATATGACGTGTTTTATCTTCAACATTAAGTGATCCATATTTATCCTCAAATACTTGGGCCTAAGTTATAATGTAATATAGCCCAATTTAACTAATCCTATTCTTATTAAGGTCATTAAATTCGAATTTTTCTTATGTTAATTCGATCTATACCCATATGAGTAATCACTATTTTTCCCAAGTCCCAACACTACCTTCCAACTTATACATGTCATGTTAGCATATATAATGAAATCATTTAAGCACATAAAATCACAAAACATATCTCATGTAATCCATATAATATGTATGCATATTTATTGGCCGGCTTACTCACGGGACTCGGGTATTACATCATCCCCCCTTAAAAGGGATTTCGCCCCCGAAATCAGGCGTGGAGAAACAGTTCAGGGTAGTGGTTCCTCATGTCATCTTCTCGTTCCCACGTAGCTTCTTCCGTGGCCTGATTCTGCCACAATACCTTTACTAAGGGAATTTCCTTATTTCGTAATCGTTTCCTGTCATACATTAGAACTTCCACTGGCTTTTCCTCGTAACTCAGATCTGGCTTGAGCTGTTGCTGAAGATTTTCCGAGTTTAATACATGGCTTGGCTCTGCGACGTATTTTCGCAACGTTGATACATGAAAGACATCATGTACTTGAGCTAGCGAATTAGGTAATTCCAATTGGTAGGCAACTTCGCCAACTTTTCTGAGGATTCGGAATGGTCCTATATAACGTGGGCTTAGCTTGTCTTTCTTTCCGAACCGCTTTACTCCTTTCATTGGGGATACCTTAAAAATACGAAGTCATCTACTTGGAACTCCAATGGTCTATGCTTTTGGTCTGCGTAGCTTTTCTGCCTACGTTGGGCTGTTTTCATCCGTTCTCGTATCTTTGATATTGCTTCCGTCATTTCTTGCACTAGATCAGGCCCTAGTATTGCTCGTTCTCCAACTTCATCCCAATGGATTGGAGATCTACATTTGCGTCCATATAACGCTTCATATGGGGCCATTCCGATTGTTGCGTGGAAGCTGTTTTTGTTTGAGAATTCGATCAATGGAAGGTATCGGCTCCAATTTCCTTTAAAGTCGAGCACGCAGGCTCTTAGCATGTCTTCTAATGTCTGGATAGTTCGTTCAGACTGCCCATCTGTCTGTGGATGGTAGGCATTACTGAATGATAACTTGGTTCCCATAGCTTTCTGCAAACTCATCCAGAACTTGGACAAAAATCTTGAATCTCTGTCGGAAATGATCGAGATTGGAACTCCGTGAAGTCGTACTATTTCTTGAATATATAATTCCGCGTATCGTTCCATTGAGAATCTTGAGCTGATAGGCAGGAAGTGAGCGGACTTGGTCAGTCGATCAACGATGACCCATACAGCGTCGTGGCCTTTCATGGTCTTAGGCAAGCCAACAACGAAGTCCATCGTGATGTGATCCCACTTCAATTCAGGTACTGGTAGGGTTTGCAAGGTTCCTGCCGGTCGTTGAGGCTCTGCCTTAATTTGCTGACACGTCAGGCATTGGCTTACGAAGGTTGCGATCTCTCTTTTCATCCCTGGCCACCAATAGTTGGTTCGTAGATCTCTGTACATCTTCGTTGCTCCTGGGTGGATAGGATATACGGTGGTATGGGCTTCTATCATGACAGTCCTTCGAAGTTCGGCGTTGTTAGGAACATATAGACGTCTTCTGTAATATAAGCTCCCGTCGTCTCGTATGGTGAAGTCTGCTGATCTTTGTTCCATTGGTGCTTCTTTGATTTTCAGATATAATTCGTCATTCTCTTGGGCCTTCGTAATCTGCTCCATCAACGTAGGTCGAAGTGTTAGTGCCGCTAATCTTGTTTCGATTTCGCCCAATGGCATCACTTCTACTTCTAGCCTATGTAACTCCGTGTTCACAGTTTTACGGCTCAACGCATCCGCGACTACATTTGCTTTCCCCGGATGATAGCTAATCACGCAGTCATAGTCCTTGACCAACTCGAGTCATCGTCGTTGTCTCATATTTAACTCCTTCTGGGTGAAGAAGTATTTGAGACTCTTATGGTCAGTGAAAATTTCGCATCGTTCGCCGTATAGGTAGTGTCTCCAGATCTTGAGAGCGAAGACTACAGCGGCAATTTCTAGGTCGTGAGTCGGATAGTTCTTCTCATAATCTTTGAGTTGTCGCGAGGCATATGCTACGACATTCCCATTCTGCATTAGGACACACCCTAGGCCATTCTTAGACGCATCACTATAAATAGAAAACCCTCCAGTGCCTGTAGGAATAGTTAGCACTGGGGCCGTAGTGAGTCGTCGCTTAAGTTCTTAAAAGCTTTGCTCGCAAGCGTCATCCCATTGGAATGAAGTATCCTTCTTCGTTAGCTTCGTCAGGGTTGATGCGATTTTGGAGAAATCTTTGATGAACTTCCGATAATATCCAGCTAGTCCAAGAAAACTCCGTATTTCTGTCATGTCGTCGGTTGAGGCCAGTTATTAATAGCCTTGATCTTGCTGGGGTCGACAGAAATTCCAGCTCCTGAGATAACGTGTCCGAGAAATGCAACTTGATTGAGCCAGAACTCGCATTTCTTGAATTTTGCGTACAACTGCTTTTCTCGTAAAATCTCTAATACGATCTTCAAGTGTTGTTCATGCTCCTCCTTGGTCTTCGAATAGATGAGAATGCCATCAATGAATATGATGACACACTTGTCCAAAAATGGTTTGCATACCCGGTTCATCAGGTCCATGAATGCCGCTGGCGCATTAGTCAGCCCAAAAGGCATGACTAGGAACTCGTAGTGCCCGTAGCGGGTACTAAAAGCTGTCTTCGAGACATCCTCTTCTCGAATCTTCAACTGGTGATACCCTGACCTTAAGTCTATTTTCGAAAAGACAGTTGCGCCTTGTAGTTGGTCGAATAAGTCGTCAATTCGAGTGAGGGGGTATTTTTTCTTGATCGTAATCTTGTTCAGCTCCCTATAATCGATGCAGAGCCGCATCGATCAATCTTTCTTCTTAACGAACAGAACTGGTGCTCCCCATGGTGAGAAGCTCGGCTGAATGAACCCTTTTTGTAACAGTTCATCCAGTTGCTCCCTCAATTCCTTCAATTCAGCTGGGGCGAGTCGGTATGGTGCCTTAGAGATAGGTGCTGCTCCTGGTACTAGGTCAATCGTGAACTGAATCTCACGATCTGGCGGAAGTCCGGGTAAATCTTCAGGGAACACATCGGGAAAATCTTGTACTACTGGGACTTCTTCTAACTTTGGAGAGGTACATTCCTTGGATGATATCGCAAATATTAAGTAAGCTTCACACCCAGTCTTGAGCAACCGATGTGCCTTCATTGCTGAAATCTTGGGAATCTTATTACTCTTGCTGGTTCCCATAAATGTGAATGGTTCGGTGTATTCTAGGTTAAAGGTCACTTGTTTACGGTTACAGTCAATAACCGCTCCATACTTCGATAGCCAGTCCATTCCAAGGATAACTTCATAATCGTTCATTGGAATGACTATCAGGTCAACGAGTAAGGTCCTATCGTTCACTATTACGGGGCTATCTCGTAAGATTTGGTTGGTTCTCGTAGAGGTTCCATGGGGTATGGTAACATTGTATTCGTAGCTAACTAGGTTAGGCGTAACCCCGAGTCTCGCCACGTAGTTAGTAGATGCAAATGAATGCGTGGCTCCTGAATCAACTAATATGCATGTCGGGGTTGAATGGATTAGGAGAGTACCTGCCACCACGGACGGGTTGTTTTTCGCCTCTTCAGAAGTCAACGTGTAAACTCTAGCAGGTACCGTAGGTGGCCTAGTTTGAACAGGTGCTTGACTTCCAGACGCAGTCTCCGTGCATGCCTTTGGAAAAGTGGCCTGTCTTGCCACACTTATAGCAGACTGCATCCTGAGAATAGCACACTCCCAGATGTCGACGTGTGCACCGGGGACATGGGGGTATGTCATTGGAGGTCTTCCCTGATTAGGACTAAATGGTTGTGGAGGTCTAGGTCGATTTTGGAAATTAGGTCTGGCATTCTTAGGGTTAAATGGTTTTCTTTGGGTTGCCTCCACTCCACTTTGGTCCTGGAACGAACTTTCTTTTTGCTTCATGGGCGCGCATAATTCGAAGTTCCGATTGTTCTGCCATTAACGCGCGTTCAGCCACTTGAGCATAGGTGGCTCCTTGGGATCCGGCCATGTTCACATCTCTGTATAGCTCAGGTTTCAGGCCTTCCAAGAAACGCTCCACTTTTAACGTATCTGTGCTCACCATGTGAGCTGCACATCGGGATAGTTGCCCAAACTTTCTGATATATTCTGCTACGGTCATCGAGCCCTGGCGTAAATTGATGAATTCGTTCATCCTCTGAGCTCGTACTGGGGCGGTAAAGTACTTGCTTCGAAAAAGCTCCTTGAATCGGTCCCACGTCATCGTGATAGGGTCTTCAAAGGCGAGAATTGTATCCCACCAGTGGCCTGCGGGCTGGAACATGCTTTCTAGTGTTCTCTGCCAGTATTCAGCAGAAGTCGGATCAAGAGCATCTTCAAAAGTCGGGGGATTGAGTTTGCGAAATCTTTCCCCCACTATTTCAACCCTCTCTGCTTGAGAAAGCCCCCCACTTGTATTTGGGTAGACTGTTGGCGGACTAGTTCCGTGAGCTGAATAATCGCCGTGTCGCGATTATCGGTTTGTGTTTAGGGTTCTTTGCCTTTACTAACACTCCCGCTACCCTCACTCTTCGTTCTACCCATTCTTGTCCTGATACCCTAATAGTCCCTATGGCCAATAAATTACGCTCATACAACATTCATAGAAAAATAAAACTTACTAGCAAGGCCGCTTCCGTGCTTTTGAGTGTGTGTACATGGACAGTCTACAGAACTTGTAACCGAAAGCTCTGATACCACCTACGGCGCCCCTGACTTCCACCACCCATTCTTACTACTAATTTATATGACTGCATGTGATATAAATGAAATCTATATACGAAAATGCGTACAAAATTTTTCCTTTTATATAAAGGAAATTCTTCTGTACAGTACAAAATATTCCTAGGACATAAATACAAGGTAGAGTGCGCATGCGTGTTCAAAATAATCTATTGGCCCGCCACTCAGGTCGCATCCATGTACACACTGCCACCTCAAAAGTCCTCCGGGAGCTTCAAAATTTGGCCTCGCCTTTGTAAAGATCACGTACCGTGATCCCGTGAACCTACAACACATAAATTCGTGGAATGAGCTTATAAAGCTCAGTAAGTGAAAGTCATGCATGCCATGCACGTGTCCTAAATTTGCAAAGGCATCCGCGCCAATGCTTCCTAGACCTCATATTTTTCCTTGTCTTGTCTTGTCATGTAGGGCCCTCGGCTATCTTGCTATGCACCATCATGGAGCTCGAATCCACTAGGGAGAGATAAATATAAGTGGCAATACCCACTCAAGGGAGGCTAACCCTAGGGCACCTTTTCTGTCCCAAGGTGGTTTCATACGCCACGCGGACGCTTCACACTGGTAGCCTAATCTGAGTTAGTCGACACCAGAGGTACCCTCGGTGTTGCTTACTCCCTCAGCTCGCACCCTCCAGGTTTCACGACCCGCCATGAGGGCATTAGCCCTAAAATCATGTCTTGCCTTGTACATGTCATGTCTTAACGGTAGCGCCATACAACGTCACCATGGTAGCATAGAAGATTCGTGACTCAACTTTGAGTCGACATCAGACGCCCATACTGGCAAATCTTGATCGCTCTCAGGCGATCATATATTGTGCACGCTCTCATATCGTGCCTTTTGTACTAAACGTGCGTGCATATGATCATGTCATAAATCTGTGTGTCATGCCATCATATCATGTAAATAAATCATGCGTGTCATATAACCCAATTAATTCACGTAAGAAGTCACTTAAAATCATATAAACACATAACACATTTATTTCATGCATACACAGTTATGTGTTGTAGTTGGGACTTCCACTTACTTGGTGTCCTTAGCTACTTAGCTTATCGTACGGTAAGTCGCTAACCTTCAAACCCTAATTATAGAGACATATAAAATTAGGGTTTGTTAGTCTAATTATAGTTTCATGAAAATGGTTTAGCTTAAAAACCCTAGTTTCGCCCTATGAATTTTGAAACCCTAAATTCCGAATTTTGACTTACAGTATTATCTTAAAATTCACAAGAATCTCGAAACTTGCTTTCCACTTATTTCAAAATTCCCTAAGATATGGTTCTCGAGTTACATAATCTCGACATGGTTCTTAGGCTTTGTTTGTGGGATTTCAACGTGGGTGTCGAGTTGGATCTCGAGATCCCATAACAAATCTCGATAATATACATACAAGCATTCGACACTTAACTAATACACATTTATATTAATTACATTAGTGTACATTGTAAAAATTAATCGGAAATTAAGACATACAAATATGGTCAGGTGCATAGTTTCATTTGCTTATATCGTATTATAATTTGTATTGTATACCAATTACATATATAGTATTCGCATAGAGATGAAGGATAGTTTACATAATGTATATTAGTCACAAAGATCTCGACTTATGTTTCGATATTACACGTAAGAATTCCAATAAGTGTTCTCTCGAGATTATATATATATATATATATAGATTTCGATATCATCCTTCAAGATGAATCTCGATATGATATTAATCCTAGAATCTCGAGCTCCTATACTAAATGTCGAGATGTACGTTAATGTTATAAATAAAATGTCGAGATATTAAATGCAACTTTGAAGTCAACATTAATAATAATAGATTTCGTCATTGATTTCGATACTAGCATAGATCTCGACATTTTCTTTCCTTGTTTTTGATCCCGTAATCATTCCTACCACATTAACATGGTTTCGACATCTATTAACTGGAAATGATATCGTCCCGAGAATATCTTACAAAAATCACCTATTTCGATCAACCTTTCAAATTTTCATTCCCTTTAGTCTTTCACTTATTTTCCCCCAGAAACCTATGAATTTTAGGGTTTCTTCTACCCTAGAATTATCAGGTCTAACCGAAATTAAGATTATAAATCCTTAACATGTCCTTTGCTACCCACATTATACTTTAAACATATTTCCCTAGTATGAATCTACTCCTCAAATTAGGTTTTTCACCACCTATCCTACATCAAAAATCTTCAGAGGTTTCGTTAATTCACATAATATCACAATTACTAACCTAAGTTAAGAAACTTCAAAATATACTGTATCCACATAATAGATTCACGTTAAGTCTTGACAGGTTAAGGTTTTCTAAGTCGTGTTTAATATCGAACCCCTAAGGTTAGTATAAGATTATACATAGACTTATACATATTGGAAACATATAATTATACTGAAATTTACTTGAGCTCGAGAACATTTTCATACCTTTCTTTGAAATTACGTTGTTTGAGCTTGATATTATTCCCACAAAGCTTGTCTTAATTTTCGTATTCAGCTTATAGTTCTGTTCATTTCTTCTTGTTTCATATAGTTCATCATTCATTTGATATACATAAGATCATTGAATTTTGTGCATGATTAGACACTATATGACGTGTTTTATCTTCAACAATAAGTGATCCATATTTATCCTCAAATACTTGGGCCTAAGTTATAATGTAATATAGCCAAATCTACTAATCCTATTCTTATTAAGGTCATTAAATTCGAATTTTTCTTATGTTAATTCGATCTATACCCATATGAGTATTAACTATTTTTCCCAAGTCCCAACACTACCTTCCAACTTATACATGTCATGTTAGCATATATAATGAAATCATTTAAGCACATAAAATCACAAAACATATCTCATGCAGCCATGTAATCCATATAATATGTATGCATATTTATTGGTCGGCTTACTCACGGGACTCGGGTATTACAATTCGTTTGCAACCCTATGCATACACAATCAAGCCCACTCAAAGCTCTATGCAACTCACATGATATTTTTGCCACACAGATCACAATTGTTCACTTCCCATCAAACTCTGTGCTACCTCTATTTTAATTGCCTTATGCTAACAATTGATGAATTCAGTTTTTTGAGGGTATATTGCTATCAAGTTGTCATAGATCAGCTTTAAGTTGTTTAACGTAATGTGATGTCATTATTGTTAATTCATTGTGAATATGCTTGCTTATCCACTGGATTGTAGCGGTGTAACTCAACGATATATGAGCTGATATGTAGGTATATGAATTTAATAATTCGACATTATTATCAGTTTGGAAAAAATATATTGGGAAATTCCAATTGGTACCCATGAAAAGTCGTTTGGGTGTCCAGGCCTTTTATTTCATTGCAGTTGATACCCCTAACTTACGACGAATCATATCTTGTGACCCTAAAAGACTAAAATCAGGATTCTTAGGTGTTGGAGTGGAGCCATTAGTTGCTATCGGGGGTTATGAAAAAGACAAAATGCCATCACAATCAAAAGTTAAAATGGCTGTGTCGAGAAAATGCTTTTGCCCTAAAATGTTTCCACAAGAAAACATCTGAGCTCGAAGATGGACGACTATTCGGAAGCGTTCAAATTGGACAAACCCAACGGTAATGTGGTTTGAATTTAAGAGCTCAAATGTGTCCTCGATGCGGAATAAAGTGCGATCACTAATGTTACCCCCGGATTATTCCGGGTTCGGACGAAATACTCAAAAGCAGTTAAAACAACATAAACGGAATGAGGCGGAAGCTTTACGAGGGAAGGAGGAGCTCACGAAGAAATACACCCCCGGGCGGAGATTTGGTACCCCTCGAGAAAAACATGCTAGATGGACGGAAGGTATGCCACCCTCTCGGGAAATAAATACCCGAGGGATAGGAGGTACGCCACCCCCTCGAGAAAATACGTCCGAAGGAAAGAGGAAAGAGGACAAATCAGAAAGAGGGAAAGATGACCAAGAGGAAAGAAGATGAATCAGAAAGAGGGAAGAGGACCAAGAGGAAAGAGGACGAACCAGAAAGAGGGAAGAAGACTAAGAGGGAAGAGGACGAACCAGAAAGAGGGAAGAGGACTAAGAAGAAAGAGGACGAACCAGAAAGAGGGAAGATAGCCAAGAGGAAAGAGGACGAACCAGGAATATGAAAGAGGACCAGCCAAGCTATCTGGCAAGAGTGCCCGAGGAGCCCCAATAACCAGTCGGACAAAATATCCCGAGGAGACCCAGGAAGCTGTCTAGCAGGAACGCCCGAGGAGCCCAGAAAGCAGGATACCCGAGGAGCTCCTAGAAGCTGTCTGGCAAGAGTGCTCGAGGAGCCCCAGTAACTAGTCGGACAAAATATCCCAAGGAGACCCAGGAAGCTGTCTAGCAGGAACGCCCGAGGAGCCCAGAGAGCAGGATGCCCGAGGAGCTCCTAGAAGCTGTCTGGCAAGAGTGCTCGAGGAGCTCCTAGAAGTTGTCTGGCAAGAGTGCTCGAGGAGCCCCAGTAACCTGTCGGAATATCCCGAGGAGACCCGGGAAGCTGTCTGGTAGGAACGCCCGAGGAGCCCAGAAAGCAGGGTGCCCGAGGAGCTCCTAGGAGCTGTCTGGCAGGAACGCCTGAGGAGCCCCTAGAAGCTGTCTGGTAGGAACGCCCGAGGAACCCAGAAATTAGGGCATCCGAGGAGCTGTTTGGCGAGAACGCCCGATGAGCTGTTGGGAAAGAACACCCGAGGAGACTACTTAAGAAGAGAAACTGTATTGACGCATTTACGCGGATTTTCCGGAAAGAGGACAAACGTGGGAGAGCCACGAGCTTGAGGAGAACATGAACGTGGGAAGATCATGATCGTGGAAAGAACGCTGAACATGGGGAAACCGCCCAAGACCAAGCTGGGAGGCGCTGAACGTGGGGAAACTGCTGAAGACCAGGTACGCTCTTAGGAAAACTATAAATATCGTTAGTCACCCCTAGGGTGCAGGATCCGTCGACACCCTTTACTTTTCACTATCTTCATATTCACTATCACTTTTACACCTCCTCCGCCGAAAAGAGACCACCCTCCTGACTTAGGCAGGAGGGAAAACACCCTCACCCCCCAATTTTTGTGCAGCACAGAAGATGACCTAGGGAGCTCAGGCGGAGCTCAGGCAAGAGGGAAGAGGCAAAAGGCCGCGGTAAGAGGAAGAATGCAGCCCACAACCCAACGGCGGTAGATCGTTCATTTTCCGACCGCATAAAATTGGCGCCGTCTGTGGGGACGTATTGTTCCTAAAAACTTCATTTGATGGTTGGCGGAACCGATCAAACGTCGCCGGAGGGTGGCGTGCTGAACATGGAGGACTTGGCCAGGATGATGGCTACAACGGTAGATGCGGCGTTTGCAAGATGCCTAGAGTTTCAAGAGATGAGGAAGATAAGAGCTGACGTGGAGGTCCTCATGGCTGAGAGGTCGGGGAGGAAAGAACTAGGGAGTCCTCGAGAAAAAAATGCCCCAGGAGAACAAAGGGAAGAACATGCAGAATCAAGGCCCGAGGAAGAGGGAAAGACATTGGGGAAGGAACCAAATTCTCCTAGGACAAAGAAGCGAGGGCTGGCAAAAAGGCAAGAGGCCGAAATAGTACCGATGAGGGAAGAAATCGGAAGCTAAAAAGCCTAACCAACCCTCAGGAACCATCCCCTCTTCCTCGAGGATCACCCTTCTCGGCCGAGGTTATGGCGGTCCCTCTACCGCCTCATTTTTGTCTCTTTGAAATGGGTAAATACGATGGATCAGGACATCCCGAGGATCACTTAGCGAGTTTCGACGGACAAGCGACGCTGTACAAACTGGATGATGCCGTCAAGTGCCGACTGTTTGTAACAACTCTGGTGAAAGGAGCTCAACAGTGGTTCTCCTTGCTACCGCTTGGGAAAATAAAAAGTTTTCAAGAGCTCACGACGGCTTTCCTCAAGCATTTTTCCAGTTGTCGCAAACGCCCCTCTTCCGCTGTGGAATTACTGAGGATGAGGCAAGGTGATCGAGAGAACCTAAGGGAATACCTCAAGCGCTTCAACCAAATCGCCATGGACATCCCTAATGTAACTCCGGAGTTGCTTATAGGAGCCTTTCAACATGGGTTGAAAGAGGGCGATCTATTTACATCTTTAGTGAAGAAACACCCGAGCACCATAGAGGAATTGGTGGAAGGAGGAGAGAAATATGAACGAGGAGGCACAATGTCATCGGAAAGAAGAGAAAAGAGTGCCTCGCGGATCACCCCCTCGAGACCGTGAGCACAGAAGAGCCCCTCGGGATGAAAGCCCTTTAGAGCACAAAAGAGCACCTTGGGATGAAAACCCTTCAGAGCATAAAAGAGCCCCTCGGGATGAAAATTCTCCAGAGCATAAAAGAACCCCTCGGGATGGGAACTTTCCAGCAACTATCCAAGTGACCGGGGCAGCTAATACCCTCTGGAGAGTCGATAACCGAGCTTTAGAGATATGTGATGACTATAACTACATCAGAAGGCCATTCGGAGCGAGTAAAGGACCAAGGAACCCTGTATCCGATACCTATTGTGATTTTCATCATGAGTATGGGCACACTACGGAGGAATGCTACCATTTGAACGACGAGTTGGAACGATTGATTGTGGAGAATCCTGAGGCCCGAGCAAAGCTTGTAGAAAGAGAAAGACGAGACGAAGGGAACAGGGAAGAGCGGAGAAGAGATTGGGTGCAAGAGCCTGACAAGGGGCGACCCCATGGAGACGCACCCCTCAGTGCTAGGGAAATATTTTCCCCTAGGGGTGTTGTTTTCATTCATTTCCTAGTCTTTCATTTTCTAAATTTCCTACGCATGTATACCTTGCATTTCGATGAAAAGTATTTTATTTCTCCCTGCGAGGTTGTTCAAGAAACAAAAAATTGTAATCGGACAAGGCATGCTCGCGGACAGAGCAGGAATGAAGACAAAGCCCTTGAATGAGGCACTAAAGCCCTCGGATGAGGCATGCTCGCGGACAGAGCAGGAATGAAGACAAAGCCCTTGAATGAGGCACTAAAGCCCTCGGATGAGGCATGCTCGCGGACAGAGCAGGAATGAAGACAAAGCCCTCGAATGGGGCACTAAAGCCCTCGAATGAGGCACTAAAGTCCTCGGATAGCAATGCTCGTGGACAGAGCAGGAGTGAAGACTAAAGCCCTCGAGCATGAGGCACTAAAGCCCTCGGACGAGGCATGCTCGCAGACAGAGCAAGAGGGAAGACTAAAGCCCTCGGGCATGAGGTACTAAAGCCCTCAGATGAGGCATGCTCGCGGACAGGAAGACTAAAGCCTCGGACATGAGGCACTAAAGCCCTCAGGCATGAGGCACTAAAGCTCTCGGATGAGGCATGCTCACGGACAGAGCAGGAATGAAAACAAAGCCCTCGGATGAGGCATGCTCATGGACAGAGCAGGAGTGAAGACTAAAGCCCTCGGACATGAGGCACTAAAGCCCTCAGGCATGAGGCACTAAAGCTCTCGGATGAGGCATGCTCGTGGACAGAGCAAGAATGAAAACAAAGCCCTCGGATGAGGCATGCTCACGGACAGAGCAGGAGTGAAGACTAAAGCCCTCGGAAATGAGGCACTAAAGCCCTCAGGCATGAAGCACTAAAGCCCTCAGATGAGGCATGCTTGCGGATAGAGCAGGAATGAAAACAAAGCCCTCGGATGGGGCATGCTCGCGGACAGAGCAGGAGTGAAGACTAAAGCCCTCGGACATGAGGCACTAAAGCCCTCAGGCACGTGGCAATAAAGCCCTCGGACATGGCACTAAAGCCCTCAGGCATGAGGCACTGAAGCCATCGGACATGAGGCACTAAAGCCCTCGGACATGAGGCATTAAAGCCATCGCGCATGAGGCACTAAAGCCCTCGGGCAAGAGGCACAAAGCCCTCACTTGAGGCACAAACACAATGTCCTTGGCCGAAGCACGAAAACAAGGCCCTAGGATGAGACGGGAAAGTTGAAGTTCTCGGCAAAGGGGATACCTACTTCTGAGCATTTCGTCACTACTTTTACGTCCAAAATTCATGGACTATTTAAGAGGGGGACTATTGTTATCCCCGGATTATTCCGGGTTCGGACGAAATACTCAGAAGCAGTTAAAACAACATAAACGGAATGAGGCGGAAGCTTTACGAGGGAAGGAGGAGCTCACGAAGCAATACACCCCCGGGCGGAGATTTGGTACCCCTCGAGAAAACATGCTAGAGGGACGGAAGGTATGCCACCCTCTCGGTAAACATATACCCGTGGGATAGGAGGTACGCCACCCCCTCGGGTCCGGAGGAAAGAGAAAAGAGGACAAATCAGAAAGAGGGAAAGATGACCAAGAGGAAAGAGGATGAATCAGAAAGAGGGAAGAGGACCAAGAGGAAAGAGGACGAACCAGAAAGAGGGAAGAAGACTAAGAGGAAAGAGGACGAACCAGAAAGAGGGAAGAGGGCTAAGAAGAAAGAGGACGAACCAGAAAGAGGGAAGATGGCCAAGAGGAAAGAGGACGAGCCAGGAATATGAAAGAGGACCAGCCAGAAAGCTATCTGGCAAGAGTGCCCGAGGAACCCCAGTAACCAGTCGGACAAAATATCCCGAGGAAACCCAGGAAGCTGTCTAGCAGGAACACCCGAGGAGCCCAGAAAGCAGGATGCCTGAGGAGCTCCTAGAAGCTGTCTGGCAAGAGTGCTCGAGGAGCCCCAGTAACCAGTCGGACAAAATATCCCGAGGAGACCCAAGAAGCTGTCGAGCAGGAACGCCCGAGGAGCCCAGAGAGCAGGATGCTTGAGGAGCTCTGGTAAGAGTGCTCGAGGAGCCCATTAACCTGTCGAACATAATATCCCGAGGAGACCCAGGAAGCTGTTTGGTAGGAATGCACGAGGAGCCCAGAAAGCAGGATGCCCGAGGAGCTCCTAGGAGCTGTCTGGCAGGAACACCCGAGGAGCCCCTAGAAGTTGTCTGGCAGGAACGCCCGAGGAACCCAGAAAGCAGGGCATCCGAGGAGCTGTTTGGCAAGAACGCCCGAAGAGCTGTTGGGAAAGAACAACCGAGAGACTACTTAAGAAGAGAAACTGTATTGACGCATTCACGCGGATTTTCCGGAAAGAGGACGAACGTGGGAGAGCCACGAGCTTGAGGAGAACGTGAACGTGGGAGAGCCACGAATGCTGAACGTGGGGAAACCGCCCAAGACCAAGCCGGGAGGCGCCGAACGTAGGGAAACTGCCGAAGACCAGGTACGTTCTTAGGAAAACTATAAATATCGTTAGTCACCCCTAGGGTGCAGGATCCATCGACACCCTTTACTTTTCACTATCTTCATATTCACTATCACTTTTACACCTCCTCCGCCGAAAAGAGACCACCCTCCTGACTTAGGCAGGAGGGAAAACGCCCTCACCCCCCATTTTTTGGGCAGTACAGGAGACGACCTAGGGAGCTCAGGCGGAGCTCAGGCAAGAGGGAAGAGGCAAAAGGCCGCGGTAAGAGGAATAATGCAGCCCACAACCCAACGGCAGTAGATCGTTCATTTTCCGACCGCATCAACTAAGAAGAGCCAAAGATAGAAATGTCCTACATTTTGAGGGCATTTCGGTCTTTTCGAATAGGCAACTATGTTTTGGTGGGGTTTTCCTACACTTGAAATTTTGGTCTTTTAGGGTCACCAGAGTATGTATTGACAGTTTGGTTCTGTAACCGGGTTTTTGAACCGTTGGAAGTTTTAGTGGTTTAAGGTGTAGAACCGGAATCAAACTGGTATCTTTAAATATAATTAATATATATTTTATTATTGAATCAACCAAATAACATAGATTATATACATGTTTATGTAGTAATTTTTTCTGTAGTAGAATTTTATAAAATTGAGGGTCGAAATTAAATAAAGTAAATTGTGTTGGTGGTTAGAAATTAATTATACCATGGGCTACATAAATTAAATCTACAAAATTTGTGGTCAAAACTAAATAAACATAAAAGATATGGTTCATGAATTACATAAAAGAAACAAAAATATGAGGTGCTACATCAGATTCGAACCCTAGCCTACTTAAATAAAGGCCACGATTTACCACTAGATCACTTTAAAAGTTCTCTAAATTTCTTTTCTGTTTTTCTCTTTTTTTTTTTCTAAACTAAAGTTTAGACCGGACCGTAATCGGACCGAATTTCCGGCTGGTTTACCGGTTTCCGGTCTGAACCGACCGGTCCGGTCCGGTTTTCAGAACCTTGATTGACGGTTAGGAGTACCAACTAGAATTGAAAAACACTTAGTGCACTAACACTGAAAAGCCTTAAATATTGGGATAGATATCTACTCAATTTATCCTTAATACTTATTATATTATATATCTAATTATAGTAAGCAGCCGTTCATTGCTACGGAAATCTTTTCTAATTTTACTTACGAAAGATATATTGCTTCCATTTTCAGCGCTATATATGCAAGTGTTTGATTATGTCATAATTCAACGTATATAGGATGCTTTTCTTCCTTAACTCTTACCAAATAAACCTAATTGTTAATGTTAATTGAAGTAATGGATGAACATTTACAATCAATAGTTGGGAGACATATCATCGACATGCAACTTAAATACTTCTATTTATTTTTTTTCCCAATAATTGTGCATATATATCAAATCAATCTTTACTCATATGATCATTATTGAGCATAACAGTTGATCTCTCCCCCTACCTCCCTCCGTCCCTCTCCCTCTCCCTCTCCCTCCCTCCCTCCCTCTCTCTCTCTCTCTCTCTCTCTCTCTCTCTCTCTCTCTCTCTCTCTCTCTCTCTCTCTCTCTCTCTATCTATCTATCTAAGAAAATGAATATGATGCGAAGAGGTGGAAGCCATGGCGGTGGCCAAAGCTCTTTAGGTTATCTCTTTGGTAACGAAAAACTCGAAGAAGCACCAATTAATAAAGCTTCTACGGTTCATGTTCATACGCCACCTTATGGGACCGATATAGACGAAAATCATAAGCCAGCGATAATTGTTACTCCTCCTCCTAAAGAAAAATCGAAGATATCCAACAGTTACAGTAGCGTCGTCCACGGCCAAGATTCAAAGACTTTCACAATCATTGTACACACACACACATATATATATATATAAGGGCTGTTATGCTTCGTTTTATATTACCAGTGTCTTGATATACATACATGTGATTATTTATTATAACATGATGTCATATGTTACGCAGAATCGGCCATCGACAAAGGTTAAGTCCGTGCCTGGTCGAGATTCATCGCTTGGGTACTTGTTTGGGGAAAAGAGTTAACGCAATATATATATATATAGAGAGATTTGCTATGGTGCCCACCTACCGTGAGCAACCACCGTGAGCACCATAAGCAAATCTCTCATTTTCTTGCGTTTTTTCGATTCTCAACGCCGCCAACACCTACGCAGACAATCTCATATCCATTGCTAACCTAAATCACCCTCTCCATCACGTTAATTTTTAAGAAAATCCATTATTTATTCTTCACATGTGGACGACATACCGATGTGATGATTTCTTAAAAATTAACGTGTTAGAGAGGGTGATTTAGGTTAGCAATGGATATGAGATTGTCTACGTAGGTGTTGGCAGCGTTGAGAATCGAAAAAACGCAAGAAAATGAGAGATTTGCTTATGGTGCTTTCGGTGGTTGCTCACGGTAGGTGGGCACCATAGCAAATCTCTCTCTCTATATATATATATATAATCTATGATAAAGCTGAGTTAATATTAATAATTGCAATGATGAATTTATCCAATATCTATGTAAATTATAAAAGTTAACTGACGGCAAAATGAAATGCACAATATGTGTTGTCATTTGTCTGTGTGTGTGAAAATACTCACAGTCTCTATGTGTGGAAGTACGATAATTGATTTGAGTGTCCATATTAGGGCTAGTCTGATTTGCACTCTCTATTTGTGTGTTTCTGTTTCTGTAAATGACATGTTATCTCCATATAATGAAAATAACGGTTTTTTTACATATATTGTTGCATCAACTCAACTAGTACCAAAAGATTCTCTTTTTAGATTAAAGTGCAAGGAATATATGTCGGTTTTGAGTCCAAATGGGCCTTGGGCCAAAGTATGGGTAATTAACTCACTAATAAAAGCTGAAAAATGTAATTAAATCGAGAAGCCGTCGGTCACCGAAACGAGAAATCGTTGAAAGATTATGAATGTATGTTTCGAGAGGAATTTAACGAATCTTAATACGCGCTTACACCGATATTGGGCTGAATGAGAAATTAATTATTGAAGTCGGCCCACTAACTTATAAAGTAGATTAATAGCATGTAAAAGTTGGTGTCAAATGTCGCAAAAAATTTCTCCCATTTATATATGATTACACCTTAATGTTTATCGAACAAGAGGTGAGCCCAAGGAGATGGGCTCAAGAGTCCACACACGCAAGCCCACGAACGGCCCACACGCGTGAGCCTGAGCCCATACGCGCGAGCCCGCAAGTCTGAACCGGGACTTAAAATTATGCCTCGATGACGTGGCACCGGTGATACGGCTAGATAGAGCTCCACGTGGAAGTGATGCGAGCGTCCTTGTGACGTGGCGGGTTGATGACGTGGCGATGACATGTAGGAATGATAGGCGACGTGGCACTGACTGGGCAGTGACTGGGTTAGGTGACGTGGACCCGTTGGGGTCCGCGGGGTCGCTTCATTTCAGCGAATGGAGCCGCCTACACGGTCGGTTACGAACCGTTGGGCTGGGAAAATGCCATGATCATTTGGGCCCAAAGGTTGCGACTATCGCATTGTGGTCCCTGGTCAAACGGTCAATTGTAGGCAGAATAGGCCGAAAGTTGTGCCTATTCGCGAAATGACCATGGTCAAAAGGTCAGAAGGTGTCAGAATAGCCTAACAGTTAGAGCTACGCAGATTGACTCAGTAACCTTTGGAAAGCTATAAATAGAACCTTGACGACTGACGAGTCTGAAAATTCATTCAATCACTCCGAAGCATTTTAGAGTTAGTGCATACTAGTTCAAATTAGTAATAAAGCAAAGAAGACTCGAGTCTTTGGTATATTCGCCCGATAATTTCGTTACGGTCCACCTTCCCCAGCATGAGAAGACAAATGGATGCGACGTTACGAAACTCCTAAGTCGTATCTTCGGGACGTACTGCGACAACCCGAGGTACTGAAATACGGGGCAATATCGTCTTATGGAAAGCGTACGGTGTACATGCCTCAACTTCACCTTATAAGCCGAAACTCTGTCCGAGTTTTACGAGCGCCACCAACTAGATACAAAACACCGGAACCAACAATGTCATCATATATTTGGGCTTATCGTAAAGATGTTTTGGGCTAGTTTATGAGGCATAAAAGCCCATCTATCATCAAATTTGAGCCCACTTGAACTCCGACGACTCCAATACACGTTGAGTCGAAACTCGAAAACATGAAAAGCAAAGTGATTCATACTCACCGAAGATATAGATATATTACTTCGTAGTAATATGTAAAAAAGTATACACTGTGTTCCCGATAGGAGAGTGGGGTTCATGAGTTCGATCGCCCTCACTTGAACGCATTGACTTTCGTTGTTTGCGTGGTCTTGTGACGTCACAGTTAACGAAATGATTAGGGGCCTCTTGGTGTCCCCCATAAGCCCATATAACATATATATTATCTTATTTAATGTTTGGTTTTGTAATTCGAGCCCGCGATTACTCTTTCAGCTCGATAATAGATTAGAGGCACGGAATAAATAAACTGTTTTATCATGCTAAAATAAAATTTTCTTGGGCTTGTTCTAAAAAAAATTATGCTGGATTTTTATATAACTCTTTTAACCGAACGGCCCTAGGGGTCAAGATCATTCCACTACAATTGTTGAATTTTAAATTTGCTTCATACTACATTTAATTGGAATTTGGGGAGAAGAGGGTTTACGACTTGTATGGCATGGGTTTATCACAATAGGATAGGAACCGATACGATACCATTGGTAGTTATATTACAACAAGCGTTAGACTTTTTTCTGCTATGACCTAAACAAGCATCTTTTTTTTCGTTTGCCGAGTAATTCAAGATAACGAAAGAAAATGATAACGACTTTGATTTTTTTTTCAATGGAATTATTGTATCTGATACCTTGGCATGGTAATTACACTATAGCGATCGCGAGACAACGTTCTACTCTATTTTTTGGTTTTTTGTTTGGATTTTTTCCTCATTTTTAATGTTTAATTTATCATTTTCTATTTTAATTTTAGTTTTTAATTTATTTTTATTATTATTTATATTTTTATTTAATTTATTAGTAATATTCTCTTGTTTTTTTTTTTAAATTTTTTTTCCTTTTTTTTTGGATTTTCCCCTCTTTTTTAATGCTTAATTTATCATTTTTTAAACTTTTTCATTTAGCGACGGATAATGCCGTCGCAAATAGCATAGCCGTCTAAATTGACGCTCGGACTGACGGATGACCAATTTGGTTCATTTTCGATAACATCGGGGATTAAATTGGCCCCCGCGAAACATCAGGGACTACATTGATTCACAGGATAAACATCGGGGACTATTTTAGGCTTTTGCCAAATAAAATGTATCAAACTGTAAGATTTCGTGTTGTATTATTGCTGACGCTATCATCGGTAACAGTTGCCCACGAACTGTCCGCCAGCGAAATACGTACCCTTTTTGCAATAATTTCAATTATTATATTCTTCCCAAAAAAAAATCAATTATTCCCTTTAAAGTCAACGACTCTCTGTTCTTGATTATCCCTAATCCCGCAATAATTTGTCCTTTGCCAGAAAAATACGGTACTATTTATTCTCCTTATTCCTTACTGCCTGGTTCAAAGTTTCATTTCATCCAATATTTTTAAAATTTCATATTGAACTAACTTTGTGCTCGACTGCTCGTTGACAAGATTCGCAGCATTATTGGTGGAGAATAATTTAATTAGAAATCCAGACTTTCACACGCATAGAGCCTTTGTAACGTGTCTATCCAAATACATAGTAATTGGACATATATCAGTAATAGGAGGAAAATTCAGATAATGTCGCCTTTGTATCGTACCCTAAACCAATACAAAAAGAAAAAAACTCCAATCATACGCAAAACAGAAACTCAGAATGAGATTTTGCGCCTTTTTTCCCTCCTGATTGAAACTCAAATTGTCATTTGGACTAAAGAAATTGCGTTTGATGTTTGAAATTCTGTATAGTTCGTTTGATTTGTTATAAATTATTAAAACACTGAAATAAAAATAGTAAAATACAAAACGAAATTGGACACATCAATAGTTATGGTTATAAATTTAACAAATAAACAATTTCTATACATCTAAGCTTTTGTTTTAGTAATACTTTCTTATATCTTATTATTAATTTCTTGTATTTTATATATGTTAGTTAATTATTGTTTTAAATACTTGTAAAATATATAGGAGTATAGAAAGTTCTGAAAGATGGTGTGAAAGAGAACAATATGAGGTCATTCCTTTGAGTTTGAGAATTAGTTTATTGGTTCGAGAAGATTTACTTTATATTTGACTGCAATTTGAATTTGAGAATGATTTTTTCGGTTGGAGATGACCCAAAAGTGTTAATATATACTTAGACATCCATGAGTTTGGGTATAAAGTTGTAAACTCATACTTTCACCTAATAATAATTTCATGTATTAGTTGCGTAAGTATTAATAATTTTATTGTACAAGAAGGTAAAATTTTATTGTACAAGAAGGTAAAAGAACGAGAAATTATAAATTTGGGTCACAATGTATAATGTTTCTTGATCTAGGTCGCGATTACAATATATCACTATCTTTATAATATGCGAGAATAAATGCCAGCTTCCAATAATTTCTGACCAAACCATTCGAAAATCGTACTTGACTGCTGGCGTGGTATACAATGACGTAGTAATTTCAATTTTCTTTGACCGGAAATGATCGGAGACCCTAATTTGTTACGATATATAAAGTTAGGGACTTGTCAATTCTCAAATACAGTAGTGATTTGAATTCTTTTTTAAAAAAGAAGCAAGACACTTAGTGAACCAAATTTATCAGTTTATCCTAAAACAAACACGTTACGAAACTTGTACGAATGTGAATTACAATGAGTTAATCCATAAAACATATATTCAAGTCAACGATGGGTTCCACTATCCAAAAACTTTTCCATTCATCACAACCACATATGGCATAATAATATTCGATTGTACCTATACTATATATATATTATATACTATCTATTACATGTACATTTGTTTGAAAAAGAGTATATAAATCACTTATGTACGGGCAGGGCCCATTTTAGTTATTGTCCGAATAAATGACGTCATACATGGGGAATTAATATTCTTTTGAATAAGAGTCAAGTGGTATCATATTAAATAATACTACCTCCGTCCCACTTATTTCTTCCCATCTTTCTATTTCGGGCGTCCCACATAATTCTTCCCATTTCTGTTTTTGGTAAAAAAATTATCCACTAATAAACTAATTACACAATTAATATTAAAAAAAAGTCTTCTTGATTTGCGTGTCTACTAATAACTTTTCTCTCTCTATACCTCAAAAGGTGTACTATAATATTAAATAATGTGATTTCTTAACCTCCGTGCCCGCTAATCTTTGGGAAGAAATAGCCGGGACGGAGGAAGTACTAAACATGAAGTAGCCAACTGATCTAATCGAATTCTCCCTCTTGTGTATACAAGTGTCACTTCCAACTTTTCCCCACAAAAAATCATTAATATTTAATATAAATGATAATTTTGTCTAATATGAAAGAACGAAAAGAAAGTATGGGTGTGGAAGAGTAAAAGTCAAATTTGGTGCTCGAACTATACCATAATCCCACTGTTGGTTCTCAGACTTTAAAATGTGCCATTTTGGTTCTCCTACTTTGACAAACCTGTCATTTTTGGTGTTTTCAACATATTAAATCACATTTTACTCGGTTAACAAAATTTACTAAGGGTATTTTCGTCTTAATGAATAAATATTAAAAATCAGTAGATAAAAGAGAAAACATATAAGGTAAATAATTAGCAGATTCAACGACTGTTCTTCAGCTTCAAGCCATCAAACCTAGAAAGTTTAATCGTCCATTCAAAAATCTGCTCGCCGACCTTCAAAATCCTAGATTGAGCAAAAACCCCAAATTGTGAAGTGCTGTAGCGAGGTGTTTGATGGACGATCCTCGTGATATTAGAAACGAGTGGAAGCGCTCAACAGTTATTCATTATGTGCCTCATATTATTGATGTTGATGGCGTGGGAGGTGTTGATCGGGTAGGGACTTCAAGATGTGGTGAGAACGTGGGTGGAGGAGCTGATTTGAACGGGGCTGCTGAAGAAGGTGAAAGTGATGAAGATGAGCGAAGTGATGATGAACTGGAAGGTGATAGTGGAGATGAGCGAGGTTATGGCGATGATGATATACAGTTGTTAGAAGCACCAGAAAAAACTGTTGAAGGTGTATACCAAATTTTGAAGCTTAATGAGATGTTGTTTGACACCGAGCACATTCAGAAAGATATAACGCAAGACCATTTAGCCTCGAGTTCGTGGAATGGACTGAATTTTGATTCTGATACGGAAGATGATTATGATTCTCATGATGACGACGAGAAGCAGCAGCATCCTGATAGTGCTAATATCGGTGAAGAGACTGGAGATAAAAATGTTCGTGGTGTGCAATATAATTATACGGATTACATACCATTGTCGGATCGGGCTCCTATATTCCATGTTGGGTTAAAGTTTGGAAGCAAGAATGAGTTTAGGAATGCAGTGAGGTTATACGCCATTTTTGAGAGGAGACCAGTAAAGCTCGTGAGAAACATAAAAAATCTGATGAAGGCCGCTTGTGAACCACCTTGCAAATGGCACGTCTATGTGAAGCACATAAGGTCTCTTAATCCGCATGATTATGTTTGTTACTCTCATATGGCAACTCATAGTGACTGCTCTGAGACTTGGGCGAATAATATGATAACATCGCAATGGCTGTCATAAAGGTACATGGAAAAGATTAGAGCGAATCCAGATATTCCGATATCATCATTGAGACAGAATGTTGATGAGCAGTTTAAGTGCAAGATCTCAAGGTCTAAGGCTTATAAAACACGAAGAATGGCCTTAGAGAAGATACGTGGGACAAGCGAGGAGCAATATAGGATCTTATATGACTATAGAGCAGAGCTCCTCCGGACACATGCGGATTCAACGGTAGAAATATCATTTAGGCCTAGAATTGATGGTTCAAGACCAAGGTTCATGCAATGGTATTGTTGTCTTGGACCTCTGAAAAATGGATGGAAGAGTGTGTGTCGGCCCATTGTTTTCTTGGACGGTTGCTTCATTAAGGACGCTTACAAGGGGTAGATTTTGACAGCTATGGGAGTTGATCCGAACAATGGTATTTGGCCGATTGCGTGGGCAGTCGTCGATAAAGAGGCCAAAGCCCAGTGAAAGTGGTTTCTCCAACTATTACTTTCAGATTTAGAGATCGAAGATTCGTGCCATTGGAAATTTATGTCTAATCAGCAAAAGGTATTCACAGTTATCTTGAATGAGTTGGTACCTAATTTAAGATTTAACTAACAGTTTCTCTTATAATTTTGCAAGGGACTCGCAAGTGCCTTGAATGAGTTAGTACCTAATGCCGATCACCTACAATGCGCTCTACACATTTACAAAAACTTGAAGAAGAAGCATCCGGGCAAGCAAATCAAGGAATTATTAGGGGAAATAGTATTCTCAATGAATGAGTCTTACTACAACGATGATGGATGCATTTGAGAAATTCATCCTTAATGCCCATGGGAGTTTGCGTAAGGCTGCTTTATCCAAGAGTTACGTGAAGTGCTTTTTTTCGTCTCATACCAAATGCGACACTAACGTCAACAATATATCTGAGAGTTTTAATGCTGTAATTGTTGAGGCAAGAGCTAAATCGATTCCTAGCATGCTTGAAGACATAACATATTACGTCATGAGAAGAATCCAAGAGTATGGAATTGCATGAGACGAGTTAATGGTTCCATTACTCCACCAATTAAAGCAATCATAGATGATAACGCTAAGCGTGCTACGAATTGGGAGGCAATCTGCAATGGTGATGATAGTTTTGAAGTGAGAGGTCCATGACTTGAGCAGTTTGTGGTTTACCTTAGACGAAAGACATGTACTTACAGGGCATGGCAACTTAGTGGGATACCATGTTGCCATGCTATATCATGCATTTATAGAGTTAAGGAAGACCCAACCTCGTATGTTGACAAGTATTATTGGCGAGAGGAGTATTTGAAGTTATACTCGCATGTCTTACAACCGATTAATGGAAGAAAATTATGGCCTAAAGGAGTCATGGATTTGGATCCTCCAATAATTTGCAAGCAACCTGGCAGACCTCGTACTAAAAGAAAAATTGATCCGATCGAAAAAGTGGGAGATAATGGAGTAGTTAAACTGAGAAGACAAATTGTTATTACTTGCTCTAAGTGTGGTGTCCAGGGTCACAATTCAAGAGGATGTAGTGCTGCTCAACCTCCTCCTTATGCCAACAACGACGAAGTCACAACAACGACTCATGTAAGATTTTTCATTTTATTGACTTGGTCGATTCATTATTTTATTACTAACTTGCAAATCTCATATTTCATTATAGAGAGGATCAGCAACTTCGAAGCAGATAAAAGATTGAGGAAACGATTAACTGAGGCTGAGAAGATTGCAATAAATCTTAATTATGAATATTTGCAAAAAGAGCCGCCATACAAGGTTGGTTGTTGGGCAGGAAAAGAAGGAATTCTGGAGTACGAATGAGAAGTAGAGACTGATGAAGATGTTAGATATTTTTGTGGTATCTTGACACTGTTTCGGCTGTGTTTTGAGCGTACGAAGTTGTGAACAAGTGTTGCTGATTATCATTTTGAATACAACAGTTTTTGTGGTATCTTGACGCTGTTTCGGCTGTGTTTTGAGCCTACGAAGTTGTGAACAAGTGTTGCTAATTATCCTTTTGAATACAAAAGAAAACGCATCAATCGCAATACAAAATCTTTAATTGCAATGCCCATGAAATTACCAATCTTTTATTGCAGCAGGCGAATCTTCGTGAGGGATTTTTTTTTTGGTCAAATGACGAATTCATTAACCACCTTCACAACGTTTTGTACAGCCCCAAACACAATCTAGGTCTATACTAATGCCAAAACAAAATAACAAACACGCTTATACACGTCCAACTCTTCTGCTTTCTTCACGCGGCAAACTCCTCTGATCCTCCATTGCATTTCCTCCCCAATCCGTCTCAGAATCTGTTCTACAGTCCTAGCTTCTTCACCATGCAATCTTCTGTTCCTCTCTTCCCAAATATGGTAGAAGAAAGAAGAAAAACATGCTAGGAGAATCCAATTTTTAACCTTTCCTCTTCTTCCTAGTTGCAGTAGCCACCCGCATAATTGGTCAAAGGAAGAATAATCTGCTCCAGCCCTGAGCCAGCCATTCATTCCCTCTCTCAATTTCTGGCTGAAACAGCATTCAACTAATACATGCTCAATTGTCTCCTCCATCCGCCTGCAGAGAGGACACATTGTGTCTGCCACATTCAGTCCCCATTTTATCAGTCTATCTTTAGTTAGCAGTTTCCTATGTACAATCATCCAGAATATAAAAGAATGTTTTGGAACAGAATATCTATTCCATACTGCTTTGGCCAGGGGAAAAGGAGTTGCTGCTCCTTTAATCCAATCATAACCAGAGCTAATAGTGTACTTCCCATCTCTCGCCAGTATCCACTTATTACCTCTATAGCCATCCTGAAATACTCTCTTGATTCTATGTAATTTTTTCCATAACCAGGGATTTTCGTTTGTCCATGATGTCGTGATTTTCGAGAAATTGGGAGTCAGCGACTCCACGAGCTGTATTTAGCCCTCTTTTGATTTCGATCACGTTTCTTAATTTTTCAGCCCATCAATATATAAATATTTATTCAGATTACTCTAGTTTTATATGCAAATGACTACTATGCCCCCATGGGTTACCGGCTGGGTAACCTACGACTTTGGTCAAAAGAACCACAAGTGACAGGTTTGTCAAAGTATGAGAACTAAAATGGCACATTTTAAAGTACAAGAACCAACAGTGGGATTATGGTATAATTCGAGCACCAAATTTGCCTTTTACTCTTTGTGGAAAATTATATTCCTGCCTCCTCATTGAATGATTCTGCAAAGGCCAAGTCCAATTTCATGCGCCGTGGACTTCGATCTCTCTCTCTCTCTCTCTCTCTCTCTCTCTCTCTCTCTCTAAAGTCTTGCTTCAAAGAACTAGATCTAATGTTCTGAAATGTCCAAGGTCAGAATTGATATAAATACATATAGATATATTATACTACGATCAACATATTCCTTGGTTGAGGTTGCGTTTATAAAAATATATCCTATATATAAATAGGATCTTTTTGTGGAAATTTGCAGAAAGTGGTGTTGAAGGTACATTTCCATGAGAGCAAAGAGAAGCAAAAGGCAATGAAGGCAGTCTCTAGCATCTGCGGTAATAAAATAACTGTAACTTAGGCAAATTGACATTTGACACGGTTCTAAAAGTACTAACAATATTATATCAATAATTTCTGTCGTTCTTTCACATAATGAAGGTGTGGAGTCTCTTTCTATGGACATGAAGGACATGAAACTAACTGTAATAGGCGATATCGACCCAGTCGAGGTTGTAAGCAAGCTCAGAAAATCATGGCCGCACACAGAGATACTAACCGTAGGGCCCGCGAAAGAACCCGGAAAGAAGAAAGAAGACGAAGGTAAGAAAGAGGAAGACGCTGGTAAGAAGAAAGAAGAAGATAGTAAGAAGAAATCGGATAGTGAACAGATTGCTGAGCTTGTGAAGCTTTACAAGAATTACAATCCTCATTACACGCAGTACTACCGCGTCTACAGTGCTGAGGAGAATCCAAATTCTTGTGTCATATCTTGAAAATAATTGCAAAAGTCGATCATGTATAGAAAGAAAGAATATCGTGTGGTGTGGTTAAACTGCTATGTATTGAGACATATCATGGGATGATTTTTCCCAATTTTTGTTATCAAATTATGCTATGAGAAAAAAAATCATAAATAGGCATGTGTTCTGTCGGAATAGGCTGGCGAGGCGGGACGGAGAGGCATGCCTTAGAAATTGAGGCCCGCCGAGGCTCGCACGCCTTGAAAAAAACTAGTTTTTATTGATTTAATCTTGAAATTTTAATTTACTAGTAATTTTTAATTAATTATGGTACTTATTAATAAATTATATATAAGCATGCCATTAATTATGTATTAATTTATATTATAATTAATGAATTATTAACTATTAATTTAATATATATTTTCCATATAATATATTGTATAATATATAATTACAATAGCTCGTGGGCTAGCCCGCCCAGGCCCGCCAAAGCTGCATCCCTCGGCGCTCCGCTAAGCCTGCCCTGCCATTTTGGCGGGGCGAGCCAGTCCGTGGGCCGCTAGCGTAATGGCACGTCTATTCGACCATAAAAGAGTGAATATTGTAACATCAGTGATTCACATTTCACAAGGACATCATGCATTATAATCTTTCTCAAGCTTTAAGAATCATGTCTTTCGAATAAGTATTAAGAGTTCGGCGTTGTCGATGTCTAGTCATCAGTTGCTGGATTTCAGCTAGAACTATGCTTTGGGAAAGTCGATTCACGTGTTGAACACCCTTTTCGAAAGACGATATTGCCACGTGTTTGTCTGTGCTGTCGGTTTACGACGACGACTTCTTTGCTTCGATCTCGTAGCACGACGATTCGAAATTCCATCAATTACTTGGAAATTCAAGAATTTCTTGCACTGTGAATAAGATTGAGAGTGTACTTATGTCTAATGTTACGGTGTGTTTGAATGACTTTTTCTCGCTTCAGACAGGACCTATTTATAGGCCTCTAAATGTTATGGGGGTGCATTCGCAATTAGACACAACATCTGGGCATATATGTATTATTCCGCAGATTTAAGGATCGTATTCGGTTGTCTGATATAATGGCACCCAATATTTGAGTTGGGGCGTATGGTAACATCTCAATTTTACAAAATCAGAGCAAAACAAAACAAAAAGATTGTGGTTGGATTATAAAGAACTGAATCAAAGGAAGATGATTCAAATGGCAAAGATCGAGCAATTAATGAAGATCAATCAACCAACCAATATTATGATATTATTTACAACGGCTATATACTTTATATAGATTAGTCACGCCCTTTTATAAAAGGCACACTATGTACTGCAAAAGATAAATTAAGAATTATACTATCAAAACAAAACCTTTATACTATATACCAAGAAAATCAACATGATATCAGAGCAATGATCAAACAATTCCGCACGCTCAAAATCACCTCCATTCGAAATCTGTAACATTAGAGAATCTATCATTTTTCTTTCGAATGACAGAGATAAACAACGGCGGTATAGATTAAAGCTTTCATACCCAAATTCTTATTGGCACAAACATGCCATCACTGAGCTCCGTCTTCACCACCATCGCGGGGAGGACAATTGCTGCGCAAGTAAATCCAAACCCAAAGGCAAAAATGGAGGATCGAAGCGCAACCAAAATCGATAATCGCAAAAAAGGAAGCCATAATCGAGAAGGTTGTTGGTTCCTCTAACCTCATCTCAGGCCAAGACGAGGCGACAATGGAAGAACAGGAGGAAATCATGAATATGCGAAGTGGAGCTTCAATACCCATCTTGAGAACACTAATGGGAAAAAGGGTCAAAACATTGGCTGATGGAGATGGTGATTTAATTTGGACCAACAAAAGATTTAAGCCCAATGAACATACTGGAGCAAATTGGGCAGGCACTTTTAAACGACCCACCAGACAACCATTTGGACCATCAGTTGTTGGGCCTCACACTTCTTGGGCTTGACATGACAAAGCAACACAAACGCCTAATAAATCACTTGTCACATCAATTGAGTCGATCAGGTAAACACTACCAAGGTATAAAGCCCTTGTCTATTTCCCAAACATATAATACAAATCACATAAATTATAATTTTGATGATTATTGGAGTGTAAAAAAATATGCCTAAGGGGAGGGTGAATTAGGCTACAAAAATTTTGGCTTGTTCTTCTTTGAAAAATACTTTTCTTTAAGAAGATAATCACAGAGTGTGTTATATCCCTGAAAGCAGTAAGAGTATCGACCTTTTCACCCTAACCCTGTTTCACAAAATATCACGTTATTTTCAGAAAACGTTTCAACGATATTACCTAGTTATTTGCTTGCGTTTCGAGTTTGTCTCACAGTAAAGTAAATAACTGAAAGTAAAGTGAGACGGGATTTTTATACATGTTATATCCCCAACTGGGGTTTAATCCTGTCATTGGGGTGTGATCTCCCCAAGAGTTCCAATCAATCACTAGGTATTACCGGTTATGGTTACATAATGATTGACCCGTTGATTGACCCGTACACAACCGAAGCACTATGGATAGTAAACCTCGTTCTAGGCTGTCGCCCAGAAAACCAATTCCCCGACTGGACACAGCTTGCTACCGAAGGGCCACCGAATCCACCAAATTCGTCCCTCGACGTGTGAAGACTCCACTCGTGCTCCTTTGTGCACTCAACACGTCCGAAGACACAACACGTAAGAAGACAAGGGTTTTAGAGTAGGGTATTGCTAAAGGATGCTCACGGGTACAGATTCGCAAATTTAGGCTCAACACAAACTACGAATAAATCGCAAATTAAAGCTCAATCACTCTAAGGGATTCGTTTGCTTGTGTGTTTGTTTCGTACCCTTCAACGTGAAGTGTTTATCTTGTATATAGACCTCAGAATCGCTTCTACACTTCACAAGGAAAGTTAAGCACAGAATATACAAGAGAAAGCTCAATAATCACGTGCGTTAACTCAAAAAATCATGCAAAGAATAACCCAATTAAGCTCACCGGTCAAACATGATCATTTACCATAAATACCACAGATTTACTTTCATTCCAAGGTAATCTCATCCGTGTGTCAGCACGTTTCCATATATAGACTCAATCAGCATATTACCACATATAAGCCCAATCAATTAATCACTTTCCAAAATATAAATTCCAAGTCGCATAAGGAAAGATAGATTATGATTTACTGATTTAAAAGTCAAATAAAATAGCACTCAAACGGATATATCATTGATATTTCTTTCCTAAAATAAATCAATCATATGTAAGCACTAATCAGAATATCTTTTTCATATATAGCATTCTCATTCATATCCGGTGATCACATTGATATTCTTTCCTAAAATAACTCAATCTCACAGACAGTTCACATATCACTCAACATGATATATTTTCCATAAGCACATAGTGAGATTCCATTCATAGTACATAACAGGTGATCACAACAATATTCCAGTTAAGCACAAGCAAATTAGATTATTTTAACAATTTAATCACACTTAAGCACTTAATTGAATATTTTTACATACTTAAACATCATAAATCATACATATCGAGTTTTCTAAATTGTACCCCCATAATACATAATTACTTGGACTAATCAAAACTCTCATAGTCATTTGGACCAAAAAGGTCTACAATCTCCCCCTTTTTGATGATGACAAGTAATTAATGCCTATCTTAACCATATGAGTACACTCGATAATTTTAGCACATAGCATGTTTAAGTATCAAAGCATGTGACATATGATCGGAGCAGACTAATTTATCAAATTCTAAAGCATGCTCCCCCTGTGTATGTGCGGAATTCCTTAATCCTTAACAAATCACAAACTCAAGCACAAAAAGATTAAGACACAGGCATATAAAAGCAAATGATTAGCATTCCAAAATACGGCATTAATTGCCCAAACATCTCCCCCTTCAGCATCAAAAAGGGGGGACACAAACACCACCAACCTACCTAAACCTACAGCCAACCACGACCTTCAAACCCAAAAACCAACAAAGTAAAGAGCTAGTACTAGACATAGACGGGAACTAAGCATTCTAAGGCTAGGAGATCACTAGGAAATGAAGTTCTAAGAACTGGAATCGCTGTCAGATGAGGCAGATGAGGATTTAGCGATATTCAGAGCCATGGAGATCTCCTTCAGATACTTTTTAACCTTTTTGAAGTTCCATGAGATCTCTTTGAACTTCTTCCGATTCTCATCCTTAAGGCCCTTGATACTTCTTTTCAGATCGGCTATCGTTCCCTGCTCGTCGTCGCTCTCATAATCCCTTTTCTTCTTGGTCAGACTTTTTGAAGGGGTTTTCAGATCCATTGTCTTGAACCAGCCTCGTCGCTCATCATAGCGTATACCAACACACTTCAGTGTGACCAGATCTACGGCATGCTTTGGTTCATCTTCCCAAGCTTTCGGCAAGGTGATTCCCTCGAATTCAAACATATGCGTAAGCAGCATTCCATATGGAAGTTCCTTGTCTGAGCTCTAAATGGCATATACCATGTACTTAAGAACAAAGTATCCTAGATTCAGCGGCCTATTCTGGGACACCATATAGAGAGTTAGCATGCTCATGTTGTTCATTGTTGTGGAATGGCCTCCACTGCCAACGCGTGCGCTCCAGAGCGTAAAAATGCAGAACTTTGTATAGAAAGAACAGTTCGACGGGAACTTTGTCTAATGCTTCTCCTTCAGAGAACTTAGGCTAATAAGGGGAATTCCAGAGGGCTTTCACGCAATCGCGCAGGGCTACCTCAGACGTACACCAATGGGCAAAATCGAAGTGACAGAGCCATTCGTTTTCCACTCCCAGCATCTCATTCACCTTTGCAGTGTTCCATTCGAGTTTCTTTCCAAGCACATATGACTGCACAGAGCTCTCAGTTCCGTCTCCAACGAAAGTGAGATTTGCATAGAATAGCTTCACTGCCTCCACATACGCAGGCTTGTCGATTCTCAGGAAATTTTCCCATCCGTACTCAGTCAGCCACGTTGCCACTTGGCTCTCAGCCAGCTCGTCAAAGTTGACGCTCCTTCCTCGTGCAACTTGCCAATTCTGAAGTTTTTCATAGAGTTCCTTGGCAGTCCCAGTCAGGAATCTTACTTCATCGGTGATTTCTTCCAGATTATCAGGGTTGAACAGCACTTGCTTTCAGTATCACAACTGGAATCTCGTGGAGGTGACTCGATTTGAACAGAAATAGATTTTTCTGGAGAGGCAGATTCTCGTTATTTAGCTTATATGGAAATTCGATTAGGATAATTCTCTTGCTGAAATTAAGGAATATAAATAGCAAAAATCATGATTGATTTATCTGAATGATGTGGGGCAGATTTTCTGGAGATGCAGGTTGATCATGAGAAGAGGCAGGAGATGGAGTAGGAGTTTTGATGATCTTCGTTTTCTTCTTTGGTTTCATCGGAGATTTCTTAGGTTTAGAGCTACTTGCTGATTTGGAGTGCGTGGCTTTTGGAGAGAGAGGGGACTTTGTCTGAACAACCTTATGCTTTTTGTCAGAGGGAGATCCAACGCCTTTAGTTTTCACCATGGTTGAGATCGAAGGATTGTAGAAGGAAGTTTTGAAGTGAGGAACTTAGGGTTTGAATGAATTGAGGAAGAAAGGAAGCGATTCACTGTAAAGGCGGAAGGTTTCTTGGATAAGGATGGAAGGAAGTTATTTAGAGATGTGATCTCGACAAGACATGTGGCAGATAAGGAAGGGATTTCAAATTTGAATTTCAAGATACTTGGTAGAAAAGAAAACTGCCCGTTAAATGGAATTTGCTGAAGGTAATAGGGTATCTCGCGGAAATTAAGTAAGGGAATAAGCATTTAAGATCAGAGTTCAAGGAAAATTTTGGCTGAAAATAGATTTTGACTTAAATCTCGAAGGAAATCTATTTAGAGAGAAAATATTCTCCTCATAAATGAAAAGAAATAAGACAGATAAGGAACGTAGAATAATAAAAAATATTAATAGAATCAAGGAATAAAATCGTGGAGATCCTAAAGGTTAAGATCAAAGAAATACTAAGGACTAACTTATCTAGTCACATTTCCTATTTGAGCTCAATAATTCCTAATCGGTCGCGAATATCACAAAATCTACTCTCAATAAGGGGTTTCGTGAAGATATCAGCCAGCTAATCATTAGTTCCTACGATGTTCACGCTGATATTCCCTTTCTGAACATCTCGAATAAAATGATGTTTCACCTCTATATGCTTAGTTCGAGAGTGGTGTACAGGATTCTTAGTGATACTAATGACACTAGTACTATCACAGAAAATAGGAATTTGGTCGTACCTTAAACCGTAATCACTCAATGTCTGTTTCATCCAAAGGATTTGCTGAGAACAACTTCCTAAGGCCATATATTCTGCTTCGGTTGTGGATAGGGCGACGACATTTTGTTTCCGACTGGACCAAGTTACAAGGGAATTATCTAGTAATTGGCAAGTACCACTAGTGCTTTTCCTATCTTCTCTATACCTAGTATAGTCGTCTACGATAACAAAGGCATATCGTTTACCTTTCAATGACATAACCTGTACCGGACCAAAAAGGTCAAGATGCAGTAGTTCTAGTGGTCTGAACGTAGATATCACATTCTTAGGTTTGAAAGACGTCTTGGTCTGTTTTCCCATTTGACACGCTTTGCAAATTCTGTCCTTGGTGGCTTTCATATCTGGAATACCTCTCACCAATTCATTGCATGATATGTGAGACATCAGTTCCATGTTGGCATGTCCCAACCGTCTGTGCCATAACTATGTGATATCTGCGTAACTGCTAGACACTTGACGTTCTGGTTAGCAATATCATCAAGAGTGATGCAGTAAATGTTACCATGCCTCGACGCACTAAACACAATCTCATCATCCTTTTTGACAAAGTACTTGTCTTTGGCGAAAGCTACGGTATGTCCGTCATCACATAATTGACTAATGCTAATTAAATTATGTTCTAAGTTCCTAACAAACCATACGTTATCTATAATGATATTTAAATTTTTACCAACAGTACCAACTCCCACGATTTTGGCTTTGCGTCGTTAGCGTTCGAAATGTATCCTCCATCAACTGCCTTTAACAACACAAATTACCTCTATATTACCTGTCATGTGGCGGAAGCACCCGCTGTCCAGATACCACCTGCTTTTCTTGCTGGAATTCTTCCTTCGTACCTGTAGAAAGTACTCTTCTGAGGTACCCAATTTCTGTTGGGTCCTAATAGGGGAAATAACTTCTGTTAACATATGAGATATCATTCTGCATAGACGGCGATCTCCTGTTAGAATCAGATACAACAGTGGCATTTACATGTGACTTCTTAGGTCTCCAAACATACTTAGCTTTATCAACTTTCTTTAAATGACAGTTGTATGCATAATGACCATTTCTACCACAACAGGAACACTTAAGCTTAGGCACAGAATGTTTAGTATGCTTTCCTTCAGTGGAATAACATATCCCTGACCTACCAATGTTCGTAGGAGTACTTAACAGCATATCTAGGTTCTGCTTACCCTCAAGGAGTCTATCAACTTTCTGTTTTTCTCTATCTGAGGAGTTCATGAGTTCTACGATATCTATGGCTAAGTCACTGCTTTTCTTTTCTGTTTTCTCACAGTCACATGGAATTCCATCTTTCTTAGCAGTAAGTAAATCTCCTTTCAAACGTGAGATCTCTAGATCAGCCTCATGTTTTTCCTTAGCTAGGTGAGCTCGCTGTTTTATCAGTTCCTTATTCAAGGAATTCAATGACTTGATCTTTCTCTCTGCTTTTTGAAGTAAACCACACAATTCTTCCTTACTTTCTTCTATAGATGAGTCACTTTCATAATCATTGTTATATAAACTGTTTAGGATATGAATTTTCTCAATGGAGGAAGAACGAGATACCTGATCCTCATCAGCCATATAAGCGTGATCCTCGTCCTCGCTTTGTTCCATTTCAGAATCGTTAGATTCTGTCACCATGGCCTTCTGCTTCCTTGGTTTCTCATCGTTGATCGTAGGGCATTCATGTGCATAGTGGCCTGATTTGTTGCATCGGAATCATTTCTGAACTTTCTTCCCGGATGTGGAGATTCCCTTATTTTTGTTCTAGAATTTGCTGGAGTTCCCTTTGAATCTCTTTTTCTGTTCGAATCTTTCGAATCTCTTTGTAAGCATGGCTATTTCATTCATCAAGCTTTCTTTTTCGTTGTCAGAATCAGATTCTTCTTGGTTGGATTTGATTGCAATGGACTTCTGATTTTTGTTCTGCGACTTCTCACTCATTGACGTTTGAATCATTTCGTAGGAGATAAGAGATCCAATAAGTTCGGAGATGCTAAGTGCTTCTAGATCCTTTGCTTCGTAGATGGCAGTAACCTTGGCATTCCATTCTCGTGGCAGTGATCTCAGTATCTTTCTGACTTGTTCACTGTCGGAAACCTTCTTTCCGAGAGAGAACATTTGGTTGATGATTTCCATGAATCTGGCATACATCTGACTTATATTCTCATCAGATTCCATTGAGAACAGTTCGTACTGATGAGTGAGCAGAGCCAGTCTTTCTTGTACAACTCGTTGGGTTCCTTCATGCGTAACTTGGAGCATATCCCACATAGCCTTTGCCTATGAGCGGGAACTAACCCGAATGTATTCTTTCCGTGTGAGTGGCATGCGAGCATGATTCGTTTGCTTGTATGTTTGTTTCGTACCCTTCAACGTGAAGTGTTTATCTTGTATATAGACCTCAGAATCGCTTCTACACTTCACAAGGAAAGTTAAGCACAGAATATACAAGAGAAAGCTCAATAATCACGTGCATTAACTGAAAGAATCATGCCAAGAATAACCTAATTAAGCTCACCGGTCAAACATGATCATTTACCATAAATACCACAGACTTACTTTCATTCCAAGGTAATCTCACCCGTTTGTCAGCACATTCCATATATAGACTCAATCAGCATATTACCACATATAAGCCCAATCAATTAATCACTTTCCAAAATATAAATTCCAAGTTGCATAAGGAAAGATAGATTATGATTTACTGATTTAAAATAAGATAGACGTGACAAATTCGACAGTTTTGCGACATTTTCGTATTTCTCTCTGATTGAGGAGTAAATGATGTCCGATGGACCTGAAATTTTAACCATAAAAAGAAGAATCACCAGTCTTAACTCTGACAAAGAGGTTCTCAATCCGAAATCTAGATTGGGAGATATGAATTTTTGAATTCTGCTACTTTTCAGGCGGGCTTCAAAGCCGTGACGAGCCTTGCTCGTGGCTGTGAACCCTATTTTCGGTCCATTTTTCATCGTTTCATTACGTGAATCTAAGTCCAAATATAGTTTCTAGAACTTATATTTAACGTTTTATTAACATCTCCAAGACCGTTAAATAATCGTACATCTCTCTTTATCAGATACTGTCCTAGTGATCCTTTTGAAGCCCGACTCTCTTTGTTCGTCTCAACCCGGCAAGGGAAGAATCCGAGAATTCGGTAAGCACCTAAGCCAATCCCATGGTACCGAATAGATCCCGTGTTGAGTACGATCTTCGTATTTTACGAACCGACTATAGATCATCGTACTACATATAGACCCCAAAGATGAACCAGAAATTTGCTGTTGCCGAGTTTTCTGCGGATGGTTAGAATATGCAGAAATCTTGAGTGTTTCTGGGCAAGAATCGAAGCACAAATGGATCCTTGACTCAGGGTGTTCATTTCATGTCACGTGCAATAAGGAATGGCAAGATTTCCAAGAAGCGAACCAAGAAACTGTGAAGCTTGGAGATGGAAAGAGCTGTCAATATTCTGGGATTCGATCAGTGCGTTTGCGGCTCAGTTCAGGCAATGTGGGGATCCTAAGAGATGTTAGGTATGTCCCTGAGGTTAGGAGGAACCTTATCTCAATCGGCGCTTTGGATAGAAAGGGATTCAGCGCTGAAATCGCAGCTGGAAAAATAAGAATTCTGAAACAGGGTAGCCTGAATTTGTCAGGGAAATAGAGGCACTGTATCTATGTGCTCGAAGGTTGTTCTGTGGTGTAGAGCACATGTTTGGAAACTAGGGAATGTTGTAGTTTGAATGTGGTGGAAGAGAAGCCACAAGAACCTCGTCTTGAGGTGGAGAATGCGACCACAAAACATGAGGTTGAAGCTGAAAATTCAGAAAATTCAGATTTTGCTGAAATGATTCTGAAGAAAATGGAATTGAGCTTGCACATTCTGGGGATGAAATTGACAAAGACTTGATGAGGGATGAAGGTATTCTCAGTCCGTGTTTGAAGCATGCAATCACAGAAGAAGAAAGATCAGAGGAGATGGATCAAACATTTGAAGGAAGTTTGATGGAGACCATGAGTGAAGTTGTGGCGGAGTCCGATGCTTCGCTGAACAAAGCTGAGGTCGTGCGTGCTATGAGGACCAAGAAGCTTGGAAAGGGTAGTTGTAGATGGGTCAAGAAAGGGACTCATGTGGCTAGGAAGGAAAGATCTTCATATAGAATGAAGATGGTGAGCTCGAAGTTTTAAGTTAGCTCAAAATGGGAAATTTCAATCTCGTTTGGAGTTGACAAGGTTTCCTTCGAAGCTCTAAGCTGCTAAGAAGCTTAAAGACCAATCAGGGAAGGATTGTTAGTCGAGGTGGAGCTTGATGGAAGGTTGCAAACAAATCGAATGATGATTTTGCAGATTATAGTTGACCTCGTTACTGAAGTTTGGCTGGTTTTTGGTAACAGTTTCAAGAGAGTTTCAGCTTGCTCATTGGGCTGTTAAGTCGAAGCTTGGTGAATGGATTGATAGTTCTAGGCTCAATGTGGAGATTGTTGAGAACCATGAGCCTAAACTTCAAAGATCAAGGTCTGGGATAATCACAGATGCATGGACGTACAGAGCTTGAAGAAGAGCTCGATTTCAGCTGATGTTTTGAAAGAAAATCTCAAATAGAAGTCGTTCGATGTGGATAAGATAATATTGGATGGCCAAGATTCAGTCTTTATCTTGCCTAAAGTTGCTCAACACTTCTGTTAGTAAGTGTGTGAGAGTGCTGTACAAATTCGGAAGCTGCTGGTACAATCCCGTCAATGCAGGAGCTGAGAAAGTCTGTTCTATAAATATCAGATTTACTGTTTCGAGTAGGTGACTTAGAGAGCTTGTAACTTTTGATAGAGAGCGAATCTTTGACAGCAGTAAAGAGAAAGTTGTAGAGCATATGTGAGTCTTGTAAACCCTTCTTCTCGATTAGTGAAATAAGCTCTGATTGCTCCGTGGATGTAGACAAGTTGGGTCGAACCACGTAAAAAATCCTGTTTTTCTGGTTTTCATTTTCATCTGTTTTTCGATTCGATCTCATTCAAGAACTTGTTTCTTGGATCAATTCACACACATATTCGATAGAAGTGTGGATTGCAAACCTAAGGCAGCGAATTTCTCAACACATATAATTTACATGAGTGAGTCATAGTGAAGCCCAGATCCCCAGGGTGGGGAAAGCTTGGGCTAAGCTTTACTATGAGTCTGTTCATGAATTTCTCGAACAAAGTCGACTCATCCTTCAGTCATGGTCTCTGTTCAAAATTGGCATCTTCTAGTTATTAATAAGTTCCCTTCTTTTTCGGGAAAATGATATCAACTGAGGAGGGGCCTAATAAACTCGGCAGGCTACGTTTGGTTTGTAAACCCCATTTAACTGAAAGGTCCAAGCCAAGAAAGAAAATGTATTAGTAGTCCAAGATAAAGTAACAATATGAGTCCACTTGAGATAAATTCAAGGACCATTTAATATGTGCGCTATTTTCATTTTCCACGGGCTTCATCTAAATAACCAAACATGAGTTTGTATTTATTTAGCAACTAATTTCTAGATTTGTCTTATAAAGCAAAGTAGCCTACAGAATCAAGACGAAATAAAAAGGCCACAACATGTTATAGGGAAACAATGAATAGTAGTCACAAAGGCAGGGATGCTTGGTGGCGTTGAACTTGAAAGAGAGCTGATTTGTTTTGTCTGGTTACTACCCATTTTTCTGTTGGGATAACTGTTGATTTTCTTGGTATAAAGGTTTTGCTTTGATAGTATTTCGTAATTTATCTTTTGCATACATAGTGTGCCTTTTATACAAGGGCTTGACTAACCTATGTAAAGTATATAGGTGTTATATAGTCGTTGTAAATCATATCATAATCTAGGTTGATTGATCTTGATTAATTTCTTGATCTTTGCCATTTGAATCATCTTCCTTTGATTCTGCTTTCCTTCTTTAGCTATTCTCCAACACTCCCTCTCAAGTTGGATTCGTAGAGATCGACAGAGTCCAACGTGTCTAGAATATTCTTAGAAGTTCTGAATGTCAATTTCTGATAAAAGAAATTTATATCGTATTTTATACCTCGTAAAAGCATATTAGCGGTTGGTATTTACCTAAATTTCCTTTAATATCATACTTTTACGTTTAAATTGCATATTCGACAGATATTGGAGAAGAGAACTACAACCGACGGACTTGAAAAGAATCGAGGATCTTCGAGACAAATATCGGCCCAAAAACCAATTGGGCCCAAGAATAGAAATCAACCCAAGAGAAGCAAAAGCCCAAGCCCACTATGCAAAGAATGACAACTATACATACAATATTCAACTCACACGTCAAAGAGAAAGAAAAAATTGGGACACAGCCGCCCAAGCCACCCGAGATCGTGACATTAGCACACACACTCAACCAAGCACAAGGCTCAAGGAAGAAAGTAGGATCTGACGCATGCTTGGGCTGCAAAAATAAAGATTTTGATGTCTCTCATACCATCTATAAATAGAGGGAGGGATGATCGACGTGAGGGAGAAAAAGAAAAGAGGGAAACACCGGTCAAATGTGTGTACTCGTTTGTTAGGCCGAGAGGTGAGCGTCGTGTGAGCAACAGCTACGAGGCAGCGCGGGAGGGCTGATCCGAGCTGAGCGGGCTGCGGTTGCGGCTGCGACTGTGAGTCGAGGGGGCTGCGGTCCGGCTGTTTTGCGTGGGCTGTGGCTGATCTGTGGACTGCGAAGTAACGGCGAGGCAGCTGCTTGGGCAGCGACGGGCTGCGAGCGTAGGAGGAGCAGCTAACGGACAGTGCAAAGAAGGGCAAGAAAAGGTACAAACTGAGACGCCCACCACCTATTCGGGAAAACTCCTCAACGAAATTCAGGGAAGAAACGTGGTTTTATCTTTGTTATTTACGGTCCTCGTTATATTGATGTTTAATATGAGCGGCTAAATCCCGTCGTATTTGAGATTTGATGAACCCTAGCGAGATCGTACGTATGTCGAACGTATTATTAATGTGCTTTTTATTATGACTCGGTTACGATATATGCTATTGTTTTGATTATGTCTACGTGGTCGAAATAATTATTGGGAAATCGAACGCTACGCTCGAGAGAGGTGCGACGATTAGCCCACTCGTAAACGAGCGGAATAAACTCATCGCTAGAGATAGGTTGAACTACCCCGCCGGATTAGACTCAAATCTAATAGCGGGATTCATCGTTATTTATTGCGGTCTGCGATTAAGTAGTTAGGGAAGCTTGCCCAGCTTTTTAAGGCGTAGATTAGTTGTTACGAGTCGAAGTGAGTAAGCGCAGTTTCGCCCAATCGTAGAAACTCGTATACATACCATAGTAGCTAAAATATATAGCTTGTTTGTCGTTCGATCGAACTAGGGGGATTCGAAGTCTCAAATACATTCGTTTACATAAATCGTCCCAACTCTGTTATCGTTCTTTTATCAGATTTTTATTTTTATGTTTATCGCTTATTTAGTTTATCGCTATTTATATTTGTATCAAACCAAAAATATTCACTAGGATATTTTAAACGACGGTTTCTAAAGTATATAGTTCCTTTGGGTTCGATACTCGAATATTTGCCATTTCTATACTTTTTTCGATAGGTACACTTGCTTGTTGAGCGTAGTTAGTTCGTCGATATTCGTTTTATTTTATTACTCGATCTGCTCGATCAAGTTTTTGGCGCCGTTGCCGGGGAACTATTAACATTTGGAAAACTTTAGTTTATTATTCGAGCTCTATTATTATCATTACTATAATTATTGTTATTATTATTATTGTGTGTCAGTTATTATTAGTCTTATTATTATTACATTATTATTATTTCTACGCTTATTATTTTTACTTATTTTCTTCGTTATTTTTCGTATTTTAGTTAGTATTATTTGATGTTTTTTTTTTAAATATTATTATTATTATTTTTGCTTAATCGGATTTCTTTTGGTGTAGGTACGTTTATTAATATTTTTATTATTTATTTCTTCAAACTATCTATTTTTATCATCACTATTACAAAAAAAAAAATTATTATTATAGTTATTATTATTTTCTTATTATTATTAGCACTCTCTTATTATTTTTTTATTTTTTCTAGCAATATATTTTGTTTTATTGGTTTTTATTTCTAAATCTCTTATTGCTAGTACTATCTTTATTTTGTTGTCTAGGTACGTGAACGCTCGTGCATGACCAGAAGGAATCCCTCGCGACCAATCGTTGAAGGAGACCCGGAGATCGAAAGAACGTTCCGACATAACCTACGAGAAAACGCAAGGCGAGTCGAAATGGCGACTCAAGATCGTGACGATATGCCGCTTGTAGCTAGAGAACCTCCAATGAGAGAACTGTGGAGAAACAACGCCGTAGGGTCGGTCGACTCAGCGATAGTCCTTCCTCAAGTCCCGAACAACTTTGAGCTGAAGCATCATTGGCTTCAAATGCTTCAGACGACAGCTCAATACGATGGACTCTCCGAGGAAGACGCTTACCGACACATACGAGACTTCCTGTCCGTCACCGACACCATACGAATACAAGGAGTAAGCCCTGAAACGATCCGGCTCTACTTATTTCCATTCTCCCTAAGAGGTAACGCCAAGGAGTGGTATAATCTACTACCTGAACGATCCATCACCACTTGGGACGAGATGCACGCCACCTTCATCACACACTTCTTCCCACCATCAAAGGTGTTGAAACTCAAAATGGACCTTACGGCATTCAAGCAGAAGGAAGGCGAGAATTTATACGACGTATGGACACGTTTCAAGACGCTTCTGAATCGCTTCCCACAACATGGTATGACGAAGAGCGAATTGATACAACGGTTCCATGAATTGTTGAACGATATCACCGTGCAACTACTTGACGGGGCATGCAATGGAGGCTTATGCAATTTAAGCGCAACGGAAGGGTGGAATCTAATCGAAGAATATAGCGCAAATAGCTTCAGGCGCGGGAGTTCAAGCAATAGAGGCAAACCACCGGGGATGTACGATGTCGATAATGCAACAGCGATAAACGCCAAGTTCGACACACTCCAACAACAAATCGCAGCTAACAACCTCCAAATGCAAACGTTGATGAATACACTATTACCCATGCTAACAGCAAAGCCGGTTGTTAATGCTGCGCAGGTACAATCTGTCCCGAGGACTCCGGCAGCTGCTCCGCCTCCTCATGCATACCCAAATTATACTTCGCCATGCGCTACATGCGGCGAAAGTCACGACGCAACCCGTTGTCCAGCCACTGTTCCGATGGAGCAAGTCGACTACATGGGTAACTACCAAGGCCAACGAAGCTACGTCCCGAACCGAGTTCATCCGAACTTGGCCTACGGTAATCAACAACGAGCTCCACCAGGATTTCAAAACCAAAGAACGCAAGGATACCATAGTGCGAATGTTGAGCCCACCTCATATAGTCGCGTTGATAAGCTCGAGGGAATGATCGAGAAGCTAATGGGAAAGCTCGACTCTCGCTTGGATAATCAAGAAGCACGGTTACAAAACACCGAGTCTTCCCTACGGGCCTTAGAGAAACAAGTTGGGCAGATTGCCGAATCCATCCAACAACGTCCTTCCGGTTCGTTGCCAAGTTACACCGAGACCAATCCAAAGGACCACCACGTAAAGGCGGTGACACTTCGTAACGGGAGAGAGCTCGAGGAAGTACAGAAAACGAAGAAAAACGTTGAACCCACGCAACCGAGCAGCGAGGCCGACAAACAAGAGGAGACTGTGTCTAAGCCACCTGTCAAGGCGTATAAACCAAAAATTCCATACCCAGAAAGGCTTAAACGGGAAATCGTTGATGATCAATTCGGTAAATTTCTCGCTATTTTTAAACAATTACATATTAATTTACCACTTGTTGATGCCCTTGCGCAGATGCCCCGTTGGGCAAAATTTTTGAAGGATCTTATCACGAACAAGCGCAAGCTTGAAGACGTTTCTACCGTTGAGTTGCGAGGAGAGTGCTCTGCCATTCTACAGAACAAGCTACCGAAAAAGCTTAAGGACCCAGGGAGTTTTACTATACCATGTTTAATAGGCGATTTAGTCGTAAGTAAGGCATTGGCCGATTTAGGAGCAAGTATTAATTTGATGCCTTATTCTATGTTTAAACGACTTGGTTTAGGAGAGCCAAAGCCCACTAGGATGAGTTTACAATTAGCAGATAGATCTGTTAAGTATCCTAGGGGTATCATAGAAGATGTGCTGGTTAAGGTCGATAAATTTATAATTCCTGCAGATTTTGTTATTCTCGATACGGAGGAGGATGAAAATATTCCTCTAATCTTGGGTAGGCCATTTCTCGCTACTGGAGGAACCATGGTCGATGTTCGTAACGGGACATTGACGTTAACTATAGATAGCAAAAAAGTTACATTTGATATGACCGAATCCATGAAAAATTCCGAGAAATTAGACGATAAGTGCTTTTATATTGATGCATGGAATGAATTTTTATCATTGCAGGGACTATCACAACCAGAAACTTTTGCTTCGATGTCAGGATTAGCAGATTGAAGAGCCAAGGCATGAACAATCTTTTGAGGTTGACCAAATAGACGCAGATGAAGACGAGGCGGAACCTGCCATCGAGGTGCACCAGAGCAAAGAAGAGGAAAGAGAAAAATGTTCAATTGAAGATCCACCAAAGCTTGAACTCAAACAATTACCCGATCACTTGGAGTACGCATTTCTGGAGGACGATTGAAAGCTTCCAGTGATCATAGCGGCAAATTTAGAAAAGGATCAGAAAATCATGCTCCTAGACCTGTTACGGGAGCATAAGAAGGCACTCGCATGGAAGATATCAGATATTCGAGGAATCAGCCCGACCTTCTGCATGCATAAGATCCTGATGGAAAACGAGTTCAAGCCCGTGGTGCAACATCAAAGACGTTTAAACCCGAACATGAAGGAGGTAGTAAAAGCTGAGGTATTAAAGCTACTTGATGCGGGAGTCATATACCCGATCTCAGACAGCGCATGGGTAAGCCCAGTTCAAGTGGTGCCGAAGAAGGGAGGACTGACGGTGGTAACCAACGAGAAAAACGAACTCATTCCAACAAGGACCGTTACAGGGTGGTGAGTGTGCATTGACTACCGGAAATTAAACGACGCGACACGAAAAGATCACTTTCCTTTACCGTTCATTGATCAAATGCTTGAGCGTTTATCCGGTCATGAATTTTATTGTTTTCTGGATGGTCTTTCAGGTTATTTGCAGATCCCAATCGCACCAGAAGATCAAGAGAAAACGACTTTTACGTGCCCATTCGGAAGCTTTGCATATCGGCGGATACCTTTCGGACTGTGTAATGCCCCGGCTACCTTCCAACGGTGCATGATGGCCATTTTCGACAAATTAATCGGTAAAGGAATGGAGGTATTCATTGATGACTTTTCAATTTTTGGTAACTCATTTGAAGTATGTCTTTCCAATCTTAGAGCGGTACTTAAACGATGCGAGGAAACGAACCTTGTGCTAAATTGGGAAAAATGTCATTTTATGGTTAGAGAAGGTATCGTTTTAGGTCATAAGATATCGAGTAGAGGAATCGAGGTAGATAGAGCAAAAATAGAAACTATTGAACGATTACCTCCACCCTCGTCGGTAAAAGCAATTAGAAGTTTCTTAGGACATGTTGGTTTTTATCGTAGATTTATTAAAGATTTTTCTAAAATTGCTAGACCTTTAACTCGCTTGCTAGAAAAAGATATACTTTATGAGTTTACGACCGATTGTATGAATGCTTTTACTCTACCCAAGGAAAAGCTTATTAATGCTCCTGTCATGGTAGCCCCCGATTGGAGGCTACCCTTCGAACTAATGTGCGATGCCAGTGATTTTGCAGTAGGTGCAGTTTTGGGCCAGCGACGGGAAAAGTGTTTCCAGCCGATACACTATGCAAGCAAGACTTTAAATGAAGCGCAATCGAATTAGACTACCACCGAGAAGGAATTGCTTGCAGTCGTGTTTGCAATCGACAAGTTCCGTCAATATCTTATCCTATCGAAGGTCATCATCTACACAGATCATTCAGCCATTAAGCATCTCTTTGCCAAGCCGGATGCAAAGCCGAGGCTGATCCGATGGATTCTACTACTCCAAGAGTTTGACGTGGAGTTTCGCGACCAAAAGGGAACGGAGAATCTTGCCGCAGACCACTTAACGAGACTAGAAGAGACACCCTGCGATGTTACGAAAGAGGAGACGATCCGAGATTACTTTCCCGATGAACACCTTTACGCTATACATGAGGTACCTGATGAACTTCCATGGTATGCCGATATTGCTAACTATCTTGTAGCTAGGATTTTACCAAGGGGATACACAAGTCACCAGAGGAAGAAATTCTTCTCGGACTTGAAGTATTACTTTTGGGATGATCCTTATCTATTTAGGATCTGTGCGGATAACATAATCAGGCGATGCGTAACCTTCCCCGAAACAATCGATATCTTGGGACATTGCCACACGGGACCGTGCGGAGGCCATTATGGAGGTAGCCGAACTGCACAAAAGGTACTAGAATGTGGATTCTACTGGCCAACAATTTTCAAGGACGCGCAAAGGTATGTAGAAATGTGCGATAGGTGCCAACGAACAGGTAATATCTCTAAGCGCAATGAAATGCCGCAGACCACTTATCGAGACTAGAAGAGACACCCTGCGATGTTACGAAAGAGGAGACGATCCGAGATTACTTTCCCGATGAACACCTTTACGCTATACATGAGGTAGCTGATGAACTTCCATGGTATGCCGATATTGCTAACTATCTTGTTGCTAGGATTTTACCAAGGGGATATACAAGTCACCGGAGGAAGAAATTCTTCTCGGACTTGAAGTATTACTTTTGGGATGATCCTTATCTATTTACGATCTGTGCGGATAACATAATCAGGCGATGCGTAACCTTCCCCGAAACAATCGATATCTTGGGACATTGCCACACGGGACCGTGCGGAGGCCATTATGGAGGTAGCCGAACTGCACAAAAGGTACTAGAATGTGGATTCTACTGGCCAACAATTTTCAAGGACGCGCAAAGGTATGTAGAAATGTGCGATAGGTGCCAACGAACAGGTAATATCTTTAAGCGCAATGAAATGCCTCAGAATTTTATACTCGTTTGTGAAATCTTTGACGTATGGGGCATTGATTTTATGGGTCCGTTTCCGACATCTTTTAAAAATCGATATATCCTAGTAGCAGTCGATTATGTGTCAAAATGGGTGGAAGCGCAAGCGCTACCTACTAATGATGCTAGGGTAGTCGTTAAATTTTTGAAATCTTTATTTTCACGTTTTGGCTCACCTCGTTGCATTATCAGTGATAAAGGCACGCATTTTTGTAACACCCAATTTGCAAGAACGCTCGAGAAATACGGCGTTAGACATAGTGTTACCACTGCATACCATCCTCAAGCAAGCGGCCAAGTAGAGGTCGTGAACAGGGAGCTGAAGCGGATACTCAAAAAAACTGTGGAACACCATAGACGGGATTGGCCGAACAAGCTAAACGATGCTTTATGGGCGTACCAGACAGCATATAAGACGCCTACCGGATCTACACCCTATAGACTTGTTTATGGGAAATCTTGTCATTTACCCGTCGAGCTTGAACACAAGGCATATTGGGCTCTCAAAAAGCTAAATTTTGATTTGAATCTTGCAGGTGAAAAACGAAACTTGCAGATCAACGAGCTCGATGAGTGGCGCCAGATGGCGTACGAAAATACTCGCCTATACAAGGAGCGTACGAAGCTGTATCATGATCGTAAAATCATGAAACGGGAATTCGAAGAAGGCGACCATGTCCTGCTTTACAACTCGCGCCTACGGTTGTTTCCTGGCAAACTGAAATCGAGATGGTCTGGACCATTCATGGTGACCCGAATATTCCCGTACGGAACTGTCGAGATCACACATCCGGAGAAGGGGACCTTCAAGGTGAACGGACACCGACTCAAGCATTACTATGGCGGTAACATCGAGGCGCTCGAAAAAGAAACCATCCACCTCCTCGATACCACCCGGAGCTAAAAATAACCGAACTATGTCTAGCTAAAAGACATTAAAGAAAGCGCTACTTGGTAGGCACCCCAAGCCTATCGTGTGTTTTTCTTCTATTTCTATGCGAATTTTTAGTTTTTATAATTTTGTTTTTCAACGGTAGCAGGGAATTCAAAATCTCAAGTGTGGGGAGGAGCCGTACAAAGCATGCATATCGGACTATTCAGGGAAGTTCGCTTATCTTTCTATTTCCTTTTCCTTGTGTTACATGATTGTTACGTTGATGACAACGTAAATCTTAAGTGTGGGGAGGGGAATTTCTGTGAAATTTAGGCGAACATGTTTTATATATGCATGTCTTGATTTTTGGTACAATTTTTTTTCGAAAATTTGGCATAAAATGTTTTTTCCCGAAAATTATGTTTCTTATCATGAAAGGATGACTTTATGTTTGGAATTTTGTGAGCAATTAGGATACATATGCGTAGTCTACTTCTTTCTTACATGATGAACTTGGCAATACTTGAGAGATTCGTACACATAACCCGATTTTTGTGAGATTTTTGAGCCTACGAGCTTTTTGCTCATTTATTTGGTTGTGTGAATCATGCTTAGTTTAATTCTCGTCAGAACTTGCTTGTGTATTACGTTTTGAAACTACTTAAAGTGTGATTGCGTAAAAATGAGGAAGGCATAGGAATTCAGTCCATAGCCAAAGTATCCAACCACGACTGGCCCCCGTAGTTAGCCACTTTGAGCCTGAGCCTTTTATTAGAAAAAAAACCCGATTATAAATTGCCGACACTGATTAAGCCTTCAGACATAAACCCATTGGAGCGATAGTAGAAGTGGAGGTTGAGTGCCTGACTTAAGAAGCGCAACCCGTACGAAATTTCGGAGCTGATGCAAAAAAAAAAAGAAGAAGAAAAAGAAAAAGAAAAAGAAGAAAAAAATAATATATTGACTAAGAACCCTTCCTCCGATAATCTTTCACTCTCAAAAGCGTATTATCTATTTCCTAGATTGAGAAGTTGAGAGAAGAATGGCTTGGTGAAAAAAAAAATGCAAAAGAAAGGAAGTGATGAATAAGAACGACGGATTTGGCGCTTCGAGATGATGGCATAATTCTGACACGACTACAGCTCATATCCTGTTTATGCTTATTCCTTGCATATCCTACATATCTCAGCCATTTTATAACCCGGTAAAGACCTTCCGATTCACGCTTGATCATTGAAAGTGGTAGATTTACGAATCACTTGCAAGCTTATGGTAGAGATTAGATTAGTGCATGAATAGAGCGATATCACCGACATCTTAACCCATACACGTAGTGATTTGAGTGAATCTCTGTGAGGTGCGAATCTTGATAGGTATTTCTAAGGAAATCGTGTAGCTAGTCGTTGATTTCAAATATGCTTTCCGACTTTACTTGCATTATCTCCTACGTGATTTCGTTCTTGATTGATATGTTGCATGATTTTATCATTTTATATGCCATTATTACTTTGCTTGAGGGCAAGCAAACGCTTAAGTGTGGGGATATTTGATAAAAGAAATTTATATCGTATTTTATACCTCGTAAAAGCATATTAGCGGTTGGTATTTACCTAAATTTCCTTGAATATCATACTTTTACGTTTAAATTGCATATTCGACAGATATTGGAGAAGAGAACTACAACCGACTGACTTGAAAAGAATCGAGGATCTTCGAGACAAATATCGGCCCAAAAACCAATTGGGCCCAAGAATAGAAATCAACCCAAGAGAAGCAAAAGCCCAAGCCCACTGTGCAAAGAATGACAACTATACATACAATATTCAACTCACACGTTAAAGAGAAAGAAAAAAATGGGACACAGCCGCCCAAGCCACCCGAGATCGTGACATTAGCACACACACTCAACCAAGCACAAGGCTCAAGGAAGAAAGTAGGATCTTACGCATGCTTGGGCTGCAAAAATAAAGATTTTGATGTCTCTCATACCATCTATAAATAGAAGGAGGGATGATCGACGTGAGGGAGAAAACGAAAAGAGGGAAACACCGGTCAGTTGTGTGTACTCGTTTGTTAGGCCGAGAGGTGAGCGTCGTGTGAGCAACAGCTACGAGGCAGTGCGGGAGGGCTGATCCGAGCTGAGCGGGCTGCGGTTGCGGCTGCGACTGTGAGTCGAGGGGGCTGCGGTCCGGCTGTTTTGCGTGGGCTGTGGCTGATCTGTGGACTGCGAAGGAACGGCGAGGCAGCTGCTTGGGCAGCGACGGGCTGCGAGCGTAGGAGGAGCAGCTAACGGACAGTGCAAAGAAGGGCAAGAAAAGGTACAAACTGAGACGCCCACCACCTATTCGGGAAAACTCCTCAACGAAATTCAGGGAAGAAACGTGGTTTTATCTTTGTTATTTACGGTCCTCATTATATTGATGTTTAATATGAGCGGCTAAATCCCGTCGTATTTGGGATTTGATGAACCCTAGCGAGATCGTACGTATGTTGAACGTATTATTAATGTACTTTTTATTATGACTCGGTTACGATATATGCTATTGTTTTGATTATGTCTACGTGGTCGAAGTAATTATTGGGAAATCGAACGCTACGCTCGAGAGAGGTGCGACGATTAGCCCACTCGTAAACGAGCGGAATAAACTCATCGCTAGAGATAGATTGAACTACCCCGCCGGATTAGACTCAAATCTAATAGCGGGATTCATCGTTATTTAATGCGGTCTGCGATTAAGTAGTTAGGGAAGCTTGCCCAGCTTTTTAAGGCGTAGATTAGTTGTTACGAGTCGAAGCGAGTAAGCGCAGTTTCGCCCAATCGTAGAAACTCGTATACATACCATAGGAATCCTCACGGTCTAATAATTAGCTAAAATATATAGCTTGTTTGTCGTTTGATCGAACTAGGGGGATTCGAAGTCTCAAATACATTCGTTTACGTAAATCGTCCCAACTCTGTTATCGTTCTTTTATCAGATTTTTATTTTTATGTTTATCGCTTATTTAGTTTATCGCTATTTATATTTGTATCAAACCAAAAATATTCACTAGGATATTTAAACGACGGTTTCTAAAGTATATAGTTCCTTTGGGTTCGATACTCGAATATTTGATCAAATATATTATCAGCTTTATTATAAGATAATGAAAAATGAAGTCTCGATTGCTTTATTAATTTGCAAACGTCAAAATTATTCGAATTTATAGAAGACGTGGGAAATAGTTTAGACAAAGTTTTGTCGGAAGGATGTCAATCTTTGGTGGAGAATATTATTGGCCGATGGCTGATAGTTGCTTAAGACTTGTGGTATCATATACAGGCCGTTTTTGAGTCCTCCGCTACCAATTATGTTCCACGTTCTTCGATCTTGAAATGGGTCAGTAAAAAGATTACGTTACAATCCAAGTCTTGAGTAACTTGTTCAACTGATAGGAGATTTGAGGTAAGATTAGGGAGATAAAAGACATTTGGAATTTCTTTTGAGAAGATTTTAGCGATTCCAATTCCTTTGATTGGTACCGTGTTTCAGTTGGCAACGGATACGTTGCGAAATCCGCCACAATTAGTATTAGAAAGTGGGGGTCGCCACAGGTGGTATCAGAGCTTTGGATATAGATTCTGTAGACTGTCCATGTACGGCCGCTCAAAAGCGTGGAGGATCAGCCTTACCTGTAAGTTTTAAATTTAACTAATTTATGTAATTATAATATTATGCCTGTCTATGTGACTGATTGTAGTAAGAAAATGACAAGACGACGTAGAGAATATGGCGAATCAAGTCGAGAGCTGAACCCGACTCCCCTACAACTGAACGGGACTCAACAATCGTGTGACTAGTTGAGCTGATCCAACGACAACCGGATCAGAACAATCGCCAGTCAGATCAAATCACCGAACTCATTCAGACTCGAAGTTCGTTGGAACCTCCTCCGTCTCCACAGCCAGAGCGCGTGGAAATTATAGGAGAGCGGTTTAGATAAAATGAACCCCCCGACATTCTCTGACGCAACCGACCCTACTGTGGCCGAGGATTAGTTGCGAGCGGTCGAGGACATGTTCCTATATAGTCGAGTCCCCGAAAACTAAAAGGTATTATGTGCTATTTCAATGCTTCGAGGGAACGCAAGGTTTTGGTGGGATACCATCAAAATCTTGGAAGACCCATGACTATGCTGTGGGAGAGATTTACAACTATTCCACGACAAATACTTCACGACCTATGATCGAACTAGGAAGATGAACGAGTTCATAAACCTCAAACAAGGCGAGAAGTCTATTGCGAAATACATTCGTAAGTTTGAGGAATTATCCCGATTCGTCCCCCACATGGTGGCAACCAGTGCTCTGAAGATAGAAGGATTCCAGATAGATCTCAAACCTGAAATCTACCGAGACGTTAGCATGACAGGAATACGAGACATGACGTTTTCTCAAGTGGCAGAACGAGCGCTCATTGCGGAACAAGCGGAGGCTCAAATTGTCGAAGCGCGAGCGGCAAAGAGGGAGGCGGAGAGCCAGCCAGATCGTGAAACTCAAAAAAAGCGACAAGTCTTCGAAAGGGGCTCGAATAATAATCAGAACAATCCTCATGGGCGACAGAGTTGGAGGCCGAGGCCTGATCAAGGAAAGACCAATCTTTCAACTCCAACACCGAAAATTATCCCATAACGCCCACAATGCGGGCGCTACCATACGGGATTTTGTTACGGCCCAGGACCTATTCCCAATCCTCAATGCTTTCGATGCGGGAAACGAGGACATTTCGCCCAGTCATGTCCGACCAAACGACTCCGACACCAAGTTCAAACACCAAGACGACCCCCCGCCAGCTCCAGTCCAAGTGTTCACACTAATAAGTGAAAACGAGGAAAGGAATCCAGCAGACGTATCGGGTACGTTATTAATTTACGATATACCCACAACTATATTTTGATCTTAGAAATTGAGTTGCACATTTAAATGTGTTGCCTTAATTCCGTGATGAAGGTAGTCATCATCACAAAAATCGAAATGTTCATATATATCTATATATTATGAACTCTAAGTGGGGAAAAACCCTTATTCACGACAAGGGAAATACACCAAGCAGAACTGTCGAAGTGAGAACGAGCACTTAACAAACATAGAAGCTTTAGCCAAGTCGAAAGTTTGATTTTTCGAAGTGAGGTAGGTGAAATTCTCACCTACAATACGTAACCCTTACATGTTTAATTATACTAATGTTACTTTGATGTGATTAGCATGATTTTAATGTGTGCTTAGGGTGATATCATGGGTAAGTTGCGTAACTTGTATGATGATGTATATAATATGAATGTTCGGAGGGACTATGGGAGTGAAAACCCAAATTTTTGGGCTGTTGTTCTTATTATAATTTGCATATGTGTTGCTGTGAATTGTTGGAATATTAATTAAAAGAATTTTGGGGTGGGGGGGGGGGGGTGAGTGGTTAGTTTTGGTATTGGAACGATATCTGAATTCCAAATTCGTTGAATGATTAAGGTTGGAAAAGTCTTCGGTGTTGTGGGGTTAGAGTTATATTATATATTATTTCTAGGTATTAAGAAATCTTTGGAACCTAAGTCTTTTCGATACTGTAATTTATTATTTCCAATGGAAGAGTTTCGTCATAGCATGTGCGGTACATGGAACGATTGGGTGCTTAAAGCAATTACTTTTGAAAGTTTCTGGCAAGTGAGGGTTTTAATATATTAGGGTTTTCTATCTCTTTAGAGATTACTTTCGGCAATATTAGGTTTAGCACTTAGGATTTAATCATTTAGAAGTTTTTGGAATCCTAGAATGTGATAACTTAGGTTTTTGATATTTTAGGGTTTTAAGATTTAAAAGTTTTCGGTATGAACATATTTTTGGGAGATCATCATTTAAATTAGTTCGAGGGAATAGATTTATTTTCGGACTGAATTAGGAATTTCAGGAGGATTATGTTGGTGAATATAGGGAAATAAACTACGGGTAGAGAGGTTTATTTGCGAACTGAGTTCGAATTTTCGGATAATTATTATTGATGAATTTTGGGAAATATTCTTAGAGAATTTTGAGGAATGACCTTTATGATTTACGGGGTAAACTGGAATAATTGTCCAGGGAGAATTTGTTTTCAGTATGATGTTACATGTCATATGCACTACATTTGCACTTTGCTTACCATAGTAGTACGAGAGTTGAGCAATGTATGAAACGGTGATATTGTGACCTATTGACGAGCGGGGTAGAAAGAGTTTGTGACCAATAATGCTGGGTCTGCCTGGCGCATGCGACCAGTATATGCTACCATCGATTTGGTAGGGCCGCCTGGCGTAAGCGACCAGTAATTGCTACCAGTATAGGTGAGGGACCTGGTAGGGCAGCCTGGCGTAAGCGACCAGTATATGCTACCAGTGGTCTGGTAGGTCCGCCTGGCGTTCACGACCAGTATATGCTACCGGTGGTCTGGTAGGTCAGCCTGGCGTAAGCGACCAGTATTTGCTACCAGTGTGAGTTACCCGAGTGTGGACCAGTTTTGACATGATGCGATGTTTGAGAGTTTGTGATTGAGACCGGTAGGTCAGCCTGGCGTTAACGACCAGTATATGCTACCAGCGATTTGGTAGGGCAGCCTGGCGTAAACGACCAGAAATTGCTACCAGTGTGTATTATCTGAGGGTGGGCGTGATATGATATTTGTGAGATGTAATAGGTCGTGATGAGGGTCGAGCGTGCATGTCTTGTGAGGTATTTTGGGATGGGATTCGAATAAGAGTGCACGCTGCATTCACGCATATTTTCACCTACTGAGCAAATAGCTCAGGGTTTATGTGTTGTAGGTACCGAGCCTGGCGCTGATACGTGTCGCGACTGAGGCAGGCTGACGGCGGTGCTCCACGGACTTTTGAGGGCGAGGCTGTACATGGATGCGACCTGTGGAGCGACGTTAGGGTTTTTGATATTTTGTTATTTTGGGGCTACGGCCCGTGTATAGTGATGACACTGTACACGACGTTTCATTGTATTATATGCTATTTTAGAAAAAGTTTTTGTAAAACGGGTCTTCCGCGACTTACGTTGCGAAAATCCGCCACAATTAGTATTAGAAAGTGGGGGTCGCTACAGTTTCTCCGAATGTGGCCCTCTTCATTGCACTCATAACACCTCACAGGGAACCTAGGCTCAATTCTTTGCTTTCCCTTGCCTTTCTTAGTCCAAGAAGTTGATTTATTCTTCGCATAAAGGAGCTGCCGCATCAGGAATTTCTGCAACTTCTGAACTGTTCCTCGTGTTTAGTTGCTTCGAGCTTAGAGCAGAGAGAACATCCTCGAGTTTAAGAGTTTCCGTCCATATAACAAGGCCTCCTTGAAGTGTTCATAGCTCTTTGGTAGCGCACATAACAAAAGCAAAGCTTGATCTTCATCCTTCATCGACTCGCCGACGTTCTCAAGATCAAGAACCAGTTTTGAGAACTGATCTACTTGCTTATCCATCGAGTCTTCTTCTTGCATCTTTAATGTATATAAAGCTTGCTTTAAGTAAAGCCTCTTTGCAAGAGACTTGGTCACGTAAAGTGCCTCGAGTTTCTTCCAAACTTCTTCAGCCGAAGTCTCCCTCGCGACTTTACGCATTACTTGATCTGAGACACAAGATCAACGTCAAATACGCTCATTCTCGAATTCTTGTCCAGTTTCGCCATATCCTTCGGCTCTATTTCTTTCTCAGGTTTCAGCGCCTCTTCAAGCCCTTTCTCCATTAGCAGCGCTTTCATCTTCATCTTCCACAGACCAAAATCGTTTGGCCATTAAACATCTCCATCTCGAACCTCGTCGCAGCCATCGTCTTCGTCACGCTTCGTTCCAACGAATCGCCGCACCACTTGTTGAGAAATTCGCTGCCTTAGGTTTGCAATCCACACCTATCGAATATGTGTGTGAATTGATCCAAGAAACAAGTTCTTGAAGGAGATGAAATCGAAAAACAGATGAAAACGAAAACCAGAAACACATGATTTTTTACGTGGTTCGACCCAGCTTTGGTCTACATCCACGGACCAATCAGAGCTTATTTTACTAATCGAGAAGAAGGGTTTACAAGACTCACATACGCTCTACAAATTTTTTGTACAGCTCTCAAAGATTCGCTCTCTATCAAAAGTTTCAAGCTCTCTAAGTTACCTACTCGAAACAGCAAATCTGATATTCATAGAACAGACTTTCTCAGCTGCTGCATTGACGGGATTGTACCAACAGCTTCCGAATTTGTACAACACTCTCACATACTTAGAAGCGTTGATCCACTTTAGGCAAGATAAAGACTGAATCTTGGCCATCCAATATCATCTTATCCACATCGAACGGCTTCTATTTAAACTGAGTCTTTCAAAACATCAGCTGAAATCGAGCTCTTCTTCATGCTCTGTACATCCATGCATATGTGATTATCTCAGACCTTGATCTTTGAAGTTTAGGCTCATAGTTCTCAACAATATGGGTATTTACAGTTGAGTTAAACTTGACTTAAAATTAAGCTCAAGTGCTTGATTCGTCAAGTAAAAGAGCTCATTAGTAGAGTTCAAGTCTAATCATTTATCAAGAAGCTCGAGCTCTGAAATAAATAGTTCTTTGATCTCGCGCTCGATGAGTTCAATATAAAATTTTCGGGTTCGTGCTGCAACACAATTATGAGCTTAATACAATTTTTGACTTCGACTCGTAAACAATCCCTATAGCTCAAACACTTAATTCATTGATAGTATGGTGTGTAAAAGTTCTGATAAGCCTGCCCATAATTCTAATGTATTTTCAAATTTGCCATGAAAATTGGATAGACACAAAAACGGGACTAAAAAGCAAATTTGTGACACCAAGTACCTCTAATTAATGTTGGGCTAGTCCAAGCACAATAACAATTCTACCGAATAACGAAAACAATGTAGAATAAAAGCAACGTGCCTAAGCCATAATAAAGAACTGATCAATTTGCTAAGTTTACGCAAATCATAAATGGTGCATAGAAAACAAAATGATCTAAACCGATAGAAAGCCGTGAAGTTTTAGGATGGGTAATAGTAACACTACTCAATACATTATTATTCCTCCATTATTGATATACGTCGACTTGCAGGCCTGTGGGGTATTAATAACTCAGAATTCAATAAAGTTCAATACGTTATTTATATTATTGTCATGGAAAAGGATCGGAGTGGTCCCAAAGTCCATACATGCATATATATATAATATGATAACTTATATAACTATATAACTGTGATATTAATCGGTGCCTTGAGTCAATAGGCTAGCTGATCTAATCTCTCGTAGAAGTACCGACCATATATATGACCCAATGTACACGCAATATGCAAGTTGAAAGAAAAATTTTAAATTTTCTTAAGGGTCCTAAAAGTCCAAGTCCATCGCCGTAGGCAGTGGTTACATCTAAAGTGACTGAAACCGTGGTCTCATAAGTCGTTCTGATTATGCAGCTGTATATATTTGAAGCTCATATGCTTTGTGTGCTTTTCTTTACGCTCTCTTGTACTCTCTCCCTCTTCTTTCACATAATTCCCTCAACTGTAAAATATTTAAGGAATAAAAGCTGAAGTTTTCTTGTACGACTCTTCTCATTTAAGTAAGTTTTTAATTTTGTTTTATAGATTTTATTGTTTCATTTAGCCTAATGGAAGGCTAAATTCTATCGGTAAACTACACCAAGATGCCTTAATACTTTAATCATGGTTTTATATCATATTTCTATAAATATATTAATATGATGTATTTAATATTTTTTTTTACAAAAATATTTTAAAAAATCGATTAAAAGAATTAAATTTTGGATAAAGGTTGTGAAAAAATTTGATTTTGATTAATTCTGTGTCGGCTCTTGGCAAAGCCCGTGTTGCCGAAGTAAGGCGTTTGAGGGCATGGCTGTTACCGATTGAATTAGTTAAATGAAAAATTTTATCATGAAAAAAATCCTTGTATCCGATGATTTAATTCTAACAATCACAAAAATAAATTTTAATTTTGTTTTGGAATAATAGTATATAGGCTGGAATACCTTGGGTCCGAACGGGATCAAACTGCTTACAGCTTGATAACTGGACTAATAGGTTTAACAACGCCACGTACCATTTTTCTTTTGATGTCTGATATTTTGGTTGAACTACCTTTGAACAAAGCTTTCTAACGAAAGTCTGATTTTTGGTATAATGGCTTGACTACCTTAGGTCCTATTGGACTAAACTAGTTAAACAAAGCCTAATATCATTATCAAGGTTTGATGGGTTAGTTTTCACCATGTATCTACCATCACTTTTTGTTTATTTTCAAAATTTTCTAAAGATCCTTTCTGTATGGTATCAGAGCCATGGTGGGGTGTTAAGAAGTCAAGGTGTAGTTTAGCGTCTCATTCAAATGAATTTGATGCGTAGAAAAGATACTGTTAAAAATAGTATTGAAGAGGAATATGATGTTCCTCAAGATTTAGACAAATTAAATCGCTGGACAATTCCTAAGATAGATCATAAAATAATCTATGAATTAGGAACTTTCGAACGATTAGGTTTGAAACAGGTAGTCAAAACTACCGAAGAAACTATCTCTCTTAACAACGAAGAGATGGTTATTAGGCTTCTAAGTAATAGAGACTTAGAAAAATACAGAATAAACCCTAAGTTTATTCATATTGGGTTAGTTCAGGTAGCCTTTAAGCCTTTGACAATAGAAGGTTTACCTGAGAGTTTTATAGCAGCTCTTAGAGATGGTAGAAATCTCGACTGGAAACAATCCCTTATGGGAATAATTCAGTCTAGTCTGGCACATGGTCCAATTTATTTTAATGTTTATCCAAAGCTCCAATTATCATTGACCGATGTCAATATATTGGATGCTCTGACATTAAATGTCAAAACTCATGGATATAATTACGCTCCGGGATCGGAAGTAATCTGTATTTGTTATAGGATTTATTATAAAGCTTTATATACACTGAATCCTCAGTGCAAAATTGTTGATAATCCTATCAACGAAACTGTTCTTATAGAAACCAATTTTAGTAGATCTAATATCACAACTCTAAGATCTATTAAATGAGAAGAAATTCAATTCCCAGAAAATTGGGTTATTGAACGAGCTATGCCTCTTCAGCCCAAAATCAAGAATATTCCTACTAAAATAGTACAGACAATAGATGGAACTGTTCAAATACAATTTGAGCAGAATAGAAAATCTGTTGATGTAAAAACTCCGAGATCTAGAATTTCTAGAATTTCTAGATCAATCTCTTCACATTATATGATAAGATCACCATCTAGAGCTTCGACTTCTCAAGATAGAGAATCAACCTCTAATGATTACTTACAAAATAAAGTAGAAGAATTAAGAATTAATTCTAATAATATTGTGCACGGTGTTTTTAAAAATCAAGACGAGGAAATAACCGAGTCTGAAATGGATTTTCGTGTTTAATGGATTTTAAACCAAAAATTGATTTTTGTCCGGGATCACCGACTAGAAAGAAAATTCAACAAGAATTTTTCCAACCCAAATGGGAACTTTTTAGAAAATGGTTCTTTGAAAATTTTAATAAAGAGGATAAAATTATTATCCAAGAAAATTTTATAAAGATCTAGGAAATCGAAATGAAAAATTACCTTTTGTTCCTTGGTTTTTATCAAAATATTTTAAAAATATGACTTCTGCTCTTGAAAGAAATTATAAGCTTTCAACTGAAAAAAATATTAATTCTGTTTTTCCTCCTCAAACTAGTTTCCAAATGGAAAAAGAAAATGAAATTAGATCTCTTTAATGCTTTTCAAAAATTATTTGAAAAAGAAAATGATACGCTTTCTGTTACTATTAATCATATTAATAGCCTTTTAAAGCAACAAAATTATACAAATATGTATGTTATTGTTTTAGGAGAACAAATTTCTTTATTAAAGAAAAATACTGAAGAAATTTCATCTTCAATAAAAGATATAAAAAACTTTTTTTTAAAAGAAAAAAATAATTTAGAGACAGTTGATATTGCGTCTCCAAGTATTCAACCTCCTCCTGAAATTACAGATTTTAAATAAAAATCTATTTCTCAAATTGAGAAATTACTTGAAGAAAAACTTCAAAACCTTAAGCTTAATACTTTAAGCGAAGAATTTGAGGATCAATTAGAAAATTCTGATAATCTTCAAAACACTTTCAACCAAGAAATTAATAAACGTAAGCATACTAAATATGCTGATAGGCCAACTCAAAGTAAATATTATTACCCTAGGCCTACTCCAAGACATCTTGTTCGAAGAACAAGAATTCATGCTCAATAATTCGTATAATGGTAGATACAACATTTAAAAAGAAAATATTTTTCTTCATAGCCGCCCCACTTGTCAAAGAATCTTGACAGCTGTCCTCTATTTGATTAAAATTTTCTTTAGCTTTATTAAAGCTAATAGTAGACCAATTTACTTCGTTGAAATCGCCATCAATTCTTTTTGTTTGTCCATAACATTTCTTTTGAGAGCATCTTTGGCATCTTTGGCATCTTTGGCATTATTAGACTCCTTTTCTTCACGGGTTTTTAACTATTTGTGCCACTTTATCTTTAATTATTGCGATTTCTTGTCCCATAAGATCCATCGCGTTATCTTCAATAGAAAAGTCATCCGGATTTTCCGGATCTTGTCCTTCACCAGCAAGGCAATATTCTTCGTCATCTTCTTTTTTTGAAGATGTTCCCATGGAAATATCTCCAATGTCCTTACCAAAATTTTTTGCAATGTCTTTTTTCATTTCTTCGAAATAGACATCAATAATTTCATTGGGCTTTAGTTTACCCTTTTGTGAATTAACCCTTTGAGAAATCATCTCAAAAGGACTAAGAGCTTCTCTTTGTTCACGATTATTAATCGCATCTTTATATAGAGAAATTTTCTCTTCGATCTTGTCAATCGTTTCCTGGCTTTCATATTCACCAGTAGCTGTTTTTCTTATCATTTTTTTCCAAAACTTTATATAAAAGTTTCTTTTAAGACATGGAATTTTTTGTTGGGTATAACCCACTTCAGGAGTCCATCTCCAAATCCACGGAATACTAAATTCAATATAAAAATGTAAAGAAGCCATTCCTTCAATACATTCATGTTTATATTCCGTTTCTATGATAATCGAAGAAACTTTGACCCATTATTGATATAATCCAAAAAAGAGTTCCTTAAGAATTTCAATTGTAGCTCCATAAGAAAGCCACCATTGATAAAACCAATTTGGAATTTCGGATTTATAAACATCCGCACAAACTTTTATCCACCAAGAATGTTTTTTACTTTCATTCTGGTATAAAAATACTTTATAGAAAGCATCGATATAATCGTAATAATTAAATTTAATAAGAGTTTTTAACTCAGGATGGAAATATGCCCTATCCTTTAATGGGTGAATAGCCCATTTTTCAGGCGAAATAATTTGCTTGAAAATAATTTTACTAAGGATATAACCTTTTTTCAAAGCAATTGGGGAATTTCCCGCATTAAAGTGATCAAAATCACATGTTCCAGTGGACTTAAGAATATTTTCATAAGTATCACGATTTTTTTAAAAAGTAGCAGCATATGATGCCCTGTCTAAATATCTTGCCATTAAAGTCCAAGGTTCATCAGACCATTTTAAATCTTTAAATTCTAACAGAAGTATTACTTCCGTATGATTCTTTTTTTTTCATAATCGACATCTTCTTCGTCGTCTGCAATTATTTTTGCATAAGAAGTAGTACCTTCTTTATGTTGCGATTGCTCTTTTTGTTTCTTGTATTCAAGAAACTCTTTGTACACTGGATCATCCTTACTCCAAGCATTGCTTGAAGACGCAGAAAATTGTGAAAGATTTTCTTTCACATGTTTCTTGTTACCCATTTGGGTAATAACATGACCACCACGACTTCGTCCACCTCTATTAGAGGCGAAACCTCTCCCATATTGGGACATTGCTGCATTTTGAAAGAAACTCATGTTAAAAATTCACGTGTAAGATAATCAGGAAGACTATTATCACTTCCCTTTGTATAAATTATTTCAAAATCAAAAGGGGCTAAATGAGCCTGCCATATCGCAAACATTTGTTTCGAGACATTATGTTTGAAATCCTTTTGAAACATGAATTTCGCAGCTTGACAATCAGTTTTTATTAAAAACTTTTGATTGTAAAGATCATCTTGAAATTTTAAAACACATTTTACTATAGCGAGAATTTCTCTGGCTATAGTAGCATAATTTTTCTGAGCATTATTCCATTTTCCTCAATGGAATCTAACTAGATGCTCAAATTTATCATCTGGAGAAACTTGTTTTAATATTCCTCCAAATCCAATATCAGACGCATCTGTCTCAATAGTTTTTTGCTAATTAGGATTAGCAAGCATGAGACAAGGAATATGAGTGACTTTATTTTTAATTTTCTTAATTGCCTCAGTATGACTATTTGCCCACTGACAAGGCGTCTTTTTTAATCTATCGTATAAAATAGATGTATCAATTGCAAGATTTTTGTAATAAGGAGAAATATAATTTAAGCTTCCTAAAAATCTTTGTAATTGAGTTTTATCAATAATTTGATCAGGAAATTTTGACGCAAATTCAATACTTCTATTAATTGGAGTAATACTACCTTTTTCAATAGTATGACCCAAAAATCTAACTTTTATTTTTAAGAAAATCATTATTCAAAATGGGTTAGTCATATCTAGTCCAAAAATGATTTTATTCCAAACAAAAGTATGTGTTGTCTTGTAAAAAAATTGAGTAGGTATTATACCTTCTTGGATACAATTTAAATTCGCACCGCTATCAATAAGGGCTATAAGATCCTTTTGATAATTTTTATCAATGAGTAGTGAGATTTTCACTAGCCATTTTTGCGAAGTGATGACTTCGAGAGTAGAAAGAAAATTATCATTTTCTGTCGTACTAACAAATTCATCCAAAGATTTAGATGATGATTCATCTAAAATTTCTTTTCCCTTTTCAAGCTTAGAAAGTCTTCTTTCTAAGGTATTATTACTTAATTTTAATTCTTTAATTTCTGTTTTAAGAATAGAAATTTCTATAGTTAAATCTTTGATATTAACTGGAGATTCATTGTATTTATTTTTGTTTCGAAGTAATTTCATTACTTCTGACATTTTGTAGGGTTCAGATTTTGGAATAACTTCTTTAGAAGTTTCTTCCTCATTTTGAATAATTCTTCTAATGATCAGATTTTTTAAATCTGGATCTTCAGTTTCTTTAAGCATTTCTAAGAGATTATTGTCAAGAACATTAACCTCTTGAAATTGGGATATAATTTGATATAAATTATCATTTTCTGATTCAGATTCTGATTTATCCGTATCTTTAGAGCAGGGTTGTCCTATTTGACAATTTTGACATTCATCATATTCTGATGAAATATCTTCAATGATATTATTTTTATCATTTGAAGAGAAATTTGATTCACTATCAGATTCTAAAAGGATTTTTGATAATGTTTCTTTTAATTCATTATCAATTTCTAAATTATTAATTTTCTTTTTGGTCCAGCAGGTACTTGCTTTATGACCAATTTTTCCGCATTTTCTGCAGATAATAGGAGGAAGTTTATTTTTATATTGATAATTATTATCTTTAGAGGACTTTTGTTCTCTTCTCTTAAATTTTCGATTTTTTCTTTTTTCGTATTGTTTAGAAGAATATCTTTTAGTTTTATGTTCTTTACGAGTTTTACTCGTAGAAGGATTTTCCATGCCAAATTGACCACAGAATTCTCCTAATTGTTTCTTTTCGTCTAGAGAATGTCTCTTGACCTGTTTATTTAATTTTATTCATTGCATAAAGCTAAACCTTCTTGTATGCAAGTTCCTATGAGTTTACCATAGGTATATGAGTTATAATCGATACTCGATTATCCTTTTCTAAGGTTATTCCTTACTCTTTCTGCAAAAAGTGAAGGTAAGCCATCTATAAATTTAGATTTCCAGTGAGTACTATTTGACTCAGGGGTTTCCATAACTCGACTAAGGAAAGTATCCTTATACCATCTAAAAGATGTAAGAGTCTTACACCTAAGATTTTGAAGAAGTGTTCTGATATTTTCAGAATTATCAGACCATCGACCTGTGAAGCGTTCAATGATGTTTACATATAGTGTATAAACAACATTATCCACTTGCTGACCATTTTCTTCTTTAATGGTTTAATAAATATCTTCCTTTTCACGTTGAGATAAATAGTTATCCCACCAACCTTTTAATTGACCGGTAAAACCAGCGACAATCATTTTTGCAACAGCTCTATCATTATTTTGATTAGCTTTGCAAATTGTGCTATACATAAGCATCCTATGTATCATGTTATAAATTTGTCTTTCGGTATAACTGTCTAAGGTCCATTCGTATATGCATCTACCATTATACGAATTATTGAGCATGAATTCTTGTTCTTCGAACAAGATGCCTTGAGGAGTAGGCCTAGGGTAATAATATTTACTTTGAGTTGGCCTATCAGCATATTTAGTATGCTTAAGTTTATTAATTTCTTGGTTGAAAGTGTTTTGAAGATTATCAGAATTTTCTAATTGATCCTCAAATTCTTCGCTTAAAGTATTAAGCTTAAGGTTTTGAAGTTTTTCTTCAAGTAATTTCTCAATTTGAGAAATAGATTTTTATTTAAAATCTGTAATTTCAGGAGGAGGTTGAATGCTTGGAGACGCAATATCAACTGTCTCTAAATTATTTTTTTTCTTTTAATAAAAAGTTTTTTTATATCTTTTATTGAAGATGAAATTTCTTCAATATTTTTCTTTAATAAAGAAATTTGTTCTCCTAAAACAATAACATACATATTTGTATAATTTTGTTGCTTTAAAAGGCTATTAATATGATTAATAGTAACAGAAAGCGTATCGTTTTCTTTTTCAAATTATTTTTGAAAAACATTAAAAATCTAATTTCATTTTCTTTTTCCATTTGGAAACTAGTTTGAGGAGGAAAACAGAACTAATATTTTTTCCAGTTGAAAGCTTATAATTTCTTTCAAGAACAGAAATCACATTTTTAAAATATTTTGATAAAAACCAAGGAACAAAAGGTAAATTTTCATTTCGATTTCTTAGATCTTTATAAAATTTTTCTTTGGCATCTTTGGCATTATTAGACTCCTTTTCTTCACGGGTTTTAACTATTTGTGCCACTTTATCTTTAATTATTGCGATTTCTTGTCCCATAAGATCCATCGCGTTATCTTCAATAGAAAAGTCATCCGGATTTTCCGGATCTTGTCCTTCACCAGCAAGGCAATATTCTTCGTCTTATTCATTTTTTGAAGATGTTCCCATGGAAATATCTCCAATGTCCATACCAAAATTTTTTGCAATGTCTTTTTTCATTTCTTCGAAATAGACATCAATAATTTCATTGGGCTTTACTTTACCCTTTTGTGAATTAATCCTTTGAGAAATCATCTCAAAAGGACTAAGAGCTTCTCTTTGTTCACGATTATTAATCGCATCTTTATATAGAGATATTTTCTCTTCGATCTTGTCAATCGTTTGCTGGCTTTCATATTCACCAGCAGCTGTTTTTCTTATCATTTTTTTCCAAAACTTTATATAAAAGTTTCTTTTAAGACATGGAATTTTTTGTTGGGTATAACCCACTTCAGGAGTCCATCTCCAAATCCACGGAATACTAAATTCAATATAAAAATGTAAAGAAGCCATTCCTTCAATACATTCATGTTTACATTCCGTTTCTATGAGAATCGGAGAAACTTTGACCCATTCTTGATAAAATCCAAAAAAAGGTTCCTTAAGAATTTCAATTGTAGCTCCATAAGAAAGCCACCATTGATAAAACCAATTTGGAATTTCGGATTTATAAACATCCGCACAAACTTTTATCCACCAAGAATGTTGTTTACTTTCATTCTGGTATAAAAATACTTTATAAAAAGCATCGATATAATCGTAATAATTAAATTTAATAAGAGTTTTAACTCAGGATGGAAATATTTCCTATCCTTTAATGGGTGAATAGCCCATTTTTCAGGCTAAATAATTTGCTTGAAAATAATTTTACTAAAGATATAACCTTTTTTCAAAGCAATTGGGGAATTTCCCGCATTAAAGTGATCAAAACACATGTTCCAGTGGACTTAAAAATATTCTCATAAGTATAACGATTTTTATAAAAAGTAGCAGTATATGATGCCCTGTCTAAATATCTTGACATTAAAGTCCAAGGTTCATCAGACCATTTTAAATCTTTAAATTCTAACAGAAGTATTACTTCCGTATGATTCTTTTTTTTCATAATCGACATCTTCTTCGTCGTCTGCAATTATTTTTGCATAAGAAGTAGTACCTTCTTTATTTTGCGATTGCTCTTTTGTTTCTTGTATTCAAGAAACTCTTTTTACATTGGATCATCCTTACTCCAAGCATTGCTTGAAGACGCAGAAAATTGTGAAAGATTTTCTTCCACAAGTTTCTTGTTACCCATTTGGGTAATGACATGACCACCACGACCTCGTCCACCTCTATTAGAGGCGAAACCTCTCCCATATTGGGACATTGCTGCATTTTGAAAAAAAGTCATGTTAAAAATTCACGTGTAAGATAATCAGGAAGACTATTATCACTTCCCTTTTTATAAATTATTTCAAAATCAAAAGGGGCTAAATGAGCCTGCCATCTCGCAAACATTTGTTTTGAGACATTATATTTGAAATCCTTTTGAAACATGAATTTCGCAGCTTGACAATCAGTTTTTATTAAAAACTTTTGATTGTAAAGATCATCTTGAAATTTTAAAACACATTTTACTATAGCGAGAATTTCTCTGGCTATAGTAGCATAATTTTTCTGAGCATTATTCCATTTTCCTCAATGGAATCTAACTAGATGCTCAAATTTATCATCTGGAGAAACTGGTTTTAATATTCCTCCAAATCCAATATCAGACGCATCTGTCTCATTAATTTTTTGCTAATTAGGATTAGCAAGCATGAGACAAGGAAGATAAGTGACTTTATTTTTAATTTTCTTAATTGCCTGAGTATGACTATTTGTCCACTGACAAGGCGTCTTTTTTAATCTATCGTATAAAATAGATGTATCAATTGCAAGATTTTTGTAATAAGGAGAAATATAATTTAAGCTTCCTAAAAATCTTTGTAATTGAGTTTTATCAAGAATTTGATCAGGAAATTTTGACGCAAATTCAATACTTCTATTAATTGGAGTAATACTACCTTTTTTCAATAGTATGACCCAAAAATCTAACTTTTGTTTGGAATAAAATCATTTTTGGACTAGATATGACTAACCCATTTTGAATAATGATTTTCTTAAAAATATCAAAATGTTTAAAATGTGTTTCAATATCTTTAGAAAATATTAAAATATCATCAATATAAACAATTATAAAATTACTGTAAGGAATTAATATATCATTCATAATATTTTGAAAAGGAGCGTTTTTCAAACCAAAAGGCATAACATTCCATTCAAATTGTCCAATTGGGACTGTAAAAGCGGTTTTGTACCGATATTTTTCTTCAATTTGGATTTGCCAAAAACCTGATTTTAAATCAAATTTTGAAAATAAAATTGCATTATGCAATCGATCAAGTAGATCCTTTTTATTAGGAATACGATATCTAATCCACTTTAGAACTTTATGTAATTCCAGATTATCCAAGAACAATTCAACAGATTAAACCTTCGTAGAATGTGAATAGTGTGCTTTAGAGGTTTAGTGTTGAATACGTGAGATTTTTGCAAATGGAAACTTAGATTAATGATTGTTAGGGTTTAGGCTTAAATACCTTGTGAGGTATTTTAGCCCATTGGGCCCCTAACAAGCCCATTACAAATACAACCCACTAACATAAAATAAAACATCTATAAAATACATTGAAAGGAAATTACAAGACTTAGAATAAATATTTTGGACACTTCTAAAATATTCCTAACATTCTCCCCCTAAGTGTCCAAATTACAGTCGAGCTTATTAACTAAGTCTTCATTTCTTTTTCTTCGAGCGAGGAGGGGGTGGTGGTTCTCTATGGGCCAAGTAGGTCTTCCAGAATCCTAGGGCAGTCTCGAACTGTCTGATGTCGTTCCGAAGAACGATTCGATATCTGATCTTCTCGACGAGTTTCCGTAGAACATCTTTCTCTTCCAGTTCTGTTCCTTCTAGTTTGTCATCTTCGGAAACTATCTTCTTCTTAGCCCGAAGTTGGTTGAGGATAATCTTCAATGTTCCATCTGAGAATTTGGAGATCTCTGACAGAAGTAGCACCTGCTTCACTTTCTTCTGAGCTTGTAGGTAAGTGACCCCTGGTTGTGGTTCAAGGAAGATAAATCCCTCTTCATACTTTTCGAGATCCTTATATCTGTTGTCTGGACGTGTCAGGTTGATCTTGCTCATATTGCTTTCCAAGGCCATTTGGAAGTCATGAGCAGCGAAATACTTGACCTGCCTCAGCATACACTCTTTGATAGCCTGATAACCATCTCGTCTTGTGTGAGTGTCAAGGGGAAACGTATTGCGATAAATGTTGTAGAGCTTGTTGAGTTCGCCCAGTGGAAGATAGGGAAGATCTGCTTCTGAATATTTTACAATTTTCCTGTCATAACGATCAATAAAAAAGACAGGGCCTACATATCTTCCTACCGCCCATTCGACATCCACAATATCACAGATGGCCAATTGATCTCTCATGTACTTCCTGTATTGATCTCTATTCATTCCTTTCTTGGCCGTGACTTCCCAGAGCATAATCTGATGGCTAAGTCCCCTATACGTCCCTCTTAGGTGCTCAAGGCCTCGAAGATTCAGCTCGTTGACTCCCTTTATTTCTTCTTCCTTCCTTCAGATCTTTGGATAAAGATCCTCAAGAAAAGGTGCCTTGATCTTCGCGTTTCTCCAACGAGTTTCTATGAACTCGTAGCCTGGCGTCGGTTCCTCGGGCACCTGATGTTGAAGGAGTTCTGGAAGTTCTAGAAGATCTGCCTCAGGATTTTCTCCTTGCTCCTCTTCCTCTCGCTCAATGAAGCAGAAGTCTGCTGCTGCCGCCTTTAATAAATCACGAACATTTTCAATCCTTAGGCGGGACTCTTCTGCTGTCTCTGTTCTCGTCGTCCATTCCTCGTCTAAGATATATCTGTCAATGTAGCCTTGAGGATCCTTTGGACGAGGGGTTGTAGTTGCTTGGACTGGTTGGGTGGAGATCCTCGAGGGAGCAGACTCAACTTCACCAAGGGAAGTTGTCTGGTTCGGCCCTGGTGTAGCTTGTCTGCCACTAGAGGACCTTGGTGGTGGATTGGGTGGTCGTGACGAACTGCCTCCACGCGTTTGAACTCCGCGTCCTTTGCCTCTTCCGCCACGAATAACTGGAGACTTGGTTCTCGGTCTCTTGCTGCTCTTCCCCTCAGGACGATCCTGGTCGTCTGGATCGTCGTGACGACGTTTCTGACTGGGGCCTTCTTGGCGGCATGTGTCAGTCGGTATGCTCGCATCAGGAGGTGGGATGACGCCACCTGCGACCAGCTTCCGGTAGAGGTCTTCTTCTTCAATGCTTCGTTTGCTGTCGAGATCTATTATGCGAGCAATGCCAACGTCAAAGAGTTCTAGCAGAGGCACTGTGTACAGGTTGGGTGTCGTCGGGTTGCGTGGTGGCAGGGTGAGAAGACGGGGAAGTACCGACTGTTGAGGAGGAGGTTGGTCAGACATGGGAGCCTTCCCTTTGTCGGTGGAAGTTGCTTGGACCGCCTCCTTAGTAAGACCTTTGACCCTTGGTAGGGTTACGGTTTCGAAGAACTCGAACAGCCGATTCTCCAAGTAGGCAGTCGTCACCTGTGTTGGAATAGATCCGGCGCCACTAGAGGTAGCCGTTGGCACACGTTCAGAACGAGGTTCTGGACGGTGGCCCCCGTCACCCGAAGTTCGTGGAACTTCGGGGTCCTTGGGTCTTCCGACCTCTCCTTGCGACACATCTTTTGGAGATGGTGCTCGGGTCGTTGTGGCCACGTCAGTGTGACGGGCTTGGGTGGAGCTATTGCCGGGATCGCCAAGGCGTCCCGTTAGCACGCGTCCAGAACTAGGTTCTGTACGGTGGCTCGCGGATGGTGAGCTGCTGAAATCATCAACATCCGAGAGACTTCCGTCCAATCCTTGAAGAGCCTCTATTTGGGGCTCTTCTATGAACGTTGAGACCTGAAGATCAGGCTGATGCTCGGGCTGTGTCACGGAAATGGGTATTTCTCGAGTTGGTTCAGACACAGGAACCGAGCTGCTGGAGATTTGGGGTGGTTCGTGTTGCGTTGAGACACTTGTCTGTTGGGAGACAAGTGAATGGTCAGGTGGGGTTCGCTCATGCGTCGTTGGGTCGATTACGACGTCTTCTATCCTAGGGATGGACCCGGCTTTTTCTGACTGAGCTAGTGCAGTCGTGATCGTCTCGGGAACATCTATTAGTGGGTGTTCGAGTCGTTTGGCATGTGGTTGTTCCTTGAGCGATTGTTCAGGTATTGTTTGTTCAGAGGATGGTGATGGTTGGTCGGGGATTGCTTCTTGAGATGTAGTCTGTGGTGCGTGTGGGATAAATTCGGTTTCTGTGGTTTGTCTCAGTATCTCACTTGCTTGTTCTCTCTCTCTCTCATTTCTACTCTCTCAGTCTCACTAACCCCTGGGTTAGACTCGGGTGGGTCGGCCTGAGTCATGGGGTGTGGAATTTTGGTCCTCTTGCAGTATTTTTCAATGTCTTCTGGGTTAGCTAGTAGTAAGGTAGCGCGCGGAATGGGCATTGGTTTTCGTGAGTATTTCTCATCCGTCTTTCCTTTTTGAAGAAATTTGAGTTTGGGAGGGGTGTAGTTTTCTTCTTGTGGCCTTGTTGGTATCCCCGATGTTGTAGTCATAAAGTGGTGGATCATTAGTGAGAACCACCGGGGATAGGGCAGATTCTGTGTCTTTTTCGATTTGGACTTTGATCTCTGATGAAGCTGATCGTCCAGGTCCATTGTGATCAGCTTGGCATAGTCGTATCCTTTCCTGAAGACGATCCCATGAAAGATTCGTAGGATCGTAGTGTTGCATCTGTCCCACCCGGAGTGCTTTGGTGAGAAGCACTTGTTGACAATTGCGAAAAGAGTTCGCCATGGATGTGGAATCATTGATTGTTGAAAACGGGAAACGAGCTCGAGTGAGCTATAGTAACCCATTTTCAACATATGTGTGATGAGCTCGTCCTCGGATGCCTCATGTTCATATTCTGGTTGAATCAGTAGCCGAAGAATTTGTCGAATAAAGTCCCTGGTGATTCTGACGGTTTCGTTTGCAATTTGGGCTTCATAGTAAGTGGTGTTGTCTTGAGAAATTTTGGTAGTCATCGTTCCCCAGAACTGTTGAAGGTACACGGTCGGTGCAGGAACTGATGCAGAGAAGGCGTATCCCAGGTGGTGGTTTCTCAGAATGGATGGGATGATCTCTTCTTGACACTTGAAAGTGTTCAAGTCGAGTTGAAAGTTGTTGTCTTTGATTACAATCCATTTGGTGGTTGAGTAGACGAGATCTGCTGGTGTAGTCATTCTGTCGAAGCTGCATTATAAGAAAAAAAAGGTTGTGAATAACGTCTTATGAGAAGATATTTGACATTCTTATAAAAAGATGATTTAATTAATAAGGTACTGTTCGGCCCCAAACAAATCAAAGTGTATTTCACAAATTTGAAGTTTTGAAATTTTTGGCAAGGGTTCGTGAATTTGAGCAGTTAGTTCAAAAAGACTTAAAAAATTGATTTTGCGAGTTTGCTTTAGATCGAATTTGAATCCTACATTTTTTGCGAACATAAAGATATGCGGGTCTGTAACAGCCTGAAATTTTTTCAAAAAATTTCACTAAGTAAGATTCGCGAATTAGTTTGAAATACTGAGAGGGTTCCGTTTGCGAATTGATTTGAAATTGAGAAGATTCAATTTGCGAATTGACTAAGTCAAGTTTAGATTGGGAAATTTGGGGTTTGCGAACTGAATTTTTTTTAAAAAATATTTGTAACGTGTAGTTTGAGAGACTAGTTCGCAAGTTGGAAATTTTGCGAGGTACGAATTTTGCGAATTTGGAAATTTGCGAGTCAGTCGAAGGAATTTCGCGAATCGATTTTGAAATTTGAAAGGAATTTGGCGAAGAATGAATTGACAGTTCGTGAAGTGCGAATAAGAGAAGTTTTGCGAATAAAGATTTGCGAATTCGGTAGTTCCCGAATTGACAAGATTAAACACGACCCGCGAAACATTAGTTCGTGAATTGCATCTGGGAAGGCAGTTCGCGAATTTAGATTCGCAAAATTTTTTGGTTGGTCAATCAGTCAACTTAAAAGTGCGAAAGCATTTTTCAAACAAATTTTACGAATTCATTTTGCGAACTCATTCTACGCATGAATTCGCAAAAAACACAAATTCAATTTGCGAATCACGAACAGAAAGATCAAAAAAGAAAATTTTTGAATAAAACCCAGAAAAACCCTATTCGCAGAACATTGATTTTAAACACAGTTCGTACTCTTTTTCACGATAATCAACTAAACAGAGTATGAAAAACAATGATTATAGAACACAAGATCAAACAACAAACAACAATAATAATAAAAAACAAGGACGAACTCCCTGTTCTTTTCCGATTTCGAACCTGCAAAATCAACGAAGAGAATACATGAAAAATTAAGATTTAAAGACTGTTTCTTCCTTACCTCAACGAAAGATTTAGTTTAATACTGGGCCGCAAAAAAATTCTTTTTTTTTGTTAAATAGGCCCACTGAGAGTTCGCGAAAGATCCCATGGTGAAGTTTTGAAAAATCAGTTCGCAAATCAGAGATTTAAAACTTTGACGAACTAGAAGAAAGGAGATTAAAAAATTTACGGTTCGCAGATTTGAAAAAATGAATTCGCAAAATGTCCATGAGTTATCACGAAGTTCGCGGATTATGATTTCACGAATTGTTCACTAAGAGTTTAGTGAATAATGATTTTGCGAATTGAGCTTTTGATTCGCAAACGAGTATAGTTTGCGAACCTTTACATGCCAGTAGATTTGGATCACAAAAAAAATGTAATGTGAAGTTCGCGAATCTTAATTCTAATAATTGATTTGCCATGGAATTTTAGAAATTGTCCAAGGAAGAAAAATGAATGTACGAGATTCTCAACTTACTAACGATATCAAGTAAACTAGTAATGACCCAAATATTACCAATTTGACACGATCAATCACAAGGATAACATCAAATCTATGGGTTTTTCAAGATCGATTTTCATGATACGATATCCTTATTGGAGAAGAAAGAAATCGTCGTCTTAGTCAAAAATTCGTCTTAATGTCGGGACAATAAATGACGTATGTTTCTTTCATATTTATAAATAGATATGTCTCAAGTCTCATTGAAGTACCTTACATCTAAGAACTAACTCATTTCTAATTTTCTCGTTTACAGATGAATTGGCAGAAGCAGGAAGAAGAGAAGAAGCTCAAGGAACAGGCAAAGTTAAGACATGACTTTGAGCATAACTTGAATATGCTGGTTTTTGAGATTTTCCTTCTTTTGAGCTTATTCGCTGTTTTACTTGCTATTCTGCTTTGGGTCTTAATAGGGCATACGAGTATTTGAGAGTTATCTAAGTATTATGAATGTTTTATGTGTTTGAGAGAGTTGTTGTACTAAAACTCCCCCTAGATACAAAGCCTATCGAGTATCTTAAAAATTGAATGATTAAACTTACTCCCCCTCGATGCATTGTTTGAGAGAGTTGTTGTACTAAAACTCCCCCTAGATGCAAAGCCTATCGAGTATCTTAAAAATTGAATGATTGAACTTACTCCCCCTCGATGCATGGATATAGCATTTCTCCCCCTCGATGTATTGCCATCAGCATTGGCGCTACATCGACTTATTGAAAACAAGAAAATTTATTGCAACGTGGAAAGCAAGCAAAAAGAAAGAAAAAAATAAAGATCTAATTAACTAATTAACATAATAAACACGCACAGAATAAGAGAGAAGTAAAAACATAGCAAATAGATAAATAGTGAACTGTAGGAAGGCACAATCGAGATTAAAAATGGAGGTTCAGCATTCCCAACTTTGCAACTAAGAATTGGAAGCGTTTTTCATCCAATGCTTTTGTAAGCAAATCGGCTAGTTGAATCTCTGTATTGACAAAGTACATTTCTATTATGCCTCTTTCTACGTGGTCCTTTATGAAGTGATATCGAAGATCTATGTGCTTAGTGCGTGAGTGATGAACAGGGTTACATGTAATTGCGATAGCACTCTTGGAATCACAGTAAATAGGAATTCTATTTAGATCAAACCCGTAGTCCCGTAGTTGAGTTCTGATCCACAAAATTTGTGAGCAGCAACTTGCTGCAGCGACGTATTCTGCTTCCGCCGTGGAAGTTGATACACAATTTTGTTTCTTCGAGGCCCAACATACAAGCTTGTCGCCTAGGAATTGGATGTGTCCAGAAGTGCTTTTTCTGTCTAGTCTGCAACCTGCAAAGTCTGCGTCAGAATACCCTATTAGTTTCATATTTGAGTTCTTAGGATACCACAGTCCAAGGTCTGGTGTTCCTTTCAGATACTTCAAGATTCTTTTGACAGCATGAAGATGCGACTCCTTGGGGTTAGCTTGAAATCGAGCACAAAGACATGTAGAGAATAAGATGTATGGTCGACTGGCTGTGAGGTAGAGTAGTGATCCAATGATCCCTCGGTAATGAGTAACATCTACAGGTTCACCTAAGTGATCTGCATCGAGTGAGCATGATGTGGACATTGGTGTACTCGATGATTTGCTCTTGTCAATCCCATATTTTTTGAGAATATCGTGGATGTACTTTGATTGATTGATAAAAATCCCATCCTGAAGTTGTTTGATCTGTAATTCGAGGAAGAATGACATTTCTCCCATCATACTCATTTCAAATTGTGATTGCATCAGAATGCTAAATTCTTCACAAAGTTTAGTGTTAGTAGAGCCAAAAATGATATCATCCACATAGATTTGCACAAGCATGATATCAGAACCATCTTTCTTTACGAACAAAGTAGTGTCAATGTTGGTCCCGATTAGCACCAACAATACGACTTCGGACGGATTAAACACGCCGAATGATCGAGATTTAGGTTCGGGGCGTGTGGGGCTTGGTGGTGTTCTTGAGGAGACTCTCTCACTCTAAAATGTTTATTTGATTAACACACACAAGCACACCTAACTATGTGTTAGGGTTTTCCTATTTATACCACAAGTTGGTATATAATAGGTGGGCCTCTTGTGAAGGCCCATTACATAAATAACTAAGAACTAACCCAATTAAGAGCTAGCCCAAAGTTTAATAAAGCAAATCAACAAAGATAATACAATGAAATTGAACACTACAAAATATTTCCTAACAATCTCCCCCTTAGTGTTCAATCTTCAGTTCAGCGCGGGATATCTTTGTTGGGCATATTGGAGATCTTGATTCCTAGCAAACTCCCCCTACAAGGGATATCTCCTCTTCTTGCGGAGGCATTGATGGCTCGGCTAGGACTCACTTGTTAAGATTCTCCAATCTTCTTCTTCTTGGCGCCGGATTTGTCGTCTTTGAATGGAAGTTGTCTGGTTCGGCCTCGAAGATGACTCGTCTGGCTCCAGAAGAAGGTGGGCGTGGGGCGTAAAAAATGTGCCAAGGCTCCATTGAAATGTGACTTTCAAGAGCAGGGAGCCCGGTCTTCAGAGTGGTCAGCGCAGTAGTAGTGGCGGAATGTGGTGGGTGAGATGTGCCATGGCTCCTTCGAGTGTTCCATTATGAACATAATAGCCTGACACATAAGAGTGTGCGCAGAGGTAGTGGAAGCCTCCGGCGGTGCGTAGTTGGTGGAAGTGGCGTGGATGATGGTTGCTGCTGATGCTGCTGTACGATCTTCAACTCATTTCTTCTCCTTTACTCCCCCTTGAGATGATCTCCGTCTTCGGGATCGTCACGTCGTCCGTGGGACGAGTCTGCCTCTGGTGTTGATGGTGGTGATGATGGTGTGGTGTGGTGTTGAGTGAGGCAATCAAGTGGGATTCTCAGGAGTAGCAGCATTTGACTTTCCTCCAAGTTCATTTCGGAACTTGGAAGAGGCGGAGCAGCATGTGGTGGCGCAAGCGTAGGCGTGGTGGAGTGGTGTCGGTGATGGGACCTTTTCCTTCATAGATCCTCGTTGAGCGCGGCATGGAATGTGTAAGTTCCTCGCTGATTGCTATGAGTCGGGGCTCCATCACGAACGGGGTAACTAACCAGACGGGGGTCACAAAGACGCTCCGTCGTCACAACATCGAAACATGTGTCCGATGCGCCGCCTGTTTGCACAGGACAAAAAGAACCGGAGAGCCACAAAGGCTTTCCGTTCGCACAGACGATGAGACAAGCTCGTATCCGTGGCCCATCGACAGTTGTGGTGAGGGTGGCTGTCGTGGGTCTTCCGCTCTCGGTCACAAGGACGTCATCAAGCGTTCGGGCAAGTTCACGAAGAACCTGCGGTGCGTAAAGAGTGTTTGTGTCCTAGAAAGTGGAAAATTTCGGTGGGTGAGGACACAAGACTCAACGTGGGTGGAAGAGGTGCAGTGAGAGGCGGGGCACTGCATGTTCAACATCAACCGTCTCCAAGTGGGGCGGTGATGGCTAACGTGGTTCCTCTTGTGCGAAATGAAACAGCTATCTGCGAAAGGATAGCTGAGTGGTTGGGAGGGGTGAATTGCACGGTTGGACCAGATGCCGCGACTTCTACTCGGGAAACGAGCGAGTCGTCTCCTGTACCTATGGGCGAGGTCCGGGTTGTGGTGAGATATGACAGAGGAGTGCGATCATGTCGTCGTTGGTTCGCAACTCCTGCAAGCGACTTACGTCATCCTCCCGAGATCGTTGATTGGATCTTTGCGTGGAGGAGGATGTCGCGCGACCTAGACCTAGACTAGAGAGGCTAGGGTAGGCTCGTTCCTAGGTTAGGATCAGGGGGTTTCACTGATCCATGGGAACTATGGTGGCGTGGCGTGATCGCGTTGAAAGGCGACCACGAGTGATGTCGACGAGGGTGGCCCAAAACTGTTGATCAGACACTTCTGAGACTCGTCAGGTGGTGGTGGTGGTGAGGACGTAAAGAGGATCACGGTGGCTTAGGACGTCTCCATGTAGCACACCATGGTGGAATGGATGGCAGTGGGTGGACGGTGGAGTCTGGTACATGAGATCCACATCGCCTAAGCATCGAGATTAGATGGCGCTCCCACTGATGGTTGGTTGATCTCTTGTCAACCGTTCTTTGTAGGTCCGGGTTCTGCACGTGCTCGCTTCTCTGACATCCCTTCATGCACGTGGAGCAACCCGTGTAACGTGCATGATGGGGTTGGTTGCTCGCAGTGCATACCGGTCATGAATGTGGAGCAACCCATGTACCATTCATGCCGGGGGTGGTTGCTCACGTCGTGTACCAGTCATGTATGTGGAGCAACCCGGGTACCATACATGCTGGGTGGTGTGAAATTGGCATTTGGAAATTCCGCTCCGAAAAGTTTGGGGGTGACCTAAACTTTTTCTATAATGTGCCAATACCGTCCTAGGTCGATTGTTGGGTACGGTGATCGTTGCCGCGTTTTGGATTTGCCTTCAAAAATTTCACAAAAACGTCGTCTATACCGAAAATTTTGGCCCAGAAAAATTTTATTTCGGAAAATTTTAAAAGTTTAAAATAGACAAAGTCCAATGGCCTTAGAAAATTTTTCTCTATCCAATGATATAATTTTTCCTTAGGCTTAAAAAAAATATTTCAACCTTTTTTTTTTTTTTTTTTTTTTTTTTTTTTTGCTCCTTAACCTTATTTAATCCGAGGGGGGGCCAGAAATTTTGGTGGTAAAAAACGTTTAAGTGCAATTTTAAAGAGTGATTTTTGCAAGATTTGAAGCTAAAAATCGAGTTTGGATCAAGTTTAAAGGTTGGGTGCAAATTTCTCGGGGGGTGCGAAAAAATGGTGTGAAAATGTGCGAAAGATGTTGTCCCGAGAAATTTCGTTGTGAGAGTGAGTCGCGAAAATAAGGAAATTTCGCATTCAAAGGAAATTTTCGCATGTACTGTTAAAGTTTTGCATATCAAGAAGATTTCGCATTCAGAGTACAATTTCGCATGTATAAAAATTTTCGCAAGTTAAGAAATTTCGCAGTTGTGCAAATTTTTCGCATGTATTCCAAAAATTTCGCGGTGAAAATTTGTTCTAAAAACGGTATTAAATTTTCGCAGGTAGAAAGAGTTTTCAAGTAGCAAAAATTTCGCAAGTTTTGAATTTTCTCAAGTGATATGGAAGTGAAGTGATGATGCGAAATAGTGAGGATGCGAAAAAGTGAAGTTGAAATTTTTTGGATCACTGTAGCTGCGAAAAATTTTGAAGATGCGAAAATATGTATGATGAAGTGAAGTGTATGAAAATTTCGCGGGGCTTCACATGCTGTAGCAGCGAAATTTCTCGGAAAAATTTCTCGGCCTGCGAAATTTCTCGGACTGTAGATGCGAAAATTTCTCGGGCAGCGAAAGTTTCTCGGCCTGTGAAATTTTCTCGGCTAAGAATTTTCTCGGGTAAGAAAATTTCTCGGTCAAGAACACAGATTACTGTTCCATAGCTGCGCGACTTTTTCCAGAAAAATGGCTCGTTTTCGCTCAAATCTCACTCAAAATCGACGAAACTTGTTCCAAAACATCAGAAAAACATTCCTAAACACATAATCAACCTTTGGGATGTCTAAAAACAACAAAACGAGTTCGAAATCGCCCAAAAACTGAAAGTGACGAAAATAATTTTTCAAGCAATTTTTCACTCAAATCTCGCTCAAAACAAGCAAATCCGGTCGCGTTGGGCTCTGATACCACTTGTTGGTCCCGATTAGCACCAACAATACGACTTCGGACGGATTAAACACGCCGAATGATCGAGATTTAGGTTCGGGGCGTGTGGGGCTTGGTGGTGTTCTTGAGGAGACTCTCTCACTCTAAAATGTTTATTTGATTAACACACACAAGCACACCTAACTATGTGTTAGGGTTTTCCTATTTATACCACAAGTTGGTATATAATAGGTGGGCCTCTTGTGAAGGCCCATTACATAAATAACTAAGAACTAACCCAATTAAGAGCTAGCCCAAAGTTTAATAAAGCAAATCAACAAAGATAATACAATGAAATTGAACACTACAAAATATTTCCTAACAGTCAATTTTCCCTTTAGTGAAACCTGAGGAGATAAGAAAGTCGGAAAGCACCTCATACTAGGCCCTTGGAGCTTGTTTAAGTCCGTACAGTGATTTGTCAAGTTTGTAAACAAAGTCGGGATGATCAGCATTGAGAAATCCGTCTGGCTGTGACACATACACTTCTTCTTTCAGAATTCCGTTCAAGAAGGCTGTTTTTACATCCATTTGATAGACAGTAAAGTCTTTGTGTGCTGCATATGCAAGGAATAACCTAATAGCTTCGATTCTGGCTACAGGGGCAAACGTTTCATCGTAATCAATTCCTTCCTGTTGATTATATCCCTTAGCAACGAGCCTAGCCTTGTTTCGAACTACAACACCATCTTCATCCTTTTTGTTTTTAAATACCCACTTTGTTCCGATCACAGTTTTCCCTTTTGGACGAGGAACTAAGTTCCAGACTTTGAGACGTTCGAATTGATTAATCTCCTCTTGCATAGCCACTATCCAGTTAGGATCCCGTAATGCGTCAACTACTCTTTTAGGTTCCGTTTGGCTCAAGAAACAGGTGAAATGACATTCATTTGAATGTGATCTTCTAGTCGTTACTCCTGTATTGGGATCTCCTATTATTTGATCAGTAGGATGATGTCGAACCCATTTCTTTTCGTGGGGTAATGTCGTTTCGTCTATTTGCGATTCCTCACTTAGTGGATAGTCGATTGCAGACGCGGTAATGTTGCCGGCTGAAGTTGAAGAGGAGGCCTCTGTCTGCGTTGTTGTCAAAGTTGTTGGGATCGAGGCTTCTGCATCTGAGGGAGGAATTGTCTGGTTAGGAATAGGTTCTGAATCATGAGTTGACGAACTCGGACTGGATTCAGTATTTGGAAAGTGATCGGTGGATGGTCTTGTCTGATTTTGAGAGATATATATATGTTCAAAAAGGAGATCCAGATCCAGTTCCTCTTGAGTTCGGTGAGTGAAGCATGTGGGGTTGCTTTGTCGAGAATTGTCAGTTGCTTGTTGATCTGGCTTCAAACTTCCTTTGTCTGATCCTGGTTCTGAGGAGTTCCGTTCAGAGGCATCTGTCGAGCACTCTCCTTCTTCTGTATGAGAGTGAATAAGGTGTGGTGTTCTAGATACTCGTCCCAAACGGCTATGTCCAGTAGAAAGTTCGAGTCCCTCATCAAAGGTGACATTTATATTTTCAATGATCATCCTTCTGTCTCTGTTAAATATCCTGTACGCCTTAGATTGTGCAGAGTAGCCTACGAAGATTCCTTCAGTTGCTTTTGGATCAAGCTTGACTTGTCTTCGCGGTCGTTGGCGACGAAGCACTTGCATCCACAAATTCGAAAATGGGCAATATTGGCAGTCTTCCATTAATAAGTTCATAGGGCGTCTTACCAAATCTTAGATGAATGTTTGTGCGATTCTGTGTATAGCAAGCAGTATTCATTGCTTCAGCCCAAAGGAAATGAGGTAGTGAAGATTTGATGATCATTGTACGGGCAGCCTCTACGAGTGTTCGATTTCGCCTTTCAACAACCCCATTTTGTTGGGGTGTGTAGATAGCAGAATACTGTTGAGTAATCCCTATGGATTCGTAGAAGTCACTGAGCTGTTGATTCTTGAATTCTGTTCCATTGTCTGATCTAACTATTTTAACACTGCTCTGGAGTAGGTTCTGTGTTCTGATTAGATTTGGAATATGTTCGACTGTCTCTGATTTAGTTCGTAAGAAGCGTACCCAAGTATATCGGGAAAAGTCGTCGACGACAACCAGCATATACCGCTTTCCACTTATGCTTTCAGTTCGCATTGGGCCACACAGATCCATGTGTAAGAGCTCTAAGGATGTTGAGTGGATGCTGTGTGCTTTGTAGGATGTGAAGCTCTTTTCATTTTTCCTTTCTCACAAGCAGAGCACATATGCTCTTTTTGGTACTTCAGTGGTGGTAGTCCAATAGCCAGTTTGTTGGTGGACAGCTTGTTGAGGGTCTTGAAGTTAAGATGAGATAACCGCTGGTGCCATAAGTCAGTCTTTGGTTTGACAGTTCTAATATCAATGGTCTAAAGATTTGTCTTGGAGATTAGGCAGATATCAGTCTTTGGTTTGACAGTTCTAATATCAATGGTGTAAAGATTTGTCTTGCGAGTTCCAGTGAGAAGTTCTTCACCATTGGCATTGAGAATTTTGCAAGTTTTCTTTAGAAACACAATTTGGAGTCCAAAATCACTGAACTGTAATATTGATAAGAGGTTGTGTGTCAGTCCTTCAACATACGAGACTTGTTTAATTGTGAGTCGATTGCATATGAGATCGTCATAACCAAGGATTCTGGCTCCTTTGCTATTACCAAAGCGTACCAGTCCTCCTGGTCTATCAACGTAGTTGCTCAACAGTTCCTTTGTCCCAGTAATGTGTGTGGAGCAACCAGAATCTAAGTACCACACATGAAGGGCCTGCAAAATAAAACTAGAGGGTTTTAGGTACCCATTGAAATATGGGTCCACCTCTATTACGTTTATTAGTCCGTTTAGATTCCCTAGATTTTCCTTTGTTGGTGGATGATACAGAGTCACTAATTATTTCTAGGGTTGGGGTTTGTTTTCCTGCAGTCCGAAGCTTAGGAACCCATTTGTGCTCTAGTAAGGGTCTTTTTGTCTTAAGTTTAGACATGAATTTTTTTTGTTTAGCAGGTTTGACAGGTTCTTTGATAGTTTTTGGTTTTGATTCGTGTCTTGACTTTGTAATTTTGTTTTTAGGAATTGTTTTGTGAGTTTGCTTGGTGACATGATCATGCACGGAAAGCTTTGTTTTTGATTTAGAAGATAAATTTTTCGATACATGGTGAAAAGAAGGTACAGAAGTTTTGGAAGGAAAATACTCAATGACAAAAGGTGTATTGAGATCACTATTCTCCTTCAAGATATCCTCCTTTTTAACCCATACTTGCCCCTTCAATGGCTCTTTTGTGGGTCCTGAAAATTTCAATGTATTAGTGCAGGAAATTTTGTTATGCGAAACTAAGGTGTATGAAATTGTGTGTAGTCTTATTTTTTCTTTAAGTGAAGATATTTCTTGAAGAAGTTTCTGCCTTTCTTTATCAAATGACTTCCTCTCGCTTTCGATAGTGGAGTGAAGGTCACTGATTTTCTTTATGCAATCAGGCATATATCCTGTTGCATATGTAACCATCGGTGCCATACTTTCCGAAACACCTGAGGTTTCTCCTTCATTTGGATGAGAAATATCTGTCTCAAATTCAGTTATTGCTGGACAACTTCTTTCTTTATAACTATCATTTAATTCTGTGTAGTTAAAAGATGTTTGAGTTTTACTGTGTGTTGATGTCTCATTTTCACTGACAAAGGACATGAGATTCGCCAGGCAACCTGTCTGCATAAATTTGAGATCATATAGATATGGTGAACTTGATATGCCTTGTTTTAACTTATGTGAATTTTCAAAACCTAGTCCTTTATAGGGATTGTAAAAATCAATGTTAGCTGGTTTGTTTAAGAAGATCGTTTGTTCTGATTGATCTCGTCGGGTTAAAAGGTCCTCCAATTTTTTTATTTTGCAGTACAGTTTTTCCCGTTCTTTACTTAGTAAGTCATATTTAATCGTAGCGTCCATTGCCTGATCTCTATGAGATTTCATTTCCTTTTCTAAATCCTTGGCTTTAGCTTCGGATTTTTGTACTAGTATTTCTAGCTTAGCAATCTTTTCATTTGCTACAATTACACGATTCTTTTCACATGCATAATCATATCTAAACTTATCTAATACTACTAAATTTTTCTCTAAGTTAGCTTCTAGTTCCTTGATTTTTCTTTTACCTAATTTGTTAGATTTATATAAGGATAAAAATTCATTTTTGATCTTAAGTAAAGAATCATAATCTGCTTCACTTACCTCCACCATTTCTGAATTGTTAGAGGTTTCCCTGTCTGACTCGCCTCCTTCAGCTCCAACTCCATCTTCTTCGTCATCCAGCTTGGCCATCAGTGCCACGTTCTCATTCTCGCTGTCTGAGGTATCTTCAAGCCAATGGTCCTCTTCTGCCATTAAGACCAGTCTTTTTTCTTTTTGTTCAGCTAATTGAACTTTTCGACGGTAATAGTTAACATCCTTTTTCTTGGGCATTCTGCACTCTCTAGCAAAGTGTCCATTCTTACCGCAGTTGAAGCATTTGCCGCCTTGATGAGGAGTTTCAGAGTTGTTTTCCTCATCCTGAGTCTTTCCTCTAGAGTTGGAGGAGGTTCTTTGACGATTGGAGGAGGATCCAGTCTTCTTATAATACTTCTTCTGCACAAAATTCGAGACCAGAGCGAGTTGCTTAGCAAGATCCTTGAGAGTAATCTCCTGGTCTCCATGTTTAGTAAGGTCCTTGGATTCGTAATCAGAATCAGAGTCTCCTCCTTCCTTAACTTGTGATGGCTGGATAATTTCTTTGTCCTTGGTTTGTTTTCTTGATGATCGTTCAGTCATAAGAGCAAGTGAGTCGCTTCCTATTGATTTGATTTCCTCCCTTCGTTTCTCCACATGATTGGAATGTTGATTGAGGTAGTCGAATAATGTATGAATGCTAACTTTGGTTAGGTCGTTCATTTGTCTTATCATAATTGCAGTAGCCTCCCATTCTGGATGAAGTGATCCTAAGAATTTGATATTGATCTCCATTACGCTTTTTGTGACTCCATTCATCTTTAGCTCGTTTAGAAGAACAAGAAATCGATGGAAGGTTTCTTGGAGAGTTTCCCCTTTGTTAGCATGAAAGCGGTCATAAGAGATGAGTGTGTTCGCCATTCTTGCCATTGTATTGACTTCTGTCCCCTGCATCATAATTCGAAGAGCATCCCACATTTCTTTTGCGCTATCACCACATTCGATTTGCATCAAAATGTCATTGGGAATGGCTTGCATCATGTATGATTTCGCCACTTTGTCTGCCTTTAGTCGCAGTTTTTCTTCATCACTGCATTGGTCAGCAGTTTTCAAGATCCTCTGTTCCTCTCTTGCTGGAGTGGTGTCAGTAGTGGCGGGAATTATGGTCCAATACTGTGTAGGTCCATTGTAAATAGATTCCAGAAGGTTCTCTGAATTGTCCTTGCTTTCTATGAAGTTTATGAACCTTCTCTTCCAGACTGCGTATTCTCCATGTCGGACGATGGGAGGTCTAACATCATTGCCCGTACTGAAAGAGTCCATTGCTTGTGTTTTGGATATGATCGTTAACATGTAATGTGAGGAAAGGTTAATTTGAAATGAAATTGGTTCAAAGTCTAAAACTTTAGACTTTGACTTTGACTTGGAAAATGTGTTCGTGGAATTTTGTTCAGAGTCGTGGATTTCGCCATGTGAGGATTGCGATATGTGTTGACGAGCGTACTTTATCGAGAATTAATCAAGTTCGCAAGACGTCAAAGGTTCGCAAATCGCAAGATTGTACTGATTCGCAAATTAATGAAGGATTCGCGAAATGTCCAGTGACATGTACAATTGTCCCAATTCGCAGAATGAGATGAATTCGCAAAAGTGTGAAGGAGCCCGCAAATTTCTACCGGAGTTGAGGTTCGCAAAAATCTTTGAACGAGTTCGCAAATTATGCGTAGAATGAGTTCGCAAAAATTCTTCAACTGGATTCGCGAAAATCTGCGGGCAACGGAGTTCGCAAAATTCTTCTCTTTTCTGGTTAGCAAACTTTCAGGAATTCGCAAAAAGGGCTATCAAGGAGTTCGTGAAATTTCTCTCAGAGATGCGATTCGCGAAATGTGGCAGTGAATATTTCTTGATTCACAAACTTTAGTTTCACAAAAATTGAGGAAATATTTTGCGGGTTGACTTGATTCCTTCAATTCACAGTCGGTCCTCAACTTGAATTCGTGAAACTGAATTGCGAATTTAGAATCTGCGAATTCAAATCCAACTTAAGTGCCGTTCGCAAACTCAAAAGCAGGCCAAACAACAAAGTTGCTTCAAATTCTCCAGCAGAAATCCAGAAATTTAACGCAAATTGACAAGAAACAGATTCAGTAGTTCTCAGAACATAGAGAAACCAGTCAGCCGTCCAAGTTGCAGAATATCCTCAGAGAAAAAGAACTTAAACCCACGAAACAAAGCTTTGAACTGAATGCTGGAGAAATCAATAACTTATATTGACGACGCTAACGAACTTGGAATGAAGTTTCCTCACCTACACGCTTGCTCTGATACCACTTGTAATTCCAGATTATCCAAGAACAATTCAACAGATTAAACCTTCGTAGAATGTGAATAGTGTGCTTTAGAGGTTTAGTGTTGAATACATGAGATTTTTGCAAATGGAAACTTAGATTAATGATTGTTAGGGTTTAGGCTTAAATACCTTGTGAGGTATTTTAGCCCATTGGGCCCCTAACAAGCCCATTACAAATACAACCCACTAACATAAAATAAAACATCTATAAAATACATTGAAAGGAAATTACAAGACTTAGAATAAATATTTTGGACACTTCTAAAATATTCCTAACACTTTATTCAAAGGTTTGTAATTAATTACTAACCTGGGTGTTCCTCTTTCTTTTTCTGCTGCATTATTAACATAAAATGCAGTACAAGACCAAGGAGACTTTGACGGTTTTATTAAACCTTTCTGTAAAAGATAAGTTATTTCCTTTTTACATAATTCTAATAATTCAGCATTCATTTGGCAAGGACGAGCTTTAGTGGGAATATTTTTCTCACTAAAATCTTCCTCATAGGGTAAAGAAACAATATGTTTCTTCCTATTCCAGAATGCATTTGGAAGATCATTGCATTTTGCAATGTAAATTCGTTATGAATTAGTTTAATTTTTTCCTGTAACTTAGGATATGTCTTGTAGACAATTAAAATCACTTGTCTATTTCGATCATTGAGATTTAATTTCAAGCAATTAAATACAAGTCATTTAATTAAATTGTTGATCTATAAATTAATCTCAAGTTAATAAATAGTTTATTTAATTAATAAATTATTACCATATATGATAATACATATTCCTTTAATACAAAATCTACATAAGGAAAGCATTGTAGAGATTTGTTAAATAAGTAAAGGAATCAAATCAAATATCATAAAATAGGCAGATATTGAGAGAATCAAGCCACATATGGAATAAATCAAATCAAATCAAGATCAAACCATATATGGATAAAATCAACCTAAATATGGAAGAAATCATCCCAAAAAGATTATGTTTTCCGTAATGGTGAATTCTCTACGCCTATAAATAAGGGGCTTCAGAATTCAGAAATCACAAGTCAGAGAGCAAAGAAAATACGAAACTTCGAGAGAATTAGAAGTAAGTCTTTGATAGCATTGAGAAATTCTCTCAACGAAGTTCTTCGTGTTCAAGTTAAAATTCGAAGACGTTCATCAAGACCCGTGCGAGTTTCTCATAATCGCACGGTTGCAACGAGGAAAGCCCGTGCGAGTTTCTTGGAAGCGCGCGGTTCAACGCTCAGGACCCGTGCGAGTTCTCATAATCGCACGGTTGCAATGAGGAAAGCCCGTGCGAGTTTCTTGGAAGCGTGTGGTTCAACGCTCAAGACCCGTGCGAGTTTCTCATAATCGCACGGTTGCAACGAGGAAAGCCCGTGCGAGATTCTTGGAAGCGCGCGGTTCAGCGCTCAAGACCCGTGCGAGTTTCTCATAATCGCACGGTTGCAACGAGGAAAGCCCGTGCGAGTTTCTTGGAAGCGCGCGGTTCAACGCTCAAGACCCATGCGAGTTTCTCATAATCGCACGGTTGCAACGAGGAAAGCCCGTGCGAGTTTCTTGGAAGCGCGCGTTTCAACGCTCAAGACCCGTGCAAGTTTCTTGGAAGTGCGCGGTTCAACGCTCAAGACCCGTGCGAGTTTCTCATAATCGCACGGTTGCAACGAGGAAAGCCCGTGCGAGTTTCTTGGAAGCGCGCGGTTCAACGCTCAAGACCCGTGCGAGTCTCTTGGAAGCGTACGGTTCAAAGCCCAAGTCCCGTCTTTTTGAAAATATCAAGTCCAAGTGTCAGCTTCGTGACCAAGCGCAAAAGGCCCACGAAGAAACGTTCGAGCAAACAATTTTCGACAAATAGCAAGTCCAATTGTCACCTTCGTAATCAAGCCCAAAAGCCTACGAAGAAACGTCCCCACTTCGTAGGTTTTCGCTAAGACGCCAAGTTCGTGATCAAGCCCAACGGCCCACGAAGAAAAGCCCAAATCAAGAAACACAAAGATCAAGAATTTTCTGAAACCCTTTATTTGAAGAACCAGAGGAATAAGTAGAGATAGAATCCATTAAATTTCATCAAATTTAATTTGTACTATTTTTTCGAATTATTTGGTATTCAAATAAAAAAAAAATACGCTACAATGTCGTTTGTAACGTTTCTAATTTGTACGAGCAGTGGGCCTTTCGTTGACAGATTCAAAGATATGTAAATGTTCTGAATCACGAATTTGTTCATTCACCGATTGGTTCATGGTTGTATTATGAAAGTTTTCATTTACGTTTACACAGATAATTAAATTTAAAACGAAATATGGGGTATATGCGCATGTTGGATGTATATAAATAGTTTATGTATTGTTTGCAGACGTAAGGCTACTTGGTTCACAATTGACCATTTCAAACGTATGTATTCTCAAATACGAGTGTGTTGACGATAACTGTTGATTGAATAAAACACGGAGGTCACGCTGAAGGAAAATTATATATAATAAATATATTAAACATTATATATATCTATACCTTATAAAGAGCATATGGGGTATATAAACTGTCAATTTAACACGTAATTTCCAATTTTACTCTTAACTGCTTAATTACAATTTTTTTACCCTTAAAATTTTCATTTATTACAAATTTATCCTTAAATTAAGATTATTCTTAAATAACTTAATTTATAATGTAAGATATTCAAAATATAAAATAATATTATATATTTGCACACACATAGGGTGTGCTAAAATACTAGAATATATATATATATATATATATATATATATATATCTTAATTAGGTGTAGAGTACTTTGGTTAGGCAGTTTATTATCTAATCTATTATTGAAGCATATGCTGCTTGGCTTCAAATAGTTCAAACTGAATTAATAGTCGTTGCACGGCCATTAATAACGTTCATGACAAAATATCTATTTCCTTACAAGCGGGGCAATTGAGGCTCAATAATTCAATTAGGCTATTTCAAAAACTTTAGTGATCATTCAATGAAAGTAATATAAATTGTTTTTGTTCAGATGAGTCTAGCTATTTCAATTTTTAAATTTGAACAATGGTATAGGGGTTTAAGTTCGAAACATCATTCAGGCGCATTATGCCAAGTTGCATATCCTAAGACAACATATATCGAAACTCAAAGCATTGGACCACTGCCTAAGATTTCTTTATATTGTTAAATATCACGAATTAACAATAAAGTAATTCTGATTAATAATAATTTTGGTGATTGAGTAAATAAAACTTAACTTGAACTGGAACCGATATATAAAATAAAACTGGTGTGAAGACCGTAAGACAAAGACCGCGCAAATTGATCCTAACATATAAAAATGAATTTAACGGGTAAAAACCCCTAATCCATCAAAATTAGATACGAAAAAGATTACATTTAGATTGATTAATTCATTTAGGGGAGAAAACCCAAAATGGTCTCCAATGTTTCCAATTGACCAACTTAGTCCCCGATTTTTCGCGTGGACCAATTTTGTCCCCGATATTATCGATCTTGAACCAAATTGGTCCTACCGTTAGATCTCCGTCAATTTACATGGAAAAAACTGACACATGTCGACATATGATTGGTCAGACTTGAAAATTCATAAATTAACATTAAAAAAAAAAGAAAACTTCCAAAAAAAGAGGAAATAAAAGAAATATGAAAATACTAATAATTAAAAATAAATAATAACGAGAGAATAAAAATTAAATTATAAATTATAAATTAAATTCAAATAGGATAAAGTAAGAATAAATAGATTAATAATTAAAATAAAATAAAAATAAAATAGAAACTAAATATACAAAAATAAAATAAAATGAATAAATAAACAAAAAAGAGAGAAAAAGTTATAAAAAATTATAAATAAAAAATAAATTAGAAGATGGAAAATATAATTAAAAAGTAAAATAAGTGAAAATGAAAATAAGGATAAAAACGCCACTAGAAGTTTACGAGAATGCGCGACTCTGTCGGTACCAAGTTAACGGGGACGCAATCGTCATAGTATTAAAAAAAAGTTTGAGACTTAGGACATTTGTGTGCGCGTTAACTTTGCAGGGACGGGTGTCAGTAATCCTTATTTTCGTTTTTCTGTGTTTAATAAATAAATATTTTTTTTATTTTAATTTTTATTTAATAGTTTTATTTTAATATCCTTTGTCTCTTTTGTAGTTATTTTTTAATGTATTGTTATATCTCTTTATTTTACTTTAATTTTGGGTTTTTTATTTTAATATATTTTTTTCACAATTTTTTATTTTATTTTCATTTCTTCTATTTATATTTTTTTATTCTCTCTTCATTTTTATTTTATTTCATTTATCAGTTTCTTTTATTGCACTTTTTCATTTTTATTTGAATTTTAACTTTTTAATGTTAATTAATGATTTTTAAAGTCAGACAAATCGTATGTCGACACGTGTCCAGTTTCCATCCAAATTGACAGAGATCTACTAACAGAATGACCAATTTTGTTCAACATTAGAGACTAAATTGGTTCATGCAAAACATCGAGGACTAAATTGGTCCATGTGGCAAACATCGGGGACCATTTGGGTTTTCTCCCATTCATTTACTTTTATTTAACAGAGAAAGAATTTGATATTCATGAGCATACAAGAAATGTATGTTATTTATTATCATTATTATTATAGAGTTATGGTATAAGTCTCCAATTCTTCTTGCTGGTTTCGTACGCTCGATTCAGTAAATATATTTTGTAATACTGAAATCAACTCGAAGCGAAAAACTCGTTCACAAATTCATATACATTGATTGTTACATCATACAGTAATTTTTGCCTATTGTCAAACTTAAAAGAATACTTTGAAATCGCATACGAGAAGGATGTAGAAACTATAAAACTCATTTTGTTGACTGATGCGAGTGAAATTTTTTTTACGTCATTTTAAAATTTTGATATTCGTTTAGAGATGGTCCGTCATCCATTATGATTCCAGCGAAACTTCATCATAGTTTCTTTTCTTTTTTTTTTTTTTATCGCTATACTTAATTGTATTTCGTCAAATATAATATCAACTTTTTCGTCTACATATACGACAATGAGAAAGCGGCGAATGCGCGTGTATAATATATCACATTTTCCCATTTGCAACCCATTTGACATGTAATAAAAAGTCAACCCTATCCAAACAATCATGAAAATTAATTTATCTAAAGTGGCTCTTGATCGATGTATATAAACACACCCTCCATATTTGTTAATCACTCGAAATTATTCTATCCAAAAAACAGGTTAAAAAAACCGACCCTTTTTTTATTTTCGTTTTATTCAGTGTACCGCAAGATATGGCTGATACACAGCAGCAATATAGAAGATTGGGGCTTGCAATCCATAGTGAAAGGTTCAAGCGGTGATTTTACTACCATCGTAGGCTTTGAAATGGACGGTGGCGATTCTTTTTCCAGTACCTACGATCATCATCATCATCATCATCATCCGATTCTCGACGACGGAGACTTTCTTGCTAGTTTCCCGGAATTCTTCGACATGTGTAATGGTGGTTCTAGTGATGAATTAGAAGATCTTTACAAGCCCTTTTTCCCTGTTAATGATCATCCTCATATCAGTTCCGTCGCAAGAAAGAAAATGGACGACGATGTTGTTGAAGAAGATAATAAGAAGGCTCATGAAGTATCATCAGATCAATCATCAAACTGTGTTAGAGATGATGGATATACAACGAAATACAAGAAAATATGCATGTTCACAGTTCACACTTGTAATAAAAGGGTTTTCTTAATCTTTAACTTAAAAGTTCTCTTTATTTCAACTATTTTTTTTTGTAATAATTATCACAGAAAGAATCAGCATAAAAGGGTGGTGATCCAAGTATCTGCTGAAGGTCTGACTTCTGATATGTGGGCTTGGCGCAAATATGGTCAAAAACCTATCAAGGGCTCACCTTACCCTAGGTAAAACAACACACACACACACGCGCGAACCTCCTACATCAATCAAAGTAATAACATCTCATGTATTTTTATTATTTATATATTTTTTTATTGTGGATGTGGGCAGGAGTTATTACAGGTGCAGCAGTTCGAAAGGTTGTTTGGCAAGAAAACAAGTCGAGGAAAGCTGCGCAAATCCCGGGATGTTTATCCTAACCTACACAGCCGAGCACAATCACAGCAAGCCAACGAGGAGGAACTCTTTAGCTGGGACGGTTAGGCAGAAGTTTCCATCGAAAAGAGAGAAAGAAATAATCGAAGGATCCAATACAAAATACAGTAGTTCTGTGAAAGATGCAGTAATTAATAGGCAGGCGATTTCGAACAGTAATACAGTTTTCGGTCATCAGGCGAGGATGAAAAATATAGGGTCGGGCGATGGCGACAGTACATTTGATCTGATGTTTAATGAGGATTTCTTTTCGGGGTTGGAAGATTTCGACGATTTTATTTCTGGAACTTGGGTGAGATCATAGTAACAATTTGTTAATTGTTTAGGCATATGGGTGTATCTGTCTGTATATAAAGTATATGCAGTATAAATATTACACACAGAGATATAATCTTAACCTCACAGCCTTTCCCAATCAGTAATCTTATCGTCATCCGATAAGTAAGGGGATAGGAAGTGCCCTTGGCGAGTCCTCTTTGTAGGGCATTATATATGACCGAAAAAGTTATAAACGTTAAATACAAACGAATATTGCGCTTATAAAGAGAGACAACGAATGATTTGACTAACTTTACCAGAATGAAAGGCTGGTTTACGGGAGAATCTGCTCGAGAAAACATCATTTCACCCAATCATACGCTTTGCTCATCAAGTTTAAGGAAAACACGTTCCTCTTGCCCACTCTGTCTTAGCTTCAAAACGTTGTTAGTCTCAAAACCGTTAAGAATATTATCGTTACTAATCTAAAGGGGACGGAAAGAAACTGGTATGAGATATATTTGAGTCGGTTTTGATCTATTTGCGATGCATTTTTTAGGCAAACACATTACATATGTGATGAAACTGAGAGAGATATTCAGGTTTAGCGCATTTCGGAATAAGGACTAATGAAATTCACCCAAAGCATGCGGGGAGATGCCACTCTTGAGGAAATCAAGAATGGATAACTTCACACCTACCAATTTCCAATATTTTAAATTTGTATCCAACATTCATCTCAAATATTACTAGTACAAATCGTATTTTTTCGTGCGAGGCATACGGTAACGGCGAACAACATACATCTCTTTTTATTTTTTATTTTTGACAAAAAAAAAGGATCAAAAGCATCTACCACCTTAACTATCCCTTCTTAGGAGGAAGCTCTCCGGCCAAAAACGAGGCGAACATGGTAAGAGCGCGCTCAGGCTGATAACTTGGGACGAAATGTCCAGACCCCCTTACGGTCACGAACGTAAGGCTTTCATATCAACCGCAAATCCGCCAACCTTATATCAGCGAAAACACATATTTTTAATTTATCTCGAAAAGAATCTTATTAACCGAGTGTGATCATCTGATGTCCATTTAATTATATTCCTTTGTCTCTCTTACCTGGCCTTGTGTGTACCAATACCATGATGTTCTAATTGGAGCATTCAATTTCGCCAAAGCGTATTTAGTCGTCGTGATTGGAACTGCAAGATCGGTGTCTCCATAACACGAATAATTTCGATTATGTTGAATTCCATTATTAAATTTTTTCAACTATTTCGATTATGTCTGCAGATGGATGACCTGGTAGAAGCTTCATATAGACCTCTTCATCAAGGAAGCCATGCAAGAAAGCATTGTTTACATCGAGCTGATGCAAAGACCAATTTCTGATAGCTGCAACTGCAAATAGCACTCTTACTGTGACTACCTTGGCAACTGGTGAAAAAATTTCTGTGTAGTCCTCACCATCTGTTTGTGTAAAACCTTTGGCGACAAGCCGAGCCTTGTACTTATTCACAGTTCCATCCGCATTACATTTCACACGGTACACCCATTTGCATCCTATCAACTTCTTGCCTTGAGGGGGGTCAACAAGTTGCCATGTACCATTAGATTCAAGTGCATGTAGCTCCTGATTCATTGCATCAACCCATCTCTGATCTGTCCGAGCCAAGTTGTATGTTGATGGTTCTTGAAAGGTGGACAGATTGGCCATAAACTAATCATGTTCTGATGGAAAACTGATCATGTTCTGGTGGACAAGACATCAGCACAGGAATTAGCAGTCACAAAGTCCTTTAGCCAAGTTGGAGGCTGCTTGACCTGGTGTCTTAAACTCACTTGTCTATGTCTCTCCTCAACAGGGTCATCTGTGGCTGAATTGTCTGCAGTGGCAGAATTTTTATGGTGATGATGAGTGGAGTCCTCTTGGCTGCTTGATGCTTCAGATAGAGGATCTAGTCCATTGAGAGGGCTGACATAATCAGTATCAAAACGGTCTCCAAGGCAAACATTAGGCAGAACTGGACTGTGTTCAGCAATATTCAAGGAGGGAAATGTGTTTTCATGAAAAACAACATCCCTGGAGATGATGATTTTGTTCAAGGATGAACAAAAAATCTTGTAACCCTTCTGTCCTGCGGGGTATCCCACAAACAAACTTATCTTTATCTGGATCAGTGTTATAGACATAAACAAGACATCCAAAGCTTCTCAGGTAGCTGTAGTCTGGTGGCTTGTGGGTTAGAATCTCAAATGGAGTTTTCCATTGCAGAATTCGAGAGGGAAGTCTATTGAGGAGGTGCACTGCTGTGATGACAGATTCTCCCTAGAAGGCCTTTGATAAGTGTGATTGAAAATGGAGTGACCTTGCCACTTGAAGGATATGTCTATGCTTCCTCTCTGCAATTCCATTCTGCTGTGGTGTGTAGGGGCAGCTTCTTTGATGGACTAGTCTCCTATTCAGCAGGATCTCTTGGAAGGATGAACTGATGAACTGAGACCCATTGTCTGAACGAACAGTTTTAACCATTGCATCATACTGTTTTTCACAGAAAAGCAGAAAATTCTTGAACATTTCAGTGGTCTGAGATTTGAATTTCATCAAGTAAATCCAGGTAAATCTACTGTAGTCATCTATTATTGTCAGAAAGTAGTGACATCCATTTATACTTGGATGCTTATAGGGTCCCCATACATCAAGATGCAGCATTTGGAAACAGCTCAAGGTAGCAATCTGACTCACAGGAAATGGAGACCTGTGTTGCTTAGATTTGGGACAGATAGAGCAATCTGAGACACTCTCAAGACCCTTTTTATTCACAATGAAACTAGGTAATTGTCTCGTAACATGTAGTGAAGGATGGCCAAGCCTGTTATGCCACTTATTATCCAAGATCACAGAAAAACATTATGAGAATTACTGAAACAACTACTGGTCTTAGTAGACAGAAGAGCTGAAGCACAAAACTTTTGAGCCTTGAGAATTGCCTGTCTCGAGAAGGATGCATTGTCTAGTATGTATAGATTCCTTTGAACCTTTCCTGCTGCAAGAACCTTGTCACTCTGCAACTCAGTGATCAAGAAGAAATTAGAATAGAACTTGAAACAGACATTCAAGTCATTTATGAGCTTCCTTACTGAAAGTAGATTGCACTGAAAACTTGGGACATAAAGACAATCCCTCAGTACAACATCATCTGGTAGGATGACATTTCCAATGTGAGAAACAGATCTTACACTTCCATCCGGCAAGAAAACAAGACCAAAACCTTCGAGAGGTTTTTGGACTGTCATTAATTCAAGACTTCTGCACATATGGCCTGTTGCTCCAGTATCCACCAGCCATACATTTGCATTCATCACATTTGTCGTGCTAGATTAAGGTTAGGCAGAATGGAACTACCTGCAAAGTCATCCAGATGATCCAGATGAGCAAAGTTGACTAAGGCTGGTTCCTCAACTGCTTTCACCTGCAACATTTTGGTGAGTTCATTCTTCATCACCTTCATCATCTGCATGTATATGTCCTCGTGCTCCTTGCTCTTAGCATCAGTACTTTCTGCTACTGCCAGGTTAGCCCTGAAATGATTCGCAGTTCCCTTCTGTATATTGTTGGTCTTTCCAGCAATGAGACTGTCAGGAAATCCATTGAGCTTGTAGCAGTTTTCTTTAATGTGTCCCACTCTCTTGCAGTAACTGCTTTCAGGAGTCCCTTTCAATTTGTAGCAATCATCATTGGTGTGTCAAATTTTCTTGCAATAGTTGCAAGTGAGGTGGCTTCGATTTGGCTTCATCACTGCCCTGCCAAAGCTACTCTGCTTCTGCTCGAAATTTCTAGTCATCATAGCTGCATTCTCACCTGAAGCATTCATGTTCATTGAAACCTCTCTATGCTTTTCAGCTTTAGCTATCATGGCATAGATTCTATTTACAGGAGGCAAAGTCTCAAGGAACAACAACTGATTTTTCTCTGACTCAAAAACATCATTAAGCCCCATTAGGAATTGCGTTGACTTATCCTCCAGCTCCCTTTCTTCGATCTTAGATCTGACCGCAGGAATCACATCTGTTAATGGTCGAAGCTGTTCAAGCTGATCACACAGATTTCTGATTTTGTTATAATTTTCCACCACATTCGAATTTCCTTGTTTCAGGAACACAATCTCCCTTTTATCTCATAGATTGCAGACGGATTCGAGGTCCCATACATCTCAGGAATTTCGTCCCACAACTGTTTAGCATCATGGATAAACATGAAGCTATTGACAATGTGCTTGGAGATGGAGCTCTTGATCCAACCAGTAACCATACTGTTCACCTTTTTCCATCGCCTAAACTCAGGCGAATCATTCGCAGGTTTCAAGTATTTTCCATTAATGAAGCCGATTTTCATTTTAGCTTTGAGTGCTTCCAACATTGAAATTTTCCAGATCAAATAATTCGTAGCAGTCAAAGGAGTAGATACAATCATCATACCAGGATTATCGGATCCATACAACATGAAATCCTCATCATTTCAGTAACATCAATCTGATTGACTTCCGTCTGATTTCCAGTGCTTCCATTCGCAGAAGACGCCCTTTGGATGAAATTGAACTTGACAGAGAGAAATCGTTGACTCACAGCTGAAAAGTAACGATCTACTCAACCTTGAGCTCTGATACCATGAAGAAATCCGATCGAATTGCTCATAAGCGAGAATTCAAACCAGAGGAAATGCGAGTGAAATTCTGTTTTTCATTGAATGAAACCAAAAAACGTGTTCTGTACAATTCTACCTGTAGCGCTATTTCAACAATTTAGATATTTACAGATAATTACTAAAATACCCCTGCTAACTAAAACATAAACGATCAACCGATAATGAACTGTAAATGGTTCTTCTTGTATCATCTTCTTCAATGAATTCTCCTTCGATCTTGCTTGATAATTCTTCAGTTCTTTAATGGTGTAGCAGAAGAATACAAAGTACCATATCAACCTCTCTATATTCATACTAATTAAGAAAAATTTAAAAAAGGACTTACTTGCACTTTTGCCAAGGTCCAGGGACTTGTCGAGTGATATTCGCGTGAAGTGCTTCTTACACTTGTGGGGTGTTTAAGTACTCGTAAACATCGTTGTCCGAGCAAGGATCAAACCCTGATATCTATTGTTGTTGTCTATAAAATTTCTTAATACAATTGCCCACCAAATGATTATATGATGAGATGACTTCTCATTAGTACGTACCGTGGGAGAATTTGAAGGAGGAGAAGTGCACAATGGAGCGTAAAAATCGTAACCATAAATATCACTAATCCCGTTGTAAAGCTCATCTTGGAATTCTTGGTATCTCCACTGTAGGCCCTGATGTGGAATTGCTATAACAGTTATTCTTAACTCCTTGTTAGATTTCATCAGATGTGTCTTCATCATCGTCTTCGATCAATGCATTCCCTATCTGATGAAGGGAATGACCATTGATAAAATGATAGTCTTTACAGTAAGAGAAAATAGTAAAAACTCAGATAAAGTGATTTACTCATTCAATTCCTTTCAGATTAATGACAGTGGTTTGGCTTGCATTTTCGTTGTTTTGGAGGATTAAGTAAGCAAGTTGAGGGACGTAGTGACCAGCGTAACTCCCTCCAGTTATTTAGAAATCCCTATTCTTGTACTCGAGAAATCTTTCTAACCAGTTGGCTAGGAATGTGTAAAAATCTGAAGCTGTTTTGTGGTCTCCGAACAAGTCTGATGTTCTATTCGATTAAGAAAATCCAACCCCTGCTGGCGACTCGAGAAATATCACATTTGCCTATGTGATATATTTGTTGGATAATCTCAAGGTGGGTTCCACTAGTGAAGAAATTGGATTTTCACCGCACTCTATGCAAGCCCTGATCCCGTAAACCTGACTTGAAGTGGAAGCTTCCTGTTCAAAAACCGTCCTTATTCGGATGGAAAATGTCGTATGTGAACCAAGGTTTTTTTGTTTTAACCAACCCGTATAAAATAGAATCTTCCTTCTTTTCTGGGAAATATAATAAAATAAAGTAATGAAGAAGAAGACATGGGTTGCACACACAATTGAGAAATAGGCGCATCCCTCATATTCCACAAGCATGATATGAATTTCTAATCTTATCTTATCTACTATCTATTATATATATATATATATATATATATATATATGTATATGTATATGTATTGCATGTAAGAGAGAAGTAGATAGTGAAAAAAAGGCTCGTTGCCTAGTGTTCTTGTATCAGATATAGAAAACAAAAGAAAGCTTTGTTCCTCTGAAAAAAATCGATCCTTGCAGTATACAAAATAAGAAATTGGTATCAGAGCCGATGGTGATGGAGATGGTGAAAATGCAAGGTGCTGGAATGACAATCCCGCCGCAGCTCACCAAAAGTATTACGTACGGTGGAGCATCAAAATGAAAGCTTTGCTTGAAGAGCAAGGTTTATGGAAAATAGTCGAAAATGGATATTCCAAACCTGATACGACAGCGTATACAAGATCCCAATGGAAGATGTTGCAAGCCTCCTTCATACAAAATCTTTCCGCACTCATCATCATCAACGATGCGGTAGATTTTACCGGTTCCACAAAGATAGATGGTGCGGAAACTGCAAAGGAAGCTGGAAAATGTTGGAGAAAGCGTATAAGGACGCTGATAGTAAACAAGTTCGGCTACAAAATCAGGGCGAACTTGAGGTGGTGAAAAAGGACGATGATATTGAGCTTTCTAAGGACGAGAAGAAAATTGAGAGGCAAGCGACCTCAAAACAAAAGGTGAAGGCGTACGAGAAGACGTACCTGATGGTGTGGAAAGAAAAAAGGTGAACCACTGGTTATGACCGAGAAGAAAAACGAAGGCGGAGCGTCAAAGGAAGACGCCGATGAAGGAACGAAAAAGGAGAAAGAATCCCCAATGACCAATGAGCCCGTGGAAGAAGAGAAAAGGGAAAATGAAGCTCCAAATGCTCGAGAAAGAGGAAGCGGTCCAAGAGAAGCCGACTCGACAACCACTTGAGAAAGTCAATGGCATCGGCGAGAAGGCCAAAGAAGCTTAGCATGACGGTACCGTGCCCGAGAAAGCCGGCGATGCTAAGGAGACTGTGGATGACACGAGTAAGACGGTCGGCGCAGCCACGACGGAGGCCCTGCGACATGATCACAAAGTGGCTAAACTGAGGACTAGAGAACCTATAGAGGACAGTTCTAACAAGGAGAAATACGTTAACAAAGAAAAGATACGCAAGAAAGACAAGGAGGTGAAAGAATGGATCGACGCGAGGAACAACGTCGACATATACATAAACAACCTGAAAAACCGAAACAACGATAAGTACAAGCTCGCTGATAAAATAGAGGCGGACGAGAAGGACGAGATCACGACGACTATAAGTGAGGCCCCCAGCGGATGGGCGATAACCAAAATATGAAGGAAAAAGATATCGACGAAAATTGCAGAGAAGTCGCGGAGGAGGTCACGAATAGATCGATGAGCTTGTTAAGGAGCATGAAGGATCCGACCCGCTCGACGAGCCACGAGCCTAAAGGTTACGTCACGAGGATCACGGAAGAACATGCCTATATTTATTACATCACCGATGAAAGCGAAAAGCCCGTAGGGAACTTGTTGTTCCTCGAACATCTGAGGAAGAAGTGCTGCAATGTTTTTCACATGGTTGATGTGATCGAAGAATGTGCAATCACGAAGTTGTAGGAATACAACGACAAGACGTTGGTTTTCGCCACTAAAGATGGCCTGAAGCTAGACGGCAAAGTTGAGGTTGAAATAAAAGGTGCAAAGAAACAAATCCTAGAAGAAGCAAAGCGGGCATTTCAGGAGCCAAAGACCGTGAATCCCGATAAAAGCGAAAAAGAACTTGCGGATAAGATGCATGGCATGGGCCGCTCACGCTAAGCACTGAAGCAAAGTTTTCGATGGCTTTTAGAGACTCCAAGTGGCGGATTCGCCACGTATGATACAAGGAGAAGAATTAAGTTAAAGGAGGTGGAAAGACAACAATACTTTGAGATTAAGAGGGGAATTTGTTGGATAATCTCAAAGTGGGTTCCAGAAGTGAAGATAAAAATATAATAAAATAAGAAAAAATGAAGAAGAAGACATGGGCTGCGCACAAAATTGAGAATACGGCGCAACCCTCATATTCCACAAGCGTGATATGAAATTCTAATCTATTCTTATCTTATTTACTATCTATTATATATATACATATATGTATATGTACATATATATATATAAATAAATATATATATAGAAATGTTATGGTGCTCACCTTGCGTGAGCACCATCCGTGGGCACCTGTTGTGTGGCATTTTTTTGTGCCACGTCAACATGCCAAATCAACCCCCGAAGGGTTCACAAATCAGATATAGAAAACAAAAGAAAGCTTTGTTCCTATGAAAAAAAAATCGATCCTTGGAGTATACAAAAATAACAATATTGCCTTATTTAGTTAGTATTCAACAATCTAATCCTTTGAGAGAAAGAAAAACGATTTTAGTTGAATAATAATATACCTTTATTCCAAGTATATTGGTTGTACCATAGGGGTTTTCCACCTGAATTCACTCGGAAAGGTCCAAGCTCTGTCATTGCTCCACCTGCTAGTGAAGAGCAACCTGGCCCTGTAAGAAAACCACAAATTACATACAGATGTTATACAACTTATTAGGTCATGCTAGTATCTTATCTTGCCTAGTTAGAGTATCTCCAACAGTAAAACCTATTCTCAAACCCATTATCCAACACTAATACTTCTCCAGCAGTTAAACTCATTCTCAACCCCAAAAGAATATTATCAGAATATTCATTTTCACTTCAACTTCTATTTCATTTCAATAACACCCACATATTTTACTAAAATTACAAATTAGACCAAACTATTATTTTAAATTTGATTGGAAAAAATGTGAAATAAACTAATGATATAAATGATAAAACCATACGCACAAAAAGCCGGAGAAATAAATATTCATTAGAAAACAATACACAAACATAAAGATACATTAACGCAAATAAAAAAAACATTAGTGCAAGCAATAGAGAGAAAGTCTTCAAGTCTCGGCATTTGTGTATTCCTCCCATAAATGATCAATCAATGCATTTCTAAGTGCAATGGATCATCTTTATTCCTAACTTTGCATCGAGATATGAAATCTTCAAATCGTGTCTTTTCATCTATCGCCATTTCGACTTCCGGCGATTGCGTTTTTATCTCAATTTCAATTGGCGCACTTAGATCACGTTCATCCTTCACAATCATGTTATGTAAAATAATACATGAAGTTATTATATCATGTAACATTTCTTTTTCCAATAACTATCGGTCCTGCTACGATTCCAAAACGTGATTGAAGAACCCGAATGCACGTTCAACGTCTTTTCTGCAAGATTCTTGTTTCATTGTAAAATATTTTTTCTTTGGACCGCGTGGCTCATGAATTCTTTGAACAATGGTAGACCATTTTCGATATATGCTATCGGCTAAATAATAACCCATGTTATACTCTTTCCTTTCCTGCTATTGTTATTATATGATGTCTTTAATTATTATGCTTGTATGGTAATTTTCAATTCGGTAATTTAATGTCCTTTTCAATATGCTAAATTTGTAAAATTTTAATATTGCAGTTTGTAATGTTTTTTTGAAAAAAATTATTCATGTATTATAATATAAAAGAATAATATAAATAATAACATTTAGGGAAAATATGTTTATGTTGAAAATATAATTATTAGCATTTGAGGGGCCAATCAGTAAGACTTAAAAAGTTTTAAGGTGATGAATAGTAGAAACTTAAATATAAGTATAGGAGGTGAGAGAAAATGATAAAACCTATTTTAGGTTTGGTTTTGAGTATGTGTTGGAGGGAGAATTTGGGTATATGTTTTTATTTGAAGTACTATTGGAGTTGATCTTAGTAGTTAAATCCAAGAAAAGTGAGCTAAGCTACTACTCCTCATATATCGATTTAAGTTACGACTAAAATCCTTATCATAGATTTGGAAAAAAAATATTGCTGCGATAACGACGTAACAACTAACCTCCATTGTGTTGCGAAATGGACAACGTAAATATATTGGAAGTGACTGTGAGGATAAATGAAACATGAGAATTTACGTGGAAAACCCCTTTTTTGTATAGGGGTAGAAAACCAGGGGCGAGGTAGAAATTTTATTATTGGGGTCAGGGGTTACTACCTCTCAACCTTTAAAGGAGAAAACACGTATTATCTCTCTTTATAGTTGGAGAAAATACCAGACAAACCCTCTATTTTTCTATCCTCACTTTTTCCGCCCTTTCTCAGTTTCGCTCTCTACTGATTGGCTCGCTTTTTGGTGTGTTTTCATTAGCTTCCTCTCGCTGCCTTTTTATAGGCAAAAACCTTCCTAATACTAATATAATATATTATTTATTATTTAATTATCCTCGCGCAGTGCGAGGAACAATTTTTTACTTCTCCTCGTGTAACGCGATGAGGAATATTATATTTTTTTCTTTGTCTTGGCACGCATTTCGAAGTCAACAATCTCCCACTTGAAGGTTTTATTGAAGCTCAATCGGATCTTCACATCATTCTTCTAGCTTGCCATTGCATGTTATTTTTGTTCGGTCAATCCACAGGAGGAACGACCACCAAATAAACTTGTCCACAGGAATTGCCTTCATCATGCAGTCTACCAGATTATCTGCAGTGTGAACTTTTTGCTTGTCCACAGTCCCCTCTTCCACTTGTTCACGAACGAAGTGGTATTGGACCCGGATATGTTTGGTTGTTGAATGATATGCTGGATTCCTTGCCTGATGCAACGCACTCTGCGTATCACAATAGAGAACAATATTCTCCTGCTTGTGGCCGAGTTCTTCCAGCAACATCTTCAACCACATCGCCTCTTTACTGGTTTGCGTAGCTGCGACATATTCTGCTTCAGTTGTTGACGTTACAACGATGGACTGCAGTTTTGAAACCCAGCTTACAGCTCCGCCAGCAAGACTGAACACATATCCGGTTGTGGATATGCTTTTATCAAGCTCACCTGCATAATCTGCACCAACCATGGACAGTGAAATCTGTACCTCCGTAACATATGGCAATGTCCGAGGTTCCCTTGATATATTTGAGAATCCTCGTAACATCACTCCAGTGTTCCCGACCAGGGTTGGACATGTATCGGCTAACAACTCCCACTGGATGGGCAATGTCTGGTCTGGTACAGATCATTGCGAACATTAGACTTCCTACAGCTGATACATATGGCATCGAGACATCTCTATCATTTCGACTTTATTGGTAGGACACATCTCGGAGGATAGCTTTAAATTAGCAGCAAGAGGGGTAGATATTGTCTTACTATCTTGCATGTTGAACCTCCGCAGGATTTTCTTCAAATAATTCTTTTGGGAAAGCCAAATCTTCCGCTTGCTTCTGTCTCGAGATATTTGCACAACAAGGATTTTGTTTGCTGGTCCCAAGTCATTTATTTCGAATTAACTAGCGAGTTGAGTCTTTAAGTTGGCGATAAGTCCTTTGTTGGGTCCTGCTAACAGCATATCGTCGATGTGCAACAGCAACATGATGAAATCTTCATCGCCAAATCTCTTGGAATACGCAGAAGGATTTGAATATAGCCTATTTTAGCCAAGACTCATTATGAAGGAGTCAAATCTCTTATACCAGCATCGAGGTTCTTGTTTGAGCCCGTAGAGAGATTTGATCAATCTGCAAACCAGATCTTCTTCTCCTTGTTCCTCGAAACCTTCTGGTAGCATATATATTTCTTCATCCAGGTCACCATGGAGAAAGGCCGTCTTCACGTCCAGCTGCTCAAGATGCAAGTCGAATGTAGCACACATTGACAAGACCACCCTGCTGTTGTAAGTCGTACCACCGGTGAGAAAATTTCGTATAAGTCAATCCCTTCTTTCTGAGCATATCCCTTTACAACCAGTCTAGCACGGTAGCGCTCTACCTGGTCATCAGCATTCCGCTTGACTTTGTACATCCATTTGTTGCCAATGGGTTTTCTTCCTTGCGCAATGGCACCAACTCCCATGTCTTATTTTTATAGAGAGCTTCCATTTCCTCTGGTATTGCTGAAATCCACTGACTCGCATCTGAATTATTCAGTGCTTCTTGGAAAGTGGTTGGCTCTCCATCCTCCATTAGAAAACAGTATGCAAAATTGCTTTCTATCTCATAATCTGATTGCCAACTGGGCGGTCTATGCTCGCGTGATGACCGCCAGAGATTCGGTACTTCAGATTCGACTGGGTCGAGCTGTTCGTGCGCCGGTTCACCTTCAGAGGATTTATATTGCTCCAATTTGCTTTTCATCAGTGTAGTCTTTGTCACGTCTTTTGGATTGCTATCATTTTTTACTTGCTCTGGATCGCTATCCTCCTAGAAGATAACATCTTTGCTGATAATCACTTTATGCTTAGTGAGATCCCACAAGCGATACCGATTTACTCCATCAGCGTACCCCAAGAATAGGTATTTCTTGGACTTTGGATCCAACTTCGTTGTCTCTTGTACACCACGTACGTTGAACTTCCAAATATATGAAAGTTTGAATAGTCTGCAGGTGCACCAGTCCGCATTTCCATCGGTGTCCGCATCTCTATAGCAGTAGATGGGGCCCGATTCACCACATAGCAGACAGCAGACCGCTTCCGCCCAGAATTTCTTTTCCAGACCATCAGTTCTCAACATAGCCCTCGTTCTTTCCAAGAGGGTCATATTCAACTGCTCTGCCACAACATTCTGTTGTGGAGTGTAGGCCGTGGTGAACTGCCTTCTGATGCCCGCGCTTTTGCCGAATTCAGTGAATTCTTTGCCAATATATTCCCCTCCATTATCTGACCGGAGATACTTGATTTTCTGGCGGTTTCAAGTTCAATTTGCGTCTTATATGTTCTGAAGACAGGAAACACATCGTCATTCTCTTGATTGGATACGCCCAGCATCTCCTGGAGTAGTCATCTATGAATGATACGATATAGTTGACTCCTTCCAGGGACACAATCAGTGCTTGCCATACATAAGAATTGATCTACTAGAATTCCTTTGCTTCTAGAATTCGATGGGGAGAACTTCAAGCGATGCTGCTTTTACACATATAAGCAATTTCTCTATCGCTCCGATGAATTTTTTTTCTGAAGGCTTTAATTAGGTCGGCAATTTATAATCCAGTTTTCTCAAATAAGGCTCAGGCTCAAAGTGGATAACTACGGGGGTCAGTCGTGGTTGGATACTTTGGCTATGGACTTAATTCCTAATGCCTTCCTCATTTTCACGCAACCACACTTTAAGTAGTTTCAAACAAAAGCAAGTTCTGAAGAGAAATAAATTAAACACGATTCACACAACCAAAGAAATGAGTAAAAAGCTCACAGGCTCAAAAATCTCACAAAAATAGGGTTATGTGTACGAATCTATCTGATATCGCCAAGTTAATCATGTAAGAAAGAGGTCGACACGCATATGTACCCTAATTACTCACACAATTTCTAACATGTGTAAGTCCATATTATCCAAGAACACTTCAACTGATTAAACCTTCTATTAATGTGAACAGTACGTTTGGAGGTTTAGTGTGTTGAATAAGTGAAGTTTGAGAAATGAAAACTTACATTAAAACATTGTTAGGGTTTAGGCTTAAATACCTTGGAAAGTTATTAAGTCCATTGGGCCCCTAACAAGCCCATTACAATTACAACCCATCTATGTAAAATAAAACACACTAAATACATCATAAAGAAATACAAGACTTAGAATAAATATTTTGGACACTTCTAAAATATTCCTAACATTCTCTCCCTAAGTGTCCAAATTACAATGAAGCCTATAGTCTAAGTCTTCATTTCTTCTTCTTCGAGCGAGGAGAAGGTGGAGGTTCCTTGTGAGCTAAGTACGATTTCCTGAATCCTAGAGCGGTTTCGAACTGCTTGATGTTGTTTCTGAGAACAATTCAATCTAGGATTGCTCCGTTGAATTTATCCAGAACGGGTTGTTCTGCGAGTTCTGTGCCTTCAAGTTTTATATCATCAGTAGCCGTCTCTTGTCTTATCCTGAGTTGGTTAAGAATAATCTTCATCGTTCCATCAGAGAACTTGGCGACTTCTTATAATAAGAATGTCTACATCTGATTTTTCGTTAGTTGTAGGTAAGTGACCGCAGGTTGTGGTTCAAGGAAGATTTAACCCTCTCCGAATTTATGAAGATCCTTGTACCTATTATCAGGCTGCGTCAAGTTGACTTTGCTCATATTGCTTTTCAAGGCCATTTGAAAGTCATGTGAAGCGTAGTACTTGATCTACCTCAGCATGCATTCTTTGATAGATATGTATCCTTCCCGTTTTTTGCGACTGTCGAGGATGAGTTTGTTGCGATACAAGTTGTAAAGCTTGTTCAGTTCGCCCAATGGAAAGAAAGGAAGATCGGCTTCTGTAAATCTATCGATAGACCTGTCGTACATCTCGATCACATAAACAGGGCCTACATATCTTCCCATCCCGCACTCTACACTTTGGATGTCACAGATGGCCTTTTGAGCTCTGAGATGCTTCTTGTATCGTTCTGTAGCCATTCCACCTCTTCCTGAGCTTTCCCAGAGCATGATCTGATGGCGAAAACCCCTGGGCATTCTTTTTAAATGCTCAAGACCTCGAAGATTTAGTTCGTTGGTTCCCTTATTTCTTTCTCCTTCCGCCAGATTATTGGATAACAGTCTTCAAGAAAGGGCGCCTTGATCTTCTTTTTTCTCCAAGGAGTCTCTAAAAATTCATAACCCGGGCACTTGATGTTGAAGAAGATCTGGAAGTTTTGGAAGGTCTGCTTCAGGGTTTTCTCCTTGCTCCTCTTCTTCTTGCTTGATGAAACAGAAGTCTGACGATGCCGCTCTCAGGAAACTTCTAACGCTTTCAATCCTTGCGCGGGACTCTTCTTCTGTCTCAGTTCTCGTCAGCCACTCCTCTTCTAAGATATATTTGTCGATGTATACTTGAGGATATTTGGGACAAGGGGTTGTGGTTGTTTGGACTGATTGGGTGGAGGTCCGCAAAGAGCCAGACACGACTTCGCCAAGAGAAGTTGTCTGGTTCGGCCCTGGCGAGGCTCGTGTAACTCCGGAGGACCTTGGTGGTCGTGGTGGTGGATTGGATGAACGTGAAGAACCGCCTTCTCGAATTAGCACTCCGCATCCTCGTCCACGACTGCTTGCTGTGGTCTTCTGCCTCTTCGCCCACATGATGATCTGGGTCATCAGGATCGTCTTGTCGGCGCTTCTGACTGGGACCTTCTTGGCGGCACGATGTGGGTTGAGGTAAAAGTCCACCTGCGAGCAGCTTCTGGTAGAGTTCTTCTTCTTCTGGATTTCTCTCTACGTCGAGTTGAAGAAGTCGACCAACCACTGTGTCGAAGAGCTGGACTATGGGCATGGAATACGGATCAGGCTGGTTCGACGATGGTGGTGATAGTAGCATGCGAGTGCGTAACGGTGGCTGTTCGATCATGGGTGCTTTCCCTTAGTCCGTTGAGGTGGGTTGGACTACAGCCCTAATTAGTCCTTGAACCCGTGGTAGGGTGACGGTTTCTAAGAACTTATATAGGCGGTTTTCCAGATAACCCGTCGTTACACCTGTAGGAGTAGCACCGGGGCCACTAGGGTTAGCCGTTATTGCTCTGACAGAGTCAGGGCAGCCCTCGTCAATCGAAGTCTGGTGGACTTCAGTCTCCTTGGGTCTTCTGACCTCTCCTTGCGATGAATCTCGAGGAGATGGTGCTCGGGTCGTTATAGCCTCATCACAAGGACGACATTGTGTGGAGCTTTCGCCGGGGCCACTTGCCATTGGCACACGTACAGGACTAGGTTCTCTACGGTGGCTCTCATATGATGAGTTGCTGAAGTCATCATTTGTGAGACTTCCACCAATCCTTGAAGGGCCTCAATTATAGGCGCTTCTGTGGACGTTGAGGCCTGTATGACAGGCTGCGACTCGGACTGTGTCGTGGGAATGAAGATATCTTTGAGTGATTTGACACAGGAGCCGAGGAGTCGGTGATTTGAGGGGGTTCTAAGGATTTTGAGACACTTGCCTGTTGGGAAGCAAGCGAATGATCAGGTTCGGGTTGTGTTTGCGCCGTTGGGTCGGGTTCGGCGTCTTCTATCCTAAGGGAGGACCCGGCCTTTTCTGGTTGAGGACCTTCGGATGTGGTGATCTCGGGGAGGACTGGTTGCTTTTGTTCGATCCTCTTGTCCTATTGGCGTTGCTTGTTTGGTTGATTAGAGACGTCTGGTTGAGGAGTCTGTTGGGGTTGCTGAGGGGCTGTCAATGTTTCTGTGGTATCTCTCATATCTTCTCTCTCTCTCTCTCACTCTCACTAACCCCTGGGTTAGACTCTGGCGGGTTTTCCTGAGTCGTGGGGTTAGGAATATTGTAGCGCTGGCAGTAGGAGTCGACTTGGTCTGAGCTGGCCAGGGCAAACCAATCGAGTGGAATTGGAATGCCTCTTTGCGCGTACTTCTCGTCCGTCTTCCCCTTCTGAAGGTATCGTAGTTTGGGTGGGGTGAAGTTTTCCTCTGCAGGTCGTCTTGGTATCTCCGGCTTTGTTGACATGAAGTGTTGGATCATCAATGGGAACCACCGGAGATAGGGCATGTTCTGTGGCTTTTTCGACTTCGTTCGCTGGTGAAGTTGATCGTCTAGGTCCGACGTGACTAGCTTGGCGAAGTCGTAATTTTTCTTGAACACGGTCCCGAGGAAGATGTAAAGAATTGTAAGGTTGCATCTGTCCCAGCCTGAGTGCTTTGGTGAGAAGCACTTATTGACGAATGCAAAGAGTGTTCGCCAGGGATGCGGTATCATGAACTGCTGAAAATGGGATATGAATTTAATTGGGGTATCCCATCTTCATCATGTCCTCTATAAGTTCATCCTTGGATGCCTCATCTTCGTATTCGGGTTGATTTGGCAGCCGAAGGATTTGTCGAATAAACTCCTTGGTGATCTGCACCGTCTCACTTGCGATCTGGGCCTCGTAATAGATGCTATTGTCGGCAGCAATCTTGATCTTCATTGTCCCCCAGAGTTGTTGTAGATAGACTGTGGGGACTTGGATTGATGCTGAGAAGGCATACCCAAGGTGATGGCTCCTCAAAATGGATAGGAGAATCTCGTCCTGACACTTGAAGTTGTTCTGGTCAAGTTGGAAGTTGTTGTCCTTAGTGGCTATCCATTATGAGGTCGGGTATAGAAGGTCAGCTGGTGTCGTCATTTCTTTTCTTTACTTTTTTCTTTTAAATTGCTGAGCACCGGGAAATCCTGCCGAAACTGCATAACGAGAGAGAAACGGGATTAGAAATATAACATGATAATCAATTAAGGCTTTGTGTTGTGACTAGTGTGGGCTAGAGTAAATTCGTTTTTATGAAGAAAAATAATTTGGCCCATCACTGTTCGGCCCAAGTGCTTTTGAAGAAAAATTTTGAAAAGTGAGGATCGCGGGTTAGTTTTGAAAGGGACTTTGCGAATTGTATATCGCGAGCTCTGAGGTTCGCTGTCTGTGAGACCAAGGATTATCGGATTGACTTAAGTCAACGAAAAGCCCATTACTGTTTGGCCCAAGTACTTTTGAAGAACTAGTCGAATTTTATCAAGTGTTGCTCTGCGGGTAAGTTTTAAAAGAATTTTGCGAATTGTATATCGCGATCTCGGAGGTTAGCGGGTCTGCGAGAGTGAGAGTTCACGAATTTAAAAATTTTAAAAAGAAGACCAATTTGCGAACTTAAATGGCGAACTCAATTCGCGAATCATCACTCGCGAATTGACTAAGTCAACATGAGGATAGGAAGTCAAAATTTTGGACTCGCGAACAGAGTTCGCGAAACATGTGGTTTGCGAATTTGACGAAGTCAAAATTAAATTGGACTCGCGAAAATACTTTTGGACCCGTGGAGTTCCGTTTGAAAAATCAGAAAGTACTGTTCTATAAACATGTCGCGAACCCCAAAATTATCCCCTTTTCTGCGAAACACGTTGAACGACGAGATGACCCTTTTTTTAAGAAGATGGCCCTTTTCTAGTAAAATCCTCAAAGTTGAATACTTGTTTACAAAAAACAGACAATTTTCTCCAGAAATCAACCACGAAAACTCTGTTCTTCGAGAAATCGGCCCTGCAAATAAAATAAAAAACAGTAAGATGAGTAAAACGAGTTGTTTCTTACCACAGAGAGGTTCGTGTGTGTGTGAGGATGATTTTGAGCGGAGAAACACAACGAATCGATGCGAGAAAAATGAGAAGATTGACGAGTTCGGTAATTTTTGCTGAGGGGAGAGTTTGAGAGTTCATGAAATAGAGATTGGGAAGTTTGCGAATTGAGATAGAGTCGAAGAAGCTTCGCGGGCCGAAAGGTTGAAGTTGGGCCGTGAAACGAGTTTTGAAAGAAGGCCCACAAGTCAACTCACGAGGTGATATTTGAACCGAGTTCGCGAAATTGAATTCGCGAATAAGAGATTTTAACAATGAAGTGTTGAGTTCGCGAACTCGGCTTTGACGATTTTGACTGGTCAACATTTAAAGGATTCGCGAACTGATATAAGAGTGGCTTCGTGAAGTGCTTAGTTCGCGAATGAAGCACAAAGGGCAAACTGAACGTCGCGGGCATGTGGATTTGGGCCGCAAAGTGAATTGAAAGATAGGCCCATGATGGAGTTACGGCATGAACGACCAAAAGGGCTTTTGGGAATTTGAGTTCGCGAACAGAAAGGTTGAAATAATTGAAGTAGGTTCGCGAGTCAAACATGATAATTTGATGATTTAGCAAACTCAGTTAAGAAACAGATTTCGTGAACTGAATTTCGTGAATAAACCACTTTGGAAAGTTGAAATTAAGGATTCGCGAATTAAGTGTGGATCAGATAAATTCAGCTTCACGAATCTCCCTTCAACTGATAAATGCGAAATTTTCTACTGATCTCAAACACAGATTTTAATACTTAGCCATATAACATCAATTTGACTGGATCAAACATCAAAGTAACTACCAAATTGACGAGTTTTTCAAAATCGGTTTGCGTGATGCAGAATCCGAAAATCGACGAAGAAAGCGTCGCTTTCTTTCGCGGCACTGAGCCCTCAAGTCAAAAATTCTTCTGAATCATTGATTATTTTTGTCGGGACAATAATGATTTTATTGATCACTTCGTGCCTATAAAGACATGACTCGAACCTCACCATGACACCATAGATCAACAAATTACTCATCTTGTGTTTTCTTATTTTCGCATTTTTACTCATACAGATGAATTGGCAGAAGAAGCAGGACGAAGAGAATAAGGCCAAAGAACAGGTAGAGTTAAGGCGTAATTTTGAGCGTAATTTGAATATGCTGGCATTAGAGCTTTTGCTTCTTTTGCGCTTATTCGTCGCGTTACTAGCTATTCTGTGTTGGGTCCTTGTGGGGCGTACTAGCTTTTGAGAGTATTTTGCATATTATGACTGTTTTACGTATTTTGAGAATTTTACATATTTTGAGAGCGTTTTATGAATTTTGGTAAATGTAACATTGAAAAATCAGTTTGCGAAAGAAAATAGTTACTCCCCCTCAATATTTGCATTTCTTGGAATTAAAAACTCCCCCTAAATAAAATGCCTTTCAAGAATCTTAAAAAATTAATAAATCACTTACTCTCCCTCGATGCATGGATATAGTATTTCTCCCTCGATGTAGTGTCATAAGTCATTTTGAACTTTGCTTTGGAGATCAGGCAGATGGTTGTTTTTGGTCTGACGGTCCTAATATCAATGGTATATAGATTTGTTTTGCGTGTTCCTGTGAGAAGTTTTTCACCATCGGCGAGAATTTTGCACGTCTTCTATTGATAAGAGGTCGTGTGTCAGGCCTTCAACATAAGAAACTTCCTTGATTGTGAATCGATGGCAAATAAGATCTCCATAACCAAGAATTCTTGCTCCATTGTTGTTCCCAAAGCGCACCAGTCCACCCAGCCTATCAACGTAGTTGCTCAACAGTCATTTCTTCCCGGTCATGTGTGTGGAGCAACCTGAATCTAAGTATCACACATGCGGGGCCTGCAAAATTAAACTAGAGGGTATTAGGTACCCATTTGAGAATGGGTCCACCTCTGTTGTGCTTGTTAGTCCGTGTAGACTCTCTACCTAGCCTAGATTTATCACTGTCGGACTTAATATCATGCGCAGAGTCACTAATTGCTTCTAGGGCTTGGATTTGGGTTTTCTCAGTCTTAAGCTTTGGAACCCATTTTTTGTGCCACTGGATCTCTCTTTGTCTTATCCTTAGAGGTACATTTTTTAGTCTTATCATGTTTTGGAGGTTTTTTGATAGATTTGTTTCTGATCGATTCTTTTTCTTTGAAGGTGTGTCTTTTGAAATTGTTTTTGGGAAATGATTTTCGAATGTAAAGATGAATTTTGCGTTACATGAGAAAATAAAGACGGTACAAAAGATTTTGAAGGGAAACAATCAATGACAAAAGGTTCTTTAAAATCGTGAGTCTCCTTCAAAAGATCTTCTTTTCTAACCCAAACTTGTCCTCTCAATGGTTCTTTTGTGGGTCCTGAAAGTTTCAAAGAATTAGTACAAGAAATCTTATCATGCGAAATGAAGGAATGCAAGAGAGTGTATTCTCAATTTTTCTTTAAGTTTAGATATTTCCTCAAGAAGTTCATGCCTTTCAATATCAAAGGACTTTCTCTCTCTTTCGAGAGTGGAGTGTTGATCACTGATTTCTGCATATACCCGGATGCATACGTAGTTATCTGTGTCTTACTCGTTGATTCATCTGAAATATCTCCTTCGATTGGGCGAGGAATGTCTGATTCAAATTCAGTTATTGCAGAACATTTTCTTTCTTTATAACTATCATTTAACTCTGTGTAATCAAATGATATTTGAGCTTTATTGCGTGTTTGTGTCTCATCTTCACTGACAAAAGGCATGAGATTTGTCATACAACCTATCTACATGTATTTAAGATCATATAGATAAGGTGTATTTGTTATGCCTTGCTTTAACATGCATGGGTTTTAAAAACCTAGTCTCTCATGAGGATTATAGAAATCAATGTCTGCAGGTTTACTCAAGAAAATGGTATGTTCTGTCTGTTCTCGTCGGGTTAAGAGGTCCTCCAATTTTTTTATCTTGGAGTACAGTCTTTCTCGTTCCTTAGAGAGTAACTCAAATTTAGCTGTGGCACCTATCGCTCTATCGCTTTATCTCTATGTGACCTCGTTTCTTTGCTAATTCCTTGGCTTTAGCTTTGGATGTTAGCAACTGAGCTTCTAACTTTGCAACTTTTTCATTTGCTACTACCACTCGATTTTTCTCACATGCATAATCATACCTAAATTTATCAACAATTCTAGATTATTTTGTAGGTTTGCTTCTAATTCTCTAATTTGCTTTTTGCCCTGTTTGTTCGATTTATATAGAGTTAGGAATTCATCTTCCATTTAAAGTAAGGAGTCATAATCAGCTTCGCTTACCTCCACCATGTCTGAGTTGCGGGAGGTTTCCTTTTCCGAGTCGCTTCCTAAGGCTTCAGTTCCATCATCCTCGTCATCAAGTCTGGCCATCAGCGCCATGTTCTCTTCCTCGCAATCGGAAGTGCCTTCAAGCCAATGATCATGTTTAGCCATCAAGACCATTCCTTTTTCCTTCTGTTCTGCCAGTTGAACTTTTCTTCGATAGTAATTGATATCCTTTTTCTTGGGCATTTTGCATTCTCTGGCGAAATGTCCAGGTTTACCGCAGTTGAAGCATTTTCCAGCCTGAGGGGCAGTCACAGGATTAGTCTCTTCATCTTGAGTCTTTCCTTTTGAATTTGAAGAAGTTCTCTGTCGGTTGGATGAGGATCCTGGCTTCTTATAGTATTTCCTCTGCACGAAATTAGAGATCAATGCGAGTTGTTTTGCAAGTTCCTTGATTTCCACATGTTTTTTAAGATCCTTGAGTTCCCCTTCAGAGTCTGAATTTTCTCCCTCTGATGCTTGAGATGATTGCATGATCTCCTTATCTTTTGATGTCCTTCTGGATTGTCGTTCAGACATGAGTACGAGCGTGTCACTTCCTGCTGGTCTTGCTTCATCCCTCCGTTTCCCCACATTGTTGGAATGTTGATTGAGACAGTCGAATAGTGTGTGGATGCTGATCTTGGTCAAGTCATGCATCTGTCTCATCATGATTGCCGTTGCTTCCCATTCTGGGTGAAGTGAGCCGAGGAACTTGATGTTGATCTCTATTGTATTTTGTTGATCTCCATTGTATTTTTTGTAACTCCATTCAGTTCATTTAATAAGATGAGAAATCGATGGAATGTCTTTTGAAGACTTTCTCCCTTGTTTGCCTGAAACCGATCGTAAGAAATGAGAGTATTCGCCATCCTTGCCATGATGTTGACCTCTGTTCCCTGCGTCATGATCCTAAGGGAATTCCACATTTCTTTGGCGCTCTCACCACATTCGAGCTGCATGAGGATGTCATTGGGAATGGCTTGCATTAGATATGATTTTGCGAATTGATCAGCTTTATGTCGTAGTTTCTCTTCATCATTGTATTGATCAAGAGTCTTCATAATGGTTTGTTCTTCTCTTGCAGGTGTAGTAGTAGTTGTGGCTGGGATTATAGTCCAAAATTGAGCAGGTCCGTTATAAATTGATTCAAGCAATTTTTCAGCATTGTCCTTGGTTTCAATGAAGTTGATGAACCTTTTCTTCCAGACAACATACTCACCATGTCTGATGACGGGAGGTCTCACATCCTTTCCCATGCTTAGAGCGTCCATTTCTTGTGTTTTGGATGTGATCGTCGACGTGTAATGTGAGGAAAAAAATGTGAATTGAAAATTTGGGTGAAAATTGAGTTTTGAGGTTTGACTTTGAATTTTAAGGTTTCGGTCACGAATTGGGACCGGAAATGAATTTGCGAATTTGAACTAAGCTTGGTTCACGAATTGAGTTCACGGATTGGTAGTATTACTTCACGAATTGATCTGAGAGGGAATTCGCAAAGTTGACAGGCTCTCTGGATTCGCAATGTGAAGTAGGCTGGATTCATGAAACGTGACTTGAGTTCACGATGTGATCGGTCGCAAATTGGTTTGGGATTCAGTTCACGAAGTGTAAACAGTGAACCTTGATTCGCGAGGTGGCTAGTTTCGCTAAATGATAGGGTCGCGAAAGGTAAATGGATTTGTGAACTGAATGGTTCGCGAATTGGTGAAAGAACTTGCGAACGGATTCGAGAACTTGGGTTCGCTAAGTGGTCTGGGTTCGCGAATTGAGGACTGAATTCGTGAAGTGAATGGTTCGCGAAGTGAACTGATTCGTGAAGATGGGCTGAGTTCGCGTACCAGATTGGAAACACTGATTCGCTAAGTTCAATTCGCAGAGTGGACTCGTGAAGTATGATGCAGAATCTGAGCCGTTGATCTTTGAAAATCTGATGGCTCGTGAACTTCATACCCATGAAACTCTACTTCATGTGAAGTAGAATTCGCCAACCTGCAAGTGCAAAGTTAATTCGCAAAGCTGTCTTGTGAGAGTAAAGACCCGCGAAGTAGATAGAAGTCCTTCTGTTCGCGAAGTTAAACCCTAATACAGCGCCGTTCGAGAACCTAAAACAGAATGAAGAACAGAGGTTTCTTCTCTTCACAGACCGTAAAATTTCCAGGAAAACACTTGAGCTCGGCAGCAACTGGTTGAAAAATTCTCAGAACTGATAGAAATGCAAAGTAACAGCTTGAAGAACCCAGAAAATAATCGAAAACAGCTTGTAGGTTCGATTTTTAGCTGCTTGACGAAATCTGAAATTTCTGTAGAATGTTTCAAAACTCGATTTTGTTGCCTGTATTGAAGTTTCCTCACCTACACGCTTGCTCTGATACCACTTGTAAGTCCAGATTATCCAAGAATACTTCAACTGATTAAACCTTCTATTAATGTGAATAGTACGTTTGGAGGTTTAGTGTGTTGAATACGTGAAGTTTGAGAAATGGAAACTTACATTAAAACATTGTTAGGATTTAGGCTTAAATACCTTGGAAAGGTATTAAGCCCATTGGACCCCTAACAAGCCCATTACAACTACAACTCATCTAAGTAAAATAAAACACATTAAATACATCATAAAGAAATACAAGACTTAGAATAAATATTTTGGACACTTCTAAAATATTCCTAATAACATGAAGTCATCCTTTGATCCATAAGAAACATGATTTCCGAAAACATTTCATGCCAATTTTCGAAAAAATTATGCCAAAAATCACGTCATGCACATGCATAACATGTTCGCCTAAATTTCACAGAAATGCCCCTCCCCACACTTAAGATTTATGTTGTCCTCAACATAACAATTATGTAACACAAGGAAGAGGAAATACATAGATAAGCGAACTTCCGTGAATAGTTCGATGTGCATGCTTTGTACGGCTCCTCCCCACACTTGAGATATTGAATTCCCTGCGATCACTTAAAACACAACCATTAAAACTGAGTGCGAAATAATGATAAAAAACATATGATAAGCTTGGGTTGCCACCCAAGTAGCGCTTTCTTTAATGTCTTTTAGCTAGGCATCGTTTAATGATTTCAAGGTGGATAAAAAATAATGATTGCCGATACAGCCACCGGATTGCTTAAGCTCCAAACATGGCGGTCCCTCGAAGGAGCGCCTGTAACGTCCAATTTTCTATTACTTTATTTGCGCAGCTATTATATTTTCACATAAAACTTTTTGCCTTTCCATAACCATGCCTTTATACATAAACGGGATCGTACATCTGGTCTAGTATTCTTCGCACATATTATACATATATATATGCACATATCATATTTATTTTACATTACACGAACGTCCCTAACATTTCATATACTATTTGCACACGATGAACATAGAGGAGTAGGTGAGAGCGTAGCCGGCCAACCTTGAATCCATGCTTTCGTGCGAAGAGACTCTAAGTTGCCTGCTAGATATCTACAGTAACTGTGGAAACAATTATTCAGAGTATGATCGCAACATGTTATTCCATTTCGATATAAAATAACTTAACCCGTAACAAATAATTAATTTCTTCCTTTCATTGCTTCCATAGACATTTATTTCTATAGAACATACCATCGTTCGTAGAATCTGTAGATTCATAACACTTGTGCTGTAAACATCACATAACCATCACATAATCAATCATTAAGCTCTTTTGCATAAGCATAGAATCATATGACCGCAGATCGAATGCATCTATTTGATCATTTAATTTCGATACTTCCGTTATGAACCTGCTAGACTCTACTATAAACCCCATACGGGCCCATGCATGGGACTCTGTAACCATAGATATATATTGTGTGCCTGTACAAGATTCTGTAATCCCCCGATTTGTAGGGATCTAACCATAGTATCAAGTCGTCCGATGTCGTAACAGTCATAAAGGTTTCTCTTTTCATTATTATCCGTATGCAACACTATACTTTCACCATATATGACATATAAGTTCCATAAACCATCGAATCGCACATATCGCATAGTAGCACCACATAATTTACGTTAATTTCAAATAATATGTATATCAGAAAATCACCAATCATTTAATTCACATAAAGCACATAGGAACAGAACACATGTTGCATATCATACTCACAGTACGACTTAATGCCTCATTCGTTACTCGACTTTATCCTTCCCCTTTTTGGAACTCTAACCTATTAAAATATTATTGTCGATAAATATAAAATCCATAAAACGTCATGTATGATGATATGCATACCCTATTATGCATGATCAATTCTTGTTAATTTTAATATTCATAACATACTAACTTTCTGCCTAACCCATTTCATTTAATCAATATTGATAAGTTCCCGTTTCAAAAATAATATAATAATTATACGAGTCCGGAATTTTCTTGCAATAGTTTGATCTTGTCTAAAATTAATTTTGACCCGTAAAGATCCTACGATTCGCGAAACTCATCGACATATAAACCTTATACTTCACTAATCTCGCCGACCAACATAACTTTCAATTCGCGAAGTTCATCAGCCCGTAAACTTTGTACTTCGCGAACTCACCAGCCCGCACAAAGCTTCACTTCGCGAAGTCTCTGTAATCGTGCTTCACGAATTCGTCAGTCAGCCCGCGAAGTCTTTACTTCACGACTCATCGTTCAACCCGCAAACGACTTCCACTTCGCGAAGTCTTTCCAACTCGCGAAACCTGACTTTAATCTCATAATTCGCGAAGTTATTCCCTCAAAAACCTTAAACACTATTTTCATTCTCTAATCCTAAATTATTCGATCAACCATAAATTCTCAAGAATATTAAAACTTCAATGAACACGAGTAAATATAAATTTTCATTAGAAAACCATATAAACTTCTATCACAAAACATAATTAACCACAACCGACATAACTTCATAAAAACTCTAATTCATTTTCCAAATCTTCAAAAATTAAAGATTACATGAAGCATAAGTTTATACAATTTTCCCAGGCTTTCGTTTGATTATTTTATGAGCTTCTCTTCTTTACCTTAATCTTAACAATTTCGTTAATGACATAAATTATTGATCCCTTTGTTCTTTATCTCTTTAAAAGTTAAATAAAATAAGTGACAATGTGTTCCCTTTATTGTCGTTATATTAGCAACCCTTAGCAATCATTCACAATAGTTTATTATTTTTAATCGTTTTCATGCCATTAAGAATCCATAATTGACCAAGTTCGTGGAATGCTACTCTCTCAATTCGCTACATTACACCAATTCGTGAAGTCATTCTAATTCGTGAACCTGTTGATCCACCAAGCATTTTACACTTCACGAATTAACATTCTTCACTAATCACCATTCCACTAATTGACCACTTCACAAATTGTTTACTTAACGAATCCTAAACTTCACGAAAGTGACATTCTTCCACAAATTGACAACCTAACTAATCGACCAACTTCGCCAATCCTCTAATTCCACGAATTAACATTTCACAAATCATCACCTCACAAATTAATAAACTTCAAACTATCACAAAAACACTTTTTAACCCTAAAAACCTTACAACTCTTGATCAAAATCAAGTTTTCTTCAAGAACAGTTTAATTATCATCCAAACTTTATTATTTTTCAAATCTTCAAGAATTAAACTTATATGAAATCTAAGCGAGTAATATTTTTCGTGCTTAAATCTTCTTTGATATATTAATACATAAATAAAAACATAAACTTAGGGTAAGAAAATATACCTACTCCAAGCTACGTTAATAACACCTCTTGTGTTCTCCTTGTTTGTAAACTTGTTCCTAAATTTTAACTTAATGAATCATTTCTCTGTCTTATCCTCAAAGTTGTTATTGTTTTAAATTAATATAATTTCCTATCTTGACTTAAAGTTTCGATTGATTTGTACTTTTCCTAAGCTACCTCTCGTCTATTAGTTTCTAAAGGATAATGATATTTACCTAATCCCTGTCTCTATTTAATATTACTTTTATGTTAAGACAAATAATAATATCGATGTTTTACCATTCATTCACTAATAGGATTCTCCACATTATTATTTATTTTATTTTTAATTAATCAAACTTCACGAATCCATAACTTCACCAACCTTCACGAATCCGTAACTTCACCAACCTTCAACTTCACGAATCCATTACTTCATTTTTTTTTAATTCATGAACTTGCCTTTCAACTTCAAGAACTATCATTCTAGTTCACGAACTCTTCTTCAACCCTCAAAATTAGTTTCTATCTCTCTCAAGTTGAGCAATGTTACACCCTTAAACACTTGTACTCCACGAATTATCAACCCCACGAAGCATTAACAAGTCGCGAATCATTAGCCCATGAACAAAATCACATATTTAAAAACCCTATTGATATAAAACAGAATGTTTGGAGGAAGAAATCAGAGGGACTCAATTCCTTGTCCGTCTCTGTTTTGGATTAGAGATATATATACAGTTGATTACATTTACAGTGGGGAGTGATTATCTCCGTAAAATGAGATCTTTGACCCTAACTATGGTAAGTGAATAAAATACATTCATTTACATTGATTTACAGACGGAAATCATTCCGTAATACCCCCCTCCCCTCAAGCTGGAGCATGAGGATTTCGAATGCCCAGCTTGCGAAGAAAGTAATCAAACTGAGATTTTCCCAAAGCCTTTGTAAAGATATCTGCCAGTTGCACATGCGTGGACACGTAACTAGGAAGAATAGTACCCTTCACAACTTCGTCTCGAACAAAATGACAATCGACCTCTATATGCTTTGTTCGTTCGTGAAAAACAGGGTTAGCAGCCAGATGAAGGGCAGCTTGACTATCACAATAGAGGCGAATAGGCTGAGGATGAGAGACGCCAAGAAATTCTAACAACCCCTTTAACCATTTCAACTCACAAACAGTGGATGCCATAGACCGATACTTAGCTTCGGCAGACGATCGTGCTACGATTTGTTGTTTCTTGGTTTTCCAGGAGATCGCAGAAGTACCCAATTGCACAAACCACCCAGTGAGAGAACGCCGAGTCAAAGGGCAACTAGCCCAGTCAGAGTCGCACCATCCTAACAATTGGAGATCAGAATCAGCGCGAAGAAGAATGCCTTGACCCGGATTACCCTTCAAATAACGAACAACACGAAGGGCAGCTTCCCAATGAACTTGAAGAGGTTTCTGCATAAACTGAGCTAGTGTATGAACACAGTAGGAAAGCTCAGGACGAGTGACCGCAAGATAAATCAAGCGACCAACCAAACGTCTATAACTCTCAGGATTAGACAAAGGATGATCAGTGGCTAAGGCAAGCTGATGATTCTGCTCCAAGGGGAAGCCGGCCGGTTTAGCACCCAAAAGACCAACTTCAGAAATAATATCTAAAGCATACTTGCGCTGACAAAGAAAACTGCCAGACGAATTACGAGCCACCTCAATGCCAAGAAAATATTTAAGTACCCCAAGATCTTTCATGTGGAAGCAACGACTCAAATAATCTTTAAACAACCGAATAGCGGCGTTATCATTGCCAGAAAGGATCAGATCATCCACATAGACCAGCACTGTAAGCTGCACAGAACCACGTCGGAAGAGAAAAAGAGAGTAATCAGAAGAGGACTGCTGAAAACCATACTGACGTAAGGAAGTGGCAAGTTTGGCAAACCAGCATCGAGGAGCTTGACGGAGGCCATAAAGAGATCGTTGAAGTCGACACACACCGCCAGAAGCAGGAGAAGAAAAACCAGGCGGTAACTTCATATAGACCTCCTCTGACAGATCGCCATGTAAGAAAGCATTGTGAACATCCATCTGATGAAGTTCCCAACCTTTCGCGGCGGCGACAGTAAGCAAGGTGCGAATGGTGACCATTTTGGCAACGGGAGCAAAAGTTTCATTGTAGTCAAGTCCCTCAACCTGCTTATTGCCCAAGATAACCAAACGAGCTTTCTAACGCTCAGCAGAACCATCAGAGCTATATTTGATCTTATAGACCCATTTACACCCGATGGCGCGTTTCCCAGGAGGATGAGGAGCAATGATCCATGTGCCATTAGATTCCAAAGCCTGAATTTCCTGATGCATTGCGTCTCTCCAACGAGGATTTTTAACAGCTTCCGAGAAAGACTGGGGTTCAGCACCTGCAGTAATACTTGCCAAAAATGCTCGATGTGGTGGAGAAAAAGAAGCATAATTGACATAGTGCTGAATAGGATAGGACGCACCTGAGGAAACTGATGAAGAAGATGAGCTAGGAGAGGGGCTTAAAGAAGTAACAGTATGACCAAAAAAATCATTCAACCGAGTAGAACGATACTTAGTTCGATGCCCACGACCCAGAAGTTCTTCCTGTTGCATAGGAGTTGACGAACCCCCCCCTGGCTGATGGGGGGTCAGATGAACAATCAGAGGAAACAAGTTCAGTGGGAACAGAAGTATCCAAAGGGGGATCCAATTCATCTTCTTCGATGGGAATAGGACCGGACTCAATAACAGGAGCCAGAGGAGTATCCAGAGGCATAGTCATATAAGGAAATTCAGTTTCAAAGAAAGCCACATCTCGGGAAACAAGAAAAGTTCCACTCTCCAAATCATACACCTGCCATCCTTTCTTTCCAAATGGATATCCAACAAAAAACACATTTCCTACTGCGACTGGAAAATTTATCACCATGACGATCCTGATTGTGAACATAGCAAAGGCATCCAAAAACACGAATATGGGAAAGAGAAGGCGGACGACCATATAAAATTTCAGTTCAAGAACACACCGCAGCAGCATCATAGGAAGCAAGTTCATCCCATATTTTCTTCAGACGGCCGTAATACGTCGTAATGTAGAGTCCCTTCTGTCTGCAATTGGAGAGATCCGCTTTCAATTGTTGAATTCGCGGCCCATTCACAAGAGACAGAGAGTCGCGAATATCAATCCATAAATCACGCGCAACTTCATTGTGCGTAATTGTTGAGCGAAACCCGGGCTCAACTGAATTCATAATCCACGAGACAAGCAACGAGTTGATAGCCCACCAATCTTCGAAGTCTGGAGATGCCTCTGCCGGTTCTGGAATGTATCCGTCGATGAATCCAAACTTTTTCCGGGCACGTAACGCAGTTCGGACGGCCTTGGACCATTCTTCGTAATTGCTCTCTCCACGCAATTGAACATGAGTGATTGAAGCCCCGGGATAGTCGTTGGCGGTAAGATCATACGGCGAAATTGTCCGGTGCCGAATGACAGGTTCACCACCGTCAACAGTCTTGGAAATCTGAGGAGTTTCGCCTTCATCAGTGTTCACCATCGCCTCCAAGTGTTCGCAAAAAAAATAAAGAAAGGCAACAGGAAGAAATCACAGATTGCCTAGCTCTGATACCATGATATAAAACATAATGTTTGGAGGAAGAAATCAGAGGGACTCAATTCCTTGTCTGTCTCTGTTTTGGATTAGATATATATATACAGTTGATTACATTTACAGTGGGGAGTGATTATCTCCGTAAAATGAGATCTTTGACCCTAACTATGGTAAGTGAATAAAATACATTCATTACATTGATTTACAGACCGAAATCATTCCGTAATACCTATCAATTCTAACTATCTTTCGTAATCTATTTCTTTATCTTTGACATGTACTTCTATTTACTTCAACTATTCATTTCCATACTAAAATTTATAATACCTTAACCAAATATCTTTATCCTTCATGTATGTACCATCAAATTAATTATGCAAATACACGATTTCGTGTAATGCATAGAACAACATATGATTTTGGTTTCGGTTCCTGACAACGCCTCTCTTTATCATCCTCCTTACTTCCCATAATAATTCTCATATTTTTCACCGTGACCTGTGATGTATCTTGCAAAGGAAACAAATTAGTTTGATCAATGACATCTAAAAAGTAACACTCATAATCATGCTTGCAATTATTATCTGGAGTGCTAAACGTTGCTTTCTCTCCATCCACCCTAGACTTCAAACTACCATTCTTAACATCTGCCATGTTTGCGGCTAAAAATGGTCCCTCAAAGATCATGTGTAAATGCTCAACCTCTTCCAAATAAAAAAAACGAAACCTGCGGGAAATCTATCACTTGTTACTAGCACATCCCTTCGAGGACAAATAGTAGAAACAACACTCAGCTTGCATTTGCTCGTGAGTAAGTCCTTGTGGTATTTCACATATTGGGGTACCTGTGCAACAGCTTTGACAAGCGGTAAGTTAATTATATTTGATTGAGACGAGATAGAAATTTACCGTACTCATCGAAAACTGTATCATTGTTTAGCATAGTTGGGTATGGGATCTCCAGTTGATTCGCCTTGACAGGGGGCTTAGTCGTGACCTCTTTTTCTTTGTCAACTTGTTCTTCCTTGACATGAACTTTTTCCGTCACGCTATTCGCCACCTCTTTCTTCACTTGCTCATCTACTTTCTCCTCATGGATCTCGACATCGCCTCTTCGCATTTTCTTTCTTGGCGCTCTTCTCGACAAGATATTTTCCAAATGGATCTTTTGGTATTCCCCGTGTTAGAGCTGCTGGAAATGGAATATTTGGTTGATAAATGTTGACTGGTGATCTTGGGGCAACCTCCTCCCTGCTCCTTGGTGTAACGTCATGGCAATTCCTTTGGTTTTGTCTCCGTATTGACAGGTAATGCACTTAGCTTGCGTTGTTGGATAGTTTCAGCTATTTCTCCAACTTGCTTCTCTAATGCTCTCAAGGAAGATTCGGCATTTTGTAGCCGAACTTCTTGAGTATCCAAGCGAGAATCAAGCTTCTCCATCAACAGGAGAAACATGTCTTTGAGCTTATCTAAACGAGCGCCAGGATCATCCTCAGCAATTACGTCTTGGTATGGTTGAGCTCTTTGATTTTGAAATATTAGAGGAGGTCGTTGCTGATTTTCGAAGGCCATGTTCGGATGAACTTGGGGGGCAAAATTACTCGGACGTTGGTAGTATTCTAAATAGTCCACCTGCTCCATCGAAATAGTGGATGGACATTGAGTTGCGTCATGGCTTCCACCACAAGTAGTGCATGGCGGGATATACATCGGGTATGTGAAAGGAGGCGCGACAGCTATAGGGGTAAAGGGGCCAGGCTGCAACTGTACATCGTTAACGGTTTGCTTCGATACAAGATTCGTTAAGGCCAAATTCGTTAAGGTCTGAATTCGAAGGCCGTCCGATGTAATTTGTTGTTGTAGGGCTGTCGAGTTTAGCATTGAACGAGGTTGTCTCGGTGACGTCATACATTTCTGGCGAGTACTTTGCCTACGATTTACCTATAATAAGAGAGAAAAAATACTCAATAATAACAATAATAATTATTAATATAATAATACCAATAATAATTATGATGACGATAATAATAATAATATAATAATAACAATAACAACAACAATAATAATAACAATAATAATAATAAAGAGCTAGAATAATAAACCAAAGTTTTCCAAATATTAATAGTTCCCCGGCAACGGCGCCAAAAACTTGATCGAACTGATCGAATAATAAAAATAAAACGAATATCAACAAACTATCCTACGCTCAACAGTCAAGTGTACCTATCGAAAATAGTATAGAAATTGCAAGTATGCGAGTATCGAACCAAAAGGAACTATATACTTTAGAAAACCGTCGTTTAAATATCATAGTAAATAGTTTTGGTTTGATACAAATATAAACAATGATAAACTAAATAAACGATAAACACAAAAAATTGATAAAATAGCGATAACGTGGTTGAGGCGACTTTATGAAAGCGAACGTATTTGAGACTTCGAATCCCCCTAGCTCGACCAAACGAGTGACAATTATAATAACATTTAACTAACTATTAGACCATGAGAATTCCTAGAGCATGCGTATGAATTTATACGACTGACGAAACTGCGCCTTATCACATAAGAATAGTAAATAACTAATCTATGAATTAAATAGCTGGGCAAGCTTCCCTAAATAATTAGCCACAGATTGCATTAAAACACGATGAAGCCCACTATTAGATTTGACTTTAATCCGGCGGGGTAGTTCAACCTATCTCTAGAGATGTGTTTATTCCGCTCGTTTACGAGTGGTCTAATCGTTAGCCCCTCTCTCGAGCGTTGCGTACGATTTTCCAATAATTATCTTAATCACGTAGACACAATCAAAACAATATCATAATTCGTGACCGAGTCATAATAATAGCAAAAAATCATTACTGTAAACACACATATCGCTAGGATTCATCTCATCTCAGATACGACGGGATTTAGCTACTCATATTAAGTATTAGCACGACGGAAAGCGTAAGTGACAAGAAGGAAGCATGTTTCTTCCCTGAATTTTGCCTCCGGGGTTAATCTTTCTTTGAGGAATTTTATCGAACAAGAGGTGGGCGAGTTGGGAATGATCACGGCAATCACTTTTCTGCTCTTCATTGGCTCCTCACAGCATAACACGACTCAGAAACAGCTTGTGCTCGTCACCTTCTTGCTGCTAATTCCGCTTGCTGCTTCAGCTCCAAGTATTAGAGAGGTGTGAGCGTGACGGAGGATGTATGAATCGATGGCAGCTGCGATCGTTTGGCTGTGGAGGTTCAGGGAGTAGCGTGCTTGCGAGTGGGTTGTCCGTAATCAGCTCGTGAATGGCCTAATCATCGTGTAAGTGGCCCCCAATTTCTCCACCCCCAACCTCTATTTGCTCTTACGTCATCACTTAGTTAAAGATGGTAGAGGGGAGACAAAATATTCCCTTTGCTGCTCAAGAACGGCCTGAAATCTTTGAAGTCTTAAAATCAGATTCTCTCAAATCTTAGCATTGAATTCGGAGACATGGTGTTGGAATCGATGGCTGCGCTTAATGGCTTTGTCTCCCACGCATGCTTGTGTATGTATGTGTATCTACTATAGATGGGCTTGGGCTTTTACTGGGCTAGGAATTGATGGGCTGAATTTTACGGCCCAATTGTTTTTTGGCCGATATTTGGTTCGACGGTTCACAAATTAAGGCAAGTCCGAATATTCCCAGTTGTAGCTCTTTTTCCCAATATCTATCAAAAATCAAATATAAACGTATACGGATGATATTCGTGGAAAATTCGAAAAAATAACAACCGATATTACGCTTTTACGGGGTAAAAAACACGATATAAATTTCATTTATCACATATTCTCCAAAGGTTGGCTCGTATTGATGAAACCATTCCTTTCGAGAAGTCATGTGGAAAGTAGCTGCTGAGTCAATGAGCCACACGTAGTTGAATCTTCCATTTTCACCAGTAGTGGTTGTGGCTTCACACACCAGGGCAATTCCATCATCGGTTGTGTTGGCGGCATTTCCTTGGGCATTGGGAATTTTATTTAGAGCCCAACAAGCTTTCTTCAGATGACCTTTCTTGCCACAGTGGTAACATTTTATAGCCTTCTTATTTTTGGCAGCAAGGTTTTGCCGCTTTTGACTCCCAGTTGGACCACACTCTCCAGGTCTTGCCCGTTTTCGGCTAGCGTTTGGTCCACGCGCTCCTGATATTGCCCTCGTCACTTTCAACGCCTCTGCCTGTTGGGACATTATCAACTTGTCTTCTTTGTTATTACGCCGACTTTCTTCTTCGAGAACCGCAGCTGCAATATTATCGAAGATAAGTTTTCCCGCAGCTTGGTTGTTGTTCAGGTTGATGACGAGTTGATCGTAGGAGTCTGGCAGGCTTTGCAGTAGAAGCTCAGCACGTTCACTTGCCTCTATTTTGTAGTCCAAGTCTTTAAGTTGAGAGAACAGAGTATTCAATTTGTTGATGTGCTCTGTCACTGAAGAATATTCTTCCATTCGTAGATGGTATAATTTCTTTTTCAGAAAAAATCATCTGTGGAGTGACTTGACTTGATACAACTTCTCAAGATGGTCCCAGATTTCTTTCGCACTAGTTTTCTCTTCGCGCTTGATAATATGTCATCTACTAATGTCGTACGAATATTGGCGATGACCCTCACGTCTATCTTCTTCCATTTGGCATTGTTGTTGGTCTGCCAGTGATCGCCTCCAGACAATTTTCTTTCAGTAAAATTGCATTTACCCTCATTTTCCACAGTAAGTAGTTTCTCCCGTTGAATTTCAATTTCATTTTTAGCTGCCATTTTTTTTCTCCCCATAAACTTTAACGGATGAATTATAATAATCTAACAAACTTTCTGATGTGATGATCCAATATTATTGGCAACCACAGAGCATACGGTAAGTAGATTTTATAAACACCTAGCTAAAGCTCTGACACCACTTGTTGCAAAATGGATAGCGTATATATATTGGAAGTGACTGTGAGGATAAATGGAACACGAGAATTTACATGGAAGACCCCTTTTTGTATGGGGTAGAAAACCACGGGCGAGGTAGAAATCTTATTACTGGGGTAAAAACAGGGGTTACAACCTCTCAATCTTCAAAGGAGAAAACACTTATTATCTCTCTTTATAGCTGGAAAAATACTAGACAATCCTCTATTTTTCTACCCTCACTTTTTCCTCTCTTTCTCACTTTCGCTCTCTACTGATTGACTCGCTTTTTGGTGTGTTTTCACTTGCTTCCTCTCGCTGCCTTTTTATAGGCAAAAGCCTTTCTCTTTGTCTTGGCACGCATTTCGAGGTCAACACATTGAGCCATAGAACGAGGGGCGTGCTCAAAGGATCTTCAGATTCGGTAAAATAGTAAAAGAGTGCCCTACCAGCATTTGGATCAACGGTATCCAGAATATTGATCGAAGCTAACTTTTGGTTGTCCAGGCAAACTCAATATCTTGTCAGCTTCTTTCAGCCCAGATTGGTTTCCAACATAAACATGAGAATATTCATTAGTAGATGTTACCGTTTCTTTGTCAAAAGCACAAAGCAAAATTCTAATAAACTTCATTTTGACAACTGATGAGGTTTGTGTACAGGCAATTCGATAGATTTATATAGTTTTGAATTCTGACTAAAGTTAAACTGGCGCATCGTTCTGTCTTGCTTGTCTCATTCTACGAAGTTGATTATATATACTATGCTAAGTTGTATACAAGTAAGTCGTTACAAATTTGATTACATAATTTTTTTTGGAATTTAATATAATTGCGAACAAGTTTTGGTTTTCCCTTATAGTCCTTATTCAGTTGCAGAATATATTAGGCAGAGCTGGCATTGATTTATTTATCAAACGCAACGGAAAGGATAAGAGAAAACCCTCTTCATAGGAAATTAACAAATAGATTTCATTGGCTCCAATTTTTTTAGGTTTAGGAAAACAATATACCGGGAGAATGACATTTTTAGTCCCACATGTTTCGATGTGCCACTTTTAGTCCCCAATCTTACCAATTATGGGTCGTTTTGGTCCTTCGATTAACATAATCACTTTTAGATGGAATTTAACATATGAAAGCACATGATCTCCTTTATCTTGACTTACACCTCATGAATCATCATCTTCTTCAACTAAAACGCATGTAAGCATCATTACATATCACATTTAACTCATTTTCAAGGTTGTCAATCCTTTCTAATGTGATGTATAATAATGTTCATGTGCGTTTAAATCGAAGAAGAAGATGTGTTATGAGGTTTTACGTCGAGTAAAAGGAGATCATGGCTCTAACATGTTAAATTTCGTCTAAAGTAGCGATTAAATTAATCGAGGGACCAAAACCCTCCAAAATAGGTAACATTGAGGACTAAAAGTGGCACCTCAGAACATGGAGGACCAGAAACGCTTATGCCTCAAACATTGGGTACTAAAAATATCATTGGCCCACCGATAAACCAATGAACAAGCATATTGAAGATATTTCTTTGAATGTACCTTCAGTCGTATGGTGTTTACGGATATCACAGAGTGCATGAAGATCAAACTACGAGGGAGTTCATTATTCGAATCTTCTTTAATGTTAGCTAGTTCCTTCTGCTGCGGCTAGAACTTAATTATTTTTTTCTTTTCAATTGAGAGCTCATTATCTCATTCATTAAAAATAATTACATTGGCTCAGCAGAGACATGTTGGTCCTCTTATTACCAACCAAGGATCAAAAGATTACTAGAGAGATTGGAAGCGTAGAAACACCTTGAGTGTGTGTAAATTACGAAGGCGGCTTCAAGTAATTTTCTTTTGATAAAACCCTATAAAGGGTTTAAAGGAAATTTATATACCACATTAAGTTGATATATTAAATTCCAACTTGTACGATAGGATATTCGATCAGAGATAGTGCAGATCAGGCTGTGGTACTTGTCTTGGACTTCACTTTCTTCAAACCTTATCTCCTCGGTGATTCTTCTCCTATCTTCTCCTTCGATGGGGGGCAGTCCTTATCGACGCAGTGTGTTGGAGAAGCTCGGAAAGTTCAGGTATCTCAGCTTCGTAGTCTTCACATTCTTCGAGCTCCTCTCTTCGATTCGGGCCAGGCTCATGTTTGCATTTGATAGACAGTATTTGACGTTGTCCATTAAGCCTTTGGCCATTATCGGATGCTCCGGATGGGTCATCCATTCTTCGTTGAAGATGTATTTCTCCACGACATCGTGTGGATTGTACAGTTCTTCAACGAATAGAATTGGTTCATCGGTCTGAAGGGGTAGGATAGGAGATGGTGGAGGAATTTAAGGGCTTTTATGATGGATTGTGGGACGAGGTAAGGAAGGGCTTATAGTGGCTAAGTCTTGGAAGGTGGAGGTTGATTTGGTGTGGGCTGGTGAGGAGACATCTTTTTGAGACGACGACTCCTCTTTTTGGATGGTTTGTGTAGCTCGAGTAGTTTGAGTGGTGGTTGCCTGCTGCTTTTGAGGCTGAGGCTTCTTGCCTTGTGTCTTCTCCCCCTCGGGACGGCCCTCATCTTCTGAATAGTCACGTGGTTGATTAGATGTCCGGGCCTCTCCTCGGCAAGAGAGCTGTGTCTCGACCCGTCAAAGGATTTCCTGTTCACGTTCGCTAAGACTTGGTGCAGTGCGGAGTCTGGCCAGCAGGACGTCATGGAGTTCTTTCTATTGGAACATTCCATGGGTCGGCATCTGAGTCAGCGGACCGATTAGGTGCAATAGGGTCTTCTTTGATGACTGGGGCTTTGCCTTTATCTCGGGTCGAGGTACAGAGTGCTGTGTATACTCTGTTCACGATGGACCCCTCGAGACGTTTCCCAAATCGACCAGCCTAGCCTCTGAGGAATCCTCGAGATGTTTGCCAAATTCGATCAGCCTCGCCTCGGTCACGAGTGGGGGAAATAACGAGACGGAGCCACTAAGGCGTTCCGTCGTCACAACGTAGTGGAGAGGACTAACGTGCCCCCGTTTGCACAGGACTTGTAAAGCCGGGCCACTTAGGCTCACCGTTGACATCAGTGCTGAGATAGACTTAGATGGATGGCCCATGTCAGTAGCTACTGTGGTGTTCACTATTGTGGGTCTTTCACTCTGTTCCTGACTAGCATCTAGTATGTAGACGTTGTAGAGCGTATCCAGATCACCATGATCTGGAGGTGCAGTAAAGGTGTTAGGATATTTAATTAATTGTGTCAATAGTTTAAGTCTTGGGATTAATTTTGTAATTATCTTTAGCTTGGGCTTTAGACTAGATTGTAATTAATTTATATTTAGTGATTGGGCCTTAATATACCTAGGGTTAATGTGGTATATAAGGTATTACCAACTCACTTTTGAAAGGAATCAAAGATCAAAGGCTTATCCAAATTTTTCACACACTACACACACTCAAAGGTGAGAACACTCCCTTCTCATTCCATCAAAGCCTCTTTGATTCCTTGTTTGGTGCATTCGGGACCAACAAGTGGTATCAGAGCAAACGTGGATCGATCTGCACTGATTTGAATCCAGTTTCGTTCGATTCCAAAGAAAGATCAAAGGTGTTTTGAGCAAAATTTTACTTTCGGGCATTTTGAGCTTGGTTTGGGGTCTTGATGCTTCGTTTTTGTGTTTAAAACCTTCCCCCAGATCGAGTATATGCCTAAAATGTTTTTAGAACACTTTTGGATCAGTTTTAACGAGTTCTGAGCAAGATTTAAGCAAAAGTTCTTCAGAGAAAGTCATTTCGGTCATTCTCTGTTTTTGGTCGATTTGATCCATTTTTTGTTGTTTTTAGCTCACAAATCGGTCGATCATGTGTTTAGGGAAGAATTTCTGATACTTAGGATCAAGTTTGAGCGATTTTGGTTGAGATCTGAGTGAAAACGGACGATTTTCTGGCAAGAAACCGCGTGAAAGCAATGGAACAGTACTAACGTGTTCTTGACCGCGAAATTTTGTGCTTGATCGTTCAAGTCCGCGAAATTTCCATGACCGCGAAAATTGATCCTGAGAATTTTTAAAACCGCGAAACTTTCCCTTATACTGCATTTTTTCGCGACTGCCTACTTTAAGAATCCGAGAAATTTTAAACCGCGAAACTTTTATTTACACTACATTTTTCGCAACTGCCTATTTTCAAGATCCGAAAATTTTAAAACCGCGAAACTTTCCCTTATACTGCATTTTTTCGCAACTGCCTACTTTAAGAATCCGAGAAATTCTAAACCGCGAAACTTTTATTTATACTACATTTTTCGCAACTGCCTAGTTTCAAGATCCGAGAATTTTAAGCCGCGAAACTTTCACTTATACAACATTTTTTTTCGCAACTGTTTACTTTCATAATCCGAGAAATTCCATATCCAAGAAAGCTTATTCCAAAAATTTCTTTTGGCCGCGAAAATTTTCTCAACGTGCGAAAGTTTTATAACTTGCTAAAATTCTCTTGCGAAGCTTTAAAATTCTCAACGTGCAAAAGTTTTATAACCTGCGAAAATTCTCTTGCGAAACTTTAAAATTCTCAACGTGCGAAAGTTTTGTAACTTGCGAAAATTCTCTTGCGAAGCTTTAAAATTCTCAACGTGCGAAAGTTTTATAACTTGCAAAAAATTCTCTTGCGAAGCTTAAAAAGTCGTAACTTGCGAAATTCTTCAACTTGCGCTTTTTTTTTTCTAACGTGTTAAATTCTTCCAGGGTTAAAATTTTCTCGGGTTGAATCTTTCTCAAACCTATTCAAGATTTGATCCCTACACTTTAGTACTATCACCCTAGACCACTTTTGACATAAATTATTTTTCTCGCCTCAAATCTCGCTCTTAAATTTCTAGAACTTCTCCTAATTTCAAGATATATTTTCCTTCATACATTATCGACCATCACACACGCTCACTTAGTTCAAAGAAATTCTTTGAAGAATTTTTCACAAACTCTACTCGTTAAACTCATCTTTCTTATCGTTCGTTACTAACTCTCTCATCTATACAAGATCAAAACCACGGACGATTCGACTGCACCGACCATGTCTACCACGAATGACATCTCCACAGTGGGCTCCGACACCAGGCCTCCGATGCTGCGACAAGGCGACTACAGCATATGGACAAACCGGTTCCTCACGTTCATCAGGAACAAAGGCGCACCACTCTCTCAATATCTTCTGGACTCCATCTTCAACGGCCCAGCACAGTTCTGGACAATCATCCCTGCACAGCCAAACGCAAACCCCCCCATGGATGAACGCCGCACTCCAAGAGGTCCCATCAATGAGGATGAACTGGCTCGCGAACAGGCCGACGAGACTGCCAAAGGATACCTCTTCCAGGCTATGGGCAACGAAGTCTATGCTCACATCGAGTGCTGCACAACTGCTAAAGAAATATGGGATGAACTTGTAGAAATCATGGCAGGCACAACTGAAAGTGCTCAAGGGAGGAAATCAGCATGTCTCTCACAGTATGAACACTTCCAAGCCTACGAAGGAGAGGAGCTGCGTGACACGTACCTCAGATACCTGAAGGTCATCAATGAACTCAAGAAAGCCAGTATCTCGAGGGACAAATTCGATATCAACAACCGCTTTCTTGGAAGCCTCAAACCACAATGGGGCAATGCAATCGTGATGATGATTCAGAGTAAGGACCTCTCCAACACTTCCATCCATGCTCTTTATGACAGTCTGTCTGCCTATGCTCCATACGTGCAATCTCAGTCCACCAACACTCGAGTCGACCCACTGGCCCTCCTCTCAAACAAAACCAATGAACGATCTTCCACCACTAAGACCAAACAGAACAAAGGGAAGCTACCAGCTGTTGTATCTGACACCTCTTCAGGATCCGAAGCTGATACAGAATCAGACGAAGATGTTCGTGATATACGCAAGCAACTGGCAATGCTCACTAAGTTGGTCTCAAAGAAGATCGGGAAAAAATCCTCATCCTCTTCCAATCGCCAAAGAACCTATAGCGGCATCAAAAAGACCACTCCCACAGAGGAAGCCAAGCCAACAAAGAAAGAAGAGGACTCCGCACCTCAAAAGTCCGTGAAGTGCTTTCGGTGTGGAAAGATGGGGCACTTTGCCAAAGAATGCCACGCCCCACGCGTGAAGGACTCCGGCTACTACGATCGTAAGGCCAGAATGACCCGCAAGGTGGAAAGTGGGAAAGTTCTACTCACCGAAGAAGCGGAATGGGTGAATGACACTTCAGAAGACGAGGAGCCTAAGGATGAAGATTGCTGCATGGCAAGGCTGGTCGAACATGACGAGGACGAGGAGATGGGTCACTCCGGTGAAAACACAGCTAATACTCCTACCAACGCTGCGTCTGAGGTACGAATCTCACACCTAGATGATGTGTTTACTCACCGACACGCCATTAAGAAACCCACCATAGACGTTAGGGATTATGATGAACTTAAGCTAAAATTTGAAAACAACTATGCCTTACTAAGTCTAAAACTAGAAGAACTTGCCTGTGCAAACGAACGTCTAATGGCCTCTGAAGCTTTAGTCAAACGTCTGCAAAGCAAGAACAAACAAAGTGAGACTAAGGTTAAGGAAACTACACTAGCTATTAGTTCATGTGAAACTTCTCGCCTCCTGACGGCCTCCCAATATGAACTGCTTACGAAGGAAAGAGTTAGGCTATACCGCAAGGTGAAAGAACTTGAAGAGCAACTTCACCTTAGAAACGAAAACTCACGCATCCTATGCCTATTGAACCAACCAGTTGAAACAGAATTCTACGACGCACGGGGGGGGATCGGACTGTCTAGCAATTGCAATCCAACACCGCTAAGAGTTAAAAGATATAACATGTGCAACACTGCATTCTTGCAAACAAGAAATGGTGCTCCCCCGCAGCTTAAGCCATTTGTGAGATCATCCTCCGCTGCCATCTCAGAAGAAACAAGAGAACAGAACATCCATTGGGCAGAAATCGCGGTTGACTACACAGAGTTGAACAATAGAGATAAGACTGAGGTATCCTCACTCTCGGAGGATGTCGAAACCTTACTCCCAAACAAAGAACAGGAAGATGCTTTTCAAGATGTGCTCTCTCGCACTTACATCCCAAAGAAACTACTACTCATAGCAGAACTAGAACGACAACTAGAAGTAGAAAGGAAGGCCTTTGCAAAAGAGCGAGATGAGCTGCTTAGCAAAATCTACACACTAGAAAAATTTCCCAATACGAACTATCCCTCCACATCGAGTCAAGTACCCGATTCTCAAACATGTAAATGTAAGAGGACGGCGAAAATGACTCCTGAAGCTGACATATGTTCTAACACTAACTCTAGTATTCTTATGGATACAGGGAATGTGAGTTCGACGTCTCTGGAAGGCAGCTCGTATCAGACAAAGGCGAACCCACTCTTCGATGACAAGAAGAAAAAACCATCCTATATTCGTCCTTCCTCTCTATGTACTGAATCCCAATATCCTAAGGTCGTAGACAATTATGTTGCCAAAACTTATCTTTCTTTTACCAAACTTATGTCTATGTGCTGCTGCAATGATTTTGCTCTCCCACGTTTTCATGAATATGAAACACATGAACACGCAACACTCCGACCTCGCAAGCGAACCTTCTCTACGACGTCTTGGAATTCTCCCATCTCGCCAAAACCTAAGGTCAAGCGAAAACATCTCTCGTCGTCAAAGGCAAAATCACCTACTACTCGCAAGCCAAATGCGACCAAAATCGAAGCACGAAAACAACAACCACGTTACCCACGTCAATTCATGTATAAGGCACCATACATGCAAGCACAAATTAGGAAAATATGGGTTAGAAAAAACATAATCCCGCCTAATCAAACAAACGACAAAGGGAAAGCTAAATTAGAATCAACACAATCTGATTTAGAATCCACATTTCCCATTAAGCGCATGAAAATTTTACTTGTATCACAAGAATGCCCCGTCAGTATACGGGGACCCAACATTTGCTAATGATTGCAGGTCTGTCATGTGTGGTATCTAGACTCGGGTTGCTCCACACACATGACGGGGAACAAAGAGCTGCTGAGCAACTTCTCCGAGCGCTATCTCGGAAGGGTCTCCTTTGGAAACAGTCAAATGGCGCCAATTCTCAGAACTGGTGATCTCGTCCATGACAAACTGACGATCAAGGGCATCTCTTACGTTGAGGGTTTGAGCTACAATCTCTTCAGCATTGGTCGTTTCTGCGACAAAGGATACAAGGTTCTCTTCGAATCTGATATCTGCAGCATTATAGATGCCTCGGGACTGCCACTTCTTTCTGGAACGCGCACGTCTCACCTCTACGTACTCAATCTCACGACTTCTCGACCAGTATGCCTTCTCTCTCGGGCTGCACCCAAGTTGAATGATCTATGGCACCGACGTCTTTCACATCTCAACTTCAAGACTATCAACAAACTGCGTCAAGATAAACTCGTCAACGGTCTACCCCAACTAACATATCATAAGGAACATCTCTGCTCTGCCTGTGAATTGGGGAAGATGAAGCGATCGTCTCACATATCCAAGGAAACACCGTCCTCTAAGCTAATCCTCGAGCTCTTACATATGGATCTATGTGGCCCAATGCCTACGGCCACACTCGGAGGAAGACGGTATATTCTTGTGATTGTCGACGATTTTTCACGCTACCCATGGACGAAACTCATTCGTACAAAGGATGAAGTTCCTGATATAATCATCGAGTTTGTTGTTACGTCCCAAACTCTTCATCAACAGAAGGTTCGGATTATCAGAACTGACAACGGAACTGAGTTTAAGAACAAGAAGCTCAGTGATTTCTATGCCACTAAGGGCATCACTCAGCAGTTCTCAGCTGTGAAGACACCGGAACAGAATGGTGTCGTTGAGCGTAAGAACAGGACACTTGTTGAAGCAGCCAGGACTCTTCTCATCCAATCTGGCCTTCCTCACTCTCTTTGGGGCGAAGCCATTCAAACGGTCTGTTACACGCAAAACCGGGCTTCCATCCACAAAAGATTCAACCGCACTCCATACGAGATGTTGAACAACCGTCGTATACCCGATATATCTTATCTAAGGGTCTTCGGTTGCCGATGTTTTGTTGCCAATGATCGCCAACATCTTGGGAAGCTTGATCCAAAAGCTCTCGAAGGAATCTTTGTTGGATATTCGCTGAACTCGAAGGCATACAGAGTCTATCTTAAAGAGAAACGTTCTGTCATTGAGAGCACAAATGTTACATTTGACGAAAGCGAAGGCGACCTCATGGCTTCTGCTCATATCAGTCCAGAACCAGGACTTCTTCAGTCGTTGACAAAAGGTCAACCTTCAACGACGGGAACTTCCTCATCTGAGGGCAATTCTGGTGAACTGGATCTCGATCTGCTCTTCGAGTACTTCTATCCAGTCCCCAAGACTCCCGTCGCCACCACTCAACCTACCGCTGCACCCACTCCACCAACACCACCAGCTATTGGCAATAATGTCGTCCCGCCAAACTTGGATGATCTCAACCTCAACGAAGACGACATTTTACCCAACCCTGGGAACATTGCTGATTCTGATGCTGAACCCTCTCAATCTACCACGGTTGAGATCTCTTCTTCGGACACCGGACTCCAATCTAATGAGCCTCCAATAGATGCAAATGCGGCCAGCTCCTCACAGACAAATGTACCACTTTGGGCTCGCTCTCATCCTACAGAGCAGATTATTGGGGATCCCACATCCGGTGTCTCAACGCGTTCGGCTACGATGAATGAAAGTCTGTTCGCTTGCTATCTCAGTCAAGACGAACCATCACGAGTAGCTGAAGCTCTCAACGATCCCGATTGGCTGATTGCAATGCAGGAGGAAATAAATCAGTTTGAACGCTTACAAGTTTGGGAACTCGTACCACGACCACGCAATAGATCCATTATCGGCACAAAATGGATTTTCAAAAACAAAAAGGATGAAGACGGTGTTGTTATTCGCAACAAAGCAAGTCTTGTAGCTAAGGGGTACAACCAACAAGAAGGCATCGACTACGATGAAACTTTTGCCCCCGTCGCCAGGATCGAAGCAATACGAATGTTTCTTGCATTTGCTGCTCACAAGAACTTCAAAGTCTACCAAATGGACGTGAAGACTGCATTTCTGAATGGATTTCTCAAAGAAGAAGTGTACGTCGATCAACCTGAAGGGTTCTTGAGCGAAGAGTTTCCTCATCACGTTTATCGACTCTACAAGGCTCTCTACGGACTAAAACAGGCTCCCCGAGCTTGGTATGACGTCCTTTCCGATTTCCTCGTTCAGTCTGGATTCAAGAAAGGATCTCTGGATACAACCCTCTTCACCAAGCGGAGTGGCCCGGACATCATGATCGTACAGATATATGTCGATGACATCATTTTCGGATCAACTAAACCACAACTATGTGAAGAGTTCGCAGAACTAATGAAGGAGAAGTTTGAAATGAGTATGATGGGCGAGCTGAATTTCTTTCTTGGTCTTCAAGTAAAACAACTCCCCGACGGAATCTTCATCAACCAGTCCAAATACATCCATGACATCCTCGAGAAATATGGAATGAAGGATGCTAAGACTGCTGCAACACCTATGTCTCCCTCTGGTCGACCCGACGCGGACCCATCTGGTGCTCCTGTTGACCAAACCATCTATCGAGGGATAATAGGATCTCTTTTGTACCTCACTGCTAGTCGACCGGATATCGTTCTCTCGACAGGAATCTGCGCTCGTTTCCAGGCTACACCTAAGGAATCCCACCTCACTGCTGTCAAAAGGATTCTCCGCTATCTCAAAGGAACACCCAATCTGGGTTTGTGGTACCCCACTCAATCGGACTTCAAGCTGGTTGGATTCTCTGACTCGGATTACGCTGGATGCAAGATGGATCGGAAAAGCACCTCTGGAGCTGCACACTTCATGGGCGGTAAACTCGTAAATTGGTCGTCTCGAAAACAAAACTGTGTCTCAACTTCGTCAACGGAGGCAGAGTATGTCGCCGCTGCTAGTTGTTGTTCACAGCTTTTGTGGATGAGAACCCAACTACGAGATTTTAATATTCATGTCAATAAAATTCCCATTTATTGTGACTCAAAGAGTGCGATAGCGATGACGAGTAATCCGGTACATCACTCGAGAACAAAACACATAGACATTCGTCACCACTTCATCAAAGAACATGTCGAACAAGGGACGATTGAACTGCACTACGTCACAACCGAAGATCAACTGGCCGACATTTTCACAAAACCGTTGGATGTCAAACGATTCCAACACCTTGTGACTATGTTGGGCATGTTGAATCTTCCGTTGTGATCTATCGACCCCTACATAAATTTTGATAAAGTGTACATATTTCCTTTTCACTTCACTCCATTTTCTATATGTCTCCTTGATTATGTCTTTTGAGGGGGAGTTTTCGATTAAGGGGGAGCGTCTGATCTTTCCATTTTGTAAAAAGGGATTTTTAGATTAAGGGGGAGTTTCTGATTTTGCCTAAATAAATAATAAATAAAAATTTTTTTTGGGTTGAAATTTTAAAGTTTGGTCAAATTGAGTCAAAATTGGACTGATTAAAATGTTTTGGGTTGAATTTTAAAATTTCTGGTCAAACAAGGTCAAAATTGGACCAATTGAGTCTCAATTGGACCCAATTTTGACCAAGCCCGCGAAAATCATATCTGGACCCAGCGTTGACCAAGCCCATGAATTTCGGCCCATTTACACAAAATTTCGCATGAACAGTGCCTAAAACCCCTAAAAAACCCTTAACGTTATTCACTATCCTAAAATTCCCGAGAAAAATTCAAAACTTTCGCAACCCCTTTCTTAAAAAATTTCGCAACTCCCCGCATCGATTCGTCGTCAAATCTGCTCTCAAATTGTCGAAAATCAGCTGTTCGGTATGAATGCGCCTCAAACCAGTCAATTTTCGCTAATTTTATCCTGTTTTGCCCCGTATAGATTAAATCTGTTAGGTTACGCCTAAATTGTCTCGGCTCTGAATCGAATGCTTGCTTCGTTCTTTATGTTTAATATCCCCAAATATGCATTGCCCATTCGATTTCGAGTTGATTGAGTCCAGATTATTGCATTTTGGTTGAGATTTGCGTAGGTCTAAGGCTAAATCATTACGTAGTTTCGCACGATATCGCACAGTGTTCTTCACCGCGAAAAAATTCTCAGAAATATTGCTTTAAAACGTTAAATTTCGCTGCTACAGTGAGCTAAGCCCCGCGAAACTTTATGATTTATACGAGAAATTTTTAGGTTTTCGCTGCTACAGTGAGCTAAGCCCTGCGAAACTTTATTTTCTCCGAGAAATTCCTTATGTTTAAAATTTTTTCCGCTGCTACAGTGACCAAGAACCTGCGAAACTTTCGCCCGAGAATTTACATGTGTTAAAATTTTTTTTTCGCTGCTACAGCATGTTAAGTACCGCGAAAGTTTATCTGAGAAATTCTTTTTCCTCACGACAAAACTTTCTCTGCTACAGTGAGTTTAGCCCATTGACTCAGAGGGAAGATCTGCTAATGATTGCAGGTCTGTCATGTGTGGTATCTAGACTCGGGTTGCTCCACACACATGACGGGGAACAAGGAGCTGCTGAGCAACTTCTCCGAGCGCTATCTCGGAAGGGTCTCCTTTGGAAACAGTCAAATGGCGCCAATTCTCGGAACTGGTGATCTCGTCCATGACAAACTGACGATCAAGGGCATCTCTTACGTTGAGGGTTTGAGCTACAATCTCTTCAGCATTGGTCGTTTCTGCGACAAAGGATACAAGGTTCTCTTCGAATCTGATATCTGCAGCATTATAGATGCCTCGGGACTGCCACTTCTTTCTGGAACGCGCACGTCTCACCTCTACGTACTCAATCTCACGACTTCTCGACCAGTATGCCTTCTCTCTCGGGCTGCACCCAAGTTGAATGATCTATGGCACCGACGTCTTTCACATCTCAACTTCAAGACTATCAACAAACTGCGTCAAGATAAACTCGTCAACGGTCTACCCCAACTAACATATCATAAGGAACATCTCTGCTCTGCCTGTGAATTGGGGAAGATGAAGCGATCGTCTCACATATCCAAGGAAACACCGTCCTCTAAGCTAATTCTCGAGCTCTTACATATGGATCTATGTGGCCCAATGCCTACGGCCACACTCGGAGGAAGACGGTATATTCTTGTGATTGTCGACGATTTTCACGCTACACATGGACGAAACTCATTCGTACAAAGGATGAAGTTCCTGATATAATCATCGAGTTTGTTGTTACGTCCCAAACTCTTCATCAACAGAAGGTTCGGATTATCAGAACTGACAACGGAACTGAGTTTAAGAACAAGAAGCTCAGTGATTTCTATGCCACTCAGGGCATCACTCAGCAGTTCTCAGCTGTGAAGACACCGGAACAGAATGGTGTCGTTGAGCGTAAGAACATGACACTTGTTGAAGCAGCCAGGACTCTTCTCATCCAATCCGGCCTTCCTCACTCTCTTTGGGGCGAAGCCATTCAAACGGTCTGTTACACGCAAAACCGGGCTTCCATCCACAAAAGATTCAACCGCACTCCATACGAGATGTTGAACAACCGTCGTATACCCGATATATCTTATCTAAGGGTCTTCGGTTGCCGATGTTTTGTTGCCAATGATCGCCAACATCTTGGAAGCTTGATCCAAAAGCTCTCGAAGGAATCTTTGTTGGATATTCACTGAACTCGAAGGCATACAGAGTCTATCTTAAAGAGAAACGTTCTGTCATTGAGAGCACAAATGTCACATTTGACGAAAGCGAAGGCGACCTCATGGCTTCTGCTCATATCAGTCCAGAACCAGGACTTCTTCAGTCGTTGACAAAAGGTCAACCTTCAACGACGGGAACTTCCTCATCTGAGGGCAATTCTGGTGAACTGGATCTCGATCTGCTCTTCGAGTACTTCTATCCAGTCCCCAAGACTCCCGTCGCCACCACTCAACCTACCGTTGCACCCACTCCACCAACACCACCAGCTATCGGCAATAATGTCGTCCCGCCAAACTTGGATGATCTCAACCTCAACGAAGACGACATTTTACCCAACCCTGGGAACATTGCTGATTCTGATGCTGAACCCTCTCAATCTACCACGGTTGAGATCTCTTCTTCGGACACCGGACTCCAATCTAATGAGCCTCCAATAGATGCAAATGCGGCCAGCTCCTCACAGACAAATGTACCACTTTGGGCTCGCTCTCATCCTACAGAGCAGATTATTGGGGATCCCACATCCGGTGTCTCAATGTAATACCCGTAAAGTTTAATACGGGATTAGAATGTAGTTAATCTGGTAGATATTCGAATTAATGAAATTAAGATTCGAACGGACCGAAAAGGAGCAACGAATTCGGCCCAATCCAAATAAGAGATTCAATAAATAAATTAGAAATTAATATTGGGGCCGAGAATTAATTAAATTCACCAAGGAAATATAAGCCCAAATAAAAGAAGGCATGAAATAGGACCAAGGTGTGAGGAGGCCAAAATAATAAAAATGATCCAATTTAATAAATTATAAATGTTGAAATAATATGGCCCAATAAGGTAGGCCCAAATTTATTTAAAGATAACAAGAATGAGCTTACTTAAGCTCAAGGGAAACGTGTATTCATCATGCACCTAGTCTAGTTGGTCACTAATCCCAAAGTTTCCATATATATCTAATAACAATCCAAAAACCTAAGCATCAACGAAAACCCTCATTGAGCAAAGAGAGAGGAAGGAACGAGAGGAAGGAATAGGAATAGAAGGGATTTCAAGCTCAAACCTTTAAACAACTCAAATCGAAGTAAGGAGGTGAAGACTTTATTTATGTTACGTTGTTTTTTTATACTGTACGATTATATATATCTTAACTTGTGTAGTTAGAAGATGAATCATGGGAGGTTCTCGAAATGATTTATGTGATTTCATGGGTATTGTTTGAAGGCCAGCTAATATATTTAGGAATTCTGAAGTCCTTTGAGTTAATGATTTTCGAAACTATAGGGTGCTTATATGTGCTGAATATACCTATGTGTATGAATTATTGGTAGATTTCGTGATTAACATAGATATTGAAGAACCAATGATTGAATTATGTACATACGTATGACTATATGTGTAGGAAGTTTTCAGAAAGATTTCGATAATATTAAGTGTAAGAAGTGTTTCAGTGCCTGAGAAATGATTTCATTATTTGCGTGTCTAGACATATAGAGCAATGTCGATGCTTAAAGTATATGAACTTTTAATTTCGGCAAGTGAAGATTTCGAGATGTGTCATAGATAGATGTCGAGATAATAATTTTCATAAAAGATCTCGAGATATATAACAAATAGATTTCGAGATTCAATAACGTTTTCATAGATAGATCTCGAGATATAATAATTAGAAGGATTTTGAGGTATGTAATAGATAGATTTCGAGATATACAATGAAGAGATTTCGAGATACATAGTAAAGAGACTTCGAGGTGTAGAATAGAATTCGACATGAGATCTCGACATTTATAAGATCTCGAGATGTAGTGGATCTCGACACTAATAAGAATTCGACATCACCTCGATTTCGACATTGTTAAGGATTTCGACATTTTAAAAGTTTTCTACACTTAATAAATTTCCGGTATTTTAGGGTTTGCTATTTCTAGGGTTTTTGATATTTTAGGGTTTTGATAATTTTAGCATTTTCGAAATTATATGACTTAGTAAATATATTAATATGAAAATATTTATTATATTCAGAGGATCGATATATAGGAATTACGCCAGACCTTCTATTTGGCGGTAGCGGGAGGACAGGTAGGTGGATCATCCATCTACAATGCGTAAACACATATGTGAATTATGTGATTTTATGTGATTAAGTGATTTATGTGAAATACGTGTTTTATGTGTTTTTACGTATATTTCATACGGATCATGTTTTATATGTTATTATGCTTATATGCATAGCGTGTGCATATCACATCAGGTTGAGAGATGGTTTCCACCGTAGCAATACGGTGATGATTTGATATACGAACGATTGGGGTAGATTGAGATGGTTTTGATTATTGTTTGAGGTTGGGCTCGCAGGCCACTTAGCGGAGACAGACGTGATCGATCTGTCTACTCGGATGTGGTCGATTCGAGGTGCATACCCCTGATATGGATACGGGTATATTGATATATTACCCATGGTACTGATACGGGTCTGACCGCCCATGACTATGGGTTATTACCCATGATATTGGATACGGGTGTTATCACCCATGATATTGGATACGGGTGGAATCACGTGACCACCCATGATATTTATTGCGCGCGTGGATGCCGAGCCTAACCTAGGGCCCTGTGTTGTATGAGATGAGATAGGATGTGGGAAAAGAAAGAGCGTGCATATCATGTTGTGGGATATGGGGATTGAGATTGAGTGCACACTTGCATACATGCATTTATTCATCTACTGGGCAAATCGCTCAGTGTTTACGTGTTGTAGGTACTGAGTCTGACGCTGCTACGCGTCAAGGCTGAGGCGGCTGGTGGCGGTGCTCCACGGACTTTTGAGGGCAGGGCGGTACATGGATGCGACCTGTGGAGCGGCGTTAGGGTTTTTGCTATTTTATTATTTTGGGGCTACGGCCTTTGTATAGACTAACTATGTAGACGACATTTTGTCGTAATGTATATTATTCTAGGAAAAAGTTTTAATTAGACGGGCCTTCCGCGGCTTACGTTGCGGAAATCCGCCACTAATCGTAATTAGAAAAGTAGGGTCGCCACAGGTGGTATCAGAGCGTAGGCTTTAGATTCTGAAGACTGTCCATGTAGTGCCGCTCGAAAGCCTGGAGAACCAGCCTGGCCTGTAAGTTCAATACTCGATTATGTGATTATGTGTTATTTGAAAGGTACTTTATGAATAACTGTAGATAGGAAACGATGAGAGAAAGGAGAGAGAGCATGTAGGTGAACAATTCATCTACAATACGTAAATAAATTCGAGTTAGTGATTGATGATATGCCTTCATGATTTAATTTGATTTATGTGCTATCATGTTCTATGAATTTTATTTGACCTAGGTGAAATTTTCGGATATTACATGTACACGAAAACCCTAATTTCTGGGTTAGAATGTGTGTTGACATTTCCTGTCCATATTTCGTATGTGCTTAGACTTATAAGAGTAAAACAATTTCGAGTAGAGGAATTAACTCTTCGAGTAATTGAACTTATTTTGAGTCTATACAATTTCGGTGGAATAATGAGGAAGTTCGGGTAGATGAGATGAGATTATTTACAGGTAGCATAATATTCTTGAACATAGGCAGAAGAAAATTCTTGAGCAGGGAATTTCAATTGTAGAATGATCAGGAATGAATTTCGAGTGGTATGGACATCTTTATGTGGTTTGGTGTGATTTTCAGATAGCTTACGTTTTTTCATGTGATTCAATTAAATGTTTAGGAGTTTTAACTCAAATTCGGGCAGTTTAATTTGTAAGTGATTTAGCTTGAATTTTCTGATAACTCAAAGTAGAAATTCGGATGGCAAGGCAATTAGCGACGAATTTGGAAAATTTGGGGTATTTGAGTTTTTGTGTCCTTTCTAGTTTAATCTCGGGCACTAAGCGTTAGTAATTAAAGGCACAATTTCGGGTAGCTTAACTTGTATGTGACCTAGTTTTGATTTTTGGGCAGTTCAATTTGATTTTCGGATAGAAAATAAACTTTTGGACCTTAGTTAATTTCGTCGAACTAGAGTTTGCTGAGTATTGGTTTTGAGAGAATTTTCGGGTAGCTTAATGTGCATGTGATTTAATTTAAATCTTCAGGTGGTACAAATTAGAAAATCCGGGGGTGATATCATCTCGGCGATTTTGAGCAATTTCAGGCATTTACATTGCTTTTGATTCTTGTGAGGTATTGGAGACATGTTTTCGTGCATATAACCTATCTTGATTCTTATTAATTTATGAATTATATAGCATTCATTTTCGGGTCTAGGGTATTGGAAATAGTAAATTAATTATACTTTTTAGATAGTGAAAGTTGTGTGACACAAAGTAAGGTTTTGGGTCCATTTCATATCCCAAGATAAGTGAGTGGATTTTCGGGCGATAGAACCATTGGGTTTCAATTTGTGGGCATGCCATTTTAATACATATATATATATATATATGATATTTATTTTGGACAGCTAATTGATATTCGAATTTTAGAGATGAAATTCGGGTAAGTAGAATTACGAGTAAGATTGGCTTTTTGTCGAGCTTAGTATATTTTCTTGCCTTGACAATTGACTTAATTTTCGTGCGTGACCTGGAATTAAACTTCGGGCGGTTAGGTTGATTTCGGGCCTTAATATTTTCGGGTAAGGATCACCGAGCATTGTCAAAATTCGGGCGTTGACTGAAATTCGGGTCTTGTCTGAATTTTGACTGCATATTGGATTATTCGGGCCTTAGCTATTTTTCAGGTAGGCTTTAATTTCCGGGCAATGAGATTCTTATGGGTAGAGCTGTATGTCGAGAAGATTATTTTCGGGTCAAGGGATTTATTTAGGTAAAAATTTCGGGTAATTAAATTTCGGTTGATAAAATTTGGGCTTCAATACTTTAGGGTGTTAAGATTTTTGCTGGGCTTAGTAATTTTGGCAATGACAAAATTTTAGTCCTCGTCCGAATTGTAACTGCGAATTAGAGTTTTGACTTTACGTACTATGTTCGGGTAAAACATAATTTTCGGGTAGAACTGGAATAGTTTGAGGACAATAATTATTTAGGTATAATACGGAATTTTATTCAACTACACCTAGAGTGCGCAGCGGAAGCGTGGTGGAAATAAAAATAAGTAAGCCTAGAGGAAGTAGAAAATCCACGAACGAGTATAGACGTAGATCCTAGAAAACATGGTCACACATTTAGATGTGTCGCCTAAATTGCGTAATGAAGGTGGGAATAAATCCTACCTTAATAGGATGCAAGTAGATCATGGAATAGATGGAATCGTTCTCCCAAGTTATTCCAGTCGGCATAATTTCGGGGACGAAATTCTTTTAAGGGGGGAGAATGTAATACCCGTAAAGTTTAATACGGGATTAGAATGTAGTTAATCTGGTAGATATTCGAATTAATGAAATTAAGATTCGAACGGACCGAAAAGGAGCAACGAATTCGGCCCAATCCAAATAAGAGATTCAATAAATAAATTAGAAATTAATATTGGGGCCGAGAATTAATTAAATTCACCAAGGAAATATAAGCCCAAATAAAAGAAGGCATGAAATAGGACCAAGGTGTGAGGAGGCCAAAATAATAAAAATGATCCAATTTAATAAATTATAAATGTTGAAATAATATGGCCCAATAAGGTAGGCCCAAATTTATTTAAAGATAACAAGAATGAGCTTACTTAAGCTCAAGGGAAACGTGTATTCATCATGCACCTAGTCTAGTTGGTCACTAATCCCAAAGTTTCCATATATATCTAATAACAATCCAAAAACCTAAGCATCAACGAAAACCCTCATTGAGCAAAGAGAGAGGAAGGAACGAGAGGAAGGAATAGGAATAGAAGGGATTTCAAGCTCAAACCTTTAAACAACTCAAATCGAAGTAAGGAGGTGAAGACTTTATTTATGTTACGTTGTTTTTTTATACTGTACGATTATATATATCTTAACTTGTGTAGTTAGAAGATGAATCATGGGAGGTTCTCGAAATGATTTATGTGATTTCGTGGGTATTGTTTGAAGGCCAGCTAATATATTTAGGAATTCTGAAGTCCTTTGAGTTAATGATTTTCGAAACTATAGGGTGCTTATATGTGCTGAATATACCTATGTGTATGAATTATTGGTAGATTTCGTGATTAACATAGATATTGAAGAACCAATGATTGAATTATGTACATACGTATGACTATATGTGTAGGAAGTTTTCAGAAAGATTTCGATAATATTAAGTGTAAGAAGTGTTTCAGTGCCTGAGAAATGATTTCATTATTTGCGTGTCTAGACATATAGAGCAATGTCGATGCTTAAAGTATATGAACTTTTAATTTCGGCAAGTGAAGATTTCGAGATGTGTCATAGATAGATGTCGAGATAATAATTTTCATAAAAGATCTCGAGATATATAACAAATAGATTTCGAGATTCAATAACCTTTTTCATAGATAGATCTCGAGATATAATAATTAGAAGGATTTTGAGGTATGTAATAGATAGATTTCGAGATATACAATGAAGAGATTTCGAGATACATAGTAAAGAGACTTCGAGGTGTAGAATAGAATTCGACATGAGATCTCGACATTTATAAGATCTCGAGATGTAGTGGATCTCGACACTAATAAGAATTCGACATCACCTCGATTTCGACATTGTTAAGGATTTCGACATTTTAAAAGTTTTCTACACTTAATAAATTTCCGGTATTTTAGGGTTTTGCTATTTCTAGGGTTTTTGATATTTTAGGGTTTTGATAATTTTAGCATTTTCGAAATTTATATGACTTAGTAAATATATTAATATGAAAATATTTATTATATTCAGAGGATCGATATATAGGAATTACGCCAGACCTTCTATTTGGCGGTAGCGGGAGGACAGGTAGGTGGATCATCCATCTACAATGCGTAAACACATATGTGAATTATGTGATTTTATGTGATTAAGTGATTTATGTGAAATACGTGTTTTATGTGTTTTTACGTATATTTCATACGGATCATGTTTTATATGTTATTATGCTTATATGCATAGCGTGTGCATATCACATCAGGTTGAGAGATGGTTTCCACCGTAGCAATACGGTGATGATTTGATATACGAACGATTGGGGTAGATTGAGATGGTTTTGATTATTGTTTGAGGTTGGGCTCGCAGGCCACTTAGCGGAGACAGACGTGATCGATCTGTCTACTCGGATGTGGTCGATTCGAGGTGCATACCGCTGATATGGATACGGGTATATTGATATATTACCCATGGTACTGATACGGGTCTGACCGCCCATGACTATGGGTTATTACCCATGATATTGGATACGGGTGTTATCACCCATGATATTGGATACGGGTGGAATCACGTGACCACCCATGATATTTATTGCGCGCGTGGATGCCGAGCCTAACCTAGGGCCCTGTGTTGTATGAGATGAGATAGGATGTGGGAAAAGAAAGAGCGTGCATATCATGTTGTGGGATATGGGGATTGAGATTGAGTGCACACTTGCATACATGCATTTATTCATCTACTGGGCAAATCGCTCAGTGTTTACGTGTTGTAGGTACTGAGTCTGACGCTGCTACGCGTCAAGGCTGAGGCGGCTGGTGGCGGTGCTCCACGGACTTTTGAGGGCAGGGCGGTACATGGATGCGACCTGTGGAGCGGCGTTAGGGTTTTTGCTATTTTATTATTTTGGGGTACGGCCTTTGTATAGACTAACTATGTAGACGACATTTTGTCGTAATGTATATTATTCTAGGAAAAAGTTTTAATTAGACGGGCCTTCCGCGGCTTACGTTGCGGAAATCCGCCACTAATCGTAATTAGAAAAGTAGGGTCGCCACACTCAATGCGTTCGGCTACGATGAATGAAAGTCTGTTCGCTTGCTATTTCAGTCAAGACGAACCATCACGAGTAGCTGAAGCTCTCAACGATCCCGATTGGCTGATTGCAATGCAGGAGGAAATAAATCAGTTTGAACGCTTACAAGTTTGGGAACTCGTACCACGACCACGCAATAGATCCATTATCGGCACAAAATGGATTTTCAAAAACAAAAAGGATGAAGACGGTGTTGTTATTCGCAACAAAGCAAGACTTGTAGCTAAGGGGTACAACCAACAAGAAGGCATCGACTACGATGAAACTTTTGCCCCCGTCGCCAGGATCGAAGCAATACGAATGTTTCTTGCATTTGCTGCTCACAAGAACTTCAAAGTCTACCAAATGGACGTGAAGACTGCATTTCTGAATGGATTTCTCAAAGAAGAAGTGTACGTCGATCAACCTGAAGGGTTCTTGAGCGAAGAGTTTTCTCATCACGTTTATCGACTCTACAAGGCTCTCTACGGACTAAAACAGGCTCCCCGAGCTTGGTATGACGTCCTTTCCGATTTCCTCGTTCAGTCTGGATTCAAGAAAGGATCTCTGGATACAACCCTCTTCACCAAGCGGAGTGGCCCGGACATCATGATCGTACAGATATATGTCGATGACATCATTTTCGGATCATCTAAACCACAACTATGTGAACAGTTCGCAGAACTAATGAAGGAGAAGTTTGAAATGAGTATGATGGGCGAGCTGAATTTCTTTCTTGGTCTTCAAGTAAAACAACTCCCCGACGGAATCTTCATCAACCAGTCCAAATACATCCATGACATCCTCGAGAAATATGGATGAAGGATGCTAAGACTGCTGCAACACCTATGTCTCCCTCTGGTCGACCCGACGCAGACCCATCTGGTGCTCCTGTTGACCAAACCATCTATCGAGGGATAATAGGATCTCTTCTGTACCTCACTGCTAGTCGACCGGATATCGTTCTCTCGACAGGAATCTGCGCTCGTTTCCAGGCTACACCTAAGGAATCCCACCTCACTGCTGTCAAAAGGATTCTCCGCTATCTCAAAGGAACACCCAATCTGGGTTTGTGGTACCCCACTCAATCGGACTTCAAGCTGGTTGGATTCTCTGACTCGGATTACGCTGGATGCAAGATGGATCGGAAAAGCACCTCTGGAGCTGCACACTTCTTGGGCGGTAAACTCGTAAGTTGGTCGTCTCGAAAACAAAACTGTGTCTCAACTTCGTCAACGGATGCAGAGTATGTCGCCGCTGCTAGTTGTTGTTCACAGCTTTTGTGGATGAGAACCCAACTACGAGATTTTAATATTCATGTCAATAAAATTCCCATTTATTGTGACTCAAAGAGTGCGATAGCGATGACGAGTAATCCGGTACATCACTCGAGAACAAAACATATAGACATTCGTCACCACTTCATCAAAGAACATGTCGAACAAGGGACGATTGAACTGCACTACGTCACAACCGAAGATCAACTGACCGACATTTTCATAAAACCGTTGGATGTCAAACGATTCCAACACCTTGTGACTATGTTGGGCATGTTGAATCTTCCGTTGTGATCTATCGACCCCTACATGAACTTTGATAAAGTGTAATATTTCCTTTTCACTTCACTCCATTTTCTATATGTCTCCTTGATTATGTCATTTGAGGGGGAGTTTTCGATTAAGGGGGAGCGTCTGATCTTTCCATTTTGTAAAAAGGGATTTTTAGATTAAGGGGGAGTTTCTGATTTTGCCTAAATAAATAATAAATAAAAATATTTTTTGGGTTGAAATTTTAAAGTTTGGTCAAATTGAGTCAAAATTGGACTGATTAAAATGTTTTGGGTTGAATTTTAAAATTTCTGGTCAAACAAGGTCAAAATTGGACCAATTGAGTCTCAATTGGACCCAATTTTGACCAAGCCCGCGAAAATCATATCTGGACCCAGCGTTGACCAAGCCCATGAATTTCGGCCCATTTACACGAATTTCGCATGAACAGTGCCTAAAACCCCTAAAACCCCAAAAACCCTTAACGTTATTCACTATCCTAAAATTCCCGAGAAAAATTCAAAACTTTCGCAACCCCTTTCTTAAAAAATTTCGCAACTCCCCGCATCGATTCGTCGTCAAATCTGCTCTCAAATTGTCGAAAATCAGCTGTTCGGTATGAATGCGCCTCAAACCAGTCAATTTTCGCTAATTTTATCCTGTTTTGCCCGTATAGATTAAATCTGTTAGGTTACGCCTAAATTGTCTCGGCTCTGAATCGAATGCTTGCTTCGTTCTTTATGTTTAATATCCCCAAATATGCATTGCCCATTCGATTTCGAGTTGATTGAGTCCAGATTATTGCATTTTGGTTGAGATTTGCGTAGGTCTAAGGCTAAATCATTACGTAGTTTCGCACGATATCGCACAGTGTTCTTCACCGCGAAAAAATTCTCAGAAATATTGCTTTAAAACGTTAAATTTCGCTGCTACAGTGAGCTAAGCCCCGGGAAACTTTATGATTTATACGAGAAATTTTAGGTTTTCGCTGCTACAGTGAGCTAAGCCCTGCGAAACTTTATTTTCTCCGAGAAATTCCTTATGTTTAAAATTTTTTCCGCTGCTACAGTGACCAAGAACCTGCGAAACTTTCGCCCGAGAATTTACATGTGTTAAAATTTTTTTTTCGCTGCTACAGCATGTTAAGTACCGCGAAAGTTTATCTGAGAAATTCTTTTTCCTCACGACAAAACTTTCTCTGCTACAGTGAGTTTAGCCCCGCGAAATTCTAATAACACATCACTTCATATTACATATTTTCGCATCATCACTATTTCGCAACTACAGTGAACAAAATTTTCGCAGTCCACAAAGCTCTTTCCATCCGCGAAACTTTCATATAACCTGCGAGAATTTCTCACGACTTGTCTATGTGATATAACTTGCGAAATTTTCCATACTTGCGAAAATTTTACTATAACCTGCGAAAATTTCTCACGACTTGTCTATGTGATATAACTTGCGAAATTTTCCCTACTTGCGAAAATTTTACTCTGACTGCGAAAATTTCTCAAGACATATCTTTGTGTTATAACTTGCGAAAATTTCCCAATACATGCGAAACTTGACTCAGAATGTGAAATCGCTTGAACTTGCGAAAAATTTACCTTATAAGCAAAATTCATATATGCGAAAATTTCCCTATTTACATCCTTATATGCGAAAATTTTGCTTACATGCGAAATTTCTTTCATACATACGAAATTTTCCAAAAATGCGACAATCTCCTCGACATTTCAACGTGTTATAATCTGCGAAATTTTCCCTAACATGCGAAATCTTACACAAATTGCAAATTATTTTTTTTATGACTATGTGTCTTACTTAGCACATATTCTCATCTCCTATAAACATTTTCGCGAAAATTTCACTTATTTGCTTCAATTCTATGTCTTGTTGTATTATTTTCGCAACTTAATCCGTACTAACCGTGCTACAATTTCTATCAAGCACAGATATGACTGAAAAGGATCAAAGCACGATTGAAGCTCTTGAGGCGGCTGCACTCCAACGGGACATTGCTCGCATCGAACTCAACACACGACTCTATGTTCCACCACCCGAGCAGATCTTCCCTCTGAGTCAATGGGCGGCCCTGATTCCCAACAATTTCATGGTGGACCTGCAGAGCTTTCGGTGCGATGCCCCCGTCATCGTAGAAATCCTCAAAGGGCACCCACTTCGCCACGCCTTCACACATGGCGAGCCAGAAGCACAGGTGTACCTTCAACAATTCTGGCATACATTGCAGATAGCGGGACCACTCCATCTTGCCAAAAACCTATCCGCCCAAATTGATCAAGAAACGGTGGTCCTCAATCGCAAAATTGTGCAAGAAGTGCTTCAACTCCCCGTCTACACACCCTATGACCCACTACCAACACACGATCAACTTATTGAAGACATTGACCGACTGGGCTACCAACCGGATACCAAGAAGAAGAAGGGCCCACTTGTCCTCAGTGAAGTCACCACCCGCAACCTACCTCAACCTTGGCGAACTCTGTACCTGCTGGTGAACAAGTGCTTGTCAGGAAAGCATGCCGGTCAGGACCGCGGAAACCTTCAGATCCTCACCATCCTAACCGACATCGCCCACAACCGGAAGTACAACTACGCGGACATCATCTGGATGGATCTCGTCGCGATGATCCAACGTCGCGACCGGGAAGTCGCAAAGGGAGTCACCAACCGCTTCATCCCTTACATGCGGTGGCTCCCAGCCTTCATCCGACACTTCCGCATGCACTCCACCAGCATTCGCATGCGGCCGGCAGCCGAACACTTCGCCATCCCTCGAGAAGTTCGCCAAGAAAAACACCCCGGCGAAGGATCGAAACGCAATGATAATTCCGGACGAAGTTCTCGCCTACGCCGACCAGACAAATCCTCACGTCCGCGAATATCGCATATCAACCGCCGCTTTCCGAGAAAGCCCCAAACCACTATCCACTGTCCCTACGGAGCAGATCAACCCCACTGCTCCCAACCCCGGGACTAGCCAAAACCCCACCACCACCTCCAAAAAGTCCTCGAGTCGCGCCGCATCCTCTTCCACACGCGCTCCGAAAAAACGGTCGCGAGAGGATGACGTAAGCCGCCCCACGGAGCGTCGATCGAAACAAAAGCACGATCGCCCTCCTCCGCCACAGATAAGCCGAGCCGAACCAGTAGGCACAGAAGGTGATGTGTTCACCTCCCGAGTAGAAGTCGTGGCATCTGGCTCAACCACGCAAACTACCCCACCAACCCACTTATCTTCCTCTCTACAGGAAGATATTTCATTCCACGAGGAGCCACGTATACCATCGACATCCCACTTGGAGATAGTCGATGTTGAAACAAGCAGTCCCTCGCCTCAGACTGCATCCTCTTCATGCACCTCGAGTCTAGTGCCATCACTCCCCATAATTTCATCCGTTTCTAGGACACATACACCTTCCACCGCACCACAGAGTCTTCGAGACTCTGTCAGAACGCTCGGTGATGTCTCTGTGACTGAGAGCGGAAGACCTAGCACGGCCAACATCACAACAACCGTGAGCCTAGGCCATCATACGATTGAGTCTGTCTCATCGGTGATGCCAACGGGAAGTCTGAGTGACCCCGTCTTTTCCCGACCTGTGCAAACGGGCGGCCGATCGGCGATCTTCTCCGATTCGGTGACAGTTGGACATCTTCGTGATTCCAACTTGTTAGATTTACCCCGATTCATCACCGAGACCGCGCTAGAGTCACGTCTTCAAGAGTTTGCAAAGACTCTTGAGGCGTCGATTCTCGACAAAGTTTACGCGCGTCTCGATGCGTCCACCGCCGACAAAGGAAAAGGTGTGGCCCCGGAGACGCCACCACCGACTCAAGATGTGGACGCTGAAGCCATTCTCTCTGCCATTTCCGCGAAGGAGCTCTTCTACCTCCTACGAGCAAGATTCGAGTCGATGACGGAACTCGACGACGAGGAACGGCAGATGAAGAGAATAATGACTCAGCCCTTGACTTGCCGCGCTCAGGGCGAGTCCAGCGGGATCAGGCGTGACGATCAAGACGATGATCAAGATCGCCGCGAGGGGGAGAATAGGCAGCTGGGCTCACAATCCCAAGGACTCATGCAATCGACGCTGCCCTCCTCTGTACCTGAACGAACGCCCGCAGCAGAAACCTCACACCCCACTAGCCATAAATCCCATCTCATTTACCCTGAGCCACTAGCCAAATCACCCTCACCACCACCCACCAACGTCTCCGAAACTCTAATCGTCACATCGACATTAGAGACCACCTCTATACCTTCTCCACCCACCACTTCAGAACCTCTGACTGTCACATCGACGTTAGAGGTCACCACCACATCTACACCACCCGTCACTCAAATCATCCTCGCCAAAACCATCACCTCAACCGAACCACCAGAATCTCCACCAATTCCATCCCCACAATCCACAAACTCCTCCGACGCTACACCCTCGCCACCACATAGCCATACCCCTCTCAACATCGATTCCAACCCGGCTTCCGAGGATGTCTACTGCGCACAGAACGAGATCGAGGCCTACATCTTCAACGATGAATGGCTATACACGCCCGCCGATGCAGTAGCAGCTAGGAAGTTGGTGGAAAATGCTCGACGTCTGCTCATGGAGGCCTCGCTAACGCTGATCAATACCGCAGACGACGAGAACGGAGAGGAATACGACGCTGAACCGGCCGAGCTCGAGAACATCCTACAATTCCAAGCGCAGCAAACTGAGGCCCCTGCTGCTCAAACGGATGTACCCACGGTGAATATACCGGAAGCACCGTGGGAAAACAAAAAGATAACCGCGCCGTTTCAAGAAGAGATCAGGAAGAGGATCTGGCGGCGCAAGGAGCAGATCATCACAACCTTCGACGAATACGAGCTGATGAACATCCAAAATTGGAGCGAGAGAAAGAAGCAGCTCTATCGATGGAGCCTTCTGTGCCACAAAAGCTCAAATAGGACGCTATCCGATGAGGAAAACATCGCTCAGGAAATGAGTCGGACCCCCATCTGCAAAATCACTGACCTCCGCCAAGAGTCCAAAGGACCTGTCCATTACCCAGTATTCACGGTAATGAGGCAGGATGAGAGCTACTGTGAAGTCAGTGAGGCGGACTTCAAGTTTCTGCGCCTGGGCGACCTGTACAGCATGCTGGAATCCATGAAGCAGTTCAGACTCGTCCTCAGAAGTTCTGGACATCTCGTACGTGCTGAACCGGTCACCATGGGATATGTGGCTATCAAACGCCACATGCTCCGACAGGTCAGATTCTTCGCCACCCACGATCTGCAGATGGCGGTGGAGCACAATCTGAAGAAGGTGAACCTGACTCGCCCATCTTTCAAGAACGCGGACGACTACCGAGAAGGCGATGTGATCGACGGAGACGATCCGGCGGTCGCCTACTCGAACTATAAGGGACAGATGAGGATGCTGCGCTGCTCTGAAGTGGCAAAGTTCTCGGATGGAACGCTCACCATCATCCAAGACAAACTAATGAAGATCTGCCGCATACTTTCAGAAGAAGATCCTCTATGCCGATCCAAGTTCGCGAAGCTCATTGACACTATAGCTAATCGATTGGTACTTCGAAGGAACCTCCGCGCCTTCGAGTTCAAGCTAGGGCTTCGCGACACACTCACACGCTAATCCACCACCGCTACGCTCAAGATCCAAGACTCCCAACAATTGACACAAAGGGGGAGATTGTTAGGATATTTAATTAATTGTGTCAATAGTTTAAGTCTTGGGATTAATTTTGTAATTATCTTTAGCTTGGGCTTTAGACTAGATTGTAATTAATTTATATTTAGTGATTGGGCCTTAATATACCTAGGGTTAATGTGGTATATAAGGTATTACCAACTCACTTTTGAAAGGAATCAAAGATCAAAGGCTTATCCAAATTTTTCACACACTACACACACTCAAAGGTGAGAACACTCCCTTCTCATTCCATCAAAGCCTCTTTGATTCCTTGTTTGGTGCATTCGGGACCAACAAAAGGTGTTTGTGTCCTAGTAAATGGAAAAAATGTGGGTGCTGAGGACACTAGACTTGTCGTGATCATTGAAAGTGTAGTCTGAGGTTGAGGACTGCTTGTTTCAACATCGATCGGCTCCGAGCGAGGCGGTAATTTTTGATGTGGTTCCTAGTGCATATGTTAAACACCCCTCTGTTGGGAGACGGGTGAGTGGCTAGGTGGGGATATGTGAGCGATTGGACCAGATGTTGCGACTTCCAATCGGGGGAAGACAAAGTCAACCCCTTTACCTTTGGACTGGGTCCAGCCTGTGAGTGGAGTGATGGGCGGAGGGTGACTATCGTTTTTATGTTTGGTGCGTCATTCCTACTCGTGGCTTACGTCATCCCCTTTTGATTTTCTCTTTTGTTTGCGTTTTGGGGATGAGGCGCTTCCTAGACCTAGATTAGGCTGAGTGGGTTGGCTTGTCCATGGGTTAGGTCTAACTGGGATGTGTTGGACCATGGGAATTTCCTCGAGGTTGTTTGCTTGAAGGTAAGCTTGACGCCCTGGATTGGTTTGATCAACGAGTTGTAGAAGATAGTCAGGTATAATCATCGCCTCTTGATCAAACTTGGTCTTCAATGAATGGAGAGATCCGAGCTTTGGTATTGGATATTCTTCTGATGGGTCGCGTCGCTCGATCTCGGGTATTGTGTCAAGAAAGTGCCGGACTCTCGTTGCTGATTTGAGGTCCCGTCGAGCAAGTCCATCCATATGAGTTGGGCGACAACATATTTTTTGTTAAATACGATGCCATGAAAGATCATCATGATGTTGCGGTCGCATCGGTCTGGACCGCTATGTTTGGGGAAAGGCATTTGTTGACGATCAAGAAAGTGTCCGCCAAGATTGGGGAATGTCCTCGGCGGAGAAGTCAAGTAGGTGTATGGAATCGTCCTTGTTGGTTTTACAGCCCATGAAAATGAGGTCATTGATGACTTCTTGGTCAGAGGGGTTAGGGTCGAAGAGAAGGGTGAAAGGCATGTTTAGTAGGGTACGAAGATGGCTTAGGTTTACAATAGCAGGGTTTGGTCGATTTGGGATGTAAAAATGACTGGGTTTGGTCGATTGCTGGTATTTGTAAGATTGGCCCAAAATTGTTGCACGTAGACTTCGGGGACACACTCGACGACTGTGAGGGTGGTATTTAGTGGGTTGTTTTGAAGGATGTGAAGAATGATTTTGTCTGGGCACTGGGCCGTCTCGAAGTCGAGTAGGAGGTTATTCGGTAATTTCTGTGCCCATTTGTGTGGAGGGAAAACATCTTCGATTGCACCATTGTTGATATTCTATAAACAGAGGAAAATGGAGTCATGAAACCGATCGCATAGGTGTGTAAGAGTGGCCCTGTTTGTTTCCGAAAATTAAGTTAAGTAATTTGACACGATGTACTATATCATGACTTAAGAGAAATTTGACTTAGAAAGAAAATTTCACTTTAAATAAGATTCAATTCAATTTTCGGGTCATAAAATTCAGGGAATAGTATTATGCGGGGAAAATTTATTTTTCGGGGGAATCAGAATTTTCGGGTGATAAGAGTCATTCGGCGAAATTAAAATTTTGGGTAAAGCAGAAGGAATTTCGAGCGTCAAATGTTCAACCAAATTAAATTGAATTTTCGGGCAAGGCATAAGAAATTTTCGGGAGTCAAAGATTCGGCCTGCGTCAATTTTCGGGAAGGCTCAAACTTCAAAAGTCAAAATTTAAAATCGAAATTCGGGCGATAAAATTTTTTGGTATAAATTGAGATGTCTGCTACAGTGAAAATTTCGGAAGCCAAATTCGGGTGAGACAACATGTGGGCTACAGGGAATTTTCGCCGTGTTGTTGAATTCGGGTAGAAATTCGGGCAGAAATTTGAATTTGAAAATCGCCCCGAATTCTCTTAAACCCTAAAAAACCAGTAAAATTGAAGAAAACTGCAGAAAACTCGTAGATTTTGAATCGTTCTTACCAAAACCAGTGAAAATAGCAGAAATCGGAAGAAAATCTTAGTTTGATCAAACTGATGGTGATTTTCAGGAGATTTTGAGAGAAAAACGCGAGAGGTTTTTTTGGGTTTTTCTGGTGGTTTGAGATAAGTGATGAAATTTTCGGGCGAAGCTATATTTATTTGATTGAACAGTAAATTTTTCGGGAGGATGCAATTTTCGCCGTGTTCTAAGCTGTGAGTGAGAAAGACCGAAAATTGAAATGCTTCCGATTTTGAGAAATTTCAGTCAAAAATTTTCATGTACGTGAAATTTTCGCCGTGTTTTAAAACAGTGAGGGAAAAAGACCCGAAAATTGAACAATGTCCGAATTTGGAAAATTTTCACAGGGATTGGATCCGAGAATCTTAACTTTGGAAATTTTGCAAAGTTACAAAGATTAATTTGGCAAATAAATTTTGAAATAATTTCCAAACTCCCTGTGGCGACCCTCGTTTTCTTATAGTAATTAGTGGCGGATTTTCGCAACGTAAGTCGCGGAAGACCCGTCTATTAAAAACTTTTTCCTATAATACAACAAAATATTATTCTACATAATAATATTTGTACAAAGGGCGTAGCCCAAAAATGTCAAAAGATCAAAAACCCTAACGCCGCTCCACAGGTCTTCATCCATGTACCGTTCCGCCCTCAAAAGTCCGTGGAGCACCGCCACGAGCTGCCTCAGTCTTGACGTGTATCAGCGGCAGACTCAGTACCTACAACACGTAAACACTGAGCGATTTGCCCAGTAGGTGAATAAAATGCATGTATGCAAGTGTGCACTCAATCCCTGTAGCACCCCGTTTCCTATTACCTTTTTACGCAGCTATAAAATATTCATATAAAATTTTTCGCGATTTCCATAACCATTTCCTTTAATAAAAACGGGTGCGTACATCCGATCTAGTTCCGTTCACAATAATGTACATATATGTACCTATCATACGAGTCACAAAATGTAACAGTCTAAAACCGTTTCTATTATATATGCTAACGATGAACCAGAGGGTAGTAGGAGGAGAGCGTAGTCGGCCAACCTTGAATCCATGCTTTTGATATGCTTTCTACACAGCCTGCTAATTATCTACAACAACTGTGAAGACATCGATTCAGAGTATGATCGCAACATGTCAATTCATACAAGTAACAAATAAAATAAACAGTAGTCCATTCCTTTTCATCAACATTGTAACCATGCCATTTCAAATCATATAATCATCATTCCTTTCCATCAATATCGTAACCATGCCGTTTCAAATCATATAATCATCGTTCATATAATCAATGTTCATATAACGATCTTTCATAGGATCTGTAGATCACATGCCATTTCTATATGTCCATTTATTTTGATACTCCCGTTATAGACTAGCTAGACTGTACTGTACGCCCAGTCGGCGCCCATGCATGGGACTCTGTAACCATGTCGTAATCCCCCTATTTGTAGGGATACGTGTTGCCTGTACAGGACTCTGTAAAATCCCCCGATTTGTAGGGATATATGCCGTAGCATCCGTATCATACCATCTGTAGTCGTAGCAGTCATAACGGTTTCTCCCTTCATTTTATATGTATGCAGTGCTATATGAAATACCTTATATAACACTTAAATCATATAAGAGCACGTTACGGTCACATAGTTCACGTCGATTTATAAATAGTACACATATATCATATAAAAGCACTTCACGGTCACGTAATTCACATCGATCCGTAAATAACATATAAAGCATATATTAGTCAATTAATCCATATAAAGCATGTAAACACATAAGGCACATAAGGTACATGTTGCAAATCATACTCACAAGTTTCGCCTATTTTCTTCGTTTGCTTAATCAGCTTTGCCCTTGCCCTTATCGGACTCCTGACCTTTCCACTGCTTAAGATTGAATATAGTTCGTGTTCTTCATTTCCTCCCTACACCTTAGTTTTCGAAAGTTATGAAATGATATAAATTATAATATATTTTTTTTTTTTTTCTTACTTATCTTGTGTTTGGCGTGTAAAGATAGATAAATGACATCCATACTACTTTAGTACTTATCTTATCTTAGGAACATACATTATTTTATCATTATTTCATTTTCCCCTCATGCTAGGTTTTCGAGCTGAGATTACGAAGGTTTCTTAGATTGCGAAACCTTGTAATTTATAATTCTCGGGACTCCTTTTATCGAGAGTCAACTTCTCGCAATACCTATCGAAAATCAAATTCATACTAGTCCAATTTAGTCCAAATAATTTTATCTATAACAAACAATATTTTCATGTCGACAACCCATAATCCCTTAGTCAGTTATTTTTATTCGACGATTCCTCATTTGGAACACATATCTATCTATCCATTTTAACTATTTATTTTGATATCAGCACCTAAGATACTTAATCTATACATATATTATGACATTATTTATATAAATGCATGTATTTATGTAAATGCATGAATTCGTGAAATGAGGTTTCGGTTCCTGACAATTCTCCCCCCCCTTTAAAAAAATTTCGACCTCGAAATTTCGTACCTGTACTAGTGAACAACCATGGGTATTGTGTCTTCATATGTTCCATGGTTTCCCACGTAGCTTCACGAGCCGAATGATTCTTCCACCGTACTTTTACCATTGGAATCATTTTATTTCGTAACTGCTTGTCAGCATATTCCAGGACTTCTGCCGGTTCTTCTACGTAACTAAGGTCCTCAGAAATATTTATCGGTTCGTCACGTAGAACATGTGTAGGATCTGATCTGTATCGTCGCAACATACTAACATGGAATACGTTGTGTATTTGTGATAATTCAGGTGGTAGTGCTAATCGGTATGCTAACGGTCCAATTCTTTCAAGTATCTCGTACGGTCCGATATAACGCGGACTTAACTTTCCTTTCTTTCCAAATCGCAAAACACCTTTCCAAGGAGATACTCGCAAAAAGACTTTTTCTCCAACTTCGTATTCCATTTCTCGTCTGTGTTGGTCTACATAACTCTTTTGTCTGTCTTGGGCCGCTTTTAATCGACTTTTGACTATTTTAATCTTTTCCATCGTGTCCTGAATTAAATCTGGCCCTTCCAATACTTGTTTTCCTTCTATATCCCAACAAATTGGGTTACGACATTTCCGGCCATACAGAGCTTCATACGGTGCCATTCCAATACTCGAATGGTACTGATTATTATAAGAAAATTCCATTAGCGCTATATAATCATCCCACGAGCCTTTGAATTCGATTACGCACGCTCGAAGCATGTCCTCTAGGGTCTGTATTGTCCTTTCTGATTGTCCGTCTGTCTGTGGATGAAACGCCGTACTAAAATGTAATTTAGTTCCCAATGCTTCCTGTAAACTTCCCCAAAATCTGGAAGTGAATCGGGGATCACGATCAGATACTATGGACGTAGGGACTCCATGTAGTCGAACTATTTCATTGACATATCTTTTTGCCAAGTATTCTAACGTAGAACCCCATCTGAATGGCAAGAAGTGAGCTGATTTCGTAAGTCTATCAACAATTACCCAAACGGCATCATTTTTCTTAGCCGTGGGAGGAAGACCATATAGAAAATCCATCGTTATACGCTCCCATTTCCAAACAGGTATGGGTAAAGGATGTAATTTACCCACTGGTGCTTGGTGTTCGGCTTTGATTTGCTGACACGTTAAACATTTCAGCACATATTCAGCTACATCCTTTTTCATCCTTGGCCACCAATAGTGAGATTTAAGGCTCCGATACATCTTCGGACTGCCTGGATGCATAGCATAAGGAGCGGTATGTGCCTCTTCCATTATCTCTTGTCGAAGATTGTCGATATCAGGAACACATATATGGCCATTTATTGTCAAAGTTCCATTATCGTCTATTACAAAAGACTTCCCTAACCCTTGTTTCACTTTATCAGCAATCTTAACTAGCTTTTCGTCTTTAAACTGTACTTGTCTGATTCGATCTAACATGATAGGTCGAACTACTATCGAGGCACAGATAGCACCAGTATCTTCTACTTTCATCTCCGTATTCATCTTTCTGAGATCAATCAAACTTGAGAAAGAGCAAATCGATAAATAAGAGACGGAACCATACGATTTCCGACTCAAAGCATCAGCAACGACGTTAGCCTTTCCAGGATGATACTCTATAGTACAGTCATAATCCTTTAACAGTTCGATCCACCGCCTCTGTCTCATATTCAATTCCTTTTGGCTTAATAGATATTTCAGACTTTTATGATCAGTAAATATCTGAAATGTCGTACCATATAAGTAGTGTCGCCATATCTTCAGTGCGAACACCACAGCCGCTAACTCTAAGTCGTGAGTTGGGTAAGATGTTTCATATGGCTTCAGCTGTCGAGATGCGTACGCCACTACTTTTCCATTTTGCATTAGCACGCATCCTAGTCCTTGGTAGGACGCATCACTATAGATCACAAAACCTTCAGTACCTGATGGAATAGTCAGTACAGGAGCTGTTGTTAATCGTTCCTTCAATTCTTCAAAACTCCTTTGGCATTCATCAGTCCACTTAAATACAACTCCTTTACGTAATAACTTCGTCATTGGGGCTGCTATTAGTGAGAAATTCTCTACGAATCGCCGATAATATCCGGCCAATCCCAGAAAACTACGAACTTCTGCTACATTTTTAGGGCTTTCCCACTTGATCACTGCTTCAATTTTACTGGGATCGACTTGTATACCTTTACCAGAGACTACATGCCCCAGAAATACTACTTGATCTAACCAAAATTCGCACTTAGAAAGTTTCGCATACAACCTCTTTTCCCGTAGGGTTTGGAGTACAATCCCCAAATGTTGTTCGTGCTCCTCTTTTGTCTTGGAGTATATTAGAATATCGTCAATAAAGACGATCACGAACTGGTCTAAATAGGGTCGGAAGACATTATTCATTAATGCCATAAAGACAGCAGGAGCGTTCGTCAATCCAAAGGGCATAACTAAAAATTCATAATGCCCATATCTGGTCCTAAAAGCAGTCTTTGGAATATCACTATCCGCAATCTTCAATTGGTGATACCCTGATCTCAGATCGATTTTTGAAAAGACCCTAGCACCTTGCAACTGATCAAATAGATCATCAATCCGAGGCAACGGATATTTATTTTTCACCGTTACTTTATTCAACTGCCGATAGTCGATACACAATCTGAGCGTTCCGTCTTTCTTTTTAACGAAAAGAACGGGTGCTCCCCACGGTGATACACTTGGCTGTATATAACCCTTGTCGAGTAATTCCTTCAACTGTACCTTCAACTCATTCAATTCAATCGGAGCCATTCGATACGGTGGAATAGATATTGGTGCCGTGCCTGGTTGAAGTTCAATAGTGAACTCCGTATCTCGATCGGGTGGTAACCCCGGTAACTCTTCGGGAAAGACATCAGGATATTCACTGACTACCGGAATATCTTCTATTTTCAATCCACTTAACTGCGCATCTATAACATAGGCTATATACCCTTCGCATCCTTTACTAATCATCTTAGAAGCTTCTAAACTTGATATTTGATATGCCGTCCGTACGCTCTTTTCCCCCTTAAGTATTATATGGGTTTGATCCGTAGGGGTCAATTCAATTTCCTTTTTGAAACAGTCAAGCTTCGCCCGGTATCTTGACAACCAGTCCATGCCTAATATTACGTCGAAATCCATTAAAGGAATGACAAATAGGGTTGCTCGCATCTCTGTCCCTCTACTGACCATTTTGCATTCTAAGTATACTGCATTCACTGTAACCACTTCACCCGTTGGAAGTCGAACATACAATTCCTCTTCTAGGGGTTCGAGTTTATCAGGTAATAATGATGCAAATGTTCGTGACATGAATGAATGAGTGGCACCTGGATCGAATAAAACATATGCATCAATATCACAGATAGATAATTTACCCGTAATCACGTGTGATCCTTCTTTAGCTTCCTCACGAGTCATGGTGAAAATCCTTGCTTGTGCTGGCGGCCTATAAGTTTGGCTTCCTGAACCTCCTCTTCCAGAACTTGTGTTAAACGGTCCTCGACCCCTTCCTCTTCCGCGATTCGTATAATTTCCGCTAATCCTTGATTGTTCAACTGTGGTTTCTGTTTGTAATGTTGGGCAATTCCTTGCTAAGTGTCCCCGTTGCCCACATCGAAAACATTCGCCTGTGAGCCATCTACAAACGCCCGGATGATTTTTCCCGCAATGTTCACATGCTGGTATGGTCTGTAAAATCCCTCGTCCAACCGGTCTCATTCCGCCTGTACTGCCCTTTGCAGAACTACTTTGTGTGCTCATTGATCTTGGTGCACTATACATCTTTTTCATCTTCCCGCTTGACGATTCTTCTCCTGGTCTTCTTTTGTTACTCTGAAAGTTTCTTGATTCGGTTTCTAGTCTTTCGGCGCGAATAGCCGCCGCCCTCAGTTTCCCATAGGACTCCATATCTGATGGTGTAATACGATTTCTAATAGTATAACGGAGTCCAGCTTCAAACCTTCGGCACTTATTTCTTTCAACTGCAATCATATGTGAAGCGTATCGAGACAACTGATTAAATAGTACTTCATACTCGCTTACAGACCGATTTCCTTGTTTGAGTTCTAAAAACTCTTTTTCTTTCTGATCCTTATAAACTTCAGGCATGTAAGCATCGCTGAACTCTCTCAGAAAATCTTCCCAGGTCAGCACTGGGGGTTGAACCATACTATCTGGGACAGTTTCCCACCATTCGTATGCATGTCCCTGAAGAAGTGAGACAGCATAGTCGAATCTCTCTTCCGGTGTACATTGCATCATGTTGAACACCCTTTCTGTTCTTTTCAACCATGTTTCTGCCTCAGCAGGATCTGTCGTACCCATGAAGTCCACAGCACCCATCTTCCTTAGTTTATCATATCGTCGTTCTCGGGGAGTTGTCAGGGGGTGTTCGGATTCATGTTGTCTAAGAGTATGAGATGAATGGGATTCCGGTACGGCCGTTCTTCCTCCTCCCTCTATTGTTTGTTCATCATGTTCTAAATGCGTTCGTTCGCCTATTGCCCTTTGCCTATATATGCAAGAAAAGTTTAAGGGCAAACATAACATGTACCTACTATGCAAATGTCTACAGAACCTAAAGCCTAGGCTCTGATACCACTACATGTAGCACCCCGTTTCCTATTACCTTTTTACGCAGCTATAAAATATTCATATAAAATTTTTCGCGATTTCCATAACCATTTCCTTTAATAAAAACGGGTGCGTACATCCGATCTAGTTCCGTTCACAATAATGTACATATATGTACCTATCATACGAGTCACAAAATGTAACAGTCTAAAACCGTTTCTATTATATATGCTAACGATGAACCAGAGGGTAGTAGGAGGAGAGCGTAGTCGGCCAACCTTGAATCCATGCTTTTGATATGCTTTCTACACAGCCTGCTAATTATCTACAACAACTGTGAAGACATCGATTCAGAGTATGATCGCAACATGTCAATTCATACAAGTAACAAATAAAATAAACAGTAGTCCATTCCTTTTCATCAACATTGTAACCATGCCATTTCAAATCATATAATCATCATTCCTTTCCATCAATATCGTAACCATGCCGTTTCAAATCATATAATCATCGTTCATATAATCAATGTTCATATAACGATCATTCATAGGATCTGTAGATCACATGCCATTTCTATATGTCCATTTATTTTGATACTCCCGTTATAGACTAGCTAGACTGTACTGTACGCCCAGTCGGCGCCCATGCATGGGACTCTGTAACCATGTCGTAATCCCCCTATTTGTAGGGATACGTGTTGCCTGTACAGGACTCTGTAAAATCCCCCGATTTGTAGGGATATATGCCGTAGCATCCGTATCATACCATCTGTAGTCGTAGCAGTCATAACGGTTTCTCCCTTCATTTTATATGTATGCAGTGCTATATGAAATACCTTATATAACACTTAAATCATATAAGAGCACGTTACGGTCACATAGTTCACGTCGATTTATAAATAGTACACATATATCATATAAAAGCACTTCACGGTCACGTAATTCACATCGATCCGTAAATAACATATAAAGCATATATTAGTCAATTAATCCATATAAAGCATGTAAACACATAAGGCACATAAGGTACATGTTGCAAATCATACTCACAAGTTTCGCCTATTTTCTTCGTTTGCTTAATCAGCTTTGCCCTTGCCCTTATCGGACTCCTGACCTTTCCACTGCTTAAGATTGAATATAGTTCGTGTTCTTCATTTCCTCCCTACGCCTTAGTTTTCGAAAGTTATGAAATGATATAAATTATAATATATTTTTTTTTTTTCTTACTTATCTTGTGTTTGGCGTGTAAAGATAGATAAATGACATCCATACTACTTTAGTACTTATCTTATCTTAGGAACATACATTATTTTATCATTATTTCATTTTCCCCTCATGCTAGGTTTTCGAGCTGAGATTACGAAGGTTTCTTAGATTGCGAAACCTTGTAATTTATAATTCTCGGGACTCCTTTTATCGAGAGTCAACTTCTCGCAATACCTATCGAAAATCAAATTCATACTAGTCCAATTTAGTCCAAATAATTTTATCTATAACAAACAATATTTTCATGTCGACAACCCATAATCCCTTAGTCAGTTATTTTTATTCGACGATTCCTCATTTGGAACACATATCTATCTATCCATTTTAACTATTTATTTTGATATCAGCACCTAAGATACTTAATCTATACATATATTATGACATTATTTATATAAATGCATGTATTTATGTAAATGCATGAATTCGTGAAATGAGGTTTCGGTTCCTGACAATCCCAGTCCCCATATCTACATGTCAATGCACACTCTTTCTTGTCCCACATCCTATCTCATATCATACAACACAGGGCCTTAGGTTAGGCTCGGCACCCACGCGCGCAATAAATATCATGGGTGTATCACGTGATTCCAAATGCAATATCATGGGTGATAACACCCGTATCGAATATCATGGGTGATAACCCATATCATGGGCGGTCAGACCCGTATCAGTACCATGGGTAGTATACCCGTATCTATATCAGCGGTATGCACCTCGAATCGACCACATCCGAGTAGACAGATCGATCACGTCTGTCTTCTGTAAGTGGCCTGTGTAATACCCGTAAAAATTTAATACGGGATTATTTCAATTATGTTCGAAATTACAAGATTTATTTTCGAACTAGATCCAATTTCTTCTTGAATTGGGCCAAGAATTTACAATTTGGCCCAAATATTTTTAAATGGGCCGAAAATAAATAATATAATATTAATAGAATTAAAAACAAAACAAAACCAAACAAAACAAACCAAAACAATAATAAAACAAACAAATACAAATACACCTAATATGCCTCCACTAAGAGAAAGTAAGAATAGACGAGGCAAATAAAATAAAGGGGAAGAAGACGTGGGAGAGAAGAAGAAAATGGGAAAGAAAGAAAGAGGAGAAGACAAAAAGACCACCTCACCAAAATAATTAAACCTAATGCACCTTTACCTCTTGAGGACAATTTATAAATAAACTAAATAGAATAGAGGGGGGAAGAAAGAGCCGTGAGAAAGAGGGAGAGAGAGGGAAGAAAGAAAATAAGGAATAAAAAAGAGAAAAAAGGAAGAAGAAGAGGGAGGAGAAGAAATATTTCTGGGAAGCTCGGGATCGAAGTTCTAAGGTCGGGATCACGTGAAACTAAACCGTAACGTAGCCTCTACGGACGTAAGGTAGGTGAAGATCACCTATTTACGTAAACAATATTAGGATTTGTGAATTTTACGTGTTTTGCATGTTATACATCGAATTCTTTGTGTTTATGTGATGATAATAATTTACTTGCATGAATTTTTCGTTGATTATCTTAGGGAGCATGAGATTGAGAATTTTTAAGCTATGAATATTTGGAAATAGGGATAGAGGACTTTAGATTAAGAGTATAGAGCAAAACTTGGGGAGAATTAGGGTTTTCTAGGGTTTTCTTTATCCATTTCGGCCAAGAGGTTCAAAAATTAATATCTCACAATCTAGACCTCGGATTAGAAATTCCTTTGGACAGAATTAAGATTTGCAAGTCCTTTATCTTTGATTAAAATTTCAGGTCCATCGGACATCGTTTACCTTGTGATCAATGAGAAATCCGAAACTGTCGCTCAACAGCCGTATAATATAGTTATTTTTAAAATTTTGGGACTTAATCGAAATCTTATAAAATCCAGGGAGTATGTGTTGTAAAATTCCGAATAGGGGATATTTTTACAGAAATATAAAGTTTTTAGGACAGATTTATATTTTGGAATAAATAATTGGGGTGGGGTTTTTTGTGTAATCTTCAAAAATTCGAGTACTAAATTGAAAAGTTTCAAGAATCCGGGGGCTGTGTATGTAAAATCCGAAACAGGGGCTATTTTATTGAATATACTAAAATTTCAGTTAAGGTTAAATTGAAAGTTTTCAGAAGTTTTGGGAACTATATAAATATATTAAATTTCGGCGAGGATCAAATTAGAATTTGTCGAAAGTTTTGGGTACTAAATAAACATGTTAGTTTTCGACTGGGGTAAAAATGAAATTTCAGAAGCTTTTGGGTTTTAAATAAATGGGTTAAAGCTTAGTAGGGGTTAAAATACAATTTTCAGAATTTTCGGAAGATTAAATAAATACTTAAAACTCGGCTAAGGACTTAATTGCAATTTTCAGAAGTTTTGAGATACTTGGTAACTATTATTCAATCGACTAGGGACCTTTTTGTAAATTATTAGAACCTTTGGATAAATTTAAATAAACATTAAAGTCAATTGGGGCCTTTGCGCAATTTTTCTGAAATTCCGAAGGATTAAATAACTATTAAATATTTCGGTCGGGGTTAATTATAAAATTTCAGAACAATTTCCAAGTACTAAATAAATTTTAAGTATCTCGGCTAGGGTTAATTTATTAGTCTTGGGGCTAAATAATTATTAAAAATATTCGGTTGGGGTTAATTGTGAATTTTCAAAGGTTTCGGAGCAAAAATTGTAATTTCTAAAAATTTGCTATAGAGCTAAAAATAATTTTTAAATTTTGGGAAAGATTGACAATTTCTAAAATAATTTTGGAATTTAACCTAAAGCTAGCGTTGGGGTGAAATCAGAGTCGTAAGGTAGAAAGAATTAAACTTAGAACTTCTAGTATAAGATCGAGAGGGAGTTCGGTGGTTACGGTTTCGGGCCGATTAAAAAATCGGAACGCGGGCTTTGGGCCCGAATTATTTGTTGAGTGTTGATTCTTGGAATCGGGCCGAGCTGATACCTCGGGCCGATATGTAATATAGAAATGTGGAAAGGATATGTTATATGTTGCATTTTTGGTTTGCATGGCTTTTGCATACACGTGTTACGACGGGAGTGCGGAGTCATGAGAGTATTGTACGGAGAAGTGAGTGAGATGGTTTATGAATGATAAATGGTAGATGAGTTGTATGAGTGAGGTTAGGACTAAGGCGTACTTTATATGGAGGGAGTGGGGCCTCCCGAGCTACTGACCCCTTGTGGGGAGTGGGGCCTCCCGAGCTACGGACCCCTGCGCGCGCGTGTTTCCTTTAGTACCTAAGCCTCGGGCCCTGATGTGATGTGATGAAATGAGATATGAGAAAAGAGTCGAGCGTGTATTTTGTGAGTTATGTCGGGATTGGGGTGTGAGAGCATTTGCATTGCATGTTTTCATCTACTGGGCAAAAGCTCAGGGTTTACGTATGTAGGTGAGGCGGCTGATGGCGGTGACTCCACGGTCTTTTGAGTGCGGGGCAGTACATGGAACGCGACCTGTGGAGTTTTTCATTCATGTTTCGTATTTTTACTATTTGGGCTTCGGTCTAATACAATAATGTGTGTGTTGTAATACATTTTCTTATTTACGGGTTTAGACTTTTGGGCTTCGGCCCAGTACTTGAATATTATTATGTAATAAAAGCTTTTATTAAATGGGCTTTCCGCTGCTTATGCTGCGCAAAACCCGCCAAAATATGTATTTAAGAAGTAGGGTCGTTATAGGTGGTATCAGAGCGCTAGGTTTTAGGTTCTGTAGACCGTCCATGTACTGCCGCTCAAAAGCCGGGAGGATCAGCCTACGTCCGTAAGTTTTATACTATTACGTGAATATATGTAAATGCTTATGTGTTTTTTTTGTGCTTTTCTATGTTATGTGAACTGGTAGACTCTTAGAAAATGAGGACACGATCGGGAAATGGGAATGATGGAGAGCCCAGTCGTCGGGATGGATCTGAATCCCCGGCTCGTGAGAACGACACCATCCGCTGTCTGACTGAGCTGATCCAGCAACAGGCTGCTCAAATCCACGATCTAATCAATTTTCGGAGCACATCTGAGCACCGATCCTCTCCACATCCTGACCGTGTGGAAATCATCGGGGAAAGGTTTCATAAACTGAATCCCCCGACTTTCGAGCAAGCTATCGATCCTTCGATGGCAGAAGACTGGATCCGAACCATTGAAGATATGTTCGTATACAGTCGGGTGCCAGGGAACGAACAAGTTCTCTGTGCCGTTTCGATGTTACGAGGAAGTGCGCGATTTTGGTGGGATACCATCATAATCCTTAACGACCCCGCTACGATGCCATGGGATAGATTCAAAGAGCTGTTCTTCGAAAAATACTTTTCAGCCCACGAGCAAGCACAACGAATGAATGAATTCATCAATCTCCGACAAGGAAGGATGACGGTGCCGGAATACGTTCGTAAATTCGAAGAGCTATCTCGCTTCGCTCCACACATGGTAGCTACTGATGCATTAAAGGTGGCTCGTTTCATGGTGGGCCTCAGACCCGAGATTTACCGTGACGTAAGCATGTCGGGTATCCCGGGGGTGCACTTCACACAAGTGGCCGAACGAGCCATCATCGCAGAGCAAGCAGAGGCTCAGATCGTGGCGGCGCAAGAAGCAAGGAAGAGAACGGAGAGTCAGCAGGGAGGTGGAGGTGACCGAAAGAGACCATTCTTCGGGAAAGGCCTGACCAAGGAGGTCGCTCGGGACCATCTAACTGGAGACCGAGGCCGAACCAGGGACCACCCAACGTTCCGAACCGATCTTCATACAACGTACCACAGTGTCAACAATATGGGCGTAATCACGTCGGTGTCTGCTTTGGACTTGGATACAACCCCAACGTCGTCTGCTATCTCTGCGGGAAACAGGGACATTACGCACGAGCCTGCGACCAATCCAGGAACCCGACTCAGACGCTTGCACGACCGCCACCGGTTCCGGCTCGAGCGTTTGCAATGACCAATGAAGGGGTGGAGGCGCTACCACCACCGACTCCAGCTCGAGTGTTTGCATTGACTAATGAAGGGGTGGAGGCGCTACCACCACCGATTCCAGCACGGGTGTTCGCATTGAACAATGAAGACGCAGAGGCAAATCCTACAGTGGTGACCGGTACGTTACAAATTTACTACGTGCCTACTTCCGTGTTGTTTGATTCCGGAGCCACGCACTCGTTTGTGTCGGCCAAATACGTGACCAAGGTAGGCATCTCTCCGACCTTATCTGATTACAACTACGTAGTAACCCTACCACACGGGGATCCAACTCGAACTAATCTAGTGTTGGAGAAATGTCCCGTGACGATCGAAGGAAGGAGTTTGGGCGTAGATCTAATTGTGATCCCGATGAACGACTACGACGTTATCTTCGGAATGGATTGGCTCTCGAAATACGGGGCCATAATCGATTGTCGGAAGAAGATGGTGGCGTTCCAAATTCCTGAAGATGAAATGTTCACGTTTGTGGGAGGGAAGGAGAAGAGCAAACTCCATCGAATTTCTGCCTTAAAAGCCCAACGACTCCTGAATTCGGGATGCGAGTCTTTTCTCCTATTTGCAATAAAGACCGACGAATCACCTCAAACGAAATTAAAAGACGTACCCGTTGCAAATGAATTTCCCAACGTATTTCCCGATGATCTCCCGGGACTACCTCCTGATCGAGAACTCCAATTCGCGATCGAACTAACTCCAGGAGCAGTACCGTTCTCTAAGACTCCGTACCGTTTAGCACCAAGCGAACTACGAGAATTAAAAGAGCAACTTGACGAGCTATTGCAGAAAGGATTTATTCAGCCCAGTTTCTCGCCTTGGGGAGCACCGGTCCTATTCGTTCGTAAGAAGGACGGGTCGATGAGACTTTGTATCGACTACCGAGAGCTGAATAAACTGACGATAAAAAACAAATACCCGCTGCCCAGAATTGACGATCTGTTCGATCAGCTACAAGGAGCGTCTATATTTTCAAAAATTGATTTACGATCGGGGTACCATCAGCTGAAGGTCCGGGAAGCCGACGTTCCAAAAACGGCGTTCAACACGAGGTATGGCCACTATGAATTTTTGGTTATGCCTTTCGGGTTGACGAACGCTCCAGCGGTATTTATGGACCTAATGCACCGGGTCTTCAAAGATTTCCTCGACCACTTCGTAATCATCTTTATAGATGATATCCTCATTTATTCTAAAATGAAGGAGGAACACGACGCTCATTTACGAACGGTTCTCGGAATTCTTCGGGAAAAGCAACTCTACGCCAAATTCAAGAAATGTGAATTTTGGCTCACGCAAGTGGCCTTTCTGGGACACATTGTCTCCGGAAATGGAATTTCTGTGGACCCCAGCAAGATCGAAGCCGTAAGCGATTGGCCACGACCAACCACTCTCACGGAGGTCAGGAGTTTTCTCGGGCTTGCTGGATACTATCGAAAGTTCATTAAGGACTTTTCCAGCATTGCCTCAACACTCACAAACCTGACAAAGAAGAATGTCCCATTCAAGTGGACGGAAGCATGCGAGCAAAGCTTCCAAGAGTTGAAAAAACGATTGACAACTGCTCCAGTTCTTACGACTCCCTCTGGTACCGAAGGCTTTTCGGTGTACAGTGATGCCTCGAAAATTGGCTTGGGGTGCGTGCTGATGCAGAACGGGAAGGTAATTGCGTATGCCTCCCGACAGTTGAAACCTTATGAGAAGAATTACCCCACGCACGATCTCGAACTCACAGCAGTTGTGTTCGCCCTAAAAATCTGGCGTCATTATCTTTACGGGGAACGGTGCGAGATCTACACCGACCATAAAAGCCTGAAATACTTCTTTACCCAGAAGGAGTTGAATATGAGGCAAAGACGTTGGTTGGAGCTTGTTAAAGACTACGATTGCGTGATCAACTATCACCCGGGTAAAGCAAACGTAGTCGCCGACGCATTGAGTCGAAAGGCGGTGAACACGGAACTCCACAACCTCAAAGTAGAAGTAATAAATTTTGGCGAGATCGAGGCTAGAATGGCGGCATTAACTCTTCATCCTACGTTGCTGGAGCAGCTCAAGAAAGCTCAGAAGCAAGACGAGCTGTATCTGAAATTGACAAGCGAGCAAACAATCGCGACTTCATCGGGATTCAAATTACAAGGAGACGGGAATTTATTCTATAACAATCGTTTGTACGTGCCCGATAATGCAGAACTCCGGAAAACCATAATGACGGAGGCACACGCCACTGCGTACTCGGTACACCCCGGAGCTACGAAGATGTACCGAGATTTACGCGAGACGTACTGGTGGCCGGGAATGAAGGGAGACATTGCGATGTTCGTAAGCCAGTGTCTCACTTGCCAACAAGTTAAGGCGGAACATCAGAGGCCAGCAGGGATGCTGCAATCCTTGTCTATTCCCGAGTGGAAATGGGATCATATTACCATGGACTTTGTCGTCGGCTTGGCGAAAACTGCGAAAGGCAACGACGCCATTTGGGTAATTGTAGATCGATTAACTAAGTCCGCCCATTTTCTACCTATTTGTTCAACTTTCTCTTTGGAGCAACATGCTAAATTGTATATTCAAGAAATTGTTCGACTTCATGGGATTCCTTCGTCCATCGTCTCGGACCGAGATTCGAAATTTCTGTCCAAGTTCTGGATGAGCTTACAGAAATCAATGGGAACGAAGCTTTCGTTCAGCACCGCTTATCATCCCCAAACCGACGGGCAATCAGAACGAACTATTCAGACCCTCGAAGATATGCTCCGAGCTTGTGTCTTAGACTTCAAAGGGAACTGGAGCAAATATCTTCCTCTGATCGAATTCTCGTATAACAACAGTTATCATTCTTCAATTGGGATGGCACCGTACGAAGCTTTATACGGGCGCAAATGCCGATCCCCGATACACTGTGACGAGGTCGGTGAGCGAGCACTCTTAGGTCCCGATATGATACGAGAAATGACGGAGGCGGTCACCAAAATTCGAGAAAGAATGCAGACAGCCCAAAGTCGTCAGAAGAGCTATGCTGATCAACGACGAAGGCCGCTCGAGTTCTCGGAAGGCGATTGGGTGTTCTTGAAGATATCTCCTATGAGAGGCGTGAAAAGATTCGGAAAGAATGGCAAACTCAGTCCGAGGTACATTGGTCCGTTCCAAATCCTTAAGAGAGTCGGAGAAGTCGCATATCAACTGGAGTTCCAGTTTCGCTAGCCCAAGTCCACGATGTATTTCACGTATCGAGCTTACGTAAATATGTCGCAAATCCGAACCACGTGCTAGAGAATGAGTCCCTCTATCAACAACTCAAACCGGATCTGAGCTACGAAGAATAACCGGTAGAGATCCTAATGCACGAGGTAAAACGACTTCGGAACAAGAACATTCCGCTAGTCAAGGTACTGTGGCGAAACCATGCGGTTGAGGAAGCCACATGGGAACGAGAGGACGATATGAAGAATCGTTATCCCAAATTATTTCTTTCGATGTAATTTCGAGGACGAAATTCTTGTAAGGGGGGGAGGATGTAATACCCGTAAAAATTTAATACGGGATTATTTCAATTATGTTCGAAATTACAAGATTTATTTTCGAACTAGATCCAATTTCTTCTTGAATTGGGCCAAGAATTTACAATTTGGCCCAAATATTTTAAATGGGCCGAAAATAAATAATATAATATTAATAGAATTAAAAACAAAACAAAACCAAACAAAACAAACCAAAACAAAAATAAAACAAACAAATACAAATACACCTAATATGCCTCCACTAAGAGAAAGTAAGAATAGACAAGGCAAATAAAATAAAGGGGAAGAAGACGTGGGAGAGAAGAAGAAAATGGGAAAGAAAGAAAGAGGAGAAGACAAAAAGACCACCTCACCAAAATAATTAAACCTAATGCACCTTTACCTCTTGAGGACAATTTATAAATAAACTAAATAGAATAGAGGGTGGAAGAAAGAGCCGTGAGAAAGAGGGAGAGAGAGGGAAGAAAGAAAATAAGGAATAAAAAAGAGAAAAAAGGAAGAAGAAGAGGGAGGAGAAGAAATATTTCTGGGAAGCTCGGGATCGAAGTTCTAAGGTCGGGATCACGTGAAACTAAACCGTAACGTAGCCTCTACGGACGTAAGGTAGGTGAAGATCACCTATGTACGTAAACAATATTAGGATTTGTGAATTTTACGTGTTTTGCATGTTATACATCGAATTCTTTGTGTTTATGTGATGATAATAATTTACTTGCATGAATTTTTCGTTGATTATCTTAGGGAGCATGAGATTGAGAATTTTTAGAGCTATGAATATTTGGAAATAGGGATAGAGGACTTTAGATTAAGAGTATAGAGCAAAACTTGGGGAGAATTAGGGTTTTCTAGGGTTTTCTTTATCCATTTCGGCCAAGAGGTTCAAAAATTCATATCTCACAATCTAGACCTCGGATTAGAAATTCCTTTGGACAGAATTAAGATTTGCAAGTCCTTTATCTTTGGTTAAAATTTCAGGTCCATCGGACATCGTTTACCTTGTGATCAATGAGAAATCCGAAACTGTCGCTCAACAGCCGTATAATATAGTTATTTTTAAAATTTTGGGACTTAATCGAAATCTTATAAAATCCAGGGAGTATGTGTTGTAAAATTCCGAATAGGGGATATTTTTACAGAAATATAAAGTTTTTAGGACAGATTTATATTTTGGAATAAATAATTGGGGTGGGGTTTTTTGTGTAATCTTCAAAAATTCGAGTACTAAATTGAAAAGTTTCCTAGAATCCGGGGGCTGTGTATGTAAAATCCGAAACAGGGGCTATTTTATTGAATATACTAAAATTTCAGTTAAGGTTAAATTGAAAGTTTTCAGAAGTTTTGGGAACTATATAAATATATTAAATTTCGGCGAGGATCAAATTAGAATTTGTCGAAAGTTTTGGGTACTAAATAAACATGTTAGTTTTCGACTGGGGTAAAAATGAAATTTCAGAAGCTTTTGGGTTTTAAATAAATGGGTTAAAGCTTAGTAGGGGTTAAAATACAATTTTCAGAATTTTCGGAAGATTAAATAAATACTTAAAACTCGGCTAAGGACTTAATTGCAATTTTCAGAAGTTTTGAGATACTTGGTAACTATTATTCAATCGACTAGGGACCTTTTTGTAAATTATTAGAACCTTTGGATAAATTTAAATAAACATTAAAGTCAATTGGGGCCTTTGCGCAATTTTTCTGAAATTCCGAAGGATTAAATAACTATTAAATATTTCGGTCGGGGTTAATTATAAAATTTCAGAACAATTTCCAAGTACTAAATAAATTTTAAGTATCTCGGCTAGGGTTAATTTATTAGTCTTGGGGCTAAATAATTATTAAAAATATTCGGTTGGGGTTAATTGTGAATTTTCAAAGGTTTCGGAGCAAAAATTGTAATTTCTAAAAATTTGCTATAGAGCTAAAAATAATTTTTAAATTTTGGGAAAGATTGACAATTTCTAAAATAATTTTGGAATTTAACCTAAAGCTAGCGTTGGGGTGAAATCAGAGTCGTAAGGTAGAAAGAATTAAACTTAGAACTTCTAGTATAAGATCGAGAGGGAGTTCGGTGGTTACGGTTTCGGGCCGATTAAAAAATCGGAACGCGGGCTTTGGGCCCGAATTATTTGTTGAGTGTTGATTCTTGGAATCGGGCCGAGCTGATACCTCGGGCCGATATGTAATATAGAAATGTGGAAAGGATATGTTATATGTTGCATTTTTGGTTTGCATGGCTTTTGCATACACGTGTTACGACGGGAGTGCGGAGTCATGAGAGTATTGTACGGAGAAGTGAGTGAGATGGTTTATGAATGATAAATGGTAGATGAGTTGTATGAGTGAGGTTAGGACTAAGGCGCACTTTATATGGAGGGAGTGGGGCCTCCCGAGCTACTGACCCCTTGTGGGGAGTGGGGCCTCCCGAGCTACGGACCCCTGCGCGCGCGTGTTTCCTTTAGTACCTAAGCCTCGGGCCCTGATGTGATGTGATGAAATGAGATATGAGAAAAGAGTCGAGCGTGTATTTTGTGAGTTATGTCGGGATTGGGGTGTGAGAGCATTTGCATTGCATGTTTTCATCTACTGGGCAAAAGCTCAGGGTTTACGTATGTAGGTGAGGCGGCTGATGGCGGTGACTCCACGGTCTTTTGAATGCGGGGCAGTACATGGAACGCGACCTGTGGAGTTTTTCATTCATGTTTCGTATTGTTACTATTTGGGCTTCGGTCTAATACAATAATGTGTGTGTTGTAATACATTTTCTTATTTACGGGTTTAGACTTTTGGGCTTCGGCCCAGTACTTGAATATTATTATGTAATAAAAGCTTTTATTAAATGGGCTTTCCGCTGCTTATGCTGCGTAAAACCCGCCAAAATATGTATTTAAGAAGTAGGGTCGTTATAGCCTGCGAGCCCAACGTCAAACAACAGACATAATCATCTCAGTCTACCCCCTTCGTCCGTACGTCGAATCATCACCGTCTCAATACGGTGGAAACCATCTCTCAACCTGATGTGATATGCACATGCTATGCATATAACCAGGATAACAAATAAAACATGATCCGCATGAAACGTACGTAAAACACGTAAAATACGTAAATCACATAAGTCATCGAATCACATAAAAGCCCATAAGTCACATATGTGTTTACGCATTGTAGATGAATGGTTCACGTACCTGTCCTCCCGATAAAATTAGTCACGTAATCTGGTAATTTCCCTACGCTTCGAACCTCTGAGTATTGAAAATATTTTCATATCAGTGTATTTACTAAGTCCCATCGAAATTTCCAAACTGTAAGTATCGAAAACCCTAAAATTATCAAAACCCTAAAATCACGAAACTCTAAAATAATGAAAACCCTATTAATACCGGGAACATTGTAAATAGAGGTAAGGCCGAAAACTTAAAATTGCTGATAGTATTCACGCACATGCCGTAAACTTCTAAAACTCAACATCTAAATGGCGAAAACCCTAAATCAATATATACCGAAAACATTATGCATGTGCTATGCTAGCCACTTATAAAATCACCGAAGACTAATATATATTTTAAAACCTGATCATATATATTTAACAAGGCAACTTAACCCTCGACAATTACATTTAGTAACACATTGCTAACCCCAAGACCATAATTACGAAAACCTCACTTAACTCACCAATAAGTTACCACGAAATATAATTCCGATATGGCATCACGCAAACTTCTCTTCATCCCTACAATCACATATTCATAATTTGCTATATTTGCCAAAAGCTAGATTGCACCGACAACACAAACTAAATTAATTACTTATAGAAGTACCGACTATCATGTCATTACCAAAACTTCTTGTCCTTACAAGAATTTAACTCCTATGATTTGTTTCAAGAATCTAGACGTACAAGTACTGTAAGTATTTAAAATTCTCAACTATGTACATAGGCCGGAAACCTTCCTAGCAACTTGAGATTTTTAACCTCACATACAAATTTCCTAACCCTAGCTTAAGCACATCTCATATGTCGAAATATACATATAAAGTATATAAGCAATGGAAAGATCATATGAAACACCATACAATAATTCATGAAAATAGCTACGTGTTATAAAGGGTTTAAATACCTCACAGTTGAAATCGACTTGTTAGTATTTCTTAGCTTAAAGTTTCGTCTCACCTCTAGGTTTGTTCTTCTGCTCTTTCTTTTTAATTGATAACTATGTATATTATAAATATATATTAACGGACTTTCCAAAAAAAAAAAAAACTTTCCAAAAAAAAATATATATTAAAGGAAGTTGATTTGACAAGAAAGTGACGGATGGTTTCCTCCCATGTTAAGAAATGTGGCTTAGTAACTAACTATCCATTTTGTCGAAAACTTTAGATCTTATTTGATCTTTATCCTAGTTTGGCGAAAACTTGGATTCTTAACATATTTTAGGGTTATTTTAGGTAGCTAAACGTTTTCCCTTAAGCTTAAGGAAGCATATTTCAAAATTATATATATAATTTGGGCCTAAGAATACTTAAATTTGGGCCTAAGTTTCGAATGTTAAATGTAGCCCAACAAAATTTTCCTAATTGTATCAATTATATTTAATTATTTGATCAATTTCGGAATAAATTCGAAATTAATAAAATTCATATTTTCGTTGCATAACTTAAATTTCGTTATCGAAGTTCCTAATTCGTAAAATAATTACACAGATAATTACAGCAAAATCCCATATTAACTTTACGGGTATTACACTCCCCCTCAATTTATGCATATCATTTAAAAACAAAACTCCCCTAGTCACGAGTAAAGACTCCCCCTAGATTTAATAGTAAGATATCTTAAGCACGAGTAAAGACTCCCCCTAGATTTAATAGTAAGATTCTTAAGCACGAGTAAAGGCTACCCCTAGATTTAGTAATAAGATTTCTTAAGTTAAATCACGAGATAGATTCTCCCCTAACTTTAGTAATGTTACTACATGTTATATTTAAAAATTTCTTCCCCGACAAATAGTAAATAAAGCTCCCTAAAGTAAAAACACCAAACATTTACACTTTACAAAAAACTCTGCGGGACAGAATCGCCTAAGGTTCTCGGTTCATAACTCCGATACAAGAAAATGGAATCGTTTTTCATCCAAAGCTTGGTAAATAAGTAGGCCAACTCAACCTCAGTATTGACAAAGTACATAGCGATTGTGCCATTTTCCAATGGTCCTTTATGAAGTGATACCTAAGATCTATATGCTTTGTGCGCGAATGGTGGACAGGAGTACAAGTAATATCTATTGCACTCTTTGAGTCGCTATCGATAGGTACGTTATTGAAATCAAACCCGTAATTCTGTAGTTGTGTTCGCAACCACAGGATTTGAGAGTAGTAGCTGGCAGCTGCTGCAGATGAACGATACACTGAGACGTATGAACAGTTACAAACAAACCAACAAGTCTTGGAGGGATAGAGTTGATGATTAATTCAATAAAAAAATCGATAAACACATGTGATAAATCAAAATGCACCATAATTAAATCAAATGCCGTTCTTGATGTATCCATGAAATCTTATTAACTTGAATGCGTACGTTGATCATAATACGATACTCATAAGTAACTGGCAAATGCGTACGAGGAATACTTATCACTGATAAAATGGTGACAATACTTAATGATACAACAAAAAAAGGCACAAACCTTTTGCAAGTCGCATTTCAATGATCTCAATGAAAAAAAGGACATCGTGTGAAGAAGAAACTCAAACCATCTTTAAGGACAAAGTCTTCTTCATTCATTCATTCCTCACTTGTCATGCCTTTTCCTCGAAGACTTGCGATAACTGGGCAGGTAATAAGAAGCTCGCAAGCCGAAGAACCTAACGAGATTCTCGCAATCCTTTTCAGCATCATCGCCTTTATTATCACTGCCCGAGCTCAGATGACTCAGATAAGTCTTGCCCGAATAAATGTACCAAAGCTGCTGCCATAAAAGAATGATCAGCCCAATGCCCACAGAAGAACTGGCAATGAAGAGGTAAATAAGGAGAATTCCTCTCGCCGGTAAGAACACAGCTGCTCTAAAGAAGGATATGAAGTACTGTTTGGAAAGAGTAAAGATGGATACGAGTCCATACGAAAGGGTTATAGGGTTTTCGTTATGATGGTCTAATGGTGGCCAAATTCGTAGAACAGAGTATGAAGTTATTATGGCTATGTAGATTGTGCTGGTGACCGTTGATATGAGGAAGAGGATGAACGAACGGTGATTTGCAGAGCCCACGCAGTTACCGATCTGCAGAGTTTCGAAAGAGGGAGAAAAGCGTTCGTTAGAATCAATTTCATGGGAATAAAAATTACACAGAGAAGTAATGTGATGGTGCGAAGATCTATGCATAACGTAAACATCAACAAGGTTGGCCTAAAGCAGGGTTGTTCTGACACTGTAAGCACCGTATACTCTTTTTTTTTCACAGATTGTTCGATACTTTCCTTGCAACTAACAAGATTAGCAGCAGCACTTAAACATCATGATATTCGGAACAACGCAAAAAAAGGAAGGAAAGAAAGAAAAACTGTTCCCAGCTTACGAATGGGCAGTGATGATCCATGTCGAGCACGCAAGTCCCGCAAGAACTGCAATGGTGGGTCCTCGGAGACTTAGGCTTAGAACAATGTTGGCAAAAGGTATGGTTCTCAAGGCCACCTTTGTGGACCGTTGGATAGCTACCCCAAAGGATCAACGGTGGAGAACCCGCGGGCTTAAATGCAGATAGGCAAAACGAAGACAGCGTAGATACAGACAAAATCAATGCCAATGCGAGGTTGAACGCGCCAAATAAGTAACTGATGGAGAATACTATGGGATAAACTGCCCAAATACCGCCACCTGTATGTACGTACCCATCAGAAGAAAGATACGAAAATTCAGATTCGAGTAAATTAAGACGCTGCTAGTGAAAAAGTCGAACTGCGAAAAGGGTTACTGCAGCTGATCTTACATATGAAGAAGAGCATGAATAGAATGACAGTGAAGACAAAGCATCGGTCTCTTAACCGCCTCCACTTTAAGTACGTTAGATTATCGTTCTTGACGACGTTTAGCTTCGTAATAGCTCCACACCAACCGCATTTAAAAACGGAAGCGTAAGAAGCGACAACAACACGTAGTCCACAGCCCCAACAAGTTGTTTCGAAATCATTTTCATCGACGGTCGTCGGCCGAGGAGTTTCCTGCACTTTCGAGTAAGATTATCATCAAATCTACTGAAAGGTGATGACCATCCCTGACGACAGAAGGATAGAAACAAGAAAAACGCATATTTCTTGATGAATTCCTTAACATGTATTTTTCAACGGACATCAGCATTAGTTCAAAAATTCTCTAGTTAAGACCTGAGTTATCATCGAGCGTGATAGGGCAAACAGGGGACAAAAACAAAAACCCAGCATCGGGCAACAATTATTACGTATAACTGCAGATGGAGTGGGCAAAAACAATTGAAACCCAAAAAAGAAAAATTCGAACTTGCAACAAAAAAGTAATGGCGCTGCATTAATTGAACTGTGTGATTCAAAGTAGGGTTTTTTTCTGAAGTATCACCTGGGTAACGACGTCGTTATAATTGGCAAAATCCATCGGCAAGTGATCGAGGACCCGAGGCTGGCCCTCCTTCAATTGGGTTGGACAAAGAGGGGAAGGAATGTGGAAATTTGAAGAATTTGAGGATCAACTCTTAATTTCCCAATTAATGGAAGAGTTTGTTCAAACTCTTAAGTCGGCCAAGATCTAATCTAATCTTAATTGAATAATATGTCTAAGATCACCCATTGTTTCTATTATTTTATTTTAATTTTCACTGTCTTGGTAGGTCTTTTAATTGGTACCTGAAATCTGGTGCTACGCCGATGTACAAGTCTAGCAAATTCTTACTATTGCACTTAAAATACTTACCTATGTACTTAAAATTAACGTTTGATTTGATCTAATAAACTTATTCTTTGAGTGTCGATTTAATCTTATGTGTGTCGGTTTTTATCGAATTAAAGTACTCTTATCTCGCCGAGACTTGCGGAATTGTTAGTTCATACGTCTCGGTGTCGTTCATTTACAGCTCATATGACCATAAATTGCTCGCTTGATGAGACACTATTTTATTTTTAATCCAAAAAACTTTTTTACTTTCCTTCGTAACATCGACTTGATTTTTTGACATCACTAGCAGCAGCGAATTATATTCAAGCATGCCCATGCATTGTGAGTGTTGAGATTCTGGCGCCATTGGGTTTGCCTTTGAACAGGGTTTCGAGAGCTTGGTCGTTATCGGGTAGAAGACTGACGTATACGGAACGCCTCGAAAAACAGGGAAAGAAAATGCAGTGAAAACAGGAGATTTTTACGTGGTTCGACCAAATCGAGTGTACATCCACAATCCGAAGATACTCTCTTTTATTCAACCGATCTCAGAGATTACAAGTTTTTAGCTTCCTCTCTCAATCTCTAATACAAAGTCGAGTTCAAATGACCTATATTATATATATATAAGAGAATAGGTCTAGGAGGTTCCTACTCCGTTCATAATTTGGTTACAAAGAAATTGCTGCTTCCCACGACCCTTGAACGAACTCAAACGGACCTCTTTGCCAGCCTCCCACGGCCTCCGACAGCCACCTCCACGGCCGTGGAGGTGGTCTTCTTTGCTGCCCAGCATGGCCCACGGTCGTGGGGCCATGTGCTTCAGGCTGTGGATCACGTTCCCGGCCCCATAACTTGCCCGCTTCGCTCCGATCGATCCTCATACCGAATTATAAGTTTTGGGTCACTATTACCCAACATCAAGAGTTATGTTAATTGTAATTGCAATAATTCAAATAATCACATTACCCAAAGTTTGAGCTAATAGGACTTCAGTTGGTCGGGTGCAATAGTTTAATCAATACAAGGGACCGAAACCGAAGACATGACTGAAGCCGAAGTGACGAACTTGGACTTCAGTTGGTCGGGTGCAAACCGATAGTGATGTGCTTTGGTTTCACCAATATCGGTTGGTCAGACTCGATCGAGGTTGTTGAGCTTCGTTAGAAAAATCAGAATATGAATCGGAATCAAGACATAGACAAACTGCAGAGCTTGAACCATAAATGGTATAGTTTCAAGAGTAAATTTGTTTGGATTTATGTCTTGTTGGATAAAGCAAAATCGTTGTCATACGCTTAAGGATCAACTGAGCTATTTCGAGAAATCGCATTTAATAGGCATACTAGAAGCCGATTTGAAGTTCAAACTTGAAGATCCTCTATCAACATGAGCAAACAACTGTCTTTTAAAATCTTCCTTCCTCATATAAATACCTGAAGAACAACATTGAGGTATAGACTTTTGCCTACAAGATGCACTCGCAATATTCACATCAAGATTTTATACAGAGACTCCAAGTGACTCAAGTTGGTAGATTATAGAGATTCCGTGGAGACAAAAATCCAAAGTAAGACCAACTGAGTTTGCGTGTTTCTCCCGTTCGACTTTAAAAAGCAGTAATCGCACGACAACATGCTTCCGATATATTGTTTTTTTATGCATACATATGTGTGTTTCCCAAGCTTGGGGTCTTCGGTTTATTTTGGCGATCGGATCTTCTTTTTTCTTTTATCCTTTCTGCAAAAATATCTGCTAAGTATGAAATGTAACATAAGATAATCAAGGCAATTGTGATATAGGCTTAAGTAACTTTTTTAGTCCGGTATATTTGAGGGTGGCGATTTCAAGACACCTTAATTAAACGGAAAATTTTAGTCATGTAAGTCTATTAAAAAGAGCAATTTAAGGACACTTTAGCCGGAATTAACACGTGTGCGCAGATATCGATGATTTGGATCAAATTTTTTTCTCTATCATCCAACTAAGCGCCACCTACATAAAAAGTTAAATGACAAGGATAATTACACAATAATAATTACATAATACAACTAATTAACAATAATTATTAAGTAAAAAAAGCTATGTTCAAGAACGTGCAACAACACGATTTCGATAGTTGAAATTTTTTATCCAAACTCATATCTTCCTCCAAAACTCTGTCAGGTTCGAGCATGTTACCCAAATAATCGAGTCATTCAATGGAGTAAATCAAGCCTTGATATGCTCTCCTTGATTACTCACTGATTACTTTATGATATGCTACAATTATGTGATTGCATTTATCTTGATTACATATAGTTTAGAATACTTGTATAAATAGAGGATGATGTAGAATGTAAACGACATGGCGTAAATATTATATTTACATTCACATGGTATAAGAGGTAGCGACACACCTTCTTCTTCTTTTTCTTTATCGTCAATATATTGCCATCACGACTATGGCCCCTTCAAATTCTTTTCCATCCTCCTCTAATACGCCAACTTATGTTTGTGTAATATCCGTGAAATTTAATTACGGGATTTACGACATAATTATCAGTAACTTAGAAATTTCGTTGAGTTAAATAAAGAAAGAAATTAGAATTTTGAGTGATACGATGCTTTCATGCTTTTATGTTTTTAAATTACTTATGTGTCTATGATTTCATGTTGTGTGATTTACAAATTTTATGTGTATTACGAATTAGAACTTACGTGATTACATATTACATGCTATTAAAATTACTAACCAAGTAGAAGAATTAATTGAATTTAGGTTAGTTATTGATTTTAGGGTTTCTAGTACATAGCATGCTAATTTAGAAAAGTTAATTTAGTATAGTAAGTATTGATACCACGTTTTGGGAAATAGGTAGGAATAGATTTCGAAAAGATTAGATAGGAATCTCGAAATATTGAAGCTTGAGATCCTTCAACACCCAAATACTTAAAATCTCGAAGGTTGTAGATCTCGAAATCCTTAAAATCCGAAATTATGAAGCTCGAAATTAATAGATATTGGAATATTGAAAATTCGAGATCTCTAAGCTTGAAATTATTAGAAATCGAGATTACTAAACCTCGAAACTTTGAAGACTGAATTAGGAGGAACTCGAAATCCCAGGACATCGAAATCACTGAGACCAAAATTAGTAAGCTCGAGATCTTTTAATGTCAAGACCATAGAAGCCGAAATCCTTACATCTCGAAATCAGGTAAGATTGGAAGAGAAGAATTACGATATAAGAGGTTTCAACCAATTAGATTTTGAAACGTTAGGGGTTTTTATAGCATTGTTATTTCGAAGACTTAACATAGGAGGAAAGTTATAATAATAAAATAATTTACACTAGTTTAAGATATGATAAGGATTAAATAACCTCAACGTCATTTGGTTACTATCACACGCAATAAGAAGATAAGAAACAAAAAACGAAAACCCCAACTTCATTAAACACGAACCCTCAAGAATTCAAAAAACAGAAGAAACGGGGAGCTAATTTCTTCAAGCTAGGAGTGGTAAGTAAAATCTTGCTATAACTTGTAAATTCGATTCTAGCATACATTTATTATATAAAGTAATATAAATTATAGGAAATCCTCCGGTGGAAATAGTAGTTAAAAAAAAAACCCTAAATTCTGTGGTGGAACTAACATTGACATTCGTTGTTCAAATTAGTGTAAGCATAAGTATAATAACTCTAGGAAAAGAAATTGAACTTGGCTTGAGAAAATCGTTTATGGATAGTACACTGTGTATTAGGGTCTGTTACTTTAGAATATACTAATCCTTTGGATGAGCTAATGAATTCAGTAAACGTTAAGAACATACAAGTTTTAGCATAGAATAATTTAGGTAGCAAGTTTTAAGAAATTGAAGATAGGAATGAAACTTTCGATCGAACCTTTGGGGAGAGAACTTTCGAGCAACTACAATAATGATACTTATTAATTATATGTTATTGAGTGTAAACTTCGTAACTATGATAATAGTATTTTAATTAACTTTTGGATATTGTGAGAACCTTGTAGTGTAGGAGGTGACTTTCGATCAAATCAAGAAATTACTTAGAAATCAAGCGATGCATTACAAGCTTATAACTTGAGGAATATTAAATATATTAATTATATGAAAACTCGAGAACTTTGATCTATCAGTCTCGAAATCTTTACATACACTATGTCGAGATTTTGAATACCATGTTGAGAACTTAAATTAATAATCGATCTCGACATCTTATAGGCCACTTCGAAATTTCATTTACCCATATTCGAGATTTTGTATAGTGTCAAAATGTCGAGCCCTTATATATCATATCGAAATTTATTCTTTATCGAGATCACATATCGACATTTGTATTGTTTAATTGAATCTCGAGGTCTTTGTACATAATCTTGAAGACACACCTCGAAATTATGTCGAGATTTATCCTGAATATGTCGAGATCTATTTCAAAATTTAGTTTCGAAATTATAAAAATCGAAATTAGGGTTATCAAATTAAGCCACTTTAGTAAAATTGTAATTAGACTAACAAACCCTAATTTTATATGTTCCTATATTAAGGGTTTGAAGATTAGCGATTTACCGATAAGCTAATAGCTAAGGATACCAGGTAAGTGAAAATCCCAACTACAACACATAATTATATGTGCATGAAATTATGTGTTATTTGTTTCTATTATTTTATGTGACTTCCTACGTGAATTATTTGCGTTACATGACACGCATGATTTAAGTACATGATATTATGACATGATTTGCATATTCATGGCATGAGCATATGCACGCACGACTAGTATGAGAGTCAGGAAAATTGCGTGCATGAGTATAAGATCGCTTGAGAGCGATGTATATTTGCCGATATAGGCATTTGTGTCGACTCAATGATGAGTCACGGCTGTTCTATGCTACCACGGCGATTCACGAAGCCGAATTACCTGATTCATGAAAGGCAGGGAAATACCCCGTAGCGGGAGATGCAACCTGGAGGATGCGACTCGAGGGTATGAGCGGCACCGAGGGAACCTCGAGTGTTGGCGACCTCGTAGTAATCTACCAGTGAGAAGCGCCCGCGTGTCAGACCGCATTGGGATGGAAAGGCGCCTTAGGGTTAAACGAAATTTGTGTGCCCGGGTTAGCCTCTCAATGGGACCGCATTGGGATTGAAAGGCACTGTTAGCCTCTCAATGGGACCGCATTGGGATTGAAAGGCACTGTTAACCTCTCAATGGGACCGCATTGGGATTGAAAGGCACTATTAGCCTCTCAATGGGACCGCATTGGGGTTGAAAGGCGCCATAGCGATAAGCACAGATGGATTACTCGGGTTTAGCCTCCCAGTGTCTGTACTATCACATATTTATACCCTTAGGGGTTTGAGCTCTATATGGTGCATAGTAAGATTGAAAGCCGAAGGGGCCTAAATATGAAAGGAAAAGAATGAGAAGGTCATGAGGAGTTAATAGCATTGGCGCGAATGCCTTCGCTATTTAGGTCACGTGCATTGCATGCATGGTTTTCACTTACTGAGCTTTATAAGCTCATTCAACGTTTTTATGTGTTGTAGGACCCCGCGATCACGGTACGTGATCATTTTCACGGCGAGGCCAACTTTTGAAGCTTCCGGGGGCTTTTGAGATGGAAGTGTGTGCATGGATGCGACCTCGTGGAGGCCCAATAGATAGATTTATTTTGACGCATGCGCACTTTCCTATGTAAATAGGACCCACTATGATTTTGTAGGAACAGTTACGATTCCTTTTTATGAAAGGAAAAATTTTATACGAAATTTACTACAATCTATTTCATTATTAGAACATTAGTCGCGTAGACTGGTTAAGAAAGTAGTGGTGGAAGGCGGGGCTGCCACAGTTTGTTACTTGGATACGGCGCATCGTCCCATATGACTCCAAATGTGTCAGATTTTGATTTCTCTACGCCGTACATAGGTTTGGATTCAGTTGTCGTCGGTAATGGTGTACTATTGCCTATCTCTCATATTGGCAGTGGTACCTTTCTTCTATCAAATTATGTGACGTACTCGTTGTTCCTGGCCTTACGAAGAATTTGCTTTCTGTAAGCAAATTAACCAGTGACTTACTTGTGAATGTGCTCTTTACTGAAAGTTGCTTTCTGATTCAACATCGTCTCAGCCAAGACATTCTAGCACAAAGAGTCCTTTGCCTCTATGTAAATTCATCACTAGCTCTTATTTCCTGGAAAGTTGTTGGGCTAGGAAAGAGTAGGAAAAAGGCTGGCTCGATCGGGAAATCGCGTAAATAAAAGTCGGATGAAACAATCGTCGTATTGGCTTGAAAAAGAAAGAAGGAAGCAAACCTGTACCAAAGCAATGAGAGGCGGCGTAGTCAATGACTTTATAAATTGGATGCTTCTCATATGGTTTGGGTGGCGACTTAGATACCGAAAGCATCATTCGAAGTGGCACTCCCGTCTTCGTAACGCATCTTACGATGCAATCTCCTGTTTAAATAAGACTGGGAGGATATCTGTAACTTCCTTGTTACCCAAACCAGTGATTTGCGTCGCCTACGAAAAAGCTAAAAGTAAGCGCTTGCCCTTCAATTTAGATGATAAGCGTTCTTCTTCTCTTTTGGATATTGTTCATTGTGATATGTGGGGACCTGTTCCAATCAGTTCGGGTTCTAGTTTTCGCTATTTTGTCATTTTTGTAGATCACTTCTCTAGGTTCACGTGGTTCTATCGTTGAGGCACATATGATGTACTGCTTGAGTTTAGTATATTTGTTGAAAATCAATTTTCTCGTCGTGTTAAGACTTTTCATAGTGATGCAGGCACATAGTTCACCAACAACAAAGTGCAGAATTTTTTTCGTGGTGTGGGCATTCGTCACATTCAATCTTGTCCTTAGACTCCAACTCAAAATAGACGGCACGAACGAAAGCATAGACATGTTACTGAAATAGGTCTAGCGATGCTTTTTCCATTCTCATACCCCAATGAAGTTCTGGGTCGAGGCCTTTAGCAGCGCAGTGTATACAATAAATCGTCTACCTTCTAAAGTGCTAGATGGAAAATCACCACTTGAACTGTTATTCTCTACTGCTCCAAATTTTGACAATTTTCATCCATTTGGTTGTCGAGTATATCCATGTCTTCGAGATTATACAGCAAACAAGTTTGAGCCACGTAGCACATCTTGTATCTTTATGGGTTACAGCAGCTCACATAAAGTTTGCTACGATCCTATTTCCTCCCCCTTTTATATATCTAGCCATGCTATATTTGTGGAATCTTCTTTTTTCGTTCGCTAAATCTGATGACAGGTCAAGCGTACACTCAGTACCTACTCAAGAACTTTTTGAGCCACCAAGAGGGGTTAGTCGACTCCCAACGCCACGACTTCGTCGGATACTGTACTCAAACGCTCTCAACATCATCCTTGTACTATATGTGACGAACAATCCATGTCGCCACCTCCTGCGGTTGTCCCCACTCCTCCAACTCATACAACCGACAATGTTGTTGACCATGTTATTGAATCTGACTCAACGACATAGCTTGATCCATCTTCCCAAGTACAATCGTTTGTGCGCCGCTACCGATCGTTTCTACTCACCCTATGCAAACTCAGGCTCGATCAGGTATCTTTAAACCGAAGCATTTGACCTATTATGCTTGCACTAGCTTGTTCAATGCTCTTGTTATGGTTAGTGAACCACATGGGATCAAATCGGCTTTAAAACGGCCTGAATGGGTTGCCGCTATGAACGAAGAACTTTCTGCTTTGCACTCTAATCATACGTAGGATCTTGTTCACGTCCTACAGATACAAATGTTATGGGATCTAAATGGGTTTTCCGAACCAAATTTTTAGCTGAGTGGATCGATTGACAGTTATAAAGCCCGCCTTGTTGCTCAAGGTTTCACACAGTTGTCGGGTTTTGATTAATCACATACCTTTAGTCCCGTGATTAGGGCTTCTATTGTTCGAGTTGTGCTCTCTATCGCTGCACTGAATAACTTGCCTATTCATTAGTTAGACGTCAAGAACGCCTTTCTCAATGGCGTTTTATCGAAACCCGTATTCATGGAGCTACCACCTGGATTTGTGGACGCTAAGTATCCAAGTCATGTTTGCCGCCTTAAAAAGGCGTTAAATGGTTTAAAGCAAGCTCACCGTGCCTGGTTTCAATTATCCAATGACTTTCACTTGAGCATCGAATTCATATGCAGTCGCACTGATTCGTCGTTATTCATCTACATTCGTGGGTCATCAATTTTATATCTTTTGGTATATGTTGATGATTTTATTCTGACAGGAAACTCGACAGCTAGCCTGAATTTCTTCATCGCCCGCCTACATAAGGAGTTCGCCATCAAGGACCTAGGAAACTAAATTATTTCTTAGGTCTTGAGGTTTCTTATACGTCGTCAGGCATTTTTCTTAATCAGGCAAAATATGCTCGTGATATTCTTCAGCGGGCATCTTTGGAAGATGCCAAACCAATTTCTACTCAACCACCTGCAGGTTGTTAGCTTTCTATTGATGGAAAGGCGTATGTGATCCTACTTTATATCGAACATTGGTTGGAGCTCTCCAATATCTTACGGTTACACGCCCTGATTTTCATTTGCGTGAATTTGGTCAGTCAACATTTGCAGAATCCTACTATTGAACATTTTCAGGCAGTAAAGCGAATTCTTCGATATGTGAAGGGTACGCCAGCTTATGGTTTATCCTTTACTCGTGGCTCTTCATCAACTCTCATTGCATATTCTGACGCTGATTGGGCGCGTTGTGTGGAAACAAGATGATCTACTTATGGATATTCTATTTTTCTTGGTGGCAATCTAGTCTCTTGGAGTGCTAAGAAACAACTCACAGTTTCTCGTTCAAGTTGTGAATCCGAATATCGGGCTCCTGCAAATGCAGCCTAAGAAATTGTATGTGTGCTTCAGCTTCTTCGAGAGCTCTGTATCAAACCGATGTCTTGTCCTACTTTATACTCGGACAACAATAGTGCGCTTTTTCTAAGTCAATCCGAGTGCTCAAAAGCGGGCGAAGCACATCGATATTGATTTTCACTTTGTTCGTGAGCTTGTTTCAAATAAAAGGCTACGCACGGAGTGCATATCCACCGACTTACAAATTGCATATATTTTTACTAAAGCTCTTCGTCGTCCGCTCTTTGAATTTTATCGAGACAAGCTACGAGTTGGTCCTCATCCCACCTCTTGGTTGAGGGGGCTAATGGAGTAAATCAAGCCTTGATATGCTCTGCTTGATTACACAATGATTACTTTATGATTTGCTACAATTATGGGATTGCATTTATCTTGATTACATATAGTTTAGAATACTTGTATAAATAGAGGATGATATAGAATGTAAACGACATGCTTCACAATTCACATCGGTAATTTGTATCATTCTTCCCCACAATTCCATTTCATTACCATCATAATCTTAGGGTTTACGTGGAAAAGGTCTCAATGTAATCATCCAAAGCGGCTTGTATTGCCATTGTAGCAGTCACACGAGATTGAGAACTTCATGGTCGGAAACGAAACTCTTGTCGAGATTACAAGATGAGCAATTTTTAGTTAATTTTTTCTTCATTTTTTCGGTATGTGACTGTCATTTTTTCAGCAAAATGGATCTGATTTTTTATTTAATGGGAGAGGACCTTCCACTATGTGATTGAGAATTAGAAAGAAAAGCTGCAACGGAGATTTAGAAAATGTAGAAGGAAGTGAAAATGATGAACAAAGAAGTTACAAAATTCGCAAGGAACACAAACATGTATCATATCATGACACTTGGATCACTTGCTTTATTTTGTACATTGGGCAGAATCTCATGCTTTGCAACTAAGTATGTTGCTGATCGTCAATTAACATAGAATGCACAGTGTTTTTGTAATCGCTCATCTCATTTGATAGGTTTTATATATAATAAATATTGTTAATTACTTAGTTTTTACTATTTAATTATATTTTTTATCATTTAAATTTATTTTTACCTAGGTGGCGCTTAGTTGGATGTAAGGGAAAAAAATTGGGTCAGAATTATCAATTCCAGCGCACACGTGTAAATTCCGACTAAACTGTCCTTATAAAGTGCTATTTTTATTAAACTTGGAGAACTAAAAATGCTCCACTTAATTAAAGTGTCCCGTAATCGCCAATGCCACCACGTCAAATAGACCAAAAAATTAATTAAGCCTTTGGATATATAATGACCAAGAACACGTTTTTACTTTACGGTGTAAAATTTACATAAAATCATGACTTTTCACTCTTTTATGATGTAGCGCTGTTAGGATCGTGGACCGGGTGTTAGAGGGGGGGTGAATAACACCGGTCACCATTTTTTGCTCATCGGTGGGTTTCACGTCCGGTTAGAGAGTGAAACCGGTTTCCAATCTTCAATCAAGGCCAAGTGCGGAATATATTAGGCTTCATTGTGAACTATGTGTGGTGGTTTGTGTACGTGGGTGATTTGGTCCGGTTTTGGTGTATCGAGACGGTGGAGGCATTTTGTTGAACACCTTGGGTGTGGATATTTGGAGTGTGTGTTTTGACTTGTAGGAAAGAGACGTGAGATGACGTGAGATTTGTTATGGAAGTTCGGAGTTAACTCTCCTACGTCTCCCCTTCTTCCTCGCAAGGAAGGTTCACTAGACTTCAGTTATACACTCATTGTACAACCTACCCGACTGCCCTCAGCCTTATCTAGTGAATCACCTAGGCAGTCGTATATTACAATCCACCTACTTCGACAGCTTTTTACAGTCCGTCGGAAACTTACGGCACCCCGCAAGGTCAACCGTAAACGTTGTAGGCCGCAACCTCACAACCACTTTGATATTTTACGTCTCTTAGCTAAGACGGCACCATTCTTTCTCGTCTCGATGCGAAGACTACATACACTTGTTTATAGTCTATGTGCTAAGACTCTCACTCAACTAATCTGCTTAAGCTCAACTCTCTAATATGTGAGTGAGGTGTGTGGGTTTGAACGTTGTAGCTCTCTCACTTTTGTAACCCACACACTTGGAAGAACTCTCTTGATTTTCTTCTTTGCTCTTTGCTCTTGTTCTTCTCTCTTGGATCTCTCTTTGAATGTGTATATGGTTTGCTCTATGATCCTTAGCTTGTTTCTGCCCCTCATTGTTATTTTTATAGGTCTTCCCACTTTGAAATAGCCGTTAGACTCAATAATATACCCGTTGGGAGCCTTTGGGAGCCTTTGTTGACTTTGGTCAATGCTGTCAGCTTTATCTGTCTGTACCTCTGTTGCTGCAGTAAAGAGCTGTACATCAGTCAACAGTTGACCAGTCAGTCCAGTCATTGACCGTACCAGTCACTGACCGAACCAGTCAAGACCGAAACCGACCAGTCAGTCTGAAACCGAACCAGTCTAGACCGAAACTGACCAGTCACTCTGAAACCAGACCAGTTCAGACCGAAACCGACCAGTCAGTCTGAAACCGGATCAGTCCAGACCGATACCGGACCAGTCCAGTCCAGTCTGACCAATCGAAACCGGGTTGACCGACAGTTGACCGCGTTGACCAGTATTGACCGGCAGTTGACCGATCCAGTTTTTCGCCCTGAGCTCATATTTGATATCTGTTTTTCGAACCGAGCTCATCTGCACACTCAATAAATATGTTAGTAATACAATTACTAAGTTTTGTGTTCATCAAACCGGATTGCTTAGATATTTAAATCCAACAATCTCCCCCTTTTGATTAACACAAAACTTTAACATATAAGAAAATTTACTAACATATTTCTCCCCCTTTTTGTGATAATCAAAAGAATTTTTCTCCCCCTTTTTATCTCAGTAATAGCCCCAACTGAAAGTAAGTCCGTTAATAACATATCAAGTAGGGATACACTTAGATACAAATGATTTCACAAGAAGAATGCAAGTGCCAATATATTTCTCCCCCTATCAAAAATAGATAATGCTCCCCCTAAACATATATAGACTTCAGAAGATTTTTTTTTTTAAAAATCCAACAATTAGAGCACATATGTTATAAATAGTGAGAGCATATACGAGCGAGATGGGAGAAGATAAGAGCAAGCATGAGTTGAGAATTGCAAACCGAGGCATCGCAGCAGACTCGACTTTGGAGAATAAACTGCTTTTTCTCAGCCATTACCGGGCAGATAATTTCACACAGATGCGATCGTCTATGAGTCTACTGTGTAGGAAAATTGACGGAGTGGTATTCCGACACCCGGGTGCGAAGATATTCTACTTTCTGTGAAGTGGCTGCAGCTGCGAGATGCGGTTGACTGGTTGCATTTCGGCGAATAAACTGATTTTCCTCAAGCAGAACTAGATTGCGAGGGATATATCATTGCGACCGACTTCAAGTCTAGTTTCCTCCGGAGTTTGCGGATCAGCATTTCGACATCTGAGCGTAAAGTTATTCCACTTTTTCCAGTCGTTGCTCAATCTGCCCAAAAATTTCAGCAACAGCTTTTTCGAAGCGGTCTTGATTTCTCTATTTCTTCCTCAATCTAGCACACACTTCTTGAGTTCTGGTTGCTTGACTGCTTAATCTCGAAGTTAGTTGAGGGTCGTTGATCGATGGCTGAGAAATTTTACTACTCTTGTACGGCGCAACTTGTCATCGATTAGGGCCCATCTAAGTTTTCCTCAATCGTTTCAGAATCTTCAGCGACTGAGTGCAATCTCGGCTGTAGAGGTAGCCTTATTACTGATAAATCTTCCACTCCAAGAAGGGCGAAATGTGGAGCATTTCCAGTTTTTCTTGAAGTTGCAACAATCCGTCGAAAGATTTCAGCACTTATTCGGCCCTTAACCGATGTCTGATGAGTAGAGTATGCCTTTGACCGGTCTGTGCTAGCTATCCCAATCAAGTTGAAAACTTATGTTGAGGGCTGATTTGGGTACTGGCTGGCTCCAGCGGATGCGAACTTGGCTCAACGTCTTCTCCCTTGATTCTCAAGACTTAATCAGTTGTACTCTCTGAACAGCGAATATTCTATCTTCGATGATTGAAAACTGATAGTCAAAACATGAGAATGCCTAAGAATTTCGTCTGATCTTCAAATGTCGCGGAATTCTGATCTTCGTATCTTTATTCCAGTTCGTCTTGTAAGATCTTTGCACGGTGACCGGACATTGAGACAGCTTTGATTTCGAACATCAGGCTCGGGGCAGCAAATGAATCTGAACTTCGTCGAATAGGCTGCTTTCATCTGGGCCGACTTAGGCAGCAATACTTATACCGTTGCGCTCGTCTATGAGTCTAGTTTCTAGCAGATTTTGTAGACCGGAGTTTTGACATCCCAGCTAAAAGTTAATCCATTTCTCGTACAGCTGCTACATTAGGCGATACACGACGGCAGACTGAACTTCGTCGAGTGACCGGGTTTCCTCTGAGCATGACCGGAGAGTGGGTCCTATACCAATGTGTTCATCTCAGAGTCTAGTTTCCAGGGAATTTTACGAACCGGAATTTGAATATCGGAGGACAAAGTTATTCCAGTTTTCGTATGACTGCTCCATTCAATCAGTGGTTGATCTTCATCTGAACTTCGACGAACGGGCTGCCTCTTCTAGGGACGAACCGGTCAGCAAATTTGAAGGACCGGTCAGCAAGTCCTATACCGTTTCGTTCTTCTATGAGTCTAATTTGCTGCAGATTTTACAGACCGGAATTTGGACCTTTCAGCAGAAAGTTATTCCGGTTTTTCCAATGTTCCGCAATCTGCCAGCAAATTTCAGAATCGGTTTTTCTTAGTGCATCCTTCTTCCGGTACGGACTTCTTGATTTTCAGTCTGATGCATCATCATTTGGTCTGAGTTTGTAATCGTCGATGGTCTTTAAGAGAGCAACAGTCGGATATACAGTTAGTCTTGCTGCATTCAATGCCGATGAGAAAATCCGACTGAGGAGTGAAGACCCATGAACCAATGTAGTGAAAATCCACGGAGTAATGTTGATTCTATCCAACTTCGATCTGAAATTGGTCTTGATAGAGCGCTTAGACCGGTCAACGAGATGAATTTAAGATACCGATGAAGTAGCCAAAACTTGTCCGAGCAAAGCTCACATTTCTCGGAGTTTTCCTTATCTGGTTCATTTCAGTTCTCCCTTCAGCCATTTCTTCGCAGCTTCAAACTGGAACGACAACCTATTTTTGCACCAGTTAATCTTTGCCCTTTTTATCCTTTGAAGCTGACCAGTTTATCTGATGTCTCTGCGACACAAACCAAGCAAGCATCTGAAGTGAAATTTCAGCTTTAAGTAGTGTCGACGGTTTCTCAGGGCAGCACACAAGTCTGAGTTTTGACGAGCAGTTTTTTTCTGTTTTAAGTAGAACCGGGCAGTGGGCCTTATATGGTTACGATCGTCTGCAAGTCTAGTTTCTGGAGCATCTTTCAGACCAGATTTTGGGCATCTGAGCGCAAAGTTATGCGACTTCTTCGAACTTGCCGCAAGCTGCCGGTTTCGTCTTTCACCTCAGATTCTGATCTGGCAGTCTTCAGTCAAACGACCATAACTCCCTCCGTACTTAATATTTTTTAGCTCCGTAAATTTTGCTGGAAAATAGACTTCTAGAGCTTTCCAATGATGCAGACCTCGTCTCCAGATTCCCAGCCAAAGAAAGCAGTTTATTATTTGAAGTTACCTGCTCGCCATGACTCTCCGTTGCCCACATTTGAATCTTCATTTCAGCTCCGTGGGAAATCTCCACCATATTCACCGTTAGCTGTTCTTGATTGGAAACAACCCGCTCTGATACCACTTGTTAGGATCGTGGACCGGGTGTTAGAGGGGGGGTGAATAACACCGGTCACCATTTTTTGCTCATCGGTGGGTTTCACGTCCGGTTAGAGAGTGAAACCGGTTTCCAATCTTCAATCAAGGCCAAGTGCGGAATATATTAGGCTTCATTGTGAACTATGTGTGGTGGTTTGTGTACGTGGGTGATTTGGTCCGGTTTTGGTGTATCGAGACGGTGGAGGCATTTTGTTGAACACCTTGGGTGTGGATATTTGGAGTGTGTGTTTTGACTTGTAGGAAAGAGACGTGAGATGACGTGAGATTTGTTATGGAAGTTCGGAGTTAACTCTCCTACGTCTCCCCTTCTTCCTCGCAAGGAAGGTTCACTAGACTTCAGTTATACACTCATTGTACAACCTACCCGACTGCCCTCAGCCTTATCTAGTGAATCACCTAGGCAGTCGTATAATACAATCCACCTACTTCGACAGCTTTTTACAGTCCGTCGGAAACTTACGGCACCCCGCAAGGTCAACCGTAAACGTTGTAGGCCGCAACCTCACAACCACTTTGATATTTTACGTCTCTTAGCTAAGACGGCACCATTCTTTCTCGTCTCGATGCGAAGACTACATACACTTGTTTATAGTCTATGTGCTAAGACTCTCACTCAACTAATCTGCTTAAGCTCAACTCTCTAATATGTGAGTGAGGTGTGTGGGTTTGAACGTTGTAGCTCTCTCACTTTTGTAACCCACACACTTGGAAGAACTCTCTTGATTTTCTTCTTTGCTCTTTGCTCTTGTTCTTCTCTCTTGGATCTCTCTTTGAATGTGTATATGGTTTGCTCTATGATCCTTAGCTTGTTTCTGCCCCTCATTGTTATTTTTATAGGTCTTCCCACTTTGAAATAGCCGTTAGACTCAATAATATACCCGTTGGGAGCCTTTGGGAGCCTTTGTTGACTTTGGTCAATGCTGTCAGCTTTATCTGTCTGTACCTCTGTTGCTGCAGTAAAGAGCTGTACATCAGTCAACAGTTGACCAGTCAGTCCAGTCATTGACCGTACCAGTCACTGACCGAACCAGTCAAGACCGAAACCGACCAGTCAGTCTGAAACCGAACCAGTCTAGACCGAAACTGACCAGTCACTCTGAAACCAGACCAGTTCAGACCGAAACCGACCAGTCAGTCTGAAACCGGATCAGTCCAGACCGATACCGGACCAGTCCAGTCCAGTCTGACCAATCGAAACCGGGTTGACCGACAGTTGACCGCGTTGACCAGTATTGACCGGCAGTTGACCGATCCAGTTTTTCGCCCTGAGCTCATATTTGATATCTGTTTTTCGAACCGAGCTCATCTGCACACTCAATAAATATGTTAGTAATACAATTACTAAGTTTTGTGTTCATCAAACCGGATTGCTTAGATATTTAAATCCAACAAGCGCTTTCTTAAATCCTTTTAACGTGAAAAGTTTAAATCATTGATTGAATTTAATTCTATATGGGGTTTTCCAGCAGCGAAAATGATTTCTCTAATTCCTCCCTGCTTAGGCGAACAAAATAGTAAGAAATTTAAACTTCTTTTTCCACGTGGTTGTGTTTAATTTAAATATATGCTGGCCGGCTTTTGCCTAATCTATATTTATATATCATGGCAGTCCAGATTTATGCCTAATATATAGTCCGCAACAAGAAAAACAACATAACACTTTTGTAACTATAGACCCTTACCGCATAGTATAAATCGTCAATTTCATAGAATGAGACAACCAAGAAAGAACGATGCGTCCGTCAAGTTCATCTCGCCATTGTTAAATAATTATCATATAGCATATATAATTCATTGATTATATATTGCCTTCTTTACACTACGACCAGCAGTTCTCAAAATGAAATTTATTACAGTTATTATCTTGCTTTGCTCTTTTTTGTTTCTTAGTCTTTTTGCGCAAAGCTATGGTAGTTGTCACGCCCCTCCCAAGTTAGGGGTGTAACAGTAGTCCACCTCTTCGTGAATTTCTCAGAGCTAAGAGAAATCAAAGATCGACAGTTAATGATTTAGCTGACGATGTAATAATTAATTCGCCTGTCTACGTTGGAAACCAATCTGGGTTGAAAGAAGCTGACAAGATATTGAGTTTGCCTGGACAACCAAAAGTTAGCTTCGATCAATATTCTGGATATGTTACCGTTGATCCAAATGCTGGTAGGGCACTCTTTTACTATTTTACCGAATCTGAAGATCCGTCTAGCACGCCCCTCGTTCTATGGCTCAATGGAGGTTAGTTGGTACGTCGTTATCGTATCAGTTTTTTTTTTTCCCGAATCTATGTCAATAAGGGTTTTCGACTTTGCCATAAATTATATTGATATAAGAGTAGTAGTCCACCTCACTTTATTGGCAGTTAAAGGGGTAACATAAGATATTAGTTTGACCTAATAAGTTGTACAACTTTGTGGTTTGTTGTGGATAAATGGATCAAATCTATGTTGAGGGTATTGTTGTTTTATTTTTATATATGAGATCGAATGAGGAGGAATGATTTCTTTTCAAACAGAGGAACAACACCTTTTTTTCGTCTTTCTTACATGCACACACACACACACATTAAGCTTTTTCCTTTTCTCTCCACTCGCCCACTCACCCGTACATCACCCTTTTTCTCACATAGCACTTTGTGCTTTCTTCTTTTTTTTTTTCACTCGCACTCACCCACTCTTCACACGTTTTACACAACCACATACATCCTATATATAATAGATAGTAGATATAGGTAAGACAAGAACTAGCACACTTTGATTGAAAATAAGGAATGACTGCGCATCTTTTTCCTTCTTTGAGTGCTGCATAATCTTGTTTTCTTCCGTCGTCTTTCACATTTTTTCTTCTTCAAAGATTTTTGGCTGCTACGTTGATTCTTCAAATATTTTCCTGATTTTTTTCTTCTTTTATTTTTCTTCTACTTTGGCTGCTTTGAGATTATAGTCAACAAATTCTCCCCTTAATCTCAAAGCCTTGCCGTCTTTCGACACTCCTTAAATTTAACTCTTTTCCGCGTATCATACGTTGCGGCTCGCCACTTGCCGTCAATAATTGCCTTAGTAATTATCTCCATATTTGTTGTCCAGCTGTACTTGCCAGTTATCAGATAGCTGGGTAAGTCGGCGACCTTACCGTAGTCGACCATCTCTTCTACTCCCTTAGTTTCGTCGTCTAGATTCATCTGTTCTTTAGTGATGAAAACCAACTTCCTTTTATCATATTCTTTCAACTGCACAACTGCATATTCGTCGATCGCATCAACCGCATGCAAAACTTCATAGCACTTCATCATCGGGCTTTCGAAGTGTAGAGAGCTATCTATAGCCTTTTCGCTTTCATCGGTGCTGTAATAAATATAGGCATGTTTTCCTTCCATCTTCGGGACGTAGCCCGTCAGGCGCGTCGGTTCGTCGCGAGAATCAGGCATGTCGAATCCTTCATGCTCTTTCTCGTTAATCTCCTCCAAGGCGACGATCATGGACCGCTCTGTCTCGTTGTTCACAAGCGCATCGCTTTTTCTGAATATATTTTCGACATTCTCCACAACCTTTACAAGGCTTTAATCGTACCCAATATCCGCGGGTGTGTTGATTGAGTTCTTAGCTTCGGATCGCTTGGCCTTCCTTGGTATCTCTAGGGTCTCCTTCGTTTGTACGTCAGTCGCCTCTTTGGTCACGAGGTCATCGATCTTATTCGTGACCTCCTCCGGGAATTCTGCGATTTTCGCCGATATCTTTTTCCTTCATATTTTGATTATCGTCCATTAGCTTGGGGACCTCCTTGGTCGTCGTCGTGATTTCATCCTTCTCGTCCGAATTCAACTTATCGGCGAGCTTATCCCTCTCGTTCGTCTTCAATTCTTCGGCGAGTTTGTACTTGTCGTTGCTTCGAGTTTTCAAATTATTTATATAGGCCTCAAGGCTGTTTCTCGCCTTGATCCACTGCTTCACCTCATTTTCTTTCTGGCGCACTTTTTCCTTGTTAACGCGCTCCATCTCTTTAGGGATGACCTCATTAGGTTCCCTGGTTTCCTGTTTACTGACTTCTTCGCCAGTCTTTGGCAGGACCTCCGTCGTGGCTGCGCCGGTCGTCTCTTTCACGCCGCGCTCCTGGTTTTCTCTTTGCATGGCTTCTTCAACACGCATGGTTGTCTCTTCAACTGCCTCAACGCCTTTCTCGGATACTGTCTCTATGACTTTCTCGTTCACCTCGTGGGTATAAGCTTCCTCCGACGACATGTGCATGGCGTCATCAACCGTGTTTTTCATCTCATCGGCATTCTCCGATGTCCTCACGTCGATCTCCTCGACTTTCTCAGGTGGTTGTCGTGGCGGCGTTTCTTCGACCGCCTCCTCTTTCTCGAGCTCTCCTTCGTTTGGAGCTCCTTTTTTCTTTTCTTCTTCCACGGGCTCCTCGGCCTTTGGATATATTTCCTCCTCTTCATCTCCATCGGTTTTCATCTTTGATGATTCGCCTCCTTCTTTTCCCATCTCGGGTTTTTGTGGTGGTTCGTCACTTTTCTTTTCCACCACCGGCTCAGCGTGATCTTTATCATGCTCGATCTCGGCGTCACCATCTTCTCGTACGTGTTCGCCTCCAACGTTCTTGTCGTCCTCCTTCGTCGTTGCAAGTTCGCCCAGTTTTTGTGGCTGAACTTGGTTGGTGTAATCAGCGTCTTTGTACGCTTTCTCCAACAGATCCCAGGCTTCCTTGGCTTTTTTCGTTGCGCCTATCGCTCCGAAACCGGTAAGATCTAACGCCTCTAAGATGAGAAGGACCGCGAGACCATTTTCTCTGACGGCGGCTCCCAACGTCTTCCGTTGCGACTTTGTATTCTTCGTCATATCTGGTGAATATCCATCTTCGACTATTTCCCATAAGCCTTTCGATTTGAATAGGGCTTTCATTTCGACTCTCCACCTTGCGTAGTTATTCTCGATGAGTTGCGGGATTAACATGTGGGTAAATAATATCCGCTTCGACACCATCGGCACCGTCGGCTCTTTCGGCTCTGGCGACATCATCGACTCTGTCGGCGCTAACGGCTCCGTTGACACCATCGGCTCTGATACCATTTTGTTGTTTTATTTTTATATATGAGATCGAATGAGGAGGAACGATTTCTTTTCAAACAAAGGAAGAACACCTTTTTTTCGTCTTTCTTACATGCACACACACACACATTAAGCTTTTTCTTTTTCTCTCCACTCGCCCACACCCGTACATCACCCTTTTTCTCACATAGCACTTTGTGCTTTCTTCTTTTTTTTTCACTCGCACTCACCCACTCTTCACACGTTTTACACAACCACATACATCCTATATATAATAGATAGTAGATATAGGTAAGATAAGAACTAGCACACTTTGATTGAAAATAAGGAATGACTGCGCATCTTTTTCCTTCTTTGAGTGCTGCATAATCTTGTTTTCTTTCGTCGTCTTTCACATTTTTTCTTCTTCAAAGACTTTTGGCTGCTGCGTTGATTCTTCAAATATTTTCCTGATTTTTTTCTTCTTTTATTTTTCTTCTACTTTGGCTGCTTTGAGATTATAGTCAACAGGTATTCGGCTTGGTCGTAAAATATATTGAAAAAAGAAGATAAGATATTAATTTGACCTAATAAGTTCTATAACATCTGTAATTTTGTGGTTTTTCTTACAGGGCCAAGTTGCTCTTCACTAGCAGGTGGAGCAATGACAGAACTTGGACCATTCCGAGTGAATTCAGACGGAAAAACACTATGGCACAACACAAATTCTTGGAATAAAGGTATATTATTTGTAACTTGTAACAATAAACCGTATGTGTTTTTCTATTTCGATACGTTTAGAACGTCATAAAGTTAACAATACGACGCAGAGGCAAATGTTATATTCCTCGAGTCGCCAGCTGGCGTTGGATTTTCTTACTCGAATAGAACATCAGACTTTTTCGGAGACAACAAAACAGCTACGGATTCTTACACCTTTTTAGTCAATTGGTTAGAAAGATTTCCCGAGTACAAGAGTAGGGATTTCTATATAACTGGAGAGAGCTACGCTGGTCACTACGTCCCTCAACTTGCTTCCATAATCCTCCAAAACAACAAAAATGCGAATCAGACCACTGTCATTAATTTGAAAGGAATTGCAGTGAGTACAATTTTTATGCACGATAATGGCCATTTTATAAATGAATATATCCTCAATCACTTACAAGAAAGCAAACCGTGTTCGTTCAGATAGGAAATGCATTTATTGACGATGATGATGAAGGCAATGGCTGGATCGATTATTTATGGACACATGCTTTAATATCTGATGAAATCTATCACGGAGTTATGAACAACTGTTATAACAATGACACTTCAGGGCCTAGTTATGATGTTTGCAAAGGATTCCTAAACGAGCTTTACAACGTGACAAACGATATATATGATTACGACATTTATGCGCCGTTGTGCTCATCTCCTCCTTCAAATTCTCCCTCGGTATGTGTGGAAGCCATCTTCATCATATAATAAGCATTTTTTGTCACTCATATTCAGTTAAAGAAATGTATTTGGACAACGTTAGATATCAGGGTTTGATCCTTGCGCAGGCACGTATGTTTTTGAGTACTTAAACACCCCACAAGTGCAAGAGGCTCTTCACGCGAATATCACTAAAAAGATCCCTGGACCTTGGCAAAACTGCAGGTAAGTCCTTTTCTTATTCTCTTGTGAAATATGGAGGTTGATTATATTTTGTATTTGTCAGCTACACAGTGGGTAGAAATTGGCAGGATAGTCCATCAACAGTAATACCTACTATTGTTGACTTGATGGCAAGAGGCATTAGGGTTTGGATCTATAGGTACTTCCCATGATGATCTATATAGTTCAAAAGATAAAAAAACTGGAAAGCTTAATTACCCAAATTATATTATTCTTGCAGTGGAGATACAGATCGTACTGTTCCACTAACAGCGACCAAATACTCTTTGGCGAAACTGAAAGCTCCAATTAGGACATCATGGTATCCATGGTACACACAAGGCCAGGTACTAGAGTCAAAATAAAACAATTAAATGGTCAAAGAATAATCACACTCAGTTAGCACTTCGAGCACAATAAATTAAAATGTATATGTGTTTTTGCTATTAATAAGGTTGGAGGATTTGCTGTCGAATATGAAAACCTAACGTTCGTGATTATAAGAGGATCTGGACATTTCGTCCCAAGTTATCAGCCTGAGCGCGCTCGTACAATGTTCAGTTCATTTTTGGCCGGAGAGCTTCCTCCCAAGAAGGGTATTACATTGGGTTGATGGTCAATCTAGAGAAGAAAGAAATAAAGAATATTGAGATGTTCTTCATTATTGTTGTTCTATTACTTACATCTATATATTCAGTTTCAGTTAGCACAAATTAAGTAAGAGATACTAATTAGGTACTCTTTGATACGAAGCGTAGGAGTCATTAAGCGCAGAAATATTATAATGGGGAATTTTTTTGGCTCGTATATCAGCGGTGGTGGCGTTATAAGGGCATCTGAATTAAAAGTTAACTTTAGGACACTACTAGAAAACATGCATATTAGCACGGAAAATTCGGTGTCCAAAACCAAAATTCCCTATCTATTGAGTGATTAAACACGGAAAATTCGGTGTCCAAAACCAAAATTCCATAGGTGTTGTTCTCGTGACAAATTTGGATACGGATATATATCGTTTCTAAAATGAATTTTGTCACATTTCCATTTTTATTTCCGTCTCTAATCCGTGTCTAAATAAAAACATTAATTTATTTTAATATTAAATAGAAAATCGTGTCAGAATCCGTTTCTAGTACTCATAATTTAGACATGAAACCAATTCCGTATCTGTTTTCCGTGTCTGATACTATGTTTTCTTGTAGTGGGATCACAATGTCAAAGTTGAAGCAATTTGAGGACACCTAAATAAAGGTTGCAATTTGAGGACATTAAGTTTCAAGGACTCCTGATGTGATTAACGATTAACGAGTAAGATGAACTTGCATAGCTAAAGCTTCGCTGTCTTTCTTTGCTAAGTTATTCATTCTCCCAAGATATTGAAGCTTGATTAATGCGACTTTCTCGTTTCCTTGAAAACCATCTTGGAGAATATCACAAGTTGGACTTTTTAATATGCACGAATTCTGGGATAATGGTTTTGCTTGAACCTTGTTGAATAAACTTTAGAGGCACTTGCGTTATTCTTTAGATTTATCAATTCCTTTTATGTGCTTCGCTCCATTCATTGTTTGTCTGGGACGTATGAAAATCCTTTTATTCCCAAAACGTCAAACATTGTCGTTGCATCGTATTCTAGATTTAAGTCATCTAGTTATATTATATCATTAGTTTATCACACTTTTCCTTCTACTTTTTTCCTCTCTAGCTTTTCCTCCCCATCGAAAAACCCTAAAAAAGTAACCCCAATCTCCCCTTGCCTCCAGTACAGAGGGTGGGGGAGAACACCATTTCCTATTTATGTTTTTCTCTTTTCTAAGTTTTTTTCTCTAGCTTGATTTTTCTTTCTTCTCCCCTCGTGGGAGCTCTTATCTCCCATTTTTTGTAGTCTTCCGAAGTTTTTTACCCTTATGGGTTTTCATCCCCGTACTGGGGTGTTGGTCCTTTTTTTAGAGACTTTTTGTATCTAATTTTGAAGAGTTTTTCATTCTCAAGTGATTTGAAAGCTTCTTCGAGTGGATATTTGGGATTTCAGTTCGAGAATGGTCAGATTTCGACCAAAAGAGGTTCCTTCATCAAATTGAAGACATAATTTTTCCTAGATAGCGCTTATTATACTGAAATTTTGTAGTATATGGCATTTGTTTTTATTAGACACCACTGTTGTAGAGTTTTAAATTCAATGTATAGAAGTTCATCCTTTTAGTAAGTGGTAGATTGAAGAATTTTATACTCGATTGTTCTTCGCGTAGGTTCGATCTTGTGCACAAATGGTGAGCCACCTACTGATTCTGTCGTTGTCATAAGAGGAATCTGTCTTGTTAGGGTTTAATGTAGCATCCTCTAATTATCTTTTCTCTTGGGTGTATTTTGTTATTGTGTAGTTTGGGGAGACAATGTAATATGTTAATAGTTATTGAAATTTAATATACCAGCTTAATGTGGTATATAAATTCCCTAAACCCTTTTTAGGGTTTTATCAAAAGAAAATTACTTGAAGCGGCCTTCATAATTACACACACGAACGCACACTCGGTGTTTCTTACGCTTCCAAGCTTTCTAGTAATCTTTTGATCCTTCTTTGGTAACAAGAGGACCAACAAGTGGTACAGAGCCTAACATGGATTGATCCTATCGAATCCAGTTTCGTTCGATTCCGTGATTCAAGAGAGCATTTTTTTTTAAAAATTATTTTTTCGACTTTCTGCATTTTTGGGTGTTTTCGAATCGTTTTTACTGTTTTTTAAACACCTAACGACTTAGAAAGCCGATTATGAGTGATTTCCTCTTCTTTTACGTCGAATCCTGTCAAGTTTGAGTAAGATTCGAGACAAAATCGAGTCTGAACTGTAAGATTTTCTTCTCTGTTCATGATTTTCGGGTAGATAGGATAGAACAGTGCAAATTCAGCTCCTGCACCCGATAATTCTTCATAGCGCCGAAAATCGATCCTAAATCAGTAAATTTTCGGGCAATTCTCATTGAAACCTATCAAAGTTTCAAAATTCTCGACGAAATTTTACTGTTCCATCACCCAAATTTCCGTTTTTCGGACAAAAGACCCGAATTTTGATTTTTCGGTCAAATACAAAAGACCCGAAATTCGACTAATTTTTTTCGGACATACTTACCCAATATTTTACACTCATAGTACCCGAATTTTAAATTTTCGGCCAATCTTATCCGAATCGCTTATATCCAAAATACCCAAACTCCAAATTTTCGGATAAACAACCCTCGGACAGAAATCCGAATTTAAAAATTCAACCCGAATTTCATACTTCTCGACTACAAATTTTTCGGACAAGACTTACCCGAATTTTTTCGGCCAAGCAAATCTTTTGACAGTCCAATGCGATTTTCAAAAATTTCAAAGTACAACTTTAATTTTTAAAACTTACTCGTTTTTCAATTTTTGACAGGAACTTTCAAATTTCTCTAAATTATCCGAATTCATCACAGGAAAACTTAAATTTTCGGTCAACTCGTAAATTTTGACTTAAAATTTTTTCGATCACTAAGCATATTTCTTACGGTATATCGGCTGGACTACAATGCGTAGCAGTTAGTACTTCAGGTTTTTTACGATCTGAATACTTGTTCGATAGGTGTAACAACGCCACGTACCATCATTACCAAGAATTTTGATCGGAAATATTTTCGTCATGAAATTTTCTAAGTCCCAAATTTTACAAAATTAATTCTTAAAGACTTTGAAAACCTTTATGCATTTTGGTCAAAATTCCTTACTCAAACTTTTCAAACTTGACTATAATTGTTCGAAACTAACCTTTCATTTCGCAGATCTATCTCACGTTACGATCATTACCAAACAACCAATGGACACCACAGCTATGGGAAGCGACGTTCGTGCAGTCCTTAGGCGTGGTGATTTAGCAGTGTGGAGAAGCAGATTTCTCAACTTTCTTGAGATAAAGGACAATGTAAAGGATATCATCAAATCTCATGAGGAAGGACCAGCACAGCTTTGGACTACAGTCTGTGGTGATGATATAGTCACCCCACCAGTTCAAGCTGGCAGAATGCTCAAAACTCTTGATCAATACACGGAGCCAGAAAGGAGACGAGCTAAAGCAGGTCTTCTAGCTAAAAACTACCTAATGCAAGCTTTACCAAATGACATACTGATCCAAGTCGATAGCTATCCGACGGCTAAAGAAACGTGGGATGAAGTCATAAAGCTAATGCAAGGAACAGAAAGTGGACTGGGAGCTAAGAAGGCTAATACCCTCGCTGCATATGACTCCTTCAAAACTAAGCCCGATGAACAAATTGGTGAGACTTACCGCATATTGATGGTCCTTGTGAACGAGCTGAGAAAGATAAACATAATAAAGACGAAAATGGAACTGAATGCCAAAGTCCTCACCTCGCTTCATCCAGAATGGAAGAGGATCACCACACATTTCAGACTTAACAAGGATCTAGATCAGATTGACGTTCACAACATCTACGAAAGTGTTGAGCAGCACAGTGAAGATGTTCGTGAAGCAATTGGAGATCACAAGAGTACGGAAATGACGGACGCCATCGCCTTAGTGATTGACAACTCTCTCAAGAAAAGCACAAAAATTGGAAAGAGTAAGTCTGTAAAGCCTCCCAGTCCATCAGATAGTGAAGACTCTGGATCCGAATCAGATCCCGAGTTCAACGACTTTGAGAAGCATGTGGCGTTCGTAATGAAAAGAATGGCAAAGCAGTACTTCAACAAGTCATCATCATCTGCCAATCGACAAAGGGTCTCGTCAAGCTCCAAACAACCACCAAAACCTTTCCAACAGTTCGACACTAAGAATGACTCTGAGCCTAGCAAGTGCTTCAACTGTGGAAAGCCTAGGCACTTGGCTAGAGATTGCTACCTTCCCAAGAAGAAGGATGAGGAGTACTACACTAGAAAGCTTCAGCTGCTTAACCAGAAGAAAACTGGAGTAGCATTGATGGCAGAGCAGGACCACTGGATCGAAGATACCTACGAGAGCGAGCCAGAGAATGTAGCCCTGATGGCCCTTGTGAAAGGAGGTGATTCGGAGCAAACTTAAAAGCAGAAGTTGGTGGTGAGGATGAAGAACTGTCTTCAGGGAAGGAGGTAGAATCTATTAACCCTAGATTATTTTCAGAACTTCAAGAAAATATATAGTACTTCAAAATGAACTTGATAATTCTAGGTCAATAGAAATGAAACTTGTTATAACCCTACATGATCTAGATACAACACGTGAAGACGTAAATAGATTAGAAGCCAGCTTAGCTGAATCTGAGTCAAAAGTCAAGAGCTTGCAAGTTAGTCTTGAACAATTATGCGTGTCTGCTTAAACAGTTACGAGATAACACCAATCTTGATTGTCAGATGGAAGTAACGGAATCGAAAATTGGTAGTCACAATTTAGAAATAGAAGGGTTGAAAACAGAAGTTAGTGAGTTGAAGGATAAATTGACAACTAGCGAAGACGAGCGAATCACTAACACATGCGAGTTTGAACTTTTAAGTAAAGAGCGTGGAAGATTATACCTAGCATTAAAAAAGTAGAGGACATTCTTACCAAAAGAGGGCAAACAGATCAAATAATCTTTTTGAACAAGCCTAGAGACATAGAATTTTATGATCCACGTGAAGGATTAGGTTTCGTACCAGACTCTATCCCAATCGTGAAGAAACCCCTACCTCTGTATGGCATTGATTTCCTAGGGTTAAATATACCTAATCTAATGCCCTTCATGAGCTCATCAGCATTTGATGCTCTCGAGAAGAATAAGAGAAACAAGGAGGACTGGGCCAATACCACTTGATAATGACGAATTGAATAATAGTTACAAAACAGGGGAAATACCTTTGTCCGATGACTATTTACCTGTTATACACCCTCGTCTGAAGCAACAACTGTCGATAACGAATCTACAGACTTAGAAAAGCCTAGTACCTCTAATCTGTATATACCAGCATTAATCAGAGAAATCATTGATTTGCGCTCAACTCTAGAGTCAGAAAGGATGGTTTTTGAGGTAGAGAGAGAAATACTGTTAAGTATAATTTCCTCATTTGAAAACAATCGACGCCAATTTAGCTTCAGCCTCCCTACAAATGTCTCTAGCCAGCTCTCAAATAGAAATTCCAACCAAGACTAGAACATTAGGAAAGCAGATTGCATCTAGCAAATCCAAGCTTACTAACTCACTTTGCATGTACCCACGGGCAAAATTATAAATAGAAAGAAGGAGAAGAGAGCCGCAGAAGATAGCCCACCAAAGAACGATGTCGTTTCCTCTTTTAGAAAGAAGAAGCTCGTTAATTTCGAAGCGTCTAGTTCTAATTTTCCTAATAGGCATCAAGTGTGTCTTAAGGATCGTTTTGTTGAACCTCCATCGATTATTCTTAAGCCTGTAACGACTACTAAGTATCGTACTTTCCAGCTATGATGATGCTCTTATCTTAAATGCTCGTTACAAATCAGCCAATACCAACACAACCACGAAAGCCGTACGATCTTCTATTAAGTCAAGATACAAAAATGACAAAAGACAAGAACATATTGTCGAAAGACAAAAGTCACATAAAACTGAAGCAAAAGCTAAAGTTTCAGCAATGCATAGCATATGGGTTACAAAGCAAGAACTTTGGGCAAGCACAGATCTCTGTTTTCCGATTGATCTTAGAAAGACTTTGGTTCCTAAACAAACATCTAGAGCCATTGATAACCCTAAAGCTGACCTTAGAAATAAACCTGTAGGAGATGCATGCGTAGGCTCTAAAGCTAATAAGGGAGGACCCGTCCTTAAATGGGTACCTAAACCTATTTAATATATTTTGCAGATCCGTCATGTGTGGATACTTGATTCTGTTTGCTCCACACACATGACTGGAAGAAAATAGCCGCTGAGCAACTACACCGAACGTTTTGGTAGAAATGTGCGATTCGGGATCAATCACGTGGCTCCCATCTTAGGACATGGAGACCTAATTCATGACAACCTGACGACCAAGGATGTTTCATACGTCGAGGGTCTCAGCAACAACCTCTTTAGCATCGGTCAATTTTGCGACAGATGACTGAAGGTTCACTTCCAGGTGAAGGGTGTAGCATCACTGATGAAGATGGTAGGGAACTTCTCACTTGCACAAGAAAGACAAATATTTACACCATCGATCTGGAGACCACTGGACCCTCGTCCAAACTGTGTCTCATGATAAAGAACCCACTCAACAGAGTGACCTTTGGCATCAAAGATTGTCCCATCTTAACCTCAATACGCTGAATAAGTTACACAATGACAGACTAGTAAGCGGATTACCAGCCTTGAAGTATCACAAGGAACACCTCTGCAGTGCTTGTGAAATGGGGAAAAAGAAGAAAATGTCACACAAGACGATGCTCATTGTCTCTACTTCTCGGCCACTAGAACTACGTCACATGGATCTGTGTGGACCGATGAGAATACAGAGCATTAATGGACGAAAGTACGTTCTGGTGATTGTGGATGGTTTTTCTAGATATACATGGTCATGATTCCTTAGGACGAAAGATGAGACCCCTGACTTGATCAAGGACTTTGTGAAGAAAACTCAGAATTTGCTAGGATGCAGCATTCAAGTGATTCGAAGTGACAACGATACCGAGTTTAAGAATCAACTACTTGGCAACTTCTACTCATCACTTGGAATACCTCAGCAATTCTCAGCAGCTAGACTCCTCAACAGAATGGAGTAGTAGAGAGAAGAAATCACAGCCTAGTTGAAACGGCTCGCACAATGCTAATACAGTCGAACCTTCCGCACTTCCTCTGGGCTGAAGCAGATACACAGCCTGCTACACTCAGAACAGGACAAACATTCACAAAATATTTGGGAAAACTCCATATGACCTCATCAACAACAGAATACCTAACATCAAATTCTTTCTAATTTTCGAATGCAAATGCTTTGTCTTAAATGATAGAGAAGATAAAGGAAAGTTTGACACAAAAGCAGTCGAAGGGGTATTCATTGAATATTCTGCTGAATCCAAGGCATACAGAGTCTACCTACAACAGAATAGAACCGTCATTCAAAGTCCGAATGTGACATTCGACGAAGCACCATCTATAGTTTCTGGATAGATAAGTCCAGAACCCGGACTAATAAGAGTGTTGGCAGAAGATCAACACACTTCTATACCCGAGGAAGGACGGTCAACTTCTCAAACATTTTAACAACGACGAGCTGGATCTTCTGTTCGATCAACTTTATCTCTTCTCTCGTCCACAATCAAATCCTCCTCAGAATAACACAAGTAGCGACACATCAGTCCCACCTGTCGGACAATCATTTGAGACTGATGAGTCCCCCATAATTACCCAACCTCAAGTTGCCACTCCTCCTCAGACAATTCATATTGAAGTTGAAGAGAATTCCACTTCAGATCCTCAGCAGACGCAGATCAGAACCCCATATATATCTCTAGCACCAATGAGACAGAAGTTAGGGATGAACCAGATAATGATCAACTCAGCCATTTCCCCACACAAGGAAATGGACTAGAGCTCACCCCGTATCTCAAATCATCGGAGATCCAGATCAAGGAGTAAGCACGCGCTCTTCAACAATGAACGAGAAATTATACGCCTGCTTTCTGAGCCAAAATGAACCAAGTAAAATCCAAGACGCATTAGCTGATCCAGACTGGATACAAGCCGTGCAAGAAGGAATTCATCGATTCGAGCGACTGAAAGTGTGGAGATTAGTTCCAAAACCACCGAGCAAAACTATTATTGGAACAAAATGGATCTTCAAAAATAAAAGAGATGAAGATGGAATCGTTATAAGAAACAAGGCTAGTGGCATGATAAGTTAGGATGTTATGCTATTCTTATACCCCGTAAAAGCCATTACTTAACATAATATACTTGCATATTATATGTTATGCACATATCTCTTGTTTGACAGATATTGGAGAAAAATGTACCAAACGGGGAAATTCTAACGTGAAAATGACCAATAAAATCAAGCTTGAGACCACGGAATTCATACACAATAAGCTAAGCCAAATGCTAACCAGACTAAGAAAAGCTCAAGCAGGCAGCTCAAGCAACCACGTGAAGCACATGAGCACACGCTTGGCCCATTTAGCACTCTTGGGTTCTTTTTGCAATTTTCGAACGTACTTGGAGCAAATCTGCAATTTGACCAGAATTCCTATTTTTTGAAGAGAAGACCACGTAAATAGCAAGTTAAGGAAAGAACTAAAGAATATATTATTTGCCAAGTATCACGCATGAGAGAGGAAAATATTAGAATGAAGAGGTCAAATACTAACATAAAGAAAGGCAATTTAAATTTTGATGGCGGAAAGAAGAGCCGAGGGCCGCGGTGACGGCTGTGACCGACGGTTGCGAGCGAAGATAATCGACGGCTAAGAGCGAGACAATTCGTGTACCGTAAAAGGGGGCGAATTTCTTACCTTTTTATATTTCGTTTTCGACAATGCTTTCTTTCGATTCATTGTCGTTTCCGTTTATTAATATGCTAGCCTAATTTCTTTTGTGATTGAGGTCGTAGTAGGCCGGATTATGAATTCGTACTAATGTTATTCGTATTTTATTTAATCATATAAATTTAGTTACGTGTTCTATATTTGAGTTTCATGCTTGCGTATGCATTCTCACCATGTGCATGAGTCTTGACTAGTTTATGAGACTGAAAGTGATTAGACCGGTTAGAATAATAAATATAGGAGTCCACTAGGTAAATAACGGGTAGCGCGTATATTAGGAATTTCTACCTTAAGTAGTTTATATTGATTAGATAAAAATTGGTTGCATGAATACGTAGGATTAATCCTTGCCGCGTATGTGCTTTGATCACGTTCGTCGTCAATTGCTTTATTCTCATTTAATTTATTCGCGTCTATTTTATTACTTGCGCTTTTGACTCTTTTATCAAATCATCAAAACTATGAAAATTCTCTTAGTCTAAATTAGAAATAGGATTAACATAATCAAGCTGTATTCGTGATCGATACTCAGACTTCGTCCGACTACTTGCACGGCCTAGTACACTTGCTAGTCTTTGAGCGTGTCATGACAAAAGGCTACAATACAACCAACAAGAAGGAATCGACTACGACGAAACCTTCACACCCGTAGCTCGAATCGAGGCCATCAGACTCTTTCTTGCCTATGCTACTCACAGGAATTTCACTGTTTCTCAGATGGATGTCAAGACAGCCTTCCTAAATGGTGTCTTGAAAGAAGAAATCTGCGTGGCGTAGCCTGAAGGTTTGGTGAGCAAAGCTCATCCTGACTATGTGTACTTTCTCGAGAAGGCACTATACGGACTTAAACAAGCACCATATGCGTGGTACGAAGTGCTCTCAGACTTCTTAATCAAGTCAGGCTTCACGAAAGGGAAAATTGATACAACCCTCTTGATCAAACGACATACATCAGGAATCCTCCTTGTTCAGATCTATGTCGATGACATAATTGTGGCACCGCAAATCCTAAGTTGTGCAAGGAATTCGGTGATCTGATGAAGACGAAATTCGAAATGAGCATGAGACCACACAACTTCTTTCTCGGACATCAAGTCAAACAAATTCTAGAAGGGATCTTCATTAGTCAATCGAAATACATCCACAACATACTCAACAAGTACAACATGGATAACTCCACAACGAAGAACACCCTGATGTCCCCTGCCTGCAAGCTCGACATGGACCCTGTTGGAAAACTCGTCAACCCTACCACATATCGAGGAATCATCGGATCGCTCATGTACTTGACAGCAAGCAGACCTGGCATCGTGCTCACAACATGTCTTTGTGCACGATTCCAAGCCAATCCAAAGGAGTCACACATGCTAGCAGCGAAAAGAATCATGAATACATCAAAGGAACGCTAACGCTCGGATTATGGTATCCTAATAACTCTAATTTTCAAGTACTTGGTTACACTGACGCAGATTTTGTAGGGTCTAGAATGGACATGAGAAGTACGTCTGGGGGAGTACAATTCTTAGGTGACAAACTAGTAAGTTGGTCATCTAAGAAACAAAATTGTGTTTCCACGTTAACTGCCGAAGCAAAATGCGTTGATCATATGATCATCCATCAATTGCTCATAGTTGATTTTATTTGAATACAAAAAACTTTACTTTCCAACATTTCGTCGATTCCATTTTATTTCCTCACATAGCAGTAGGGAATTGTAATGAATCAATCCCTTTCATCGTTTATGTTAAAATCAGTTAATAATAATTTAAGTTGTCATTTTACCCGAAATTGGGCTTAGGAAGCATATCAAATTTTAATTTTATGTTTTTGCATCAAAGTTTGAGTTCGGTTTTCCTCGTGTGCGCTAAAAAATTTTTGTGCTCGCACTCAGAGCTTCTTCTGTCTCGAGCTTTGCTGTAATTCATGGAAGGGATATTCTGTAACGACCCTCACTTTCTAACAATATTTTTGGCGGATTTTCACAACGTAAGTCGCCGGAAGACCCTTCTAATAAAATCTTTTTCTAAAATAAATATAATAAAATAATCATTATCTATATAGTCGTATATTTACACAAGTCGTAAAATATCAAAATATTAAAATCCTAACATCCCATCCACAGGTCGCATCCATGTACCGCCCTGCCCTCAAAAGTCCGTGGAGTCACCGCCACAGCTCGCCTCAGTCGCGACGATGTCGTCGGACTCAAATGTACCTACAACACGTAAACTGAGCTCCTTGCTCAGTAGATGAAACATGCATGAATGCACGTGCTCTCACATCCCAATCCCGACACACCTTGCAAATGCACGCTCAACTCTTTTCTCGCATCTCATCACATCTCATCTCATCTCAACCTATCACACATAGGACCTCAAGACACACGCACTGACGTTTCCCGGCCTGACGCACCTGAACCGCGGCCCAAGCCTCACGCACCGGACACTCACCGGCCTGACGCACTTGAGTCACACGCGCTCAGGTCTCATGCACCGGTCACATCAGCCCGTTGCACTTGAGACCTCACCTCATCGCCCACTACCATCTGAGATCCTAATACTAACATCAACTCTAACTCACATCAATACCCCGCTCATCATTAAAGCAAGATGTCACCGTTTTATACGGTGCTCAACCTTGCACTAACGTGATATGCATGCGCAGTGCAAATAATGTACACAGAACATGCAATAAATGTAAATATGATGTGCAATAAATATAATACACGTAATTCGCCAAGTCACATAATTAACCGAATTCATATAATTAGATAATCACATAGGCACATAAATATCACATAAAATGCACACAACGTTTACGTGCCGTAGGTGAGTTTCACCTACACGTCGTCCTTAATTAGCAGTCTAGCAACCATGCGAATTCCCTAATGGTTTGCAGCTTTTGCGTCGAACCTTTCTATACCGAGGTCGTTCATAGTAATTCCAATTACAAGCAAGCATGTATTCTAATATATATTTTCTTCACCGTAGCTTTAAAAATCCAAGTGTAAAAGATGCTACTTTAAGTTCCTAGTTGACATAATTAAGAGACATTGAATCAGTAATAATTTGAACTATGAAACGATTAACATATACATGCCTTACTGTTAAATATTAGTTACAATATACAATCCATGTTACTTACTTGATCTTGGCGCGCTTTAGATGTGTAGAATAGAAGGCAGAATGAATTGATGTTTAAGGTGAGATCTTATAAGAAACGAATAAAGAATACATCGATGGTTTAGGTGGAATCTTATGAAGGACAAATAGGGTTTGATGTCGGTTAGTTCTTATTTTCTTCTTTCGTAATAATGGTACATGATTGGATATAATATTGATTAATGTTAGAAAGACAAACAAGTGGGAGTAGGTAACCATTCTTTTTCCATTTTATTAAGCAAATTCGTCCCCTATCTAATTTTATAATTTTCATTTGTCATCCTTATCTTTAACTATATAATTGGTGACAAAATATTCTAAAGCACGAAATGGAGTAGAGATACGAAAACTTTAGATGATATGATTACAGAAACCTTAGATGATATTATTGAAGTCATTTCCCTTTCTTTATTTTCGTTATTTGAAGTCTTCTAGATGAATTCCATACACATATGATTATATACATATAGACGTGTGTTGCTCATTGCTTAAGGAATCTATATAGTCATACTTTAACAATAACCAACATAGATACCACATGTACTTCAACTTTTCCAATGGGTTAATATTATTTTATGTATATATATACGTTTGCATGTAGACATATCACATCTAATCTCTTTGTATGTGTATAACATGGTTGAAAACTTAATAGCTTCTCACAAAAATATCTTACTTTATCATTTTAAGTTTCTATAATTTTATATTTTCCACCCAAAATTGTAGATTAATATTTTGATACCTCTAAGTTAAAGATTTACTTTGCTAAACTACATCAAAAGCCCGTATTAAATTTTACGGGTATTACATATTGGTATTTGCGATTATAAATCTAAAGGTTCACTAGTATGATCTTGAGCTAGCGCAAAGCAGAAAAATGGTTTTTTTTTCATGTCGTTTAATAAGATCAGTGGAGATCGTTTTGACCAAATTAGACGTTCTTATTAAACGTAGGACATGACAATTCTGGAATTTGCGTAACCCTTGTGTTAGAAATCGTGAATTTAATATTCAGATTAACAGTTTCGGTGATTGGACTCAACTTAATTAAGTATACCGGTTAGACACAGGTGAAACCGAATACTAGTCAGCAGTTCAACAGCGCAACCAGAAACCGGATCAAGACTGCTACCGGAAGCTCACCGAAGAGCGGAATGCAGATACCGGATGTACCACGTGGACAAAAATTCAAATATATTCAAGGCGCGGCAAATTGAAGACTTCTAACAAGCAATTAATCCAAGGCTGTCAGGAAGAGCAAAGTTAAAGTCAACTCTAAAAAATGACTAAAGTAAATGGCACAGCGCGAACTGCAACCAAGACCGTGAAGACTCATTTTGGGTAAAGGCATTAAATGCATTGTCCGGTACGGGGAGCTATCTCACAACGGTCTTCTTCATCAAGCCAAGCTATAAATAGAAGAGAAGCAGACTGATGACCTTACGAGACTTTGCTGAGATTTTAGGGAACGATAGACTTAGCTCAAAACCTTCAAAAGCTACGAAAAGAATTTAGGTGTTGTCCTCTCTGTACTCAACCTGAGCGGTTAGTAAGTGAGTTTTTCTCAAGGGACTGTAAAAAGCTCTTGAAAGAGACGGACTGTAAAAAGTTGTATACTGGTGTCTAGGAGTTTAGTTAGCTGATTATAGCCACGGGGGTTGTACTGTGCTAGTTAGATAAGGAGGTAGTGCAACGGGGGTTGTAGACCGAATGTTCTAGTGATACCTTCCTTGTAGTGAAGAAGGGGAGACGTAGGAGATTTTGCTCCGAACTCCAGAAACAAATTCTATGTTCCCTACAAATGCACACACACACACTTTACATCGCACGCCTGATCTCAGTTAATAACTGACCGGTTTGCTTCCGCACAAAGTCGCACACACACGAGTATTAAGCACCGGTATCTAGCCTTAACTGGTTAAGAACCGAAAAACGTCCAAGTCTTTATTCACCACCTCTATACACGTAACCGATCCTAACAAGTGGTATCAGAGTGGGTTTGTTTGATATTCACCATATACTAACCATGACTTCTTCAAACAAGCTCCCCATGTTCAGCAGGAAAAACTTCCTTGAGTCGAAGATCAGAATAATGACTCATCTCTATGCACAAGATGACGAGATGATCAATGTGATAAACACGAAACCCTTCGTGTTTAGAAAAACAAATCCACGTCATGCCGCCCTTCCCGACTAGTCGCGAGAAATTCCAAGAAAAGGAGTGAGCTGACTACGGAAGAAAGGAGGAAGGCAAACCTCGACAACATTGCCACGGATACCTTGTTCAAAACGTTGGACATGGGTATTTCAGGCAGGTTATGGCGTGCTCGACCGCGAAGGAGGTGTGGGCCAAACTTTGCCAGATCTGCGAAGGAAATGAGCAAACAAGAGAAAACAAACTCGTCGTTGCCATTCAGAAATATGACGCCATCAGGATGAAGCCAGGGAAACCATGGCAGACTTTGAGGAGCAGTTCTGCTCCATTATCAACAACCTCTCGACACTGGGGATACAACCCGAGAACCGGGACATGGCTATCAAAGTCATGAAAGCTCTCCCACGAGAATGGGATGTCAAGACCATGGCCATGCGAGAGTCGAAACACTTGAGTAAACTAATGTTGCATGATCTCTTTGCAGATTGGAAGGCCTACGAATTCGAACTCCAGATGAGACTAGAGGAAATGATACCAGTCCAACCTGTCAAGGCCTTAGCTGTGGCAGAAACATCTACGTCAAAGAACGCTGAGGAGATGAGCAAAGAGGCGATGTCTCTTTTCATCAAGAAGTTCGGGAGGATCATGAAAAAGGAACTCCGAACAGAATGTCACGAGGTAAGCATACTAAGAAAGATGAAGACTCTAATGTATGCTTTAACTATGGCAGGAAGGGGCACTTCATTGCTGACTGCCCTAAAGAGAAGAAGGAATCGGCCAAGGGAAAAAGGAAATCTCGTGCACTAATGGTCGGGAAAAAATGAGCCCAAGTGGAATGACACTGATTCGGAGGAGTCAAGCTCAGAGCTAAGTAAGCATGAAAGTGAGGAGGAACTCCCCTGCTTAATGGCAGGTCACCCAACCCAGAAGGTTGATCGATCAACGCCTGAGTTCAGCTACGAAGAGCTGATGGATGCTCTTTAGGATATGGCTGACGAATGCCGGAAGCTGTACGAAAAGCTCAAGGTAGCTGAAAAAGATAAGAAACTGGTACAGGAGGACACCGAATTCCTAGCTGAGAGAATTACTCAACTAGAAGAAGAAACCAACAGGTTAAAAGATGCCACCGAGCAGAAGGCCTCGGAGAATCAGAAGCTATCTACGATAGTCCAATCATGGACTAAATCATCTAAGATGCTCGACTGCCTTCAAGGGATAATGAAGAAGGGATAATGAAGGGCACCAATGACCGGACCGATCTTGGTTACAAGGAGCACATGAACACCGAGGAGGCATCGACATCATATTAGCCGCCTGCCTTAACAAAAGTAATAAAATTCGTTCGCCCATCTGACTATAACCCAAGTCCAACTCTGGAAAACAGCTCTAGAAGGGGTGGACTAGGATATATAAATAATAATAAACCCCCGGTCCCTCACAGAAATAGAATACCGCAACCGGTAAGGGGGAATATTACTAAAATATATAATAATAGAAATAATGTCCCACGGAGGAGGGAAAGATCCCAACCACTAAGGGGGAATCCCTATTATACAGATAAATATAATATTAGATCAAGACCGGAACCTCTGAGAAATCCGAGTCAGAAGTATCGGTCATATAACTCAAGACCGGAGCCTCAAAGATACAGAAGCCCAAAATACCGGTCATATAATAAAAACAAAAATAAGGACTACAAATTCTTAGTAGATCCAAAAACCGGTAGATACGTTAGGTTCATCCAAGTCTGGATCCCTAAAAATCTAATTTCTTACTGGACCCAAGTTTATATGGGTACCAAAGACTCTGTTTGTTCTTAGGAATATTTGCAGGGACTCAACCGGTCCAGTTGGTTTCTAGACAGTGGTTGCTGTCGGCACATGACCGGAGAACGAAGACTTCTCACGGACATTAAACCATGTGCCAAGATGGCCATCACCTTTGGGGATAACGACAAAGGTGAGACCATAGGTAAGGGTAAAATTACCTATGGTAACCTAACACTTAGAAACGTATACTTAGTTAAAAATCTACACTGTAACTAAATTAGTGTTAGTCAACTAAGTGATACTGGATATAAAGAGCTCCTGTTGAAAGCATTGGATCTGATAATCTCAATAATTAAGTCTCTCTGCTCTCAAGGATGACATTAAGAGCAACCCAGATGTCAGTTTTAAAAATGATAAATGCCTTGTTAAAAACAAAAGAGGGAAAACTGTACTAACCGGACGAAGAACCGATGGCACCTACAAAAATAATTGGAATGATCATACTGCTCATACTCCAACGTGTTTGGTAGCCGGTGAGTCCTGAGGTTGGGGTTGGCTTTGGCATAAAAGATTAAACCATCTAAACTTTAAGACCATTTCAACCTTAAGTAGAAACAATCTTAGTTAGAAGTTTATCGAAACTAACATCTGTTCAACATGCGAACTGGATAAATAGATTTGATCAACCTTTAAAAGTAAAGGGAACTTATTGTCAGACCAGTGTCTAGGTCTATTACATATGGATTTGATTGGTCCAGTTTCGGTAACCAGTTTAGGGGTGACCGAGGAATTGAATTACTTAATCTTACGCTAACCTCCAGGACCATGGCATACGCCATGAGTTGTCTGCTGCCAGGACACCTCAGCAGAATGGAGTTGCTGAGAGAAGAAACCGAACGCTCAAGGAAGCAGCTAGGACAATGCTGGCAGATGCTGATATCTCTGAGAAATTCTGGGCAGAAGCTATCAATACCGCCTGCTATACACAAAACCGATCAATTATATGCAAGATTCAAGGAAAGACGCCTTATGAGATCTGGAATGGTAACATCCCCCCCATTGGTTACTTCAAAACTTATGGACGCTGATGTTACATGAAGATATGGAAAGAATCATCTACAACCTTCGACAACCGGGCTGACAAGGGATTCTTCTTGGGATATTCAGCAATCCGCAGAGACACCGGGTGTTCAATAGCAAGAGCCTGATCATATAGAGTAAAAGACTGTCTTTAAAATGAAAACCCAAATACATTAATTAAAATAGCACATAGATGTAGACGAAATTAAGACGAACCACAGATTCAAAGTAACACCCATGCGGTCGTCAATGCAGACACGAGCGATACAGATATGTTGCATTATCGCCGCGCGGTCGCGGGCGATACGCAATTTTTGTTAAAAAATATTGTAAATTATGTAAGTTTTTTGCAATTATACCACATAACATTTGTCAAAACGCAAAAGATAAATGATAAGGCTATATTAAATATATTACAAAGGTTTTCTACAAATATTTAATTACGTGAAGAGCGACGTGGCGGTACAAAGTCATCAAGATCCTTCACTGTATGGATAAAAATCGGGTTCTTGAAAACTCATCTCTGAACTGATATGGCTTACCAAATGATATGTCGCGATAGTAGTGTCCAAATCCATGATAGACGCTTGTACTATTTGCAGGGGCGGATCCAGAGTTTTTTTGGTTGGGGGCCCAGCAATCTAAATATGTATATTAGCACAAGCTATACAATCGCAGTAGATATGTCATTTTTCTCTCATTTTTGGAAGTTATTTAATTGATAATTGTAAAAAAAAATTCACAATCAAAATAAAGATATGCACAGTTAGAGCGATGATGACACATGAGGATATTGATATTATACAATATGATAGAGAATAGAACTAACTTTATGTTATATGATTTAATAGATAATAAAATAATAATAAAAGATATAAAGGAGATAGTTTTTAATTTTCATATATTGGGGTTTTAATTCAACTTTAATTAGGGCTAATGCATAATTTGGAGAAAATGTTTTACAATAATTGTTGTGTGCTAATAGGAATTAAAATATAAAATTTTAAATGATAGATTTGAACCCATTTTATTGCAAGCCCATAATAATATTACACGTTCTCTTCTCTCCCCCAAAGAAAAAAGAAAAACAGAAAAAAATGGAAAAAGCGGCCGAGACGGCCGATGTAACGCCGCTGCAACCGATAACTCGGCCGCGCCGATTTGCGATGCCCGATAACTCGCCGATATACCCGATATCTTTCCGTGACAGAATTGAATCCGCACCAACCCGTATCTATGGCGCGGTGAGGTCGAGATCTCGCCGCGACGCGAACCAGAGAAGTGAGTTATTCTTCGTGTCTCTCCAAGTGCTCTACCAGTTCGTTGTTTATCTATGTGGCCTCGAACAATGAATATTCTTGGTATGTGTATCTGTCTATCTTCCACCGCAGGTAAACAGCAGCTCCAATTTTTCTTAGATGTGCTGTGGTTCTTTTTTTCTTTCACACATTAAACATGGGAAGCTAATTCCCGTTCCTTGTCCTTTCCAACAAAGGTAGTCTCGTGGTTGGCTTATGCCTCCTTGAAAACATTTTGTCTGCGTCAACCTTCGATGTCTTCTCTTTTCCATATAGACTAATAACAAAGCACAAAGATGTTTTCTCTTTTGTCTGCTTGAAACATATTTACTTTACTGTCTTGTCCCATATAGATAGCACTATGGCAAAGCACGCACAAACATGTGAGGGCCCTCCACCTTGTGTATCTAGTTGTTCATGCTTGGATTTGCCTAATAGATCTCCAATCTTCATAAGTAATGAACCATTAATTATCCTTTGAAAGTTTTTGAGCATGCGTTGTGTTACGAATCCAATGTTAGAATGGGATGATATTGGAACAAAGAGTCTGAAGTGTAAAATATGCCTGGTGAATTAGGCTATAAAAAATATTGGCTTATTCTTCTTTGAAAAATACTTTTCTTTAAGAAGATATTTGCAGAATACGTTATTCCTTAGAAATCAGTACGAGTATCAACGTTATCTCCCTAACCCTGTTTCACAAAATATCACATTATTTTCAGAAAGCGTTTCAACGATATTACCAAGTTATTTGCAGGCGTTCCGAGTTTGTCTCACAGAAACGTAAATAGAAGAAAGTAAAGTGAGACGGGATTTTTATACAGGTTATATCCCCAACTGGGGTTTAATCCTGTCATTGGGGTGTGATCTCCCCAAGAGTTTCAATCAATCACTGAGTATTACCGGTTATGGTTACAAAATGATCGACCCTTACACAACCGAAGCACTTTGGAAACTACACCTACACCTAGGCTGCCGCACCCCAAGTTTCGATCCACGTCGTTTACCCAGGAAACCAATTCCCCGACTGGATGCAGCTTGCTACCGAAGGGCCACCGAATCCACCAAATTCGTCCCTCCACATGCGGAAGACTCCAACCGTGCTCCTTTATGCGTTCAACACGTCCGAAGACACAACACGTACGAAGACAAGGGTTTTAGGGTAGGGTGTTGCTAAAGGATGCTCACGGGTACAGATTCGCAAATTTAGGCTCAACATAAACTACGAATAAATCGCAAATTAAAGCCCAATCACTCTAAGGGATTCGTTTGCTTGTGTGTTCGTTTCGTACCCTTCAACGTGAAGTGTTTTTCTTCTATCTAGACCACGAATAGCTTCTTCACTTCACAAGGAAAGTTAAGCACAGAATATGCAAGAGAAAGCTCAATAATCACGTGCATTAACTCAAAGAATCATGCCAAGAATAAACCATTCAGCTCAACGGTCAAACATGATCATTTACCAAACTTCCATTCCATTGTAATCTCATCCGTTTGTCAGCATATATTTAATTTATAATTCCACTCAGTATGGTAAGCTCAATCAACCGATTTCTTTCCTAAAATATGATAGCCAATTCGCACAAGGAAAGCTTGAGTACAAGGTACAGACTGTCCATGCACGGTGATCTCATCCGATTTCAGCACATTCCATAAATAGACTCAATCGGCATATTACCACATATAAGTCCAATCAATTAATCACTTTCCAAAATATAAATCCTAAGTTGCATAAGGAAAGGTAGATCATTGATTCACTGATTTAAAAGTCAAATAATATTGCACTCAACGGATATCTCATTGATATTCTTTCCTAAAATAATCACATGTAAGCACTCAAGCAGAATATCTTTTTCATATATAGCATAGTCATATCCGGGTGATCACAGTGATATTCTTTCCTAAAATTCCATATATAGCACAAAGTGAGATTCCATTCATACGATAACCAGGTGATCACATCAATATTCTAGTAAAGCATAAGATCACACAAATTCGATTATCTTAACAATTTAATCACATTTAAGCACTTGATCGATCATTTTAACATACTTAAATATCATATAACATACACATCGAGTTTTCTAATTTGTACCCCCCCCCCCCCCATTTACATAATTACTTGGAATAATAAAAACTCTCATAGTCATTTGGACCAAAAAGGTCTACAATCTCCCCCTTTTTGATGATGACAAGTAATTAATGCCTATCTTAAGCATATGAGTACACTCATTATGAAACCATTTAAGCACGTAGCATGTTTAAGTATCAAAGCATGTGACATATGATCAGAGCAAATAATTTTATCAGATTTCAAAGCATGCTCCCCCTGTCTAATTGCTAATATTCATATGTAAAGCACATCAGCAAAAACATATAGCAATTACCAGGTCATATCATATGAAATGTCACAAGTTACCGTGGAATATCGCAAATTATCAGATCATATCATATGGATATCACAATTTACCATGGAATGTCGCAAATTATAAAATCATATCAGTTTGCTCCCCCTGCCTATGTGAGGAATTCCTTAATCCTTAACAAATCACAAACTCAAGCACAGAGAGATTAAGACATAAGCATATAAAAGCAAGTCGATAGTATTAATCGCATTCCAAGAACATAAGGGCCAAAAAAGTGAACGACCCGACACCAACACGACATTAATTGCCCAAAAATTCTCCCTCTTCAGCATCAAAAAGGAGGGATCCAAAACACCACTAACTTACCAAAAACATGCAACTTACCACAACCTACTAACCCAGCAAAAATAAAAGAACTCAGTACTAAGCGCAGACGGAAACTAGGCATATTAGAGCTAGGAGATCACTGGGGATCAAAGTTCTAAGGGCTGGGAATCACTATCAGATGAGGCAGATGAGGATTCAGTACAGAGTCGTGAGATCTCATCGACTTCTTCCTGTTATCATCCTTGATGCATTTGATACTCCGTTGCAAATCAGCTATGGTTCCCTGCTCGTCGTCGCTCCCTTTATCCTTTTTCATCCTGATCTCGAACGAGTGGCTTTCGGAGAGATTGGGGATTTGAACAGAGCAGCCTTTCGCTTCTTGTTGGACTCAGATCCGGCGCCTTTAGTTTTCACCATGGTTGAGATCGAAAGTTCGAAGAGCGAAATAATGAAGTGAAAGACTTGGGGTTGAATGAATTGAATAAAGAAAAAATTGGATGGTTAGAAAGGCCAAAAACTTCTTGGATAAGAATGAAAATGATTTTGGAGAAATGTGATATCGATTAGATGTGAGGCAGGTAAGGAAAAGATTTCAAAATTTGAATTTCAAGGATCATGGATGGATAAAGAAACTGCACATTAGATGGAATTAAATGAAGATCAGAGGATATTCGCGGAGATTAAGGAAGGAAATAAGGACTAAGATCAGAGTTCAAAAATAATAAGGAATTTTTTGCTGAAAATAGATTTTGACATAAATCTCGAAGAAAATTTACTTAGAGAAAAAATAATCTACCCGAGAGTGAAAGAAATATGATAGATAAGGAAGGTAGAATCAAGAAAAATATCAATAGAATCAAGGGATAAGATCGATGTGATACTAAGGGCTAACTTATCTAGTCACATTTTCCTATTTGAGCTCAATAATTCCTAATCGATCGCGAATATCACAAAATCTACTCTCAATAAGGGGTTTCGTGAAGATATCAGCCAGCTGATCATTAGTTCCTACGAAGTTCACGCTGATATTCCCTTTCTGAACATGATCTCGTATAAAATGATGTTTCACCTCTATATGCTTAGTTCGAGAGTGGTGTACGGGATTCTTAGTGATACTAATGGCACTAGTACTATCATAGAAAATAGGAATTTGGTCGTACCTTAAACCGTAATCACTCAAGGGCTGTTTCATCCAAAGGATTTGTTGAGAACAACTTCCTAAGGCCATATATTCTGCTTCGGTTGTGGACAGGGCGACGACATTTTGTTTCCGACTGGACCATGTTACAAGGGAATTCCCTAGTAATTGGCAAGTACCACTAGTGCTTTTCCTATCTTCTCTAGAACCGGCATAATCAGCGTCCGAGTATACCATTAATGGGAATTCCTTAGAATTTGGATACCACAATCCAAAATTGATTGTTCCTTTCAGATATCTAAGTATTCGCTTGGCTGCTGTCAAGTGAGATTCCCTAGGATTCGACTGATATCTTGAACATAGACGAGTAGCAAACATAATATCGGGTCTGCTTGCCGTAAGGTAGAGCAAACTTCCGATCATACCTCTATACTTAGTTTGGTCAAAGGGCGTACCTTACTATCAATTTTGGCGGTTTGATACATAGGAGTGGAAAGTACCTTGGAATCAGTCATTCCGAATTTTTCGAGTAGTTCGCTCGTGTACTTCATTTGAGATATGAATGTTCCCGTGTCCAATTGCTTGATTTGCAATCCAAAGAAGTACGTGAGTTCTCCCATTAGGCTCATCTCAAATTCCTGTTGCATAGACTTAGAAAAATTCTTGCAAAGAGTGATGTCAGTGCTACCAAATATGATATCATCAACGTATATCTGCACAAGTAGTATGTGATTCCCTTCTCACTTTATAAACAGAGTGTTATCTATTGTTCCTGTTGTAAAGCCCATGTATAGTAAAAACCTACTCAATCTTTCATACCATGCCCTAGGGGCCTATTTTAAACCATATAAAGCTTTGTTTAATTTGAAAACGTGATCCGAAAATTCTTCTTTTTCAAAACCGGGAGGTTGCTCGACATAAACTTCCTCATTTATAAAACCATTTAAAAATGCACTTTTCACATCCATTTGAAAAAGCTTGAATCTTTTAAAAGATCCATGTGCAAGTAAAATGCGTATTGACTCGAGCCTAGCTACGGGTGCAAAGGTTTCTTGAAAATCTGTACCTTCTTCTTAGGAATAACCTTTGGCGACTAACCTGGCCTTGTTCCGTGTTACATTACCGTTTCGTCCAGTTTGTTGCGAAACACCCACTTCGTGCCTATTACGGACTTGTCGTTAGGTCTTTCCACAAGAGTCCACACTTGGCTCTTTTCGAATTGTGCTAGCTCTTCTTTCATGGCAATCACCCACGATTCGTTGTCAAGAGCTTCATTCACTGTCTTAGGTTCTATGGTTGATAACAGCACGTCATGTGATTCCTCAGCAATACCATTTCGTGCAGTTGCTCTCGTTTTGATCCCAGAAGTGATATTCCCTATAACTTATTCAGTGGGATGGCTGGAGGCATGTTTGAATTTTCTGCGCTGTTGTTCGTCTGAAGCCTCAAGTTCCTCTAACATAGCATCTAGTTCCAATGGAATTGCGTTCACTTCTTTGTCAGTGACCTGTATACCTGCAGGAGACACGACTATACCTTCCTCAATAGCATCTGCTTTAGGAAATTCATCAAATGTAACATGCACAGATTGTTGAACAGTCCTCTTCATATTATTAAACACTCTAAAAGCTTTAGATGAAGGTTGTAACATAGGAATATCCCTTCATCTACCTTGGAATCGAATTTCCTCTCTTATCCCTATCATTCAAAATGAAACATTTGCAGCCAAATACATGGAAGTATCCTATGTTAGGGGTTTTATCGTTCCAAAGTTCATAGGGAGTTGTCTTAATAATCGGTCTAAGGAAAATCCTATTCGAGACATAACAAGCCGTACTAACAGCTTCGGCCCAAAAATGTTTTTATATTCGCTCAGCATACCTAGCCATTTCTTGTAATACTCTATTTTTCCTCTCGACCACTCCGTTCTGTTGAGGCGTAATATGGGCTGAAAAATTATGACTATAGCCATTTTCGTCACAAAAATATGCAAAAGATTTACTATCAAATTCTAGACCATTATCACTCCTAATCTTACGGACCTTCATCTCTTTCTCATTTTCTAGCTTCTTAATCAATGGCACAAGGTTATCTAAAGCCTCACTTTTGTGCGCAAAAAATAAGACCCATGTGTACCTAGTATAGTCGTCTACGATAACAAAGGCATATTGTTTACCTTTCAATGACATAACCTATACCGGACCAAAAAGGTCAAGATGCAGTAGTTCCAGTGGTCTGGACGTAGATATCACATTCTTAGGTTTGAAAGACGTCTTGGTCTGTTTCCCCATTTGGCACGCTTTGCAAATTTTGTCCTTGGTGGCTTTCATATCTGGAATACCTCTCACCAATGCATTACATGATATGTGAGACATCAGTTCCATGTTGGCATGTCCCAACTGTCTGTGCCATAACCATGTGATATCTTGCGTAACTGCTAGACACTTGCGTTCTGGTTTGCAATATCATCAAGAGTGATGCAATAAATATTACCATGCCTAGACGCACTAAACATAATCTCATCATCCTTTTTGACAAAGCACTTGTCTTTGGCGAAAGCTACGGTATGTCCATCATCACATAATTGGCTAGTGTTAATTAAATTATGTTCTAAGTTCCTAACAAACCATACGTTATCTATAGTGATATTTAAATTGTTACCAACAGTACCAACTCCAACGATTTTGACTTTTGCGTCGTTAGCGTATGAAACGTATCCTCCATCAACAGCCTTTAACGACACGAAATTACCTATATCACCTGTCATGTGGCGGGAGCACCCGCTGTCGAGATACCACCTGCTTTTCTTGCTGGAATTCTTCCTTCGTACCTGTAGAAAGAAGTACTCTTCTGAGGTACCCAATTTCTGTTGGGTCCTAACATGCTAGCGGGGAAATAACTTCTGTTAACATATGAGATATCATTCTGCATAGACTGTGATCTCCTGTTACAATCAGATACAACAGTGGAATTTACAGGTGACTTCTTAGGTCTCCAAACATACTTAGCTTTATCAACTTTCTTTAAAGGACAGTTGTATGCATAATGACCATTTCTACCACAACAGAAACACTTAAGCTTAGGCACAGAATGTTTAGTACTTTCCTTCAGTGGAATAACATATCCCTGACCTACCAATGTTCCTAGGAGTACTTAACAGCATATCTAGGTTCTGCTTACCCTCAAGGAGTCTATCAACTTTCTGTTTTTCTCTATCTGAGGAGTTCATGAGTTCTACGATATCTATGGATAAGTCACTGCTTTTCTTTTCTGTTTTCTCACAGTCACATGGAATTCCATCTTTCTCACAGTCCCTTTGAATCTCTTTTCTGTTCGAATCTCTTTGTAAGCATGGCTAGGTCGTTCATCAAGCTTTCTTTTTCGTCGTCTGAATCAGATTCTTCTTGGTTGGACTTGAATGCAATAGGCTTCTGATTTTTGTTCTGCGACTTCTCATTCATTGACGTTTGAATCATTTCGTAGGAGATAAGAGATCCAATCAGTTCGGAGATGCTAAGTGCTTCAAGATCCTTTGCTTCATAGATGGAAGTAACCTTGGCATTCCATTCTCGTGGCAGTGATCTCAGTATCTTTCTGACTTGTTCACTATCGGGAACCTTCTTTCCGAGAGAGAACATTTGGTTGATGATTCCCATGAATCTGGCATACATCTGGCTTATATTCTTGTTAGATTCCATTGAGAATAGTTTGTACTGATGGGTGATCAGAGCCAGTCTTTCTTGTCCAACTCGTTGGGTTCCTTCATGCGTAACTTGGAGCATATCCCACATAGCCTTTGCCGAAGAGCAGGAACTAACCCGAATGTATTCTTCCCGTGTGAGTGCGCATGCGAGCATGTTTCTCGCCTTTGCATTTCGCGTGATTCCCTTTTTGTCATCAGCAGTGTAATCTTAGCGTCCTTTGGGGTTCCATCGGTTTTGTTAGCTGTATATGGTCCATTGATGATTGTCTCCCAAAGATCGTAGTCGACAGCGATCAGAAATTCGATCATACGATTCTTCCACACTGCATAGTTCGTTCCATCAAAAGAGGCGGCCTAGAGTGGGATTGACCCTCTACAAATACATCAACACTCGAAAAAGCCATTAGATCTTAACCCAGGCGTGCTAGGTCTTTCGTTGAGTAACAATCTCTGATACCAAATGAAGTGTAAAATACGCATAATAGGGAGGGATGAATTAGGCTATAAAAAATATTGGCGTATTCTTCTTTGAAAAAAACTTTTCTTTAAGAAGATATTTGCAGAGTACGTTATTCCCTAGAAATCCGTACGAGTATCAATGTTATCTCCCTAACCGTGTTTCACAAAATATCACATTATTTTCAGAAAGCGTTTCAACGATATTACCAAGTTATTTGCAGGCGTTCCGAGTTTGTCTCACAGAAAAGTAAATAGCAGAAAGTAAAGTGAGACGGGAATTTTATACAGGTTATATCCCCAACTGGGGTTTAATCCTGTCATTGGGGTGTGATCTCCCCAAGAGTTCCAATCAATCACTGAGTATTACCGGTTATGGTTACAAAATGATCGACCCTTACACAACCGAAACACTTTGGAAACTACACCTACACCTAGGCTGTCGCACCCCAAGTTTCGATCCACGTCGTTTACCCAGGAAACCAATTCCCCGACTGGATGCAGCTTGCTACCAAGGGTCACCGAATCCACCAAATTCGTCCCTCCACATGCGGAAGACTCCAACCGTGCTCCTTTATGCGTTCGACACGTCCGAAGACACAACACGTCGGAAGACAAGGGTTTTAGGGTAGGGTGTTGCTAAAGGATGCTCACGGGTACAGATTCGCAAATTTAGGCTCAACACAAACTACGAATAAATTGCAGATTAAAGCCCAATCACTCTAAAGGATTCGTTTGCTTGTGTGTTCGTTTCGTACCCTTCAACGTGAAGTGTTTTTCTTCTATATAGACCACGAATAGGTTCTTCACTTCACAAAAGTTAAGCACAAAATGTGCAAGAGAAAGCTCAATAATCGTGCATTAACTCAAAGAATCATGACAAGAATAAACGAATTCAGCTCAACGGTCAAACATGATCATTTACCACAAATACCACAGATTAACTTCCATTCCACTGTAATCTCATCCATTTGTCAGCATATTCCATACATAATTCCACTCAGCATGGTAAGCTCAATCAACTGATTTTTTTCCTAAAATATGATAGCCAATTCGCACAAGGAAAGATTTGATCTACTGAGTATAAGGTACAGACTTTCCATGCATGGTGATCTCATCCGATTTCAGCACATTCCATAAATAGACTCAATCAGCATATTACCACATATAAGTCCAATCAATTAATCACTTTCCAAAATATAAATCCTAAGTCGCATAAGGAAAGGTAGATTATTGATTCACTGATTTAAAAGTCAAATAATATTGCACTCAACGGATATCTCATTGATATTCCTTCCTACAGTAAATCAATCACATGTAAGCACTCAAGCAGAATATCTTTTCCATATATAACATAGTCATATCCGGGTGATCACAGTGATATTCTTTCCTAAAATAACTCTTCACGTGTACAACACACATATCACTTGACAGAATATATTTTCCATATATAGCACGCAGTGAGATTCCATTCATACGATAACCAGGTGATCACATCAATATTCCAGTTAAGCATAAGATCACACAAATTCGATTATCTTAACAATCTAATCACATTAAGCACTTGATCGATCATTTTAACATACCTAAACATCATATAACATACATATCGAGTTTTCTAATTTGTACCCCCATTACATAATTACTTGGAATAATCAAAACTCTCATAGTCATTTGGACAAAAAAGGTCTACAGAGTCTGTGAAACATCGCATGGTAATTGTTGATCTGTCCAAAAATTCATTTCTGAACCATTGTCCTCGGATATCTGTAAATCAAGAAATATGCACGTAAGTGTAAAATACTCGAGCAAATTTGGATAAATAACATCTAATAAAATACGTTTACGGATGCAAATTATTATTCTATCACTCCGCTCCGTATATCTGACAGAGCGAGTTTTCCAACCTTCAACCGAATGCTTTATAATCGTTGTTCTCCGATTACCTCAAAAGACGTTAACATATACGAATATAGGCAGCGAATCCCGCTAGCAGTCAAAGCCCGGCAATCACCTTCGTAAAGTCTGTTGCGTTTCGCCGCTGGCCCGTGTCCAATTACTGAACACTTGTGGGCCTAGACAACTAGCGACAAACCGAAATCGCAAAAGCAAATCCGTCAGTGACCCTATCATTCTGAGGATGCTATAGTCATTCATTCATTGACAACATCCTAGCCATGTTATCGAGACAAATACAAGCAGAATGTCCGAATACATGATCTCTCCGATCATCGATATCTCCATCACAACCCACAACCTCTCAGTTAATCGATGACACTGCCAATACTATGTGGTCATCAATGCATAAGTCATATTAGGATATCTAGTCACCCACCTAGAATCCTTAGACTTACGGGCTTTTTATCTGATGATGAGATCAAGGACCGTCTGGTGTCTCCTCTCTCGTCCCCACGAGAATCAGACGTCCAACTCAAACATTTGGGTGTGAGCGGAACGAACGATGGCGAGATAACATTCGATCCTCGCCTTCTCACGTGGTGAACATGGTCCTGGTAACGTAATTGCCCGACTTCAGATGGTGGGCCCAAATAATCCTTACATCTGGCGGCTATTTGGCTTGTATGGCGCATTGCTTGGTAGATATACCAGATTGGTTGTGAGTTTATGAGTCTGCCGTTTTGTTTGGGCGTGTTGACCTTGTTTTGCTTTGCCTAGTTGTTTGTTACTAGGGCTGTGTGGTGTGCACCACCACTGTTTTGTATTCGTTTTTCTATATATATAAAATGGAACCATACTCCAAAAATAATTTACGCGCAGCATCACAGAGATTGCGTATAGCATGGCGTGTGTATATATTTTTGTGTCTTCCTTGCGACATATTTTTTAAAATAAGTATTCAAATCTTTTTTGCGAAGAAAAAGTGGATATAAAGAGTAAGACATGAAGCTGCCATTGACATGTTTCATTTTGGGACACAAAAAATGGATAATTATCAATGCAATAAATTCTATATTATTTCCCAGGTGATGCTTGTTTTGGACCCTTCCTTTTAATGGATTTCTCATCTATCGCCAATATTAGGGAAAAACTAAAAATGCAAGCTATTTTGTAAATAAAACATGTGTCTTTCACTTTTTTATCATCAAAACCTTAGTACCTCATCGAAAATTGCAGGAAATGTATTGAGACTGACAGAGAAACGATATGACTATCTTTAATTTCTTCAAATATCTTCCAGAAACACGCACGCAATTATCCAAAATAGAAAAGATTGATTGATTGATTTTGTTTTGTCTTTTTTTTTTGGGTAAAATGCATATAACCCTCTCGTGGTTTCGCCGAAATGCACATAAACTCCCGTGGTTTTTTTATTGCACAGTACTCCCTCGTGGTTTAAATAATGTTGCACCGTACCCCCCGAGCAGCAGTTTTTGGCCGAAATTGGATTACACGCGCTCGTACTGCATGTGGGTTAAGCTTGGACCATTATTTACTGTTAAATTATCAGAATAACCCCAACTATTCACATTCTTTTCAAATGATAACCCCCAGGGACAGCAGTTTTTGCGCGAAATTGGATTATACGCGCTCAAATGACCATATTATTTACTGTTAAATGACCAGAATAACCACAACTATTCACCTTCTGGTCATTCAACAGTAAATAATATGATCCAAGCTTTACCTATCTGCAGTAAGAGCGCGTGTAATCCAATTTCGGGCAAAAACTGCTGTCCGGGGGTATGGTGCAACATTAGTTAAACCACGAGGGAGTATCGTGCAATAAAAATACCACGGAGGTTTATGTGCATTTCAGCGAAACCACGAGGGGGTTATCTTCGGAACTTTTTGGTACGTGTGAAGGGCCAAACTAGAAGAAGAAGAAGAAGAAGAAGAAGAAGAAGAAGAACGTATGTTTTCAGTTATTATCATTAGTTTGATGGTCGCCACTGGTCCTATGAATTAAAATTGGGCAAATTCCTTATTAGTCTCTTTTGAAGTTTAAATTTTCTGTTCTGTATCCCTATCGCAAATTCTTCCTTTTTACTACCCATCTGCAAAAACGTTGTGTAATTAATACCCCAAATAGTGAACGGACGAAAATAACCTTTCCTAGAATTAAATTGGACATCATACGAACTGTTTTGTTTATTATACCAACTGTTATTCTAATTATACTACAGAATAATGTTAAATTGGAAATTATACCAACTGTTATCGTTATTATACCAACGGAATTGAACTCTAATAACATATGGTATAATACCTACAATTATAATAGCAAAATTAGTTGCTATAATCTCCAATTTTGCTGTATAAAATCAAAATAACTTTATTTATTGATATAATAACGAAAATAGATGGTATAATAACGAAGATAAATGGTATAATGATGGTATAATTTCCACAATTTCTGGTATAATTGCAAAATTGGTTGGTATATTATTTAAATTCTCTGTACAAAATTAGAATAACAATAGTTATTGGTATAATAACGAACATAGATGGTATAATTTCCTCAATTTCTGGTATAATAGCAAGATTGGTTGGTATAATGCCTAATTGTTTGGTATAAAATTATAATACCTTTATTTATGGTATAATTACGAAAACAGATGGTGCAATTTCTACAATTTTTGGTATAACAGCATAATCAGTTGGTATAATGTCCAATTTCATTGTATAAAATTCGAATCTCATTATTTAATGGTATAGTAACGAAAACAGATGGTATAATTTCAATATTTTCTGGTATAATGTCCGATTTTGTTGGTATAATAACGAATTTTTTGGTACAATTCATGTGAAAACAATTATTCAGGTTTTTTGAATATGTGAGACATGGGTATTTCGTCTTTTTATTGCTAAAAAAACCATTTTAGGTACTAAACCGGAAGAAATTTTCAAATAGGTACTTATAAGGAAGAAATAATTCGAGGGGCATTTAAGAGGAATTTTAAACACAAAATGGACTCAAAAGGAATTTGCCCATTAAATTAGCGGCAATTTCATATGAGGCCCTTATAGTTAAATTAAGTGTTCAGCCCCTGTCATTGTCATAATTAGTTTAAAGGACCAGTTTTTCTTAAATTTAGGGAAAAATGACCAAAACAATGTTTTGACGAAAATATACTTAAGAAAGGGTTTTATGGAAAGGTATTTTACGCCAGTTTTCTGTTACACGGTTATAATATATTGTTATTTTAGAAAGTGTTATTTTACAGTGTTGTTATGTTACTCCGCGGTTGTGAAATGTTATCGACATAATTTTATTTTCTTTTTTTTTTAATTATCGAACTCCTTTTTTTCACTCATCGAACTCCTTTTTTCACTCAAATGAGCACCAAATTTTTGAAATCACTTCGACTAACCAATTTCGATGTGTCATGTAGGATTTATGCAAATATTGACGAAGTAAGATCTAAGATTTGTAAGGAATATTTGTTTAAAAACCGTGTATCAAATCGAAACGGGTTAAATATGAGCTAGAATGGTCGAATAAGGTGGATTCTACTCAATTAAAGCACGAGTCTTGGTAATCGACGAAGATAATTGAAGTTAATCGTGGAATAATGAAGAATTTTGATCGGACCTAAGATTGAAATAATTGTTAATTAAAACGCTTGCTGAGTACCACTTCATTCTTACTGCGTAACACTTCATTCTTAATGGATACCCCTTCATGCACCAACTATAACACATTTTAAAAAATAAATAACATTGCATGTCTTGTCCACAACACATTCTGTACACATGCACAAACTATAACACATTTCAAAAAATAAATAACGCTATCCATGTAACATTCCCTGCTACCTGTCAGTAGTATGATCGATATTGATCATTTATTTGTATCTGGTACTGGTCATCTATTATGTGGTATAATCTGACTTATTTTAGTTTATCATAAGATCAATGTGGTACTGTTTGTCCAACATGGGGTATACAAGGTGGGTCATGATACAAGGGGTAACTCATAATCGACTTTTTTTGCCGATTATTTGGTAAATTATGACCTACTTTTATTTTTCATAAGTATTGATGTGGTACTTTGTTTAACAGACCTATTCGATAATTTTTAGCATCGAACTGTTACGGCATTAAATCGAGGCGTTATTGGGATTATCTGACGTGGTATATTATGACGTACTTTTGATTTTCATAAGTATTGATGTGGCATTTGTTTAACAGACCTGTTTCGATAATTTTTGGCATCGAACTGTTACTACATGAAATCGAAGCGTTACTTGGGTTATCTGAAGTGGTATATTATGACCTACTTTTGTTTTTGGTAAGTATTGATGTGATATTTTATTTAATAGACATGTTTCGATAATTTTTGGCATCGAACTGTTACTACTGAAATCGAAGTGTTACTTCGATTATCTGAAGTGGTAGACCTACTTTTGCTTTTCAAAGTATTGATGTAGTATTTCGTTTAACAGGCCTGTTTCGATGTCGCATCGAACTGTTTCGATAATTTGGCATCAATAACTTGGTATTTCGTCTAGGTTTTAGGATTTACGACATATAAAATGATTGTGGTTTCAATGAACAAGATAATAGTGTATGTTCTGCTATGAAGTCCTACAAGTTTACATAACGATTGACCTCAAACATGCATTATTAACACGGACAATCGAACAATGTGACGTTTAAAGGAGTTTGGTGTCATAAATGCATCAAATCATACATTTACAAGATGTTAATCTTGTAAATCTCGAACAATGTTCATTTCAAGGTTATGAAATCGGGTTTTCGACGGATCCGAAATTTTAGTGGTTTAAGGTTTAGTGGTTTAACCGGTACGAAACCGGAATAAAACCGGAGTAAAACCGGTATCTTTAAATACATTAAATATATACCTTATGAATGAATGAATCTTACAACATAGAAAATATACATGTTTATTTATAAACTTTTCCATACTAGAATTTTATAAAATTATGTGGTCAAAATTAAAATAAAAGTAAACTATTGGTGGTTAAAAATTAGTTATACCATGGGATTTTGAAAAGTAAATCTATAAATTTGGGGACAAAAATTAAATAAAAACAAAATATTGGGTTCAAAAGGTTAATTATCAAATAAAAATAAAAAAGAGTTATAAAGAATCGAACCCAAGTCCATTTTGAATGAGTCCAAGACTTTTACAACACCACATTGACAAATATATCAATTACAGTCTCTTAAACGTTTTTATTATTTTTTCTTTTCTTTTTTTAATTAAAGCATGAACCGGACCGGGATAGGCCCGGAATTCCGACCGGTTCAACGGTTTCCGGTCGTAACCGGTCGGTCCGGTCCGGTCCGGTCATTAAAACCTTTGTTCATTTATGAACGAAATTAATCGAATTAGTAATGTGGTACTCAAAACCTATTATGTAGTATCAGTATTTGTAAACATGTTATACAGTTGGTTTGTATTGTTATTTTCTAGCAAAGATGTAGTATTACATGCGAGCAATGTGGTACTGGTAAGGTTAACGAATCATCCTATTAATATTCCTTAACAAATAACTTCCAGAATTTATCAAATGGAGACACAAACAAAAAAGTTGATTAACCAAGTCATTACAAAACAAGAGTTCAACAAACAAAAGCAGATGTATCAAATACAGACACAAACAAGGATTTTAAAGCCCCACCAAATTCGAACTTTACTTCGCAATGAAATCCAACACCCCTGAGCCCTGTAGTTAGAGATGTCACCGGTCTTGTTAATTCATCCCAGAATAGCACCTGATCGTCTTTCTGTCGTCTACAGATCATATTTGTCACTTTCTGATCTGGGATGATATCTACGAACTGTTACTCAACTCTCAAATATTTCATTAATATACAAGATATGTTGTTATGTTGAGTAAGCGATTTGTTATTCGTTATCTTAGTATTGGTATTGTCATTGACACATTTGTTACTAAGTATACAACATATAGTACTCACTACAAGATTGTTTGTTATCGAGATGAAAGGAAGTGTTTCTCTTCACCGCAATATTGTTATAATCGTTTCAAAACTTGTTATCCGACTGTTAGACATTTAAACTTTGAGGGAAATATAAATTTCGTATTTTTTTCACAATTAACCACAAATTTCCGTAAATTTTCACGACCCATTGTGAAATTAAGGTTAATTTCAACATATACGATCGTGAAAGTAAGTAATTTAAGATTTTTCGCAACCATAATTTAGGGTGGTTTAATGCGTTTTTCAACAATTAATGTCGTGGTTTTCCTCGATTACAAATTTCTCAAACCATTGCACACCCCCAATTTTCATAAAAGACAAGTGTTACGATTTAGACAATACAAAGTATGTTTCTAAAGACTTCTGTTACTGTTTACACAATACAAAGTACTTACTTTAAACTATTTCTTATCCAAGTCAAAGGAAATGTTATCTCCAACGACACATGTGTTATTTTTATTGCATGTAGTGTTACCTAGGTAACGTTAATTAGCAAAAGTTTCAATCGTGTGCCGCATCAAAATTCTTCGTTATTTCATGATTAACGTAAATAATTTTCGTTGATTACTAAGACCAATGAACAAATTGAGTCAATTTCACAATATTCAATCATTAAAATAGAGATTTTGCCCCGAGATATTTAAATTGGGTTTGAGGTATTATTTTGTTATCAACTTCAACAATTTTTCTCTATTACTATTTTCCATGAGAAATTGAGATCGATTTAACCTTATTCTGTCAATAATGCCGAGATTTTTGTAGTTTTCACTAACTTTTTAGTGTCGTTGACCACATTCGATAATTGCTCGCAATTCATTGCTTGTGCACAATGGTATTGACAAGAAACGAAGTGTTATTCGGTTCCAATGATGTGGTACTCCAGCGGTAACACGGCAGTATCTATTTTTTGTTATATATGACGCCGATATTCGTTTTTTCTAAAAGTTAATTTCACAAATTTTCGAAACTTACAAATAGCTAAGATCAGATTGACAATATTTTCAACATATATTGTCATGAACATCAATACAACTTGCAGTCTCAACGAGATTTTAGTTTCGTTGCTTGTAGAAGATGATGGCATAATAGAGTAATTTCGATATTAAAGGGTAAATGTGTCTTATCACATGAATTAGGTCTTTTTCTCTAATGTTTTCAAAATGTAGGTCCTTATCACTAAAACAAACTTGAATATGGCCTGAATCTCAATAAAAATATGAAAATTGGGCCTGAATCGTAATTAACCCTATATGTAACCTGCAAAATATAATAAAGAAAATAAATACCAAGGCCCGGAAGATCATGTCTGTAGTTGAAAGTGACACTTCAATAATCAGATAAATTCAAGGGGCAATTTCTTTTCAGGCCCTCCAAAGTTTCAATCCATCGAACCCTGTCAGAGAACTAATTAATTTTAAGGACCCTTTTCTGATAAAGTTAGGGACCCGAAAGTATGATTTGACAAAAATACCTTTACTAAACTGATTTTTTTTATTCCAGCGAATGGGTGTTTATTAACTTATTTGGAAGAGGTATTTTATGTCAGTTTTTTATACTCAATTACATTATATTGTTACTTTCAAAAACATACACTTTATGTCAATGATATTTTGTTACTCCGCTTGTAAAATGTTATCAACAGAAAATCTTTTCTTTTAATGAGCGAACTCATTGTTTTCACTCAATCAAGCACAAATAATTCGACTAACCCATCAACTAACCGATTTCGACGTGTCATGTTGGAGTTATTCTGATATTGACGACACACGACGTTGGATTGGTTTGCCAAATTAGGATGCAAATTCAAGAACGTAATGATAAATCAAAGCTAGCAGGTACTCGGTATAAATTTGAGGTATCCATGGTACCATTTGCCACCAACGTCGAGATAAATTTATTGTGGTACTAGAATCGATTTAAATTCGATGTAAATTTTGCATAAACCTATATTTTTTTAAAGGTACTCGAAATTAATTCATCTTTATTTATTTGGTTTAGTTTTGATTTGAGGATTTTGTCGGATTCTTAAATTAGACTGGCAGGATTTTGAAATTATTCGGAACAAAATGAATTAACATGCTAGATAAGTAACAGTTCTTGCACTCTGAGTAACAGTTCTTGCACTCTGAGTAACAGTTTTTACAATATGTGTATTCTTATTCGGAACAAAATGAATTAACACGTTCGACCTCATTTTTTGGTATCGAACTGTTATTACCTAAAATCGAAGCGTTACATAGATTATTTGAAGTGGTACTAAAAGTACAGGAAATGTTACTAAATAAACAATAAATGTTACTGTGTTTCCATCATATTGTGTTACATTCGATTGATATCCTTCTTAAATGTGTTTGTTTCGAATGCATACGATTGTCATTCATGGAACTATAAGATTTGATGATGTTAGACCGACATATTCCCTTAAAAGACAGATCTTCGAATTTGATGTTTTTAATCGAATTTTGAGATTAGTCATGTAAGCATATGGTCCTTCGTTGGCAAACATACTAATGACTTGAACATTCTATTTTCTACACAACATTCGCAAAACGTGTCTTTAAAAGAAATTTTGTGATTTAGCTTCATCATATCATCTATTTCCATGAATGCCAATCTTATACATCCGAACGAAATGAATTTATGAACGAAATTAATTGAAATAGTAACGTGGTATTGATTAGCTATTTTGTGGTACTTGTAGCTACAAATGTGTTATAACCTTTGTTTATATTGTTATTTTTAATCAGACATGTGGTATTATTTGCATGCAATGTGGTAATATTAATTTATTGTATTGTTAATATCTCTGACAATCTAGAACATTTTAGAATGTTCTTTAATGGTGTGTTACCCAGAATGCGTGAATTGCAATTCAGAATAAATGAAGTGTTACCAACCAGCTTTTTAATTGGCAAATGTTCTAATATTTGGTTCCATCAAAATCGTCGCTATTCCCTTATCAACATTAATAATCTCATTCGATTACAAACTCGTGATCAAACTTAGTCGAATCCACCTTATTAGTTCGTTAAAGTCCATATTTCACCTGTTTTTCAACGAAATTTTTGAATTGTATTAATCACATTATTCCATGATAAACTTCAGTTTTTTCGTTGGTTACATGCAGTGTTTGTAAAGGCGAAAAGCGAGCCGAGGCGATTTGAGGCCTAAATTGCCTAGGCGAGCCTAGGCGAAAAGCGAAACGCCTAGGCGAACGATAATTAAAAAATATTAAATAAATTTTATAAATACATATCTATAAATTCCAGAAGTTTTGTTGTAACTAGTTATATTTTTAATAGCCAACTATATTAGATATTAATTTTTATTACAAATAAAATTGAGATTTAATTTTTATTATTTAATTTTTATTTAGTAAGTTAATTGTTTTACTTAAAAACGTGCATATCAATTTTCTAAAAAGATATATACTTTAAAAATTAATATTTAATCTTTTATTTAAATAAAAGCTTAAAATATTAAGTTAAATTGAATTTGGACTCAAAATTCAGTAATATCTACAAAAGGATTTTAAAGTAATGATATGGCCTGTAAGAATAGCCCATTAAGAATAAAAAATCAATTTTAATTAAAATTAGATCGTCTTCCTCGTGGCTTCACCGTCGCCCTCTCAATCTCAATTCTCAAACCATAAAATAACAATATCCAGAAAATCGGTCCTTCCCAAGATTAATAGGTCGTTTCTGCGACGCCATTCCTTCTGGAAATCACTCCCGTTCGAGAGTCGACCGAGGCGATCGACTATCGCCTTGGCCAAGGCGGTCGCCTAGGCGTCAGAGTCGACCGCTTGAGTGATTTCGCATCGCCTGAGCATAGCTCAGGCGATTTCGGGATCGACTAGAGGAAGCGGTCGCCTAGGCGCGCCTAGGTGATCGCTTTTCAAACACTGGTTACATGAGAAATTGACATCGGCTTAACCTTACTGTGTCATTTACGTCGGAGACTCGAGCGGTTTCAGTTTTATTTGGGTGTTTCCAGAAAGCATGAAGTGTTATCCAGTAACCATTCTTGTTAACAAACGTTTACCGCTTAGATCTCATCAAAATTCTTCGTTATTCCGTGATTAACATCAATAATAACGATAACTAAGGCCCATGATGAAATTGTGTCGAATTTACATTATCTGATCATTAAAGTCAAGATTTAACTGTAGTAAACGAGATTTCCGAATTGTGTTTGAAGCATTCGTACTTTATGAACTTCGGAAATTTTCTTTGATTATGAATGACCCATGAAAAATGGAAGCCGATACAATTTTGTGCTGTTAACAACGTCGAGATTGGATCAGATTCAGAACGTGAGTTTTTCTTTCGACCGCTTGAGTGTAAGGAATGTGTTATTGTGTAACGTCCCGTCCCATACCGGGTGTCACTGTAGCATCGGTCCCTACGGGGACCTGTGGGGTTCGCTCCACGGTACCACCATTTAACCTTTCAGCATGCTTCGTGTACTCGCTCACACACACCCTGAGAAACTTCCTAGGGGTCACCCATCCCTAGATTGCCCCAAGTCAACCACGCTTAACTTCGGAGTTTCTATAGATGGACTCCCGAAAAGGTAGGTCGACCTTGGTGATATGAGTAGTACTATCAATTCTCTTATACGATTCTTAGTCTGACACGCCCATACGTTGCCAGTCTCAGGATCCCCTCTCATTCGGGTGTCGGATCGGTTCGTTCATGTACCCCTTCGCCTAGAAGCCTATCAGGAGCCGCTCCTTGTCGTGCACCTCTCTGGCACCGGCGATCACTCCCCGCCCTCGTCGGCCTCGGGCGTCACATATTGCATGAAGCGGTATTGTTTTGAATGATGTGTTACTTCTGCAACATCATTTGTTATTTATTAAAAGACGTGTGGTATTTTCTGCTATACGGGCACATTTATTTTCTCACAATTAACGTCACTAATATCCGAAACTTATCAACACTTAATGATCAAATTAACGATAATTTCGAATTATATTATCATAATTGTGGAGATCTGTTCGGGTCTGAGCCTGAAATCTCGTTTCGATCGATGCGTCACTTGTTTGAGGAGAGATGATGGCATATACTTGTAAATTTTGCAAAAGTGAAGGGCAAATGTGTCTATTACAGGGTTTACGTTTTTTTTTCTCTAATAGTATAAAAAAAGCAGGTCTGAAAACTAATTGAAAGTAAAGTAGGGTCTCAACACAAATTGAAATAGGATAAGGATGCCTGAAACTAAATAAATCCTAAATTCAATCCTAGCCCGCCACGTGTACAATTTGACGATCGTTAACTAATTTTCAATTTTTAACCAAGCCTAATGAAGTTATATAGTAAGTTCGCCTAAACCTTATTTAGTTCGCCTATGCAATTTTGGAATGAACGAAGACAATAAGTGGGAAGCTGCGAGTAATTGATTAGCATTAGTAATGCCTCTTTTTTTTCTTGTTTCGATTACTATAAAATTAACCTGAGAAATTTAAATAAATATAAGGGGAATTCCCTTTGAGTCCTTTCAGGGTTTGAATTTCCCGTTACATATCACTCGAAATATTTTTTCCTGTTCAGTGCGGATTTGATGATTTATAACCGTTTAGTACCAAAAATGGTCTTTTCAATGTTAAAAAACGAAAAACCCTTGTCTCACACTTCAAAAAGATGAACAAATATTTTTGCGTGAATTATACCAACCAACTTAATTTTATACCAACAAAATTGAAATTATACAAGAAATTGTAGAAATCAATTGTCTTCGTTATTATACCATATATAACACTATTCTAATTTTTTAACGCGACGTTATGTTATACCAACTGATTTGCAATTATACCTGAAATTATAGTAAATATACCATCTGTTCTCGTTATTATACCGATAAATAATGTTGTTGTAATGTTGCAAAATTGGATATTATACCAACTATGTTATTATACCAGTAGAAATTATATCATCTATTTTCGTAATTATACCAATAAATATAGTTATTATAATTTTATACCATAAAAACCAACTGTTTTGATTATTATACCAAATGTTCTCGCTAATTATACCAATAAAACAGTATTAATGTAATTTGATATAAATAAAACTGGATATTATGCCAATGTTGTCGCAATTATACCAGAGTTAAATATTATACCAACTGTTATCGTTATCAGTGGTATATTGTTATGTTGTAAACTCATATTACATATGTGCGTAAATATTTGAATCATTGAGTATAGAATAATATCATAGTCTAATTTGTAAACTTGTAAAATATATTCGTCCTTTCGAAAAATGGTAAAGTTGATGCCGACGTAATATTCTTTTCAGTTTGAGAATACGTCTAATTTGTAAAGTTGTAAAATATATGGATAATTTTAAGAATCGAGTAGAAGAGAGTATTACAAAAATGATCCTTTGAGTTTGAGAATTGGTTTGTCGGTTGGAGAAGAATTACTGCATTTTGAGTTTGAGTTTGAGTTTGAGAATGGGTTTTTCGGTTGCAAATGGTCTTACTCCGTTGTCAAAATACTCACCAAACTTCTAACCAATCAGAACCATCCATGTCGGCGGGCCACTTGCTAACTTGTTTGATGTCTCTCTCGGTGGTACTATGCATTGCTTCAATTGTACGTAAGTACTCATCAAAGGCATTTTTAATAAAATAATTAAAAAAATAAAGCATTAACAAAATAAACATAAAATGAAATCATTAATAAAATAGGTAAACTCGTATCTACTTATTACGAGTTAGTAACTCGTATAGAAACAATACGAGTTACTGGTACACGGTGGCCCCGCTGACCTGACGTGGCGTTCGATTGCCGAGTAACTCGTATTGTTTTTATACGAGTTACTAACTCGTAAAAAGAGCATACGAGTTATGTGTTTGGCAAGTAATTCGTACATATTTTATACGAGTTACTGGCGTGGCCGACCAACATGCATGGCCATGCAGTGTCAGTCAATAATTCAAGTAACTTGTATGTAGTTTTTACGAGTTACTCGAATTATTGCAATAATCCATGCAATAATTGGAGTAACTCGTATGTAATAGATACAAGTTACGTGCGCCTTGCATGTTGATGCAATAACGCATGTAACTCATAGTTATTTCTTACGAGTTACATCTCTATAAATACCTCCACCCCCTTTCGATTTTAAAACGCAACACAAAAATGGCGTCGAGTCGTGTACAAGTCATAGTATATTTCGGCGGTGTAATAATTCAATCATCCAATTCTATCGTCAAATATAGTATTCGTCCTATTGCGTATAGGCGAATTCGTCGCAACACCAGTTTTTCGGAGTTTATGTCGTTGTTGTTCGAAATTACGGGTGCTGATAGCAGCCATTGTTCGTTGATTGTTCATGCAAAAAATGAATACTTTCGACATTCCCGTCTTTTTCATCAGCTACTCCAAATCTCCAACGACGACGATTTACAATTTTTCATACATCTCGATGCGGAGAACACTTGTTTTGAGGTTTTTGTTGAAATAATTGAAAATTCAAATTTTAATTTGAACGAAGAGCCTCGTTGGAATTTTGAGGAGCGCCGCGAGTTTCCTGCTTTTGAAGTTGGTTCTTCGAGTTATACATGTCCGGATTTTCCCGACATTGTCTCAGTTACGGCATGGTTCAACAATGCTTCCCTGGAGATGCCGACGCTTGGTGTTCCATTCAATATGCCGGAATTCGGGTCAGAACCCGAGCCAAATTTCATGCCCGAACCCGAGGAAGACGTTGATGTTAGTGATTTGGAAGCAGACGATGAGGATCCACTGTCCGAGTTACCCGATCCCAACAACGACGACGACGACGACGATGCCCCAGATGATACCACTCCGCTGGACTCTGCTGCTCCAATGTTGTTTCAGTCCGTCCCATTTTTCCAAACGTACCAAATGCCACCTCCTGGTGGTGACGAATATGGTGGTTACGGGGAGTTTTACGATAGAGATAACCCTATGTTTTTTCGAGGTATGATAGAAACATTTACAACGTGCCGTCGACGATTTTTCGATCAGGGTTGCTAGACGCGAGTATAACGTCAACGAGAGTAGCAATACACGTTGGAGTGTTCAATGTGATCACACGACTGATTGCCCTTGGAGACTGAGGCATCCTTCAAGCCAAAAAAAGGTTACTGGTCTATTACAAAATTTGAAGCACCACACACTTGCTATATGATTGAGCTGGCGAGCACACACCGTAATATCTCTCGATATTTTATTGCTGATTTGTTGGTTGGAACCGTGAAAGTCGATCCGCAGTTCCTACCCATGAATGTCCAACAACTCGTGAAAGATAAATATGATTACGAAATCTCATATATTCAAGCTTGGCATGGTCTGAAAAGAGCTATGGAAAATGTTTACGGTACGTGGGAAGAGTCTGTTACCAAACTCCCAACATTTATGAAGGCGTTGTAGCATTACAATCTAGGGACAATCGTGAAGTGGCTCCATATGCAGACAAGGAGACCTGGACACTTCCAACTCGGGTATGTTTTTTGGGCTTTTAAACCGAGCATCGATGGCTTCAAACATTGTCGCAAAGTTGTTTGTGTCGAAAGTACGCATTTATACTCCAAATATAGACATAAATTATTGATTGCTACGTCGCTGGACGCCAACCAAAATGTCTTCCCCCTGGCGTTTGTCATTATCACGGCAGAAAGTACACACTCATGACTTGGTTCCTTGACCATTTGAATACATTTGTTCTTGAGAATCAATCGGTTTGCCTTATTTCGGATCGTCACCCAGGTATTTCATCTAAGTAATGTAATTTACTCGGTATTTTCGTAAAATCAGGGCTTTTACTTGCGTATATGGTGTGTACAGGTCTTCTGGGAGCAGTACGAGACACTGAATGCTTTCGTCCACCAAATGGAGTGCATCGCTTCTGTCTTCGTCATGTAAAATCAAACTTCTTCAAAAAATTCAAGAATCAACAATTGAAGGATCTATGTCATAGAGTTGGTACTGCGCCAACATTGGAAAAATTCGATCGCATTATGTCTCAGATTGCGGAAATTAATAAACGTGCGAAGCCTTGGTTAGAAAAAGTAAACGTCGAGCAATGGATGCTTGTACACGACGGCGGTTATCGATGTAGTGTCATGACGACTAATATTTCAGAAGGGCTCAACGGAGTATTAAAAGGTGCTCGAATGCTACCCGCAAGAGCAATCGTTGATTTTACTTTTCATAGGTAAGCTCTAATGACCTTAGTTTTTTTGTTTTAATTTTGTTGTTATGACTTCTTTTATTTATTAAAATTCACAGGTGCGTACAATATAATAATAGTAACAATAATAATAAATAATAATAACAATAATAATAATAACAATAAATAATAATAATAAAACTAATATATTGACAATAATAAATATAATAATAAGAAAATTAACAAAAATAATAATAAAAATAATAATCATAAATATAATAATAATAATAATAACAATAATAATTCACAAATTCAAATTTTTCGAAAGCGTATAATAGTCAAAAAAAAAAAAAACGCTCCACATAACGATCTATCAGGGGTGATGCGCCAGATGACTGCTGGTCCCACAACGAGCTGGTATACGAACTCTATTTCCTCGACGGTTACCTTGGTCTGCATCATCTGCCGAACTGCGAGGACGTCGCGGTCGTGGTTAAGGTGTCATAAACGCCTAAGATGTGATGTGTTAAATTAATGTTTAATTTAACTTTTAGTAAATAATTTAGAATAATTTAACATACATGATGATCCATATAATCTGGCTGTGAGCTGTGTTGAGCTGCAGATCACTGCAAGAAGGGCAAAAAATCGTCAAAGAAGGACGGGTTAACAGCTTCGTGCACTTGAGATGGTCCCGCCACATGTACGTGAGATAGTCCGGCCTCATGTACGTGAGATGGTCCGGCCTCACTGCTCCGTCGGATCTGGCGTCGCGAGATGAACATGATATTCATCTGCTCCAGTAAATGGATCGACTCATCATAATTGCCGTTTCTCGCGTAACATAGGCTGTCGTGAACCCCGCGTTCCTGAAAATGAAAAAGGAAATTTGAGCTATTAAACAAATAACATTAATAAATAAATTAAACTTACGATGCTCGACATAAAAACCGCATCCCTCAGCTGGAAGCCCCGTGACATCTGCACCGCATGTGGAGATATATAGAGGCGAGTGATTCGATGAAACCAGTCATAATATCAATCCTCCACCGACATGAGTGCAGTCGTGGGATGACCATTAATGACGGTGTCCTCTCGTTCCTCCCATAACCCAAACCAGCTGCATGATGCGTTCTCCAATCCATCCCCGACCGCTGTCGACGCTCGTACGTATGAAGATTGCTATCTCCATACGGCGGTATAGCGGAATCCGTTGAATAATTCCAAACTGTCGAAGGACTCGTTAGGGGTAATGCCACTCCACGATATTGAAGAAGATGAGGGGACACCTCGATCAACAAGCGATCGGTAAGCACTGGGGAGGAAGTGCGGCAATCTCCGGGAGCGTCATGTCGTACGGATCCCATACAAATTGATGCGCCCGCAGGCGATCAAGGCACTCGCGAATGGTGCGTATGTTCGAAGTTGTCGACGTAGTGTGATGATATACTGCGTTCCACATGTCATATATTTACACAACATCTATAAATGTAACAGGGGAAAAAATTACAAACTTTGCATGAACGACCATACCTCGCAGCATGTGGCGGGATCAGTAAGACTATCCCGTCGACTATTCTGGGCTCCATGGAGATACGATGAAGACCACGGACTAGCTGAAATGGCAGGATCCTCACATATGCCCATGCCTAAAACAAATCACATGTTTTAAATAAATTTTAAAAATACCTATAAAATAAATCAAAGTTTCAATAAATATAATTACCAGCAACAGCCGTAGGGGTCCACCTATATTAAGCTTTTTCGGCTCGCATGCCGAACAAAGCTCTCTGTATAGGAATGCCAGCACCGCACTACCCCAACTAAACATGCCCACCTCCTCAATATCCTCCAACAGCCGAAGGTAGGTCAACGATACGGTACTGGCGCTACAATCGGGGAACATCACCTCTCCAAATAGCAGCATCGCATAAGCCACTGTTGAACACTCAACCTCTTCCTCGTCACTATCATCCGAAATCAGATAGGCCAACAACCAACTCGCTAACGACTTCATCGAGAGCGATGACCCCTTAATTTTCTCAGCAGGCGGTCTAAAACCTAGCAACCGCTCGCACTCGTCTATCCACTGTGTGACCGTCTTCGTATGGATCACACCGGAGACACAACTACCATCTACAGGTAAACCCCACAAAATTCCTACGTCCTGTAAAGTAACGGTCGCCTCCCCGACAAAAAAATGAAACGTATGGGACTCCTTCCTCCAACGCTCTACTAATGCTGTAATCAAATGAAGTTCAACCCTCTGCGACATACAGTTGTAGACGCTATATAGACCCATGTCGTTCAACTTATCTAATAAGCGACCGTGTTGAACATTCGGTGCTTCTCTCGTACCCCACACAACATTCTCTAAGGACCTAATCTTAATAGTCCTATCTATCGCACCCTCATCTAACAATAAATCCCTACTGCGGTGGTTTGACTGCATCGTCAGCACCGAACTATTAAAATGCCCGTAATAAGAATCATGATTACTATAGCATACAAAATACTTCGAAAAATAAAAAAATAGCATATAACGAGGCACGGGGATCGCTCACCGGAGGTAATCGCGCGTAGATCATCACGGGGTCAAGGCGGGCAGCTGCGGCGACGGCGGGTCGCGTCGGGCAGCGGCAGTTCGAGGCGGGGCGGCGGGTCGCGGCGGAAGAGGTCACCGAGGCGGGACAGTGGGTCGAGGCGGGTTGCGGTGGAGGAGGTCGTCGAGGCGGGGCGGCGGCGGGCAGCAAGACGTCGACGAGGCGGAGCGGCGATCGCGGCTGGCGGCGGCGGGTCGAGGCGGGACGGCTGGTCGAGGCAGGCAGCTGCAGGTCGCGGCGGTGGGCAGCAAGACGTCGGTGAGGCGGGCGGCGGCTGACAGAAGGACGTCGACGAGGCGGGGCGGGGTCGCGGTGGGCGGCGGCTAGCAGAATGACATCGACAAGGCTAGGCGGCGGGTCGCGGCGGCGGCTGGCAGCAGGAGGTCCTCTAGGCGGGCAGCGGGAGTTTCAGCGGCTCCTTTTCGTCTTCTTTGTCTTCGTCTGTTTGTCTTCGTCGATCTAGGTTTTTAAAACCAGATCTAACTCGTATACAGCTTATACAAGTTATGGGTTATAACTCGTAATATCTGCATACGAGTTACTTCACGTGTACGCCGCGCCAGCTAGTCCAGTAACTCGGATGTAGTTTTTACGAGTTAATTAACTCGTACAATCCGGGTACGAATTTCGCTGTTTTATTAATGTTTTTCAATTCATTTTTATTTCGTTAATGAATTTTTTTTTTGGTTATTTAATTAACAAAGCCCTCATCAAAGGCGTAAAAGGACCACTCTACGATAGTTGTGTTGACATTTCTTGATTTTGTAAAGGCAAAAAAAGAAAAACTTTAACGAGTTGTAAATAGCCGTCGGACTTAAAGTCGGGTGCAATTATCTTTCAGGCCCCTTTAGGGTTATTTCTAATCGGTATCCTTCTGCGAGAAATTGTGCGTTTAATACCCTCAAATAGTGAACTGACGAAAATGCTCATTTTCAAATAAAAATTGGACAATACTAACTGTTATCGCTAATTGTACAAACAAAATAATGTTATTATCATTTTATTGAAATAAAACTGGACGTTATATCACTTTCTCGCAATTATACTAACTGCTAGCCTGCCAAAATCTAGTTCTATTTGGCATTATATCCTGGAATAGCACTATATATTAATTGCTCTCAAATTGATTGATAGGTCAATCATCATAATTACTACTTTATCCTTAATTTTAAATATATTCCAATTATATCCTCTAACTTAAAAATTATTTGAATTTAAACTTTTAATTTAACAACTTAAAGCATACATGAAATTAATGCTTTTGATTTTGGGTGGGATCTTATCTTTGGCCCCTCTTTCTATTCCTTACTGGACCAATAATGGGCTTGTGGTGTGTAAATGGGCCGGGCTCAATGTTTGGCTATAAGGCTCATTCCTTAAATGATGGTACTCAATGACACAATACTCTTATCGCCCATTTTAAATTGCCCGACTAACCTATTTATACTGCAAAAAAAAAGAAAAAAAAAACCCATTTATATTTCATACTTTCAACCGAATTCCCATCTCTTTCGTTTTCTATTTTCTCTTTCTCAATTGAGCCGCGACAAAGGGTTGGTGAGCCGTAGGTATGCATTTTCTATTTCTTGATCTATTTTCTTATTCTTCTTCTTAATCTTGTTTTCCTTCTTTTTTTTTTCTATTATTTGATGGGAGTTTGATTGTGAACAATTATGAAGCTCATACTTTGCTTGGTAACTTTGTGGGACTACTTACTAGGGTTAGAAAATTGAGAGGCTGATGAATTTGTTTAGAGTGGGTAGGAGATTTTTACTTCGAACTTCCAGAAACAATTGTGCCTTTCGCAAAACACACACGCACATATCACATTTTCCATCCGGTTTTAGTTCAAAACCGGCCGGTTACTTCCGCACAAGTCACTTACACAAATATCAAGCACCGGTATTTAACCGTAACTGGTTAAGAACCAAAAAGAGACAAGCGTTTATTCACCCCCTCTAAATACCACATTCTCACTGTTTTGCTCAAACTTTTAAATGTGCCGTGTTGGTTCCTGAACTTTGCAAAACCTGTTACATTGGGTTCCTTTCACGTAAAAAACAGGTAATAAAGAACCAACAGAGAACATTTTTGCAAAGTTCACGAACCAAAACGACACATTTAAAAGTTTGAGCATAAATGATTAGAATTTAATTTACATAGTAAAAATTTAATACTCCCTCCGTCCCGCTAATTTTATTACATTTTTCCATTTCGGGCGTCCCACTAATTTTATCATCTTTCCTTATTTAGCAAAAAAACTATCACAAACAATTAATATAATAATATTAAATATTCTTAAAAGACGTGTCAAAATATACACCTTTTTACCTTTTTATTGTACTATATTATTATAATAATGCCACCTTAATATCCGTGCCCACCAATATGTGAAAGATAACGGGACAGACGGAGGATTTTTTTCACGACGCATACCAACACAATCACACCAACAACAATTAAAATTTTTATACATATTTTTTAACTTTATTATTTTTTTCAAGAGGCAGACATAATTACGGTGCAATTGTGTTGAGATACTTTGTTAAATAAAAAAATTAAAAAATCTCGTAGTAATCTAATATGAATTTTATATTAATTTTATACAATATCATGTATATATAAAAAAAATTCTAGTACTTAAACATTTAATTGTGCCGTTTTGATTCCTGAATTTTGTAAAATTGTTCCATTTATGTTCTTTTACATGTTCTTTAAGTCAAAGGAAAAAAATGACAGGTTTTGCAAAATTTAAAAACCAAAACGTCACATTTTAAAAGATTGAGTTCTAACAGTGAAATTGTGGTATAGTTCAACAGCATTTTTTGCCGTTTACTCATTAGATTATTATATGTTGCTCGAGATATATAGATTCGAACAAGATAGATTCTTGTTGATTTTCTGCTTTCTTGTTGGTTTGTGCCTCTCGACGAGTTCTATTTGAAGATATTATTTCAGTGCTTTTGCATTGTATCATGACCGAAAGGCTTATAAAATTGTTTTAAAACTAAATTTATATATGTTATTGATTAATTACTATTTTACTATCATTTTTTATTTTATTTAATCATGTCAATTGTCATTCGCAATCAATTTTTCTTGTGAAATACTTAGACCATCTCCAACCGAAAAACCCATTTTCAAACTCAAAATGCAGTAATTCTTCTCCAACCGAAAAATTCATTTTCAAACTCAAAATTCACACAACTTTTCAATATTACCCACATATTTTAAAAATTTTCAAAACACACTTTCCCAAAAAAAAATTTCAAAACATTGTTTTAAAATTATATTTTATTTAAAAATTAACTACTTCCGTAATATTTTATTTCTAAAATTAATTATAACATAAAATTAAGTTAAGCTTTAGATTTATTAATAAATTTGTTTTTTAAAATAAAAATAGTGTGGTGGGGCCCACAATAACTCTCTCATCTCCTCCTATTTCCTTTCCAGGTTCGATGTTCACTTCAATATTAATATATAAAATAAAGAAAAGGGGGCACAACTCCTCCGCTGTCTCGACGGGAAAAAGATTGTTGGTCTGGACAAACCACAGAGTAGCCAAACTCGTCTCTCTCACCGCCAGACAAAATCGCTGACAAGTAAGAAATATGAAAGTATTTGGGGCAAATGTTAATTTCAGTAATATTTGCTATTATGAACAGTAGCGCGCAAGTTTGCGTTTTTTGAAGTGAGAGAAAAGTCATAAACGCATTTTCCGTCCTATTTTGCAGGCCGATTGGAGAAAAAATTGGGTTTCGGATGGAATTTGAGAATCGATTGGAGATAGTCTTAAGCAATAGATAACTGAACTTAAATTATATTTCTATGTTTAAGACTTTTAAAAAACAAAACTAACTTTTGCAATATATAATAATATTATGCATATATATATACATTAGTGCGTAGCCTTTCTTAATTGAGAGAGGACAAGTGATTCACAATATCAAGTAATTCAAAATGACAGATTCCCCATAATTCAATACTTGGTACTGGATTGCTATTCACCGCCCCATTTTTCCTAGTCACCGCTCCCTAAAGGGCTGAAAAAAGACAATTTTGCCCTTTGAATAAATTTTTTTATTTAAAATCCTTTTCCAGACAACAATTTTCATATCGCAATCAAACATTCAAATCAGACTCAAACAAAACAAAAAAAACGTTCAAATCGCAATGGATCGACGAAAGGGAAAAGGGTTATTCGCACGAATGGTAAGCAAATTCTCGTAAAATTTGTTCGTACATAGATGAATCATCGAACTTGATTCGGAATCGATCCAAAAAAGTCCCGACCGAAACATAATTTCGGCCGGAAAAGTCCCGACCGAAACACAATTTCGGTCACATCAATGCCGGACCGAAAAATAATTTCGGTCGGGCCTTGAGGTGACCGAAAAAATTTTTCGGTCGGGACTGTTACGACCGAAATCATGTTTCGGTCGGGACTGAACCAACCGAAATCGTGTTTCGGTCGGAACTGTGCCGACCGAAATCGTGTTTCGGTCGGAAATGTCCCGACCGAAATCGTGTTTCGGTCGTAACTGTGCCGACCGAAACACGATTTCGGTCGGTGCTTAAAGTAGCCGAAATTGTATTTCGGCTCCGTAACAATTTTTTTTTGGCAGACGATGAGATCGCCGACGGGGTAGACTACAGTGAGCATTTTCGCGTAGGAGGTCGATTTGAGACCGACGTGGAAGCAATTAACTGGGCGAAAGGCGTCGCTATTGCTCTGGGTTCCGAGGTAATTATTTCGTCGCATAAGAAATGCGGTACAAAAAAACACATTAGATGTTCTCGTGGAGAACGTTATAGAGGCAACGAGGACGAATTGGAGAGGGTTTCGAAGTCGAACAAGTGCAGGTGTCCTTTTCTAGTCATAGCTCAGGAGGATCCAATGACTAGGGAATGGTACATTCGTACGGGCCCACCTGAGAAATCCACGCACAATCACCCCCTGATACAGTATCCCGAGGGACACCGCCAGACTAGTGGGTTAAGTCGCGAGGCAATGAAGGTTGTAGAGGAAATGACTGCTGCGCAGGCGAAACCAGCTCATATCCTCTCGGCGATGAGGGCTCGACACGCAGAAGATAACGCGACGATCAGACACATATATAATTACAGAGATCATTTGAAAAAAGACAATTCTGAGGGCCGAGACGTGGTGAGCCAGTTGATGCACCAGGGCAGACACGCCGGATATTATGTTCAAGCCCTGGGAGATGACGAGACTAATGCGCTGACGCATGTTTTTCTCGCACACCCGGACTCACTTGCACTAGTGAGGACGTCTCCGTACTTCATTGGGATCGATTCTACGTACAAGACCAACATGTACAAGATGCCTCTAGTTGAGATTATAGGGATGACTCCCTGTAATCAAAACTTCCTTTGTGGGTTTGTCATTATGGAGGACGAGACGGAGAGAAGTTATGAGTGGGTGTTGCAGTCCCTTCGGGATATTCTGGGACCAGGTGTCTACCCTTCGGCGATTGTGACTGATCGTGAGTTGGGCCTTCTTCGACCCGTACAGGAAGTATTTCCGGATTCTCACCATATGTTGTGCACGTGGCATATCTATAAGGACGTGGAGAACAAAGTTTATTGGACGACGGGGAAGAACAAAAAGACAGCAGCTCACTTCACGCATAAGGCCTGGAAAGCAGTCATGGAAGCTCCGACGATAGACGCGTACGAGCAGGCATGGTTGGTGCATAAGGAGAAGTTCGTCAAAGCTTGGACGAACCAGGTGCTTCATTTCGGGAACACCACTACATGTCGTGTGGAGAGTGCTCACAGCGAGCTGAAGCAATGACTGAACTCGGCCACTGGGTCTCTTGACACCGTGTGGGTGAAGGTGCACGACCAGATTCAGAACCAACTGAATCGCATAAGAAAGGTAAATTAATTATTATTACGTGTCAAACGAAATACTTATCTAATAATTGTTTTATGTTGACATGCAGGCATTGGAGGAGTCCTACTCGAAACGACCTATTGGGAACTCAGGATTTCCATTCCACACGATATTGTACAGGGTTTCACACTATTCAATATCTATAATGGGAACTGAGTTGATGCGTGCCAAAGAGTTGTCGGATGAGGTGTACTCCGCGTGCGGATGTGTGGTACGACGTACCCACCATCTCCAATGTGCGTGCGAGCTCCAGCAATGTGTCGACAACAACTACCCAGTTGTTGCAGAGTGCTTGCACGACTTCTGGAGGACACTCACTATCGACGATGGAGTAATTCCCGGTATTTCTGATCGGGATTACTTATACGACCTCGTGCGTGAGGCAGAAACCCGTGATATCGCCGTTATGCGTGGCCTCCATCGAGTCGTCCACGAACACCTGTACCCCGACGCCCGTGAGTGGAATGAGCCTGATGTTAAGACGTCTGTAAAAGGTCGGCCGAAGAAGAAAAACTCGACGAAGCGGGATCAAAGTGCTTGGGAGTACTCAATCCCAAGGGGTGGACGCAGCGGAGGGCGCAACAGTACCAGTCGTAGCAGTCAGGGTCGCACGTCATCCTCGTCTGTGAAGCGGTCTCGATCTACTACGGAGACAGGTAATACTATCTCTTAATCGTAAATTTGTTCAAACACGGGTGCACGTTTAATCCTGAAAATAGCGTTCTAGAGGTGAAGCGGACTTCTCCCACACCCAGTTGGCCAACCACGTAACATCAGTCATCCATCCGTATATAGTTACCTATAAGAATGTGGTGGCTGACGGCAACTGTGGATTTCGCGTGGTCGCGTCCCATGTTTACGATGACGAGGAGGAATGGATCACCGTCAGGAATAACGTCGCGAACGAACTCGCGGCCCATTGGAGTCGCTACTTGGCACTGTACTATGGTGATTCACTTGAAACTGCGTTGGATCATATACGCTGGGATGGAGGCCCTTGTGGAGCGAACCACTGGATGATGACACCGTGTGATCTGTGGGTTGTGGCGACTATTTGGAACGCTGTAATTGTCCTATACGGGTACGGCAATGGGAGGAACATCAACGCATTTTCAAACACAATATTGCCGCTGCGTGCCGGTCGGACTGCTCGTGGACCGACCCGTACGATCGTCATGGCGCACCTTGGGAATGATTATCAGCATTACATCAGACTTAATTTGACTCCAGATTTTCCTATGCCCACCTTACATCCGTGGTGGTTCACGTATCGTAGTGATCGAGTTGCCGGTTGGGAGATCAGATATCAGAGTCGATTCGCTCACTGGATTCACCTAATGCAACATAGTAATTTTTAGCTGTTGCATGTTTTATTTGGATTATTTAATTGGATTATTTAATTGAATTATTTATTTGGATTATATATTTGGATTATTTATTTGGATTATTTAATAGGATTATTTAATTGGATGCCTTTATTTGGATTATTTTATAGGATTATTTAATAGGATTATTTAATTGTATTATTTAATTGGCTTATTTAATAGGACTATTTAATAGGATTATTTATTTGGATTATTTAATAGGATTATTTAATTGGATTATTTAATAGGATTATTTAATTGGATTATTTAATTGGATTATTTAATAGGACTATTTAATAGGATTATTTATTTGGATTATTTAATTGGATTATTTAATAGGATTATTTAATAGGATTATTTAATTGGATTATTTATTTGGATTATTTATTGGATTATTTAATAGGATTATTTAATATGCAAACAAATATTCAAAACATATATAAAATTCGTCCAATACAATAAACGAAAAATAAACAATAGCTACACGTCAAGGGGCCTGGCGCCACCGGTCGTTGACGTCGTCCAGCCTGTCTCGGAACTCGTCCGTACGCGTCGAGCCAGTACCGATATACTGCCTAGCATATCGGTACTCAAGCTGTACATCGTGTTGTACCATTGTACATAGCAATAATACGTACGATTAATCATATAAATATAAAAAGTAGGGCTCAACGATTAAATGACGTACGTAGTCGGCGTGGCTGCGCGGGGGTATGCCTGCCGATGAGGATCCCTGCTCCGTTGAACGCAGGCGAGGATGAGAATGCCGCGCATACCAATCCATGTACCCTGGCATGGTTTCATCAAGGTACTCCGCGGCGGCACGGTTGATGTACGAGAGGTTGAGGATGTAGGCATACGGGAACTGACGCCAAGCCTGTTCAGCTGCATCGGCAGAATGAACAACCTTATACCATTTCGGGTCAGCTGGCATGACCGCCTTCCGTGGCTGACTCATCGGCGGTGGGATGACCTGTACGTACCCCAGCTGGCGCAACACTCTCGAGGGCGAGTAGGGCTCAACGACATCGCGATAGATAACCCATCGCACGAAAAGCGTCCTCATCTGCTGCGACGCTGGATCGGGACCGTACGGCAGCCAGGCAACCTGATAACATGTTCAAAATTTTTAAATAATTGTCGTCAATATAGATAAGACATTGTGAAGATACCTCGTTTGCCGTCATGACGTCTATCTGACGGCGGATATCAATCAAGCGGTGGACCGTCCTCTCGTGCTGAGATACAGACCACATGCGTGATCGTGCCTGGCCAGGCTCCACATGATGTGGGAGACGGTGTGGGCGGAAGCATGGAAAGTACTCGTAGATCCACGCCTGTAGTAATGAGAGGCACCCAGCTAATCCCCTCGCATCTGCCCTGTGATATAGGTATGCGAAAGCGGCCGAACCCCACGAGTACCCACTAGCAGAGGGCAACGAGCGGTAAAACTCGTGCATGATGTCCGGCTTCACACGGTTCCTGCTCTTATCGACGAACAGCGTCGACCCCAATAGAATCTACAGCCAAGCGATGGCCTGGAACCCCACCGGCCGACCACCCCGCATTCGCTGCATCACGTCCTTAATCCCAAGCCCACCGCCTCTCCAAGAATCCTTGAGCGCGTCCAGGGAGATGCCCATAATCTCCCTCGCCGCGATCTGCCCATCGGCTCCGTCTGGGGTGCCCGACACCGTCGCGCCCTCGATCGGTAATCCGAGGATGTGCTCGACGTCGTGGAGCATGATCGTCATCTCCCCAAATGGCATGTGGAAGGTGTTCGTGTCTGGATGCTAGCGCTCCACAAAAGCGCACAGAAGAGGCTGGTCCAAGTGACCCACCATGTCATCTGTGAGGTGCCTAAGCCCCGTGCCATCGATCTGGCTCTGCGTCTCCGGCGGGAACTGGGAGTACCACTGCTTAAGCGATCGAAGCACTAACGCCCGCTGCTCGCACTTCAGCAGGGGCCTCTCCTCATCACCCAGCCAGATGCGGGGCGCGATGTGCCCCAGATAACTAGGGATCACCTCGTCATCATATGGACCACCGGGCATCTTAAGTCAGTTTATAGAGGAGAAGAAAATAACCTGAGGAGGCCGGTACGACATCGTCGTCGGATGTCATAAAAAACGATGCTGCATCATCCTCCACACCATGATCCGCATGCGGATCGTAATCCGCATGTACGGACTGAGAAGCAGCCGCTCGCTGCTGCCTCTCCTCCCGTTCTCTACGAACGGATGCGTCAACGCCTCGCGTCCTCGTGTGACGCTCTCCAGATCCCTCCGAGTAGGGACTTCCCACCCCTGGTCTGCAAATAAAAACATATTTAAAAAAAAAAATTGATCGAAATATAATTTCGGTCGGCACTAGCATGACCGAAACATGATTTCGGTCGTTGTTGTCCCGACCGAAACCTGATTTCGGTCGTGTGTACCAAGACCAAAACATGATCTCGGTCGGGACAACAACGACCGAAACATGATTTCGGTCGGCATAGGCACGACCTAATCATGATTTCGGTCGTCCCAGTGCATGACCGAAATTATGTTTCGGTCGTGCACTGTGCCGACCGAAATTGTGTTTCGGTCGGTGCCGAAATCCGACCCTAAATCGCGTTCGATCGGCCGTTTTTTCAAACAATTACGACCCGTTTCGATAATTCATCTACGTACTATTGATTTTTACGACAATTTGCTTACCAGTCGCGATAACAGACCATTTCCCTTTCCATGTCCCTGTCGGCGATCCATTGCGATTTCAGTATTTTCTCTGTTTTTAGTTTGATTTTGATGTATGATTTGTAAAGTGTTGTGTGGAAAAGGACTTTAAATAGAAATCTTTATTGTTTTCTCTTTTTAAATTAATTTAAATATCATAAGGGCAAAAAGGTCTTTTTCCATCCCTTTAGGGGGCGGTAATAAGTAAAAAGGGGCGGTGAATAGTAACTCCCAACTTGATATAATACACATTAGTATTACTTTATTATATAAGCACATTACAGTTTGGTATGTATATCGTACTCGTCATTCACGTGTCCCTAATAGATGAATAAATACGCTCCTATCCTAATCTTTCCTTCCTTCTTCTAAAGCGTAGCATTGATCTCTTTTTTCGAATTTCTTTCACTGTTTCTGATTGCCAAAAACGATGTCGTCTAACATTCTTGTGACGGGCGGCGCTGGTTACATCGGAAGTCACACGGTTCTTCAGCTGCTTTTGGATGGCTACAGAGCCGTCGTTGTGGACAATTTTGACAATTCGTCTGAGATTGCTCTGAAGAGGGTTAAGGAACTCGCCGGAAAACATGGTTCGAACCTAGTCTTTCACAAGGTTGGGGTTTCTTCTTCCTTTTCGTGCCGAGATTCGATTTTTTTTTTCCTTTTTGGTTATTCTGCCTTCTTTATCTTTGTTGTTTGTCCTCGAGTTTTGGGGCTGTTGGTTCTGTTGGATTTTGATTTTATTTTGGGATCTATTGATGCACGTTATTCATGCACTTCATTGAAGAAATTTTGGGATTTACTTTTTTTCCTTTGGTGAAGTTATCATTTGAGCTTCTTAATTAAGGTTGGTGATATTTGAAGAATGTTCTCAGAATCCTTACTTTATTAACACTTACCTCTTGTTCGACTATTCGTTTCTTCATTTGTTATTGATTTATTCATGGGATGCAAATTTTTCTGTGGTTCATCTAGTTTGAAATTTGTGAAGTCTAACAGTGTGAGAAGATTATGTGTTAACAACTATATTACTATGTGTGTTTGATTGATTGCAGCTTGATCTCCGGGATAAACCTGCACTTGAAAAACTTTTTGCCTCTGAGAAGTAAGTTTCTTTCCACCTATTACTTTTATCTGAGTTGTATTACTGTATGGTATTGATTCTCATAGACAAGCATATTTTTTGGGAGATTGATCGATTCATGTGGTGAAGTTCTGTCTTTTCAGTTTCGACTTACCTGATATAATGATTCTCTATGAAAAACATCCCAGATTAATCAAAGAAACTTGTTATGTCTATTTCAACTTTTCCATATAAAGTAAGAAGTTATTTCGAGTGAAAATCCAGGGTCTGATGCATAACAATACTTCTGATATCCTAAATTGTTCTAAAGCTGTAACATTTACCTCTGATTTTATCTATCCTTTGAAGGTTTGATGCTGTCATCCACTTTGCCGGATTAAAGGCAGTTGGAGAAAGTGTAGCGAAGCCCTTGTTGTATTATGACAACAACCTTATCGGTACTATTTACCTCCTTGAAGTCATGGCAGCTTATGGATGTAAGAAGGTGCATACCATAATCATATCATTATCAGAAGTCTTCCTTTTCTGTTCCCTTCTTTTCATTGCAATGTCGTGCTTTAATACAACAAACTTACGTATATTTCTTTGTCAGCTTGTCTTTTCATCCTCTGCAACTGTCTATGGCTGGCCCAAAATTGTTCCTTGCAATGAAGAGTCTCCCATCTCTGCCATGAATCCCTATGGACGAACAAAGGTAACTTTTTCTTCCCATTAAACAATACTTCAATGTTTCTTATATTTTATGTCCTAAGAACTAGAGGTCCTCTGATATTACACTTTCTGTTAGTTACTTTATGTTTTTTTTTTTGGTAAGAAAGAACTTCATTACCATACCACACAACAAGCTGTTGAGCATACATCACGTAGTTTTCCACCCTATTACGTAGTTTTCCACCCTCTCATATTACTAATTTATCATCACAAAAACGAGTCATCAGTTTCTCACCTGTTGCAATCTGATTCTGTTAGTTATAATGTTTAATGACTTCATTTTTATTTGGTTTCCTTTTTCTGCCAGCTATTCATTGAAGAGATATGTCGGGATATTTATCAATCAGACAAGTCATGGAAGATCATACTACTGAGGTACTTTAACCCCGTCGGCGCACATTTAAGTGGCTATATAGGTGAAGATCCGAGAGGTATCCCAAACAACCTTATGCCTTTCGTACAGCAAGTAGCTGTTGGGAGAAGGCCCGAACTTACAGTATTTGGTACCGACTATGGTACTAAGGATGGTACAGGGGTATGTATGTATCTATATATTCTAATAGAAACTTGGAATCCTCAAAATGATGATACGAAATTCGTGTATATATGTGAATGGATTTAGAGATTCGTTCTTAGCTTTTGTTTTACAGGTGCGTGACTACATACATGTGGTTGATTTAGCAGATGGTCATATCGCTGCCGTGAACAAGCTGTCTGATCCTTCTGTAGGTATGCTACATTCCTTTTTTTACCTTTTTGTTTCTTCCTTCGAAATTTATAAATTCAAATCGAGACGCGTAAATGAAAATATTTTCATCTCTGTACTTTACTTGTATTACTGCAGGTTGTGAGGTATACAATCTGGGAACAGGGAAAGGTACCTCTGTCCTGGAAATGGTGAAATCATTCGAGAAAGCTTCTGGCAAGGTATACTATTATCTCTCGAAAATCCATTACTCAGTAGTCATAATTAATTACATCATTGTAAACCATGATTTTATTTTTTTCATTCTGTGTTTCAGAAAATTCCATTGAAGATGGCAGGTCGAAGACCTGGAGATGCCGAGGTTGTCTTTGCAGCGACAGACAAAGCTGAACGTGAACTAAAATGGAAGTAAATATACAGTGTTAGAATACAGGAAACATTTTGAAGGGCACATTGACGAACTTTCATGTTTGCAAACTGCTTCAACAAACCGTAATCACCACTGAAATTGTTGCTTGGCATATTTTTGAAGGGCTAAATATGGGATCGACGACATGTGCCGGGACCAATGGAACTGGGCTAGTAAGAACCCTTTCGGCTATGAACCTCCTCAGTCTAGTAACTGAAGTTAAAAAGCGAAAACCATTACACTTTTTTGTCACCTCATCATCATCTATGGTATGTGTTGCTGTCATTTGCCTGGGAAGACATTGAGATTTTACTTCCACTCCATGTGTATTGTTAAATGTATATATCTGCTATGTATCAACATCATCCATGAAAGAAAACGAACGCATGTAATAAATGATGTACGCCTTGCTTCTTTAGTCGAAGTAATATATTTCTCTCTCAAAAATCATGGAAAATTCTATGAGCCAAAGGTTGTTTTGTGGCCATCTCTTTCAACTCGCCAAAGTCGATCTTCTTCTTCCATGTTGTAACACTACACTAACCTGCGATATCCCAACAATCAGACGATTTTCGTATGAAATCAAACCTAAACTTATCGGTCTTACGAAACTAACCTTGAATAGATTCCATGGAATAATTGTAGGGTTTCATTGCATGGACAAAATCTGTCTGTAACAAGGAGGCAATGGCAAACCTAGACAAAGATCACAAACTCAGAATAAGATTCACATATCGAATTATTCTCGGAGGAACAAATATAAGTCCACATACCAAAAAAGCTGTCCCTTCCTTGAGAGATTCTTCCTCCAAGAAACTAAAAAATTCCATCTCATCTCACCAGTAATCTTTACAAGAACAAATCCCATCCCTAAAACGGTGAAAAACGTTCCTATCCCTGACGATAATTTCCCTTTCGAAGATCGCCGAAACCAACTTAGTGTACTCATGACAGTTGCCGCACATTCGAACGTTCCTCACAATCCTAACAGCTTCGCCCTTTTTCGTACTAATCAAAGAAAAAGCGATCGCCAATTTCTGACTATGAGCGCTGAGCCTTCGCATCTTGTCTTCTTCATCCACGTCGAGCAGCACCTGCGAAGTATCGGGCGAATATCCCTCGAATTTCAACTGCCATTCTATCTGATGGATCATTTCGTATATGTCCCCACTTCGAGGATGCGAAGCGTCGTAAGACGCAAACTTATGGACCTTTTTATTAACTTCGACGGAGCTAAAGCCCGTTTCTTGCCTCAGCCCTAAACGGGCCATTTGGGCCCGAATCGAGGCGGCGTCAGCCCACCAATTGGCCCGCGCGTACATATTCGCCATCATCAGATAATCGCTAGGGTTCATTGCTTCGAGCTTGGAGAGGTTTTCGAATGCTATCTCTGCTACGTCTATGCGTTGGTGAGCTTTGCAAGCGCTCAAAAGAGTTCGCCATATTACATCGTTGGGCTGAAGGTTTAGGGGCATGTTTTCGATGAGTCCCAAGGCTTTATCAATAAGCCCGGCCCGGCCCATGAGATCGACCAAGCAACCGTAGTGTTGTACGGTGGGCTTTACGAAGTGCTCGTTCTTCATTCTATCGAAATAGCTCAGGCCCGAGTCAACGAAACCAGCGCGGCTGCAGGCGTTTAAAACTCCGACGTAGACGACTTCGTCAGGCTTCAAACCTCTTTTGAGCATTTCTTCGAACAGTTTGAGGGCTTCTTCGCTGCGTCCATGGTTTCCCAGCCCAGAGATCACAACGCTGTAGCACTTGTCGTTTTTCTCGCTGGCTTGTCGAAATAGCAGCATCGCTTTATCGATTTCTCCACAGCTTACGTACATATCTATCAAAGAAGTAGTCACTGCAACGTTTAAACCGCTCAGGTTTCTAAGCACATAGCCATGGATGGATCTTCCTAAACCTAAGGCACCTAAATGGTTGCAGGCGGAAATTACACTCACCAAAGTGCTCTCCTCGGCCCGAAGATCGAAAGAACAACAGCTTTTCGAGTTCATGTCTGAAAATAATCGAAGGCAATCGAGCCACCTGCCTAGGCTGAAATGAGCTGCGATTATAGCACTCCAAGAAGCTATCGTCTTTGGAAAAATCTGCTCAAAAACCGCAAGAGAACTCTCAATTTCGCGGCATTTCCCATACATATTAACCAAACTGTTCTGCACAAAGACATCTTCTCCAAATCCCATCTTGAAGATGTGAGCATGAATCTGCAGACCTTCGTCGAACGCGCGCAAATTCGCGCATGCCTTCAGCAAAGCTGGGAAGGTGAAGTTATCAGGTTGAACACCCATATGAAGCATCTCAAGATATACGAATAGGGATTCTTCAAAGTTCGTATCTTTGTTGAATCCTCGTATCATGGCGTTGAACTCGAACGAAGATAAGTCTTCCTCTTCCATGCGTCGGAAGATCGAGGAAGCGTAATCCATGCTACCCCATTGCGAGAGCGCGCAGGTTGTAAGGAGATTGCTTGCGCATATGGGATTTTCGAACAGCCCTAACTTGAGGATTTGTGCATGGACTTGCTTCAGCTGGGCAATGTTCTTGCATTTCTTGGTTAGAACAATAGATTCTTGGAGCTTAACGTGGAAATCGATTTCTGGGTTTTGTTGGTGAATCTGTCTAGCGAAGAAGAATTCGCGGAGAAGTGGCGCCCCAATCATTATGTACAATTAATCATTAGAAAGAATGATTTACTTCAGAGAAGTTTATGTGCGCAGAGGAAAAGGGTCGAGCAAATTTGAGAAGACGACGAGGCTCGAAACTACTGTTTACTAACGTTATTACAATTATCATTATTATGTACTCTTTTTATTTTCGTGCGAATTTTGTTGGAAATTAGAATTTTCTGTATTAAAATGTCATCCACGAGATTTGAAGAGCCAATGGCATCCATGGAATTGTCCAGACACTTGGGCTACAGATATTAGTCGATAGGAGGTAAGGATAATGTGTTGTCTTAGAAAGTGGGCTCCACGAGTTTGTTCCCATTTCACGTGGCGGCCAACGTGGAAGCAATATTTAGCAGTTTTTTGACGAACTTTAAATCCCACGATATTTCTTTTCCCTATTTTTCTTTTACTTAGTAGTTAGTACCCAAGCCTAACCTTGCATATTGTTTATTGTTAGGACATTTTAAACCCCGATAATATAATTTGCTCGAAATGACGATTCGGAAATAAAAAGAAGAAAAATAAATTTGAAAGTGAACACGAGAATTGCGTGGTTACGTCCATTGGCTGAATAGTAGAATTTCTTTATTACGTGGAAATAATATACAGACGTGAATGATTGTGAGTAAAAACAAACTGATAATTATCTCGACTTTGAATCCGTTGAAGAGAAGATGTGTTGTGTTTTGCGCTTGAACTTCACGTATACTTATAGCCGAAACTGCTCGTGTGGAACTGGTACAGATCTTTAAAGTCTTCTTCAAAACTTCAAAATTCGACTGTATTAATTACCTTTTTCGCGTTCAGATTACTGACCATTGGATTCGGACTTTGACTGGTCTAGTTCGCACTACCGTCTAAGAATCCCGAGTGTGAACGTTTGAGTAGTTTTACGACTTGAAAATCAAGGTCAAATACACAAATCTCCTTATTGACATTGATTCAGAATAATACTCCTTAATTAGTAATACCATTATCTCCCTTTGGCCTTAACCAGGGACGCAACCACAAGGGGGTCAGAGGGGTCGACCGACCCCCCGGCGGCCGGAGCTAGAGGGTAGTAGTGTAGAAAAGGTGGCTTGAGGGGGAAGAAGATGATGCAGATAACCCTAATTTGATATGGTTTTTGTTATTAATGGGCTAAGTTTTAGCGAACCTACCATTAAGTTTAAAATGTTAACTTTATATATATTATATTGAATTTTAAAGGCTCAATCTGATTCAAATTATTATATTTTAATCTATTTACGACATACGTAAATAAATATTTTAAAATCTCAATTTCTAAACCATCGCTTAACAAAAATTACATTTTTAATTAAAACAATGTTATGCTCTTGTTTTTTATATAAATTTGTTTTTGAATTTTTACTAACTTGCTATGATATATTACTCCCTCCGTCCCGCTAATTTTATCACAATTTTTCATTTCGGGCGTCCAATAATTTTATCATCTTTCCTTATTTAACAAAAAATTATCACAAACAATCAATATAATAATATTAAATATTCTTAAAAGACGTGTCAAAATATAGACTTTTTTACATTTTCATTTTACTTATTATTATAATAATGACACATTAATTTGCGTGCCGAGCAACTTATGTGATAAAGTTGTTGGGACGGAGGGAGTATTATTCAACTTATGTGATAAATAGCACAGCGTTCTTGATCTTTCGAACAGCAACGCCGCCGATGGCTATCCCCACCACCAACCCAGTCAATATGCCGCCAGACGACGACGAATTCTCCCCGGAAGGTGGCGGCGTAAGAGATCCCGGCGGAGATCCTCGACTCGACGGAGGAGATCCTGACCGTCCGGTGGGAGGCGGAGGAGGTGGCGTAGAGGAGCTGCTACCACCGCCGCCGCCATTTTGCTACCTGTAAGACCCGCTCCTGCAGGTGCATACCGATCAAAACAAAGAAAAAATATATGAAAATCCTCGAATTCCAATGAAATATTGTCAAAGTAAATGTGATTTGTCATCGAATATACTAAAATGTACAGAACAATTACCAACAAAAGAAAAAACATTTCATTAGATTGGAGGCGGGCCGCATCGGCATTGAACGACACCGTCTCGGTGGCCAAGCGCAGGGCCCACATGCAGACGATGTCGTTGCAGGCGGTGTCGGCCCTACTTTCTATGCCGTCGTCCCTGCTCCGCGATGCGTGCTCGAGAGTTTCTGGAAGGGGCGGCACGTGTCCTCCACGGCTCCAGCTTCGGGCTTTGGGCTGAAATGAAATCATTTATTTAATATTTATACATTGTATGTGTGCTTTCACTTGCTCGCTCGATTCGATTGTATATCACCGCAGACGGTGTCTCGATCGATCTGAGAGGGAATAAGTCGAAAAAACCCATCCCCATCCTACGACTGAAGCACAGCAGTGTAATCCACTTAAACTCTGATGTGTTGATTTTGATCCCAAGATCAGTAACCAAAAACTAAATAAACAGAGAATCAAACAACGACATCAATCAACAGCAATTGGCTCCCCGTCCGCACAATAAATCAAAGCTTTAACACCCGAAGCACCACCAACCAACCATAAGCCGATAATAAGGTAAATCAGATAGTTTAAACGACCATCCAAAAAATTTCAACGTTCGAATAAAGGGAGACACAACAACGGAATACGGAGTAGGACGATGAGAGCGATCACCTGGTGCCTGTAATTCTAGTAGCCAGAAGATCCAGCCAACAGAACGGCCCATTAGGTCCCAACGATATCCTCACCGTCGATTCCTTAAGAGAATCGTTTTTGTGTGCTTTGACTTGCTCGCTTGATTCGATGTATGTCAACGCAGACGGTGTCTCGGTCGATCTGAGAGGGAAAAAACCAGAGTGTATGTGAGTCCTTTCGATTCAACCCGTACATCCTCCTGCAACTCTTCAGTCTCAACGGTCCGTACATCCTCCTGCTCGCTTGGGAACGGCTTTCTTCCAATCTCCGCTGTTATCCCCCGAGGAAACCGTCGGAGATGGTGCCGACGAAGCAGTATCGAACATCCTCCTCGCCACCGTCTTCTCCTCTCTACGTCATCATTCGATTGCAGGGCAGTGATCACAGACTTCAAAACTCGGCTCGGCGAGCTCCGATTCACCAGCATCAGCTCTCCGATCTCCGATTGACTCATCGTAACGCCTCTCTGAAAGATCTCCTCGACTTGCGTGAACAGTTTGTGCTCTGTAACCCCTAAATAATTGCTTGCTAGGTCTTTGAACGATTTGAAATCGCAGAGTGGGAAATGGATGTGCATATCGATTCTCCCTGGCCTCAACAGAGCGGAATCCTTGACGCCGTCCTTCGAATTCATAGTGAAATAATCATAGATAAGGTTCCGATTTCCAAGCAGCTCATGGCGATTAAGAGATCTGAGGCTAATCAGAGCAGTTCTTCGACGTTTCAGTTTTTTCACTCTGAGTATCATATATAGAATGGTATTTGTAATTCCACTCACATGGAGGGCTAAAATAGTAATTCGATTACTACTTTTATAATACCATAAACACCCTCAAGAGCTGATGACGTGGCACAAATCTGTGGTCTAGAAGGGGTGGCAATTTTCGTAAATAAGTCCTCATTTAAGCCTAGATTGAAGTCCTTGACCAACTTTTATATATAGTATTAGATTAAACCGAGACAAATTTATATCTACCGGCAAAAATTCTCAGAAGGGCATACGAGTTAATTTTTGTGCCTACCCCCATCTTCCAAAAATCTTTCAATTTTTTTCTCGACTACATATATTACTAATTCTTCTTTTTATTCTTCAAATATTCATGTGAAAACAGCAGATCTCATGATCAACTCACCCTCAGAACTGTGAGAGTCCTAAAACCAAATGCACATATATATATATTAATATATGGATATGTGTGTGTAGTCGATCCATAGCCTATCAAAATGTTCTATGCTTACGTTTCGTTCTTTGTCCCTACTCGTTGGCTTTAATATATTCCTATTGTAGATTTACTAAATGATCAAAAATTGGAATGTTGAACATTACCGTTTTACGATGCTTTGTCCATCTAGGGCAAATTAGAACTTGGTTGGCAAGTTTAGGGTTTTATTCCCTAAGTTGATTTATGTAAAGAAATATATTAGAAACCCATGCATCTGAATATTACGCATATATATTATGTGATAACTAACTTTATTATTATTATTATTACTATTATTATTATTTTATTAAAATCCTTCATTTTTTGTAACCATTATTTTAGTTCATGTATTATAGGTGGAAATTGTTGGCGCGGCAGCGGACCCGGTCGAGTAATACTGCGGCTAATATTTGAGCAATTAAAGATATAATATGGGCACCGAGATTTAACGTGGAAAACCCCCAAACAAATCGGGGTAAAAACCACGGGTAAGGAAGAAGAATCCACTATAGAGGAAAATATGAGTTACAACCTCTCAATCTATAAAGGAGAAAACCCTCAATCTCTCTCTTTATAGTCGGAGAAAATAATCGACAAACTCTCTATTTTTTAGTTCTCTCTATTTTTTCTCTCGCAATGTCTCTGCTTTGTGCTTCTGTGGGATGCATTTCATCTGTCGAAACTTGATGGCATTTTATAGAAAAAAATGCCATGGGAACATGCCTATGTGACTTAAATAAAAAACTTCAGCACACTTGAAAAGAATGCTGCGCTGCTTTTCCTCCCATTAGCAGCCTTTGACTATTCAAAAGCCATGTGTGGCTTATTTTGTTGACAATCTCCCACTTGAAGATCTGATTGAGGATCAATCGGATCTTCAAACCATTCTTTCTTCCTCGCCCATCCATGTTGCTTACGTCTCTGCTAGGCCACTTGAGGAACGACACCAAACGAACTTGTCAGTGTTGACCGCCTTCGTCAAGAAATCTGCTAGTTTCGTATGAATCTTCAGCATATCTACCGTGTCCTCTTCCACTTTTTCACGAACGAAGTGATACTGGACTCGTATGTGCTTTGACCTAGAATGAAAAGCTGGATTCATTGCGAGATGCAAGGCACTCTGACTGTCACAGAACAGAGGAATATTCTCATGTTCGTGCCCGAGTTCCTCCATGATCATTTTCAACCATACCGTCTCTTTACTTGCCTGCGTAGCTGCAACATACACTACAAAAAAAAATCAATTCTACAAACTACAAAATGTAGTCAGTAGAGGGCCATTTGTAGTCGGTAGGAAGCCTACCGACTACAACTGCGACTAATATAAAGTGGTCGGTAGGAGGCTTGTCGGTAGGAAAGTGTAGTCGGAAAGATTTTAGACTTACAGACTACATTTGTAGTCGGCAAAAGCATATTTTTTTTAATTATTTTTTTTCAATTCTTTCTTTTTGGTTTTCATTTTATTTTTTAATCAATTAATTAAATTATTCAGCGCACAATATTAATAAATAATATAAAATAAGGCTTTCAATATTAAGAAAAAGGTATTCATAATATACAGAAGTGTTATACCGTAAGTTTAACGTGGTCCAACAAGTAAATAACACACAATGCTAAACTGTCCAAACAGGCGAAGTATGAAGCATGTGACTCTTTACTAAATTCCTTCACGGGCTTCGATAGCCAAGCGATTACACCCAAATCAGCTGCTCTTTGCAGTTGAGTAATCTGCAAAATGGTTAGAAATAAGACAAGGACTCACATTCCGCAGCATAATGACTTAGGGCAGTACGTCTTTACTTACCAAAAACGAGTTAATTATGTATGTACAAGCAGCGGCCATCAATCCCCTGCAATTGTGAGATACGAAACCACATAAGAAATATGTTAACGCACGGATAGGATAACACAAATAATAACGAAGCACAAACATCACCGAACATTTGCACAAAAAGTCTCGACCCAAAGTTAAGAACCCTAAATGCATCAGAATTCAAACTAGAAAAACCTTAAATACGTCGTTCATACCACTCTACGAAGAACTGGCTCCAAGGATGAGCAGAGCTTCTGGAAAGTGGAAACTATCAACCTTTAATGCTTCCCCAATGACACTGCATTGAGTACAAAATATAAAAAAGCAAAATTTAATGTCTCAGGGGAGTCACGTAATGACATAAAAAAGAGTATATGTTAACATAATTAATCAACGACAAACATCAGACAAGAATACTATTAGCAATATATTTCCACCATAATTATGGCAATGATTTACTCCATGACTTACGCATCAATTATCATTATACTTGATATCAATTACCTCTATGATTTAGGTTTCCTTGTATGTACATGTATCGATGGCTATATAGTGAGCCAATACTCAATTGTGAATATACAATACATTCATATTCTATATGGTATCAGAGCATATCTTACTCCAACGAGTTCTAAATCGATCCTAATTTCTAAGCTCTTTTACCCCTCAAGTTCACTGATTTAATTCTCCCCATGTACCTTGGCTCCATCTCCCACATCACCACTTTCTAAGCTCTTTTACCCCTCAAGTTCACTGATTTAATTCTCCCCATGTACCTTGTCTGCATTTAAACTTGAATATGACCGAGAACTATAAGAAAATAAATGAAAAAAAGCATAATTGTAGTCGGTGAATTTTGTACACTTAGTCGGCATATCGTAGCCGACTACAACAACTTACTCAGTGACTGCTACATTAGTCGATTACCGACTACAAATATATTAGTCGGTATGGAGTTTTTTGTAGTCGGAAGTTTTTCGATTTACCGACTACACATTTTGTAGTGGGAAATTGTAGTTCGTAGTTTCAGTTTTTTTTGTAGTGATATCTGCTTCAATTGTTGACGTCGCGACAACGGACTGAAGCTTCGATACCCAGCTTACGGCTCCGCCAGTAAGAGTGAATGCATATCCCGTAGTAGATTTGCTCTTGTCAAGATCACCTGCATAATCAGAGTTAACGTACCTTCTGACAGTAAAGTATGCTCATCCGTAACATAATGCAACATTCGAGGTTCCTCTGATATATCGTAGGATCCTCTTCACCGCGCTCCAATGCTCGTTGCTCAGATTCGCCACGTACCGACTTAGCACTCCCACTGCATGTGCAATGTCTGGTCGTGTACAAATCATTGCGAACATAAGACTTTCCACTGCTGATGCATACGGTACTCGAGATATTTCCATCCTCCCTTGTTCACTGCTAGGACTCATACTTGAGCATAATTTAAAATTAGCAAGAAGTGGGGTAGAAATTGACTTACAATCTTGCATATTGAAATGTCGCAAGACCTTCCTCAGATAATTCTTCTGCGAAAGCCAAATCTTCCTGTTATTTCTGTCTCGGTAAATTTGCATTCCTAGAATATTGTTTGCTGGTCCCAAGTCCTTTATTTCAAATTTCATAGCCAACTGTGCCTTGAGTTCTTTAACACGATCTTTGTTGGGGCCTGCTACCAACATGTCGTCAACATACAACAGTAATATGATAGAATCATTTCCACCAAACCTCTTGAAATATGCACAAGGGTCTACATTCTATCTGTTGTATCCAAGGCTCATGATGAAGGAATCTAATCTCTTATACCAATACCTCGGCGCCTGTTTGAGACCGTATAGAGATTTGTTCAACCTGCAAACCGAGTTCCTTTTTTCTTTGTCTTCAAAACCTTCCGGTTGGAGCATATAAATCTCTTCTTCAAGATCTCCATGAAGAAAAGCTGTCTTCACATCTAGTTGCTCTAGATGTAGGTCGAATGTAGCACACATCGCCAGGAGTACCCGAACAGTCGTCAGTCGAACCACCGATGAAAATATCTCATTGAAATCAATGCCTTCTTTCTGAGCGTAGCCTTTAACCACCAGTCATGCACGAAATCGCTCTACTTGATCGTCGCTGTTCCGCTTGATCTTAAAGACCCATTTATTGCCAATTGCCTTTCTGCCGGTTTGGTAGTGGCACCAGCTCCCATGTCTTACTTTTCTGTAGAGCTTCCATTCCTTCTTGCATTGCCGTCAGCCACTGATCTGCATCTGAACTGTTCAGTACTTCTTGAAGAGTTGATGGCTCTCCGTCATCAGTTAGAAGACAATATGCAACGTTGCTGTCCATATAATCCTCATGCCAGGATGGTGCGACTCTTTTGCATGTGCCCCTTCTAAGTTCTGGTTCGGAAGATTCGCTTGGCTCTTCTTTGTGCTCCGGTGCTGCTTCAGAAGAATCTTGTTCCACGGACTTCCCTTTCACCTAAACCGCCGTAGTCTCTGAGCGTTTCTTTGTAGTGCTATCATTTTCTTCGATTAATTTATCTTCTAAGAAGATAACCTCCATGCTGATGACAACCTTGTGGGCAGTGGGTTCCCACAGGAGATACCCCTTTACACCATCAGCATACCCCAAGAACAAACACTTTCTGGACTTCGGATCCATCTTTATAGTTTATTGGGCATTGTACATCATGTACACAGGACTTCCAAGTACATGGATTTTGGAATAATCCACTGGCTTTCCAGTCCACATCTCCATCGGCGTATTTCGATCAATTGCCGTTGAAGGCGATCGCTTGATCACATAACATACGGTGTTGCTGCTTCTGCCCAGTATAATTTATCCAGACCTGCAGCTCCCAACATGGCTCTTGTTCTTTCCAACAGAGTCTTGTTCATCCACTCCGCCACTCCTAAGATAGGTTCGTAGTGGTTGAACCATTCTCTTCGAGAGGTCATATGATAAGTTGCACCCGAGACAAGAAGCCATATCTCGTCGTACGCTTCCTGCTCTCCATTGAGATAGCTGCTTCGCTACCCAATACGTCTCCACCTGGCGTGTTTGCCAGATTTCCTTGAGGATTGGAATTCTTCAGGCTCCAACAATCCTTCTTCAAGTGACCCTTCTTTCCACAGTGGTAGCACTTCATATCCTTCTTCTTACTTCTTGATTTTCCCCTGCCTTGAATGTGACTCCGACTTGAACCACGTTCCATTGATCTCCCTCTCATCATCGTCAAAGCTTCGACCTGTTGCGAGCCTGCTTGCTGGTCCTCCTTGTTCTTTCCCCGATTTTCTTCTTCGAGGACAGCACCTGCGATGTTATTGAAGACCAGATCTTTCACGTTGTTCGTCTAGTTGATGATGAGCTGAGCTTACGAATCTGGCAGACTTTGAAGTAGAATTTCCGCACATTCTTTATCCTCTGTTTTATACCTCAACGATGTTAGCTGGGAAAATAGAGTATTTAAGACGTTGAGATGCTCCGTCACCGAAGTAGATTCAGACATTCTCAAGGTGAACAATTTTCTCTTCAAGAAAATTTTATTGTGTAACGACGTCGGTCGTACAGATTGGTTAGATGGTCCCATATCTCCTTTGCCGTTTTCTTTCTTCGACGCTGGACAATATCTCATCTACTAGCGCCAGATGGAGATTTGCGACAGCGCTTCCGTCCATCTCGTTCCATTTCTTTTCGTCTGTCACCGTGGCTGGTTTTCCATCGATAGCCTCCAGACAACGATTATATTACTAGTAATTTCGCCAAGTCAAATGTTAGGTCTCTAAGCCTATCTACCGGTCTCAAGGTTAAAGTAATAAATAAGACCTGAGTTATCACTACTTCAGGTTTACCCAAATCGACTGCATATAACATGGATTTTCTGACAAAGACTATGATTGAGTTCGAGCTCAACTTTCACCCCTAAACACAAAAAGACATCATTTTTTCTAGCCTTTTTGTTTGCGACGAAATGTTTTATAATATATAAATAAATAGGAATAATATAGGACCACACCAATTGTTAGAACCAATGAAAATAGATGTTTAAAATAGATTTCAGACCCTGTCTGAAAAAATTTTAGGTTAAATGACCCATTTTGTGTGATGTAAAAAAGTGGTATAAAAGATATATGAACTGGTATAGAATAATCGTTTTGTGTTATAAACTTTCAACATACCGGTATGTCAGAGCAATGAAGTGGTACTGCAGAAATGAACTTGTATCAGAAGATCGTAAACTGATACCAGATGATCGTTTGGTGTTACAAAATTTCAATATACTGGTATATCAGAACAATGAAGTGGTACGCAGAAAATGGGTCCTTAAAACTAAACTTTTTGCTAGGAGGACCCGACTCCTAAATGATACTTAGGGGGTGTCTGAAATTAAAAGTCCCCACGAAAATAATATAAATCGTATCTGGACAATATAACTGGACGATACATAATAACCCTTGATAATCGCATGTACGATCTTCGATTGGTTGGTACTGTTACAGCTCTATTCACCAACGTTTTTGAACGTACGAATGCCATGCCCAACTCATCATTTCTGAATAAATGATTTTCATTTCGTTTCTGATTATTTAAGTGTACTACAATTATGTGTTGTACTAGTATTCATAATTTATGTGGTGTCAAAACAAACACAAACAAGCACCATAAATTCATCAATTTGGGTGACTATATATATATATATATTAGTTCAAAATAAGCCTGAACAATTTCTTCAGTCTTCATTTTTCCCTTTTGAATATTCATCCTTCTTGAAATTATTTCAAAAGGATTCGGGGGTTCTCTCTGTTGATGATTATTAATCATCTCCTTATACTGAGAAATTTTCTCTTCAATATTCACCAGTAGCAGTCTTTCTTATCATTTTTTTTTCCAAAATTTTATATAAAAATTTCGTTTAAGACATGGTATTTTTTGTTGGGTATAAGCCACTTCTGAAGTCCATCCCCAAATCCATGGAATACTGAATTCAGTATAAAAATGTAAAGAAGCCATTCCTTCAATACATTCATGTTTATGTTCCGCTTCAATTAAATTAGGAGAAATTTTAACCCATTCTTGATATAATCCAAAAAAGGGTTCTTTAAGAATTTCAATTGAGGCTCCATAAAAAAGCCACAATTGATAAAACCAATTAGGGATTTCGGACTTATAAACATCCGCACAAATCTTAATCCACCAAGAATGTTTCTTATTCTCATTCTGGTGTAAAAACACTTCATAAAAGGCATCGATATAATCATAATAATTAAATTTAATTAGAGTTTTTAAGTCAGGATGGAAATATTCTCTATCCTTTAAAGGTGAATAGCCCATTTTTGAGGCGAAATAATTTGCTTGAAAATAATTTTGATGCTCTTTCTAAATACCTTGTCATTATAGTCCAAGGTTCATCAGACCATTTTAAATCTTTAAATTCAAGTAATATTATTACCTCAGTATGAGAAATCTTCTCATAATCAACATCATCGTCTTCTTCCGCAATAACTTTTGCGTAAGAAGTGCCTTCATTAGAAGACTTAGCTTTTTGCTTTTTAAACTCAAGGAATTCCTTATATTCTTCGCCACTCAAAGTATTACTTGAGGACGCTGATAGATTTTCCTTAACTAATTTTTTATTGCCCATTTGAGCAATAACATTTTTTCCACCTCTTCCACCTCTATTAGAGGGGAAATTTCTCCCGTATTGGGACATATCTGCAAAATTCATGAAAGATATCCACGAGTTAGATAATCAGGAAGCTATTATCACTTCCTTTCTTATAAATTATTTCAAAATCAAATGGGACTAAATGAGCCTGCCATCTCGCAAACATTTGTTTAGAGACATCATGTTTAAAATCTTTCAGAAACATAAATTTTGCAGCTTGACAATCAATATTTATTAAAAACTTCTGATTATATAAATCATCTTGAGATTTAAGAAAGCACTTGACAATAGCAAGTAATTCTCTAGCTATAGTAGCATAATTTTTCTGAGCATTATTCCATTTCTCCTAATGGAATCTAACTAAATATTCTTCTTTATCTTCTGGAGAAACTTGTTTTAAGATTCCTCCAAAACCTAAATCAAATGCATCAGTCTCTATAATTTTTTGCCAATTAGGATTAGCAAGCATAAGACATGGCAAAATGCGTGACTTTATTCTTAATTTTTCTAATAGCTTCAGTATGACTATTAGTCCATTGACAAGGAATCTTTTTTAATCTATCATATAAAATAGATGTATCAATTGCAAGATTTTTATAATAAGGAGAAATATAATTAAGACTCCCTAAAAATCTTTGAAGTTCAGTTTTATCAAGAATTTTATCAGGAAATTTTGACGCAAACTCAATACTTCTATTAATAGGGTTAACATTATCTTTTTCAATAGTATGACCCAAAAATCGAACCTTAGTTTGAAATAAAACTATTTTTGGGCTAGATATAACTAATCCATTTTGAGTAACAATTTTCTTAAAAATATCAAGATGTTTAAAATGAGTTTCAATATCTTTAGAAAAGATTAAAATATCATCAATATAAACGATAATAAAATTACTATAAGGAATAAAAATATCGTTCATAATATTTTGAAATTCAGAGGGAGCGTTTTTCAAACCAAAGGCATAACATTCCGTTCAAATTGTCCAATTGGGACTGTAAAAGCAGTTTTTATATCTGTCTTTTTCAGCAACTTGAATTTGCCAAAACCCTGATTTTAAATCAAAATTTGAAAATATAATGACATTAAATAATCTGTCTAAAAGATCTTTTTTATTTGGAATAGGATACCTAATCCATTTCAAAACCTTATTTAAGGGTTTATAATTAATAACTAACCTGGGTGTTCCCCTTTCCTTTTCGACATGATTATTAACATAAAAAGCAGTGCATGACCAAGGTGATTTTGAAGGTTTTATTAAACCTTTCTGTAACAAAGAAGTTATTTCTTTTTTGCATAATTCTAATAATTCAGAATTCATTTGACAGGGACGAGCTTTAGTGGGAATATTTTTCTCACTAAAATCATCTTCATAGGGTAAAGAAACTATATGTTTCTATTCCAAAAAGCATTAGGAAGATCATTACATATCTGCAATGTAAATTCATTATAAAATAATTTAATTTTTTCTTGTAGCTTAGGATTTTGGAGTTTATCCTCAATCGTAAGTATACTAATTTCTTGCTTAAGGTAATTTACCTGATTTTCTTTGACTTCAATAAGAATAGAATCCTTAATTTCATTAAGAATCCTAGAAAAAGGTTCTGTAATAAATTCAAAGTATAATTCTTTATTTTCGAAGCTTCCTTTAAATCCGTATTCATCAATATTTCTAATAGGAAATATTTTCTAAGAAAAGGAGTACCAAGAAGTACTTGGTTCGTAATATTCTTAACTAGTAAGAATGACGTAGGAATGCACACCTTATTTTTACAAATAAAAGCCTTAGGAATTTTGTAATTAATTTGCAACTTTTCTCCGCTTGCAGAGCTAAGAGAATGAGTTGTTTTATGGAAATATTGGGTAGGAATTATTCATTTTTGAATGCAATTTAAATCGGCTCCACTATCAATTAGTGCAATCAGATTTTTCTGAAAGTTTTCGTTAATTAGTAATGATATTTTTACTAACCATTTTTTAGAAGTGATAAGTTCTAAAGTTGAAAGATAATTATCATTTTCAACATTTTTTGAACTACTAGCGAATTCTTCGTTAGTAAATTCTTCAACAATTTCTTTTCCTTTTTCTAATTTAGAAAATCTTCTTTCTAAGTCTATATGACTTAATTTTAAATTTTTTATTTTATTTTTAAGATTTAAAATTTCTGAGGTTAAATCTAGGAGATTCACATTTATTAAATTTATTTTTATTATGAAGTAACTTCATTACTTCGGACATTCTTTAGAATTCAGATTTAGGAATAACTTCTTTAAAAGTTTCTTCCTCTTTTTGAATTATTCTTTAATTATTAGATTTTTTAAATCTGAATCATCTGTTTCTTTTAATATTTCGAGAAGATTATTGTCAAGAACATTTATTTCTTGAAACTGGGATATAATTTGATATAAATTATTATCTTCTAATTCAGATTCTGGACTATCCAAATTCTTAGAGCAAGGTTGTCCTCTTTGACAATTTTGGCATTCATCCGTTTCTGATGACGTGATTTCTTCGATGACATTATTATTTTCATCGTTTGAGTTAGATTCTGATGTTTCACTATCGGATTCTAAAAGAATTTTTGATAATGTCTCTTTTAATTCATTATCAATTTCTAAACTATTAATTTTCTTTTTAGTCCAGCAAATACTTGCTTTATGACCGATTTTACCGCATTTTCGGCAAACAATAGGAGGAAATTTATTTTTATAGTGAAATTTATTTTTGTATTGATAATTTTTATTATCTTTTGAGAGTTTTTGTTCTCTTCTTTTAAATTTTCGAATTTTTCTTCTTTCATATTGTTTAGAAGAATATTTTTTAGTTTTGTGTTCTTTACGAGTTTTACTCGTAGAAGGATTTTCCATGCCAAATTGACCACATAATTCTCCTAATTGTTTCCTTTCGTCTAGAGAATGTCTCTTAACTTGTTTATTTAATTTTATTTCATTGCATAAGGCTAAACCTTCTTGTATGCAATTTCATAGGGTTATTCCTTACTCTTTCTGCAAAGAGTGAAGGTAGGCCATCTATAAATTTAGATTTCCAGTGAGTACTATTTGACTCATGGAGTTCCATGACTCGACTAAGGAAAATATCCTTATACCATCTAAAAGATGTAAGAGTTTTACACCTAAGATTTTGGAGAAGAGTTCTGATATTTTCAGAATTATCAGACCATCGGCCTGTAAAATGTTCTATAATATTTACACATAATGTGTAAACAGCGTTTTCGACGATTTCGTCGTTTTCTTCTTTCATTGTAAGATAGATATCTTCTTGTTCTCGTGGGGTTAAATAATTGTCCCACCAACCTTTTAACTGACCAGTAAAACCAGCTACGATCATTTTAGCAACAACTTTATCACTATTATGATTAGCTTTGCAAATTGTGCTATACATTAACATTCTATGAATCATGTTAAATATCTGCCCCTCGGTATAACCGTCTAAATTCCACTCATATATACTTCTACCACTATAGGAATTATTGAGTGTAAATTCTTGTTCTTCGAACAATACATCTTGAGGAGTTGGCCTAGGTAATAGTATTTACTTTGAATTGGCCTACTCGCATATTTTGTATGCTTAAGTTTATTAATTTCTTCATTAAATGTGTCTTGAATATTCTGAATATTATCAGAATTTTTCGAGTTGATCTTCTAACTCTTCACTTAGACTATTAAGCTTCAGATTCTTAAGTTTTTCTTTAAGTAAATTTTCTTACTAGAAATCGATTTTAATTTAAAATCAACAATTTCAGGAGGAGGCTGAACACTCGGAGAAGCTTTATTAACTGTTCCAAGTTCAATTTTATCCTTTAAAAGATGATTTTTAAAATCTTTTACTGAAGACGAAATATCTTCAATATTTTTCTTAATAAGGAAATTTGTTCTCCTAAAACAATAACATACATATTTGTATAATTTTGTTGTTTTAAAAGACAATTAATATGACTTATAGTCACAGTAAGCGTATTATTTTAAAATAACTTTCGGAAAGCATTAAAATATCTAATTTCATTTTCTTTCTCCATTTGGAAACTAGTTTGAGGAGGATAAACTGAATTTAAGTTTTTCCCCGTTGAAAGTTTATAATTTCTTTCAAGAACCCAAACCATGTTTTTAAAATATTTTTCTAAAAACCAAGGAATAATAGGTAACATTTCATTTCGTCTTGATAAATTATTACAAAATTCATTTTGGAAAATAATTTTATCTTCTTTATTAAAATTTCCAAAAAACCATTTTCGGAAAAGTTCCCATTTGGCTAAATTAATTTCTTGATTAATTTTCTTTCTTGCCGGTGAACCCGGATTAAAATCAATTTTGGGTTTTAAATCCATTAAACATGAAAATCCATTTCTGACTTGGTTATTTAGTCGTCTTGATTTGTAAAAACTCCATGAACAATATTATCAGAATTAATTCTTAATTTTTCAACTTTATTTTGGAGATAGTCGCTAGAGGTTGATTCTCTAATTTGAGAGGTCGAAACTCTAGAAGGTGATCTTATCAGATAATCACATGGTGATATGATAATGAGAGAAGAAGTTGATCTAGTCATCCTAGATTTAGGAGTTCTGATAGATCTTTGATTTTGTTCGAATTGTATTTGAACAGATCCATTCGTTGTTTGTATGATTGAGTAGGATTATTTTTAATTTTTGGTTGAGGAGGCAAAGCTCTTTCAATTATCCAGTTTTCTGGAAATTGTATTTCTTCCCATTTTATAGATATTCTAGTTGTAATATTAGATCTACTAAAATTGGTTTCTATTAAGACAGTTTCGTTAACGGGTTTATCAACGATTTTGCACTGTGGATTAAGCGTATATAAAGGCTTATAATAAATTCTATAACAGATACATATTACTTCCGATCCCGGAGCGTTATTATATCCATAAGTTTTGACATTTAATGTCATAGCATCCAAAATATTGACATCTGTCAATGATAATTGGAGATTAGGGTAAACATTAAAATAAACTGGTCCGTGTGCCAGACTAGACTGAATTATTCCCATAAGGGATTGCTTCCAGTCAAGATTTCTACCATCTGTAAGAGATGCTACAAAACTCTCAGGTAAACCTTCTAAAGTCAAAGGCTTAAAGGCTACCTGTACTAATCCGATATGAATAAATTTATGATTTATTCTATATTTGTCTAAATCTCTATTGCTTAGAAGTCTAATAATCATTTCTTCATTATTCAAAGAAATTGTTTCTTCAGTAGTTTTTACTACTTGTTTCAAACCTAATTTTTCGAAAGTTCCTAATTCATGGATTATTTTATAATCTATCTTAGGAATTGTCCAACGATTTAATTTATCTAAATCTTGAGGAATATCATACTCCTCTTCAATACTGTTTTTAGCAGTTCGTGTCATCAAATTTAACATTTGAAAAAGACCGTTAAACTTACACCTTAACTTCTTAATACCCCACCAAGGCTTATTTTGACCTAATGAAAAAGGATATCCACAAGAATCTTGGTATTGAAGCTTCAGTGGATTTTTCAATGGAGACTTCGTCAAAAGATGAAGACTTTTGTCTTGGTGGAGAAGGACAAGATCCGGAAGATCCGGAAAATATTATGGTGGATGATGCAATCGATCTTCTTAAAGATGCGATTACCAAGAAGGTGCAAGAAAAAGATAAGAAGAAATGATTCCCCACTTTGTCCACCTTACAAAGTGAGGATAATCACGAAGACTTTCAAAGAAAAGTTGAAGACTTTAGTAAAGCAACTTTTAAAAAGGAACGGCCAACATTTAAAGATGGTGGAGCCAGCTCATCAAGCACAAACAAAAGTCGAAGAAATTCTTTGGTGAATTATTGATGTCTACTATGCATTCTACTTTATTTTTGTCTATAAAAATGGCCTTAAGCCATTAGCGATGTACGCATCTTCTTACGCACTCTCTCTCACTCTCACTCTCCTTCTGTAATTCTCTCTCTGTTGTAAAATATTTAAAGAAATAAAAGTTGAAGTTTCTTGTACGATTTCTCTTACAAGTAAGTCTATAATTTTTTATTTATATATTTATATTTTGTTTCACTTAGCCTTAATGGAGGGCAAAATTTCCACATTAAACTACACCAAGATGCCTTAATAGACTCATGGTTTTATATCATATTTCTATACATATATTAATATGATGTATTTAACATTTTCTTTTATAAAAATCCTTTAAAAATCGATTAAAATAATTAAATTTTGGATAGAGGTTGTAATAAAATTTGATTTTGATTAATTCTGTGTCGGCTCTTGGCAAGCCCGTGTTGCCGAAAGGAAGGCGTTTGAGGGCAATGGCTGTTACCGATTGAATTAGTCAAATGAAAATTTTATCATGTAAAAATCCTTGTATCCGATGATTTATTCTAAAAATCACAAAAATAAATTTTATTTTTGTTTTGGATTAATGGTATATAGGCTGGAATACTTTGCGTAGCCGTTACGGGATCAGACTGTTTACAGTCTGATAACTGGTTCGATAGGTTTAACAACGCCATGTACCATTTTCCATCTTTATCTTTGATGTTTGATATATAGGTTGAACTACCTACGAACGATGCTTTCTAACAAAAGTCCGATTATGGTATAAAGGCTTGACTACCTTAGGTCCGACTGGACTAAATTGGTTAAACAAAGCCAAGTACCATTATCGAGGTTTGATAGGTGGATTTTGCCATGTATCTTTCATCACCCTTTTTGTATAGTTTTAAAAATTTTGTAAAAATCAAATTTTGTAAAGATCCTCTCCGTATGGTATCAGAGCCTTGGTGGGGTATTAAGAAGTTAAGGTGTAGTTTAACGGTCTTTTTCAAATGTAAAATTTGATGAGACGAAAAGATACTGTTAAAACAGTATTGAAGAGGAGTATGATATTCCTCAAGATTTAGATAAATTAAATCGTTGTAGCATCTCTTAGAGATGGTAGAAATCTTGACTGGAAACAATCCCTTATGGGAATAATTCAGTCTAGTCTGGCACACAGACCAGTTTATTTTAATGTTTACCCAAGTCTCCAATTATCATTGACAGATGTCAATATTTTGGATGCTCTGACATTAAATGTCAAAATTCATGGATATAATTACGCTCCGGGATCGAAAGTAATATGTATCTGTTATAGAATTTATTATAAGCCTTTATATACGCTTAATCCACAGTGCAAAATAGTTGATAAACCCATTAACGAAACTGTCTTATAGAAACCATTTTTAGTAGATCTAATATTACAACTAGAAGATCTATAAAATGGGAAGAAATACAATTTCCAGAAAACTGGATAATTGAAAGAGATTTGCCTCCTCAACCAAAAATTAAAAATAATCCTACTCAAATCATACAAACAACTGATGGATCTGTTCAAATACAATTCGAACAAAAAGATCTATCAGAACTCCTAAATCTAAGATGACTAGATCAACTTCTTCTCAATATATCACCATGTGATTATCTGATAAGATCACCTTCTAGAGCTTCGACCTCTCAAATTAGAGAATCAACCTCTAGCGACTATCTTCAAAATAAAGTTGAAGAATTAAGAATTAATTCTGATAATATTGTTCATGGAGTTTTTAAAAATCAAGACGAGGAAATAACCGAGTCAGAAATGGATTTTCATGTTTAATGGATTTAAAACCCAAAATTGATTTTAATCCGGGTTCACCGGCAAGAAAGAAAATTAATCAAGAATTTAATTTACCCAAATGGGAACTTTTCCGAAAATGGTTTTTTGGAAATTTTAATAAAGAAGATAAAATTATTTTCTAAAATGAATTTTATAATAATCTATCAAAACGAAATGAAATGTTACCTTTTATTCCTCGGTTTTTAGAAAAATATTTTAAAAACATGGCTTCGGTTCTTGAAAGAAATTTAAACTTTCAACGGGGAAAAACTTAAATTCAATTTACCCTCCTCAAACTAGTTTCCAAATGGAAAAAGAAAGTGAAATTAGATATTTTAATGCTTTCCAAAAGTTATTTGAAAATGATACGCTTACTGTGACTATAAGTCATATTAATTGTCTTTTAAAACAACTAAATTATACAAATATGTATGTTATTGTTTTAGGAGAACAAATTTCCTTAATAAAGAAAAATATTGAAGATATTTCGTTTTCAGTAAAAAATATTAAAAATTAAAGGATAAAATTGAACTTGGAACAGTTAATAAAGCTTCTCCGAGTGTTCAGCCTCCTCCTGAAATTGTTGATTTTAAATTAAAATAGATTTCTCATATCGAAAATTTACTTGAAGAAAAACTTAAGAATCTGAAGCTTAATACTCTAAGTGAAGAGTTTGAAGATCGACTCGAAAAATCTGATAATATTCAGAATATTCAAGACACATTTAATGAAGAAATTAATAAAATTAAGCATACAAAATATGCTAGTAGGCCAATTCAAAGTAAATACTATTACCCTAGGCCAACTCCTCAAGATGTATTGTTCGAAGAACAAGAATTTACACTCAATAATTCCTATAGTGGTAGAAGTATATATGAGTGGAATTTAGACGGTTATACCGAGAGGCAGATATTTAACATGATTCATAGAATGTTAATGTATAGCACAATTTGCAAAGCTAATCATAATAGTGATAAAGTTGTTGCTAAAATGATCGTAGCTGGTTTTACTGGTCAGTTAAAAGGTTGGTGGGACAATTATTTAACCCCACCAGAACAAGAAGATATCTATCTTACAATGAAAGAAGAATCGACGAAATCGTCGAAAACGCTGTTTACACATTATGTGTAAATATTATAGAACATTTTACAGGCCGATGGTCTGATAATTCTGAAAATGTCAGAACTCTTTTCCAAAATCTTAGGTGTAAAACTCTTACATCTTTTAGATGGTAAGGATACTTTCCTTAGTCGAGTCATGGAACTCCCTGAGTCAAATAGTACTAACTGGAAATCTAAATTTATAGATGGCCTACCTTCACTCTTTGCAGACAGAGTAAGGAATAACCTTAGGAAAGGAGAATGGAGTATCGATTGTAACACCTATACATATGGTAAACTTATAGGAACTTGCATACAAGAAGGTTTAGCCTTATTGTAATACCCGTAAAATTAATACGGGATTATTTTTGTAATGTTCGGAATTAATGAAGATGATTTTCGAGCGAAATCGAATTTTTGGGAGCGAGCCGAAAATGTTGGATTGGGCCAAAATTGTTTAGGAAGTCCAAGTAATAAAATAGGTCAAATAATAGTAGAGCCCAAATTAAATTAAATAAAGCCCAACTTGAGGTAATTAACTTAGGAAACAAAAATGGCCCAAAAGGAATTAAATAATATGATAAGGACAAGGTTGCTTAAATTGTGGGAAAACCCACGTTGGGAGCCATGCCCTTAGTAGATATTTGTTCTAAAAATCATCATTGTGGTCAAATGATAAAAACGTGATAGTGAGGGAAAAAGAAAAAGAAAAACTTCACTTGCAACCTTTCGAATCAACGTGAAGAAGAAAGAAGAAAATGGGAATTTGCTTGGCAAGCTCGATCAAGTTCTCAACTTGGGGAATTATCTAAACAAGCTAAGGAGGTAAGAACCTTGTTTAACGAAATTTAATCCTCCATAAGCTCATGGTTTCTAATATTTTATACGGGTTGATGATTGGTCGAAGGAAGCATCGAGTGGAGCCGATTTTTGGAGATGTCGAGTTGAGTTTCAAGATATATTTTCTAATTTGGCTTGGAGGATAGGTAGGTGGTTTATACCCCTACAAACCCTTTTTAAAGCGTATTACATTCCGTAAAGATGCTAAAATTCGATTGGAAGGCCTTTTGAATTTATACTTTTGAGTTTTACGATTTTGATAAATTTTCGTGGTATGTTTCTATGTGTTTTGATGTGATTTTGAACTCAAAATATGAGTTCTTGGTTGATGATTTAAATTATGTGTTGAGCGACGAAGAACTTGTTGAATTTCTGAAAATGTTGTGTTTTGCGAGTTGAATTTGTGATTTTGGAGGTTGGCGAATCGAGTGATAGTTTGTTTTGCGGGTTGGAATAGTTCGCGAATTAGGTATATAGTTTGCGGGTTGATTTTAAATTCGCGGGTCTAGTTTTATTTTGCGAATCGTGAGAGAGAGAAAAGATTTGCGGGCCCAGAGGTTTTGCGAATTGTGTGAGAGGGTAAGGTTTTCGCGGGTCCAAGCAGTTTGCGAATCGTGAGAGAGAGAGGAAATATTTCGCGGGCCGTGTTATTTTGCGAACTGTGCGAGTGAGTAAAGATTTCGCGGGACAGATTTGAGTTTCGGGGGCTGAAACCATTTCGCGAGTTGTGAGATGAGTCGCGGGCCGACTTTGAGTTTTCGCGGGCTGACTTAACTTCGCGGGGTGATTCCTGTGAGTGACGTCGGGCTTCGCGCGGGCTTAAAGTTGGATTTCGCGGGCCTAATCGAACGATTCGCGAATTCGGCGAAGGTTTTGCGAATTCGAACTTTGACTCGAAGTTTTGCGGGTTGACTAAAACTTTAAAACGTCGATTCGCGAAGCGCGAGTGATTTCGCGAAGTCGGGCGTTGACCCGATAATTTCGCGGGTTGACCAGCTTTTATAAGTGGGTTTCGGGCGATGATTGACTTGGGCTTTGACCAGCGATTAAATTTTGGGCTTTTGCCCTATTTTGGCCCCAAATAGTTTAAATAAGATTATTTTAAGCCCAAGTTAATTTTAAAATAAAATATTTTCGTATTATAATACGTGAATAGAGTCAACCCATATTTTTAAAGTATAAATAATATTTTGGGATTTTAAAACCTTCGGCCTAGTATCGGATTTTAATAAAATAGAATATTTTCCGTAGTTTACTCTTTACTATTGTATGAAATGTGATGTGTTCATGTGATTGATTTTTATGTGCATATCACGACATGCACGGGTGAGAGTGATGATGATGTACCGTATTCATACGGTGACGCCTTATGGTGTCGGATGAGTGGGGTAGAGTTACCGATGTTGGTAGTCAGGTCTAGACTCGATAGGGCACCTGGTGGGAGAGGGGGTTTGCGACACCCATCTACTCGGGATTGAGCCACCCGAGGTGCACACCACCGATGTTATATTGGCTCAGGGACGGCAGACAGATGTGAGATTCCTGTCTACCCGGGTAGTGGTAGACTACTCGGGGAGTTACACCAAGGTGTAACACCGTCGGGTTGAGATTGTGTGCGGAAGGAGCGACCCGGTTCGGCCGGCGTGGGCTACCGCATGATTATGGCGTACCTTGCCATGCGCGCGTGGGTGCCGAGTCTAGCCTAGGGCCCTGATATGTGACGAGACGTGTGATAGGTCGAGCGTGCATATTTCATGTGTGAGGACATGGGATTGGGTTGAGTGCACGCACGCATATGCATTGCATGTTTTTACTACCACCTACTGGGCGTTTTTGCTCAGGGTTTTACTTTATAGGTGAGACTGCGCCCGACACCGATGGGTGTCAGGGTTAGCTGTAGGCGGGCTGGCGGCGGTGACTCCACGGGCTTTTGAGGGCGGAGCGGTACATGGGACGCGACCTGTGGGGAGGCTTAGTTTAGTTTAGTCGGGATAGATTTTGGGGCTTCGGCCCGGTGTGTAGATATGACGCCTTTTTGTAAAACCCGACTTTTGATATATATAATGTAAATTATTATATTAAAGGTTTTAATAAATCGGGTCCTCCGCGACTTCTGTTGCGGAAATCCGCCAACTAATTTAATTAGGAAGTAGGGTCGCCACACTTATGCAATGAAATAAAATTAAATAAACAAGTTAAGAGACATTCTCTAGATGAAAAGAAACAATTAGGAGAATTCTGTGGTCAATTTGGCATGGAAAATCCATCTACGAGTGTTAGGAATATTTTGTAGCATCATTTGATTTATGTAATCTTGGGTTTATTTTGTGGGTTGTAGTAGTTTGGAGAGACTTATGATATTTGTTGATAATTTTGTATTGGGCTTTAATGTACCAAATAGTTGTGGTATATAAAGCCCCATTTACCCTAATTAGGGTTTTATCAAAAGAATTAGAAAGGTAAGTCACCTTGTACTTTCCCTTAGAAAAACACACACTAACACGCACTCAAGGTGTTCTTCACGTTTTACACATTCAAACCTTTCTTTTGATCCTTGTTTGGTAATAAAATGGCCAATAAGTGGTATCAGAGCCTAATGCGGATCAATATCTTTCATTTGAATCCAGTTTTGCTCGGTTCCGACGTGATTTGAAGAAGTTTTTGGCTTGAAAACTCATTTTCAACATTTTCTCTGTTTTTGGGTGTCTTTAACTCGTCTTCAATGATTTTTGACACCTAAAACGTTAGAAAACTGCTATTGAGTATATTTATGTTCTTTCACGTCAATTTCAGTCAAGTTTGAGTAAGATTTGAGCAAAAACGAATCCAAAAATCTGGGTTTTACTGAACTGTTCATAAATATCGATAGAACAGTACTTTTGAGTTTGAAGGTTTCGATCGAAACCCATAGTGAGTAGTTTCAATCGATTTGAATTTTTGAGTTCTCTCTCGCCAATTTCACATTTTCGATCGATACTATTCTCGGCGAAAGCCAAATTCGTTTCGCCCGAAACACTACAGCTCCCAATTTCACAGTTTCGATCGATACAATTCTCGGAGAAAGCCAAATCCGTTTCGCCCGAAACACTACAGTTCCTAATTTCACAGTTTCGATCGATACAATTCTCGGGAAAGCCAAATCAGTTTCGCCCGAAACGCTACAGTTCCTAATTTTACAGTTTCGATCGATACAATTCTCGGCGAAAGCCAAATCAGTTTCGCCCGAAACGCTACAGTATCCAATTTCGATCGATTTGTTAAGTTTCGCCCAACTCATATCTCGGCGAAAGTCCAAAATTAAGCCAATTTGGACCAAGATCGCCCAAAACCTTCTCATTTCTATCAATCGAAACTATTTATTCAAATCAAAATCGAAATCCCTTTCGATCGAAACTAGCTCTATCTAATTTGAAATCCCTCTTTCTATCGAAACTCACATTTTCAAAACTCTTTCGCCCGATTCTTGAAATCTTAACTCAATTTCAATTGCCCAATTCTCAACACTTAGGACCAATCGCCGAGTTTGTGTCCATATCATACTAGAATCGATCAAGCATTCAAATTGAGTAGAACAAAATCCTCAATCTCACATAACACCAATCGTTCCATACTTGAGCAGTACACTAAATTCACCAAATTCTTATATTGTGACAGAATTCACTAAGTGAATTTACCTACTTAGACTCAACACTAGAAATTATTCAAACTTGACTATATTTTATTCAAAACTAAAGCATTTCATTTCGCAGATATATCTCGCGTTAACGATCATTACCAAACATAAACATGGATGGTCTTGCTATTGGATATGACAACCGTGCACCACTACTGAGATGGGGAGAGTACGGCATATGGAAGCAACGATTCATCAACTTCATAGAAATCAAGGATGTAGACCTCGCGAACGACATGCTTTCCTCCGTTTTTGAAGGACCTGCTCAATTTTGGACCATCATTCCTGCTCAACCCGATGCGGTTCCTGCAATTCCATAGAGGAGAACTCCTAAGGACCCTAGTCGATACGACGATGCTGAGAGAGCACGAGCCAGAGCAGACAAGCTTGCCCGACACTATGTACTTCAAGCTCTACCAAATGATGTATACAAGCAAGTTGACGCAATGGTCAATGCAAAGGAAATTTGGGATGAAGTCTGCAAGATGATGGTTGGGACATAAGTTAGCAACTTGTCTAAGAAGTCCAGCATTCTCACTGCCTATGACTCCTTCAAAGCTAAGGAGGGGGAGGAACTTCGAGATGTCTATCTTCGTTTCCTGACCATCATCAACGAGATGAGAAAAATCAATATCCAACGCTCCAATCTCGAACACAACATCAAGTTCCTTTCCACACTTCAACCTGAATGGGGATGGATTGCAGTTATGGTTAAGCAACAGAACAAAGATTTGGACGCTATGGACATTCACTCCCTACACGATAATCTCTCACAGTACTCACAATATGCCAAAGAAATCAAGAACGAAGGGAAAACCAATGTTGACATGGAACCAATTGCACTCGTGACTTCTAAGTCAAGCAATAGGAGTTCAAGAATTTCTAAAGGAAATCAGGTCGTTCAATCTGACACCTCTGACAACGCCGAATATGACCAAGAATCTGATCAATCAGAAAGAAACTGGCCATGATCTCAGAAACGGTCAATAAGATGAACGCCAAGAAAACATCCTCCTCCTTCAACAAACAACGAACCTCAAGTGGAAAACAGAAGTTAGCTGCCCCTGATGAGACTGAAACTAAGAAATCTGAGGTGGTCAAGAAGTGCTTCAACTGTGGCTAGCCGGGTCACTTTGCTTCTGAATGCTTCAGACCTAAGAAGAAAAACACTGAATACTACAAGAAAAAATTTCAGCTCTCACAGTGCAAGGAGGCGGGGATTGTCTTGGTAGCTGAGGAAGAGGAATGGCTGGAGGACACATCTGACGAGGAGGAAGAAGAAATGGCCTTCATGGTGAAAAGCATTGAGGATGACTCCGACGAAGATGAGCCAGCCCTCGGATTAGACAGGACGGATGTCTCTTCATCCGACCTGGAGGTATACACTCCATCCCTAGATGATTTCGTTAAACTAGAACGTAGGATAGCCGAACTCTCCATGCATCGTAAAGATTACTCAGAACTCCAAATAAATTTTAACAAAAATTATGCCTTATTAAACAAATAACAGGAAGAGATAGCTATTCTTAATGAATCTTTAACCTTATCTGAAACTAAAACAAAGACTTTAGAAGATCTTATAGAAGACAAAGAAAAGCAAATTAGTGATATAAGGAGAAGCTTGAAAGACAGTGAAGAGGAACGAGATAATGTATTATCTCAATACGAACTTATCACGAACGAACGTGTTCGTCTTTACAAGAAAGTCAAGGAGTTAGAGGATATAATCACCAAGAGAGGTCAATCTGAATGAACCGTCTTTCTTAGCCAACCTAAAGATGTAGAATTCTATGATCCCCGTGAAGGGTTAGGATATGAGCCGACTACTAACCCTGAAACAGATAAAGTACTCTCACTGTACAATATTAAACGGTTTGGGTTAAGTATTGAACAGTTAAGGCCCTTCGTAAGCTCAAGAGAGGTGACTGAGTCTGACGAACAGAAACGGAAGAATAAGGAATGGGCTCAAATCGCGTGTGACTACACAGTACTCAACAATAGCTACAAAACTAGAGAGATACCTCTCTCTGATGATTACATGTCACCATTTGGACCCGAAATTCAAGAAGGCTCTGACGAACAGGCTAAACCTATTTATTCATTTATTTATATTCCTGAGATTAGACGCAAAATAGGTGCCTTGACAGCCTCTCTTGAATCAGAAAGGAAAGCTCACGAAGAAGAGAAAACTATTTTGTTGAGCAAAATATATACTCTTAAAAACTTTCCTGATGTTCACAAACCTTCTGTAAATCCAGATTATCCAAGAACACTTCAACAGATTAAACCTTCGTAGAGTGTGAATAGTGTGCTTTTGAGGTTTAGTGTTGAGTACGTGAGATTTTAGCAAAATGGAAACTTAGATTAATGAAGTTAGGGTTTAAGCTTAAATACCTTGTGAGGTATTTAAGCCCATTTGGCCCCTAACAAGCCCATTACAAATACAACCCAATTACATAAATAAAACATCTATAAAATACATTGAAAAGAAATTACAAGACTTAGAATTAATATTTTGGACACTTCTAAAATATTCCTAACATTCTCCCCCTAAGTGTCCAAATTTCAATCGACCAAATAACTAAGTCTTCATTACTTTTTCTTCGAGCGAGGTGGAGGTGGAGGTTCTCTATGGGCCAAGTAGGTCTTCCTGAATCCTAGGGCAGTCTCGAACTGTCTGATGTCGTTCCGAAGAACGATCCGATATCTGATCTTCTCGATGAGTTTCCGTAGGACATCTTTCTCTTCCAGTTCTGTTCCTTCTAGTTTGTCATCTTCGAAAACTGTCTTTTTCTTAGCCCGAAGTTGGTTGAGGATAATCTTCAATGTTCCATCTGAGAATTTGGAGATCTCTGACAGAAGTAGCACCTGCTTCACTTTCTTCTGAGCTTGTAGGTAGGTGAACCCTGGTTGTGGTTCAAGGAAGATAAATCCCTCTTCAAACTTTTCGAGATCCTTATATCCGTTGTCTGGACGCGTCAGGTTGACCTTGCTCATATTGCTTTCCAAAGCCATTTGGAAGTCATGAGCAGCGAAATACTTGACCTGCCTCAGCATACACTCTTTGGTAGCTCTATAACCATCTCGTCTTGTGTGAGTGTCAAGGGGAAACTTATTGCGATAAATATTGTAGAGCTTGTTGAGTTCCCCCAGTGGAAGATAGGGAAGATCTGCTTCTGAATATTTTACAATTTTCCTGTCATAACGATCAATAACAAAGACAGGGCCTACATATCTTCCTACCGCCCATTCGACATCCACAACATCACAAATGGCCGATTGATCTCTCATGTATTTCCTGTATTGATCTCTATTCATTCCTTTCTTGGCCGTGACTTCCCAGAGCATAATCTGATGGCTAAGTCCCCTATACGTCCCTCTTAGATGCTCAAGGCCTCGAAGATTCAGCTCGTTGACTCCCTTTATTTCTTCTTCCTTCCTCCAGATCTTTGGATAAAGATCCTCAAGAAAAGGTGCCTTGATCTTCGCGTTTCTCCAACGAGTTTCTATGAACTCGTAGCTTGGCATCGGTTCCTCGGGCACCTGATGTTGAAGGAGTTCTGGAAGTTCTGGAAGATCTGCCTCAGGATTTTCTCCTTGCTCCTCTTCCTCTTGCTCGATGAAGCAGAAGTCTGCTGCTACCGCCTTTAATAAATTACGTACACTTTCAATCCTCAAGCGGGACTCTTCTGCTGTCTCTGTTCTCGTCATCCATTCCTCGTCTAAGATGTATCTGTCAATGTAGTCTTGAGGATCCTTTGGACGAGGGGTTGTAGTTGCTTGGACTGGTCGGGTGGAGATCCTCGAGGGAGCAGACTCGACATCACCAAGGGAAGTTGTCTGGTTCGGCCCTGGTGTAGTTTGTCTGCCACTGGAGGACCTTGGTGGTCGTGACGAACTGCCTCCACGCGTTTGAACCCCGCGTCCTCTGCCTCTTCCGCCGCCGCGAATAACAGGGGACTTGGTTCTCTGTCTCTTGCTGCTCTCCCCCTCAGGACGATCCTGGTCGTCTGGATCGTCGTAACGACGTTTCTGACTGGGGCCTTCTTGGCGGCATGTGTCGGTCGGTATGCTCGCATCAGGAGGTTGGATGACGCCACCTGCGACCAGCTTCCGGTAGAGGTCTTCTTCTTCAATACTCCGGTTGGTGTCGAGATCAATTATGCGAGCAATGCCGACGTCGAAGAGCTCTAGCAGAGGCATTGTGTACAGGTTGGGTGTCGTCGGGTTGCGTGGTGGCAGGGTGAGAAGACGAGGAAGTACCGGCTGTTGAGAAGGAGGTTGGTCAGATATGGGAGCCTTCCCTTTGTCGGTGGAAGTTGCTTGAACCGCCTCCTTAATAAGACCTTTGACCCTTGGTAGGGTTACGGTCTCGAAGAATTCGAACAGCCGATTTTCCAAGTAGGCAGTCGTCACCTGTGTTGGAATGGATCCGGCACCACTCGAGGTAGCCGTTGGCACACGTTCAGAACGAGGTTCTGGACGGTGGCCCTCGTCACCCAAAGTTCGTGGAACTTCGGGGTCCTTGGGTCTTCCGACCTCTCCTTGCGACACATCTTTTGGAGATGGTGCTCGGGTCGTTGTTGCCACGTCAGTGTGACGGGCTTGGGTGGAGCTATCTCCGGGATCGCCAAGGCGTCCCGTTAGCACGCGTCCAGAACTAGGTTCTGTACGGTGGCTCGCGGATGGTGAGCTGCTGAAATCATCAACATCCGAGAGACTTCCGTCCAATCCTTGAAGAGCCTCTATTTGGGGCTCTTCTATGAACGTTGAGGCCTGAGGATCAGGCAGAGGCTCGGTCTGTGTCACGGAAATGGGTATTTCTCATCAGTCTTTCCTTTTTGAAGGTAGCGCAGTTTGGGTGGGGTGAAATTTTCTTCTGCGGGTCGTGATGGTATTCCCGGTGTTGTTTTCAGAAAATGATGGATGATAAGTGAGAACCACCGGGGATATGGCAGATTCTGTGGCTTTTTGGACTTTGTTCGTTGGTGAAGTTGGTCGTCGAGATCAGTGAGGATAAGCTTAACAAAGTCGTAATTTCTTCGAAACACAATCCCATGGAAGATGCGAAGGATTGTGATATTGCATCTATCCCATCCTGAGTGCTTGGGTGAGAAGCACTTATTGACAAATGCAAAGAGTGTTCTCCAAGGATGCGGGATCATTGAGTTCTGAAAATGGGAGACAAACTTGATAGGCGAGTAATATCCCATCTTCATCATGTCCTCTAGAAGCTCATTCTCGGAAGCCTCAGGTTCGTAGTGAGGTTGACTTGGCAATCTGAGAATGCTTCGAATGAGTTCCTTTGTGATGGTGACAGTCTCAGTTGCTATTTGGGCCTCGTAGTAGATGCTATTATCTTGAGCAATTTTTGTCTGCATTGTCCCCCAGAATTGTTGAAGGTAAACTGTAGGGACTTGGACCGAGGCCGAAAAAGCATATCCAAGGTGGTGATTTCTCAGAATGGATAATATGATTTCTTCCTTGCACTTAAATGTATGAAGGTCAAGTTGGAAATTATTGTCCTTGGTCGTTATCCATTTTGAGGTTGGGTAAACCATATCCGTAGGTGTCGTCATTTATTTATTTATTTATTTATTTTTTTTTGACACCGGGAAGTGCTGTTGAAACTGCAATGCGAAGAACGAAAGGAATTAGAGATGTGTTATTGTAAAACTAGAATAGCTATGATAAAAGGTTGTTTGAAGAACGATTTGGGCTATGAGATGAAATCGTTTAGGTAGAGATTTGGCCCATTTCTGTTTGGCCCATTGATGTTCAAAGAGATTTTGGCCGAAAAATTTTCTAAGTATGGTTTGCGGGTTGAGTTGAAAAGGAACTTTGTGAATTGAGCATTTGGAATTCGCAAAGTACCAATTCGCGAAGTGTATCATGCGTATACTTAAATGCGCAAACTTAGAATTCGCAAACTTTAGAATTCGCAAACTTAAAATTCGCAAAGCAAAGCAGTTGAAAAGCATCTTAGAATTCGCAAAGCAAAGCAAACTTAAAATTCGCGAAGTGAACTTAGAATTCGCAAACTTAGAGTTCGCAAAGTGGACTTAGAATTCGCAAACTAAACTTAGAATTCGCAAACTTTGAGTTCGCAAAGTAGACTTAGAATTCGCAAGCTAAACTTAGAATTCGCAAAGTTAGAATTCGCAAAGAAGACTTACAATTCGCAAAGCAAAGTAAAGCAAAGTTTGCGATTTTGACACGATTCGCAAAGCAGAAGGTTTGCGATTTTGACTCAAATCAAATTCAACTTGTTGCGAAACAGTTTTTGAATTCGTAAAGCTGTACTTCGAGCGATTAACCGAAGAATTTAAATAGAAATTAAAAGCTCTAAATAGCTATAAGCAAACCCAGAAATTCAAAAAATCGAAACAACTATCCAGGGATACCCCAATCACATACAAAAAGCATTAACAATCATTCATCAATAATCTGTATTGAACAAAAAATTCGAGTATGGCCCTGTTCTTCTTGATTCGAACCTGCAAAGCTGAAAAATAGGGCATTTCATTGTAGAGATTATATCGAATGATTCCTTACCACCGAAAAGTTTCTGAGAACGTGATTGAGAAAGAGAAACACAACGTGAGGACTGGGATATGCTATCGAGACTGCAATTTGAGGTTCGCAAAATTATATCGAAACTGACAGAGGTTTGCGATTTGAGTGTGTTGCGTGTTTGAGAGAGGTTTGCGAATTGAGAGTGTTGTGTATTTGAGAGAGGTTTGCGAATTGTGATGGATTTGGGAAAGTCGAGAAATTTTTAGGGTTGAGGATACTTTGCGGGCCTGAAGAAAGATTGGAATGGGCCGCGAACTTCCCCCCCCCTTTTTTTTTTTTGATTTGAGGTTCGCAAAAAAAATTGTAATGTAAAGTATGCGAACTTAATTTTAATAATTGATTTGCAAAATGACCTAGGAAGAAAAAGTAAGTGTACGGGATTTTCAACTTAGCAAAGATACCAAATAATCTAGAAAAGACTCAAATACTACCAATTTGGCGCGATCAATCACAAGGATAACATCAAATCTATGGGTTTTTCAAGATCGATTTTCATGATACGATGTCCTTATTGGAGAGAGAAAAATCTTCGCCTTAGTCAAAAATTCGTCTTAATGTCGGGACAATAAATGACGTAAGTTTCCTTCGTGTTTATAAATAGATAGGTCTCAAATCTCATTGAAGTACCTTACATCTAAGAACTAACTCATCTCTTATTTTTCTCGTTTACAGATGAATTGGCAGAAGAAGGAAGAAGAGAAGAAGCCCGAGGAACATGAAGAGTTAAGACATAACTTTGAGCATAATTTGGATATGCTGGTTATTGAGATTTTCCTTCTTTTGAGCTTATTTGCTGTTTTACTTGCTATTCTGCTTTGGATCTTAATCGGGCATACGAGTTTTTGAGAGTTATCTGCGTATTATGTGTTTGAGAGAGTTGTTCGTGTTTTGAAGAATTTTAAGAATTTTATGTATTTATTTGAGAGAGTTGTTAAGAGTTATCTGCGTATTATGTGTTTGAGAGAGTTGTTCGTGTTTTGAAGAATTTTAAGTATTTTATGTATTTGTTGAAAAACTCCCCCTAGATGCAATGCCCATCAATTATCTTAAAAATGAAATGATTTATAATGCCTATCGAGTATCTTAAAAAAATGATTGATGAATTCACTTACTCCCCCTCGATGCATGGATATAGCATTTCTCCCCCTCGATGTAACGCCATCAGCATTGGCGCTACATCGACTTATTGGAAACAAAGAATTTATTGAAAATTAAAAGATTAAACTTAAAGACTAAAGTCCTAAAAAAATGATTACCATAATAAGCACACACAGAATAAGAGAAGTAAAACATAGCAAATAGATAAATATTGAGCTGTAGGAAGGCATAATCGAGATTAAAAATTGAGGTTCAACATTCCCAACTTTGCAACTAAGAATTGGAAGCGTTTTTCATCCAATGCTTTTGTAAGCAAATCGGCTAGTTGAATCTCTGTATTGACAAAGTACATTTCTATTATGCCTCTTTCTACATGGTCCTTTATGAAGTGATAGCGAAGATCTATGTGCTTAGTGCGTGAGTGATGAACGGGGTTACATGTAATTGCAATAGCACTCTTGGAATCACAGTAAATAGGAATTTTATTTAGGTCAAACCCGTAGTCCCGTAGCTGAGTTCTGATCCACAAAATTTGTGAGCAGCAACTTGCTGCAGCGACATATTCCGCTTCCGCCGTGGAAGTTGACACACAATTTTGTTTCTTCGAGGCCCAACATACAAGTTTATCGCCTAGGAATTGCATGTGTCCGGAAGTGCTTTTCCTGTCCAGTCTGCAACCTGCAAAATCTGCGTCAGAATATCCTATTAATTTCATAGTTGAGTTTTTAGGATACCACAGTCCAAGGTCTGGTGTTCCTTTCAAATATTTCAAGATTCTTTTGACAGCATGAAGATGCGACTCCTTGGGGTTAGCTTGAAATCGAGCACAGAGGCATGTAGAGAACAAGATATCTGGTCGACTGGCAGTGAGGTAGAGCAGTGATCCAATAATCCCTCTGTAATGAGTAACATCTACAGGTTCACCTAAGTGATCCGCATCTAGTGAGCACGAGGTGGACATGGGTGTGCTTGATGATTTGCTCTTGTCGATCCCATATTTTCTGAGAATATCGTGGATGTACTTTGACTGATTGATGAAAATCCCATCCTGAAGTTGTTTGATTTGCAATCCGAGGAAGAATGACATTTCTCCCATCATACTCATTTCAAATTGCGATTGCATCAGAATGCTAAAATCTTCACAAAGTTTAGGATGAGTAGAGCCAAAAATGATATCATCCACGTAGATTTGCACAAGCATTATATCCGAACCATCTTTCTTTACGAACAACGTAGTGTCAATTTTCCCTTTCGTGAACCCTGAAGAGATAAGAAAGTCGGAGAGCACCTCATACCAGGCCCTTGGAGCTTGTTTAAGTCCATATAGTGATTTGTCGAGTTTGTAAACAAAGTCGGGATGATCAGCATTGAGAAATCCGTCTGGCTGTGAGACATACACTTCTTCTTTCAGAATTCCGTTTAAGAAGGCTGTTTTTACATCCATTTGATAGACTGTAAAGTCTTTGTGTGCGGCATATGCAAGGAATAACCGAATAGCTTCGATCCTGGCTACAGGGGCAAACGTTTCATCGTAATCAATTCCTTCCTGTTGATTATATCGCTTAGCAACGAGCCTGGCTTTGTTTCGAATTACAACACCATCTTCATCCTTTTTGTTTTTAAATACCCACTTTGTTCCGATCACAGTCTTCCCTTTTGGACGACGAACTAAGTTCCATACTTTGAGACGTTCGAATTGATTAATCTCCTATTGCATAGCCACTATCCAGTTAGGATCCTGTAGTGCATCAACCACTCGTTTAGGTTCCGTTTGGGTCAAGAAACAGGTGAAATTACAATCATTTGAATGTGTTCTTCTAGTCGTTACTCCTGTATTGGGATCTCCTATTATTTGATCTGTAGGATGATGTCGGATCCATTTCTTTTCGTGGGGTAATGTCGTTTCGTCTATTTGGGATTCCTCACTGAGTGGATAGTCGATTGCAGACACGGTAGTGTTGCCTGGTGAGTTTGAAGATGAGGTATCTGTCTGCGTTGTTGTTACGGTTGTTGGGATCGAGCCTTCTGCATCTGAGGGAGGAATTGTCTGGTCAGGAGTGGGTTCTGAATTATGAGTTGATGAACTAGGGCTGGATTCAGTATTTGGAATGGAATTGGTGGGTGGTTGTTTCGGATTTTGAGAGATATAGATATGTTCAAAAAGTAGATCCAGATCCAGTTCCTCTTGAGTTAGGCGAGTGGAGCATGTGGGATTGCTATGTCTAGAATAGTCAGTTGCTTTGTCGGATCCCGGTTCTGAAGAGTTCCATTCAGATGCATCTCACGAACATTCTCCTTCTTCTGTATGAGAATGAATAAGGTGTGGTGTGCAAGATACTCGTCCCAAACTGCTATGTCCAGTAGAAGGTTCGAGTCCCTCATCAAAGGTGACATTTATACTTTCAATGATCATCCTTCTGTTTCTGAGAAATATCCTGTATGCCTTAGATTGCGCAGAGTAGCCTACAAATATTCCTTCAGTTGCTTTTGGATCGAGCTTGGACTTGTCTTCGCGGTCGTTGGCGACGAAGCACTTGCATCCAAAAATTCGAAAATGGGCAATGTTGGGCAGTCTTCCATTTATAAGTTCATAGGGCGCCTTACCAAATCTTAGATGAATGTTTGTGCGATTCTGTGTATAGCAAGCAGTATTCATTGCTTCAGCCCAAAGGAAATGAGGTAGTGATGATTGGATGATCATTGTTCGGGCAGCCTCGACGAGTGTACGATTTCGCCTTTCAACAACCCCATTTTGTTGAGGTGTGTAAATAGCAGAAAACTGTTGGGTAATCCCTATGGATTCGTAGAAGTCGCTGAGCTGTTGATTCTTGAATTCTGTTCCATTGTCTGATCTAACTATTTTAACACTACTCTGGAGTAGGTTCTGCGTTGTTCTGATTAGGTTTGGAATATGATCGACTGTCTCTGATTTAGTCCGTAAAAAGCGTACCCAAGTATATCGGGAATAGTCGTCGACGATAACCAGCATATATCGCTTTCCACTTATGCTTTCAGTTCGCATTGGGCCACACAGATCCATGTGTAAAAGCTCTAGAGGATGTTGAGTGGATGCGGTGTGTTTTGTAGGATGTGAAGCTTTCTTCATTTTTCCTTTCTCACAAGCAGAGCATATATGCTCTTTTTGATACTTCAGTGGTGGTAGTCCAATAGCCAATTTGTTGGTTGATAGCTTGTTGAGGGTCTTGAAGTTAAGATGAGATAACCGTTGGTGCCATAAATCATTTTGAGTTGAAGTTGCTTTGGAGATTAGGCAGATATCAGTCTTTGGTTTGACAGTTCTAATATCAATGGTGTAAAGATTTGTCTTGCGAGTTCCAGTGAGGAGTTCTTCACCATTGGCATTGAGAATTTTGCAAGTTTTCTTTAGAAACACAACTTGGAGTCCAAAATCACTGAACTGTCCTATTGATAAGAGGTTGTGTGTCAGTCCTTCAACATACGAGACTTGTTTAATTGTGAGTCGATTGCATATGAGATCGCCATAACCAAGGATTCTGGCTCCATTGCTATTGCCAAAGCGTACCAGTCCTCCTGGTCTATCAACGTAGTTGCTCAACAGTTCCTTTGTCCCAGTCATGTGTGTGGAGCAACCAGAATCTAAGTACCACACATGAAGGGCCTGCAAAATAAAACTAGAGGGTTTTAGGTACCCATTGAAATATGGGTCCACCTCTATTATATTTATTAGTCCGGTTAGATTCCCTAGATTGTCCTTTGTTGGTGGATGACGCAGAGTCACAAGTTATTTCTAGGGTTGGGATTTGCGTTCCTGAAGTCTGAAGCTTTGGAACCCATTTGTGCATAGGTTTTTTGATAGCTTTTGATTTTGATTCGTGTCTTGACTTTGTATTTTTATTTTTAGGAATTGTTTTGTGAGTTTGTTTGGTGACATGATCACGCATGGAAGGCTTTGTTTTTGTTGAAGAAGATAATTTTTTCGATACATGACGAAATAAAGATGGTACAAAGGTTTTGGAAGGAAAATACTCAATGACAAAAGGTACATTAAGATCGCGATTCTCCTTCAAGATATCTTCCTTTTTAACCCATACTTGACCCTTCAATGGCTCTTTTGTGGGTCCTGAAAATTTTAATGAATTAGTGCAGGAAATTTTTTCATTTGAAATTAAGGTGTATGAAATCGTGTGTAATCTTAATTTTTCTTTAAGTGAAGATATTTCACGAAGAAGTTTTTGCCTTTCTTCATCAAATGACTTTCTCTCGCTTTCGAGAGTGGAGTGAAGATCACTGATTTTCTTTATGCAATCAGGCATATATCCAGTTGCATATGTAATCATCGGTGTCTTACTTTCCGAAGCACCTGAGGTTTCTCCTTCATTTGATTGAAAAATTTCAGTCTCAAATTCAGTTATTGCTGGACAACTTCTTTCTTTATAACTATCATTTAATTCGGTGTAGTTAAAAGATATTTGAGTTTCACTGTGTGTTGTTGTCTCATTTTCACTGACAAAAGACATTAGATTCGCAAGGCAACCTGTCTGCATAAATTTGAGATCGTATAGATAGGGTGAATTTGATATGCCTTCTTTTAACTTACCTGGGTTTTCAAAACCTAGTCCCTTATAAGGATTGTAAAAATCAATGTTAGCTGGTTTGTTTAAAAAGATTGTTTGTTCCGATTGATCTCGTCGGGTTAAAAGATCCTCCAATTTTTTTATTTTGGAGTATAGTTTTTCCCGTTCTTTACTTAGTAAGTCATATTTAATTGTAGCGTCCATTGCCCGATCTCTATGAGATTTCATTTCCTTTTCTAAATCCTTGGCTTTAGCTTCGGTTTTTTGTACTTGTATTTCTAGCTTAGCAATTTTTTCATTTGCTACAATTACACGATTCTTTTCACATGCATAATCATATCTAAACTTATCTAATACTACTAAATTCTTCTCTAAGTTAGCTTCTAGTTCCTTGATTTTTCTTTTACTTAATTTGTTAGATTTATATAGGGATAAAAATTCATTTTTCATCTTAAGTAAAGAATCATAATCTGTTTCACTTACCTCCACCATTTCTGAATGGTTAGAGGTTTCCCTGTCTGAATCGCCTCCTTCAGCTCCAGCTCCATCTTCTTCGTCATCCAGCTTGACCATCAGTGCTGCGTTCTCATTCTCGCTATCTGAGGTATCTTCAAGCCAATGGTCCTCTTCTGCCATTAAGACCAGTCCCTTTTCCTTTTGTTCAGCTAATTGAACTTTTCGACGGTAATAGTTAACATCCTTTTTCTTGGGCATTCTGCACTCTCTAGCAAAGTGTCCAATCTTTCCGCAGTTGAAGCATTTTCCGCCTTGATGAGGAGTTTCAGAGTTGTTTTCCTCATCCTGAGTCTTTCCTCTAGAGTTGGAGGAGGTCCTTTGACGATTGGAGGAGGATCCAGTCTTCTTATAAAATTTCTTCTGCACAAAATTTGAGACCAGAGCGAGTTGCTTAGCAAGATCCTTGAGAGTAATCTCCTGGTCTCCATTTTTAGAAAGATCCTTGGATTCGTCATCAGAATCAGAGTCTCCTCCTTCCTTAACTTGTGATGACTGCAAAATTTCTTTGTCCTTGGTTTGTTTTCTTGATGATCGTTCAGTCATAAGAGCAAGTGAGTCGCTTCCTATTGATTTGATTTCCTCCCTTCGTTTCTCCACATGATTGGAATGTTGATTGAGGTAGTCGAATAACGTATGAATGCTAACTTTGGTTAGGTCGTTCATTTGTCTTATCATAATTGCAGTAGCCTCCCATTCTGGATGAAGTGATCCTAAGAATTTGATATTGATCTCCATTACGCTTTTTGTGACTCCATTCATCTTTAGCTCATTTAGAAGAACAAGAAATCGATGGAAGGTTTCTTGGAGAGTTTCCCCTTTGTTAGCATGAAAGCGGTCATAAGAGATGAGTGTGTTCGCCATTCTTGCCATTGTATTGACTTCTGTCCCCTGCATCATGATTCGAAGAGCATCCCACATTTCTTTTGCGCTATCACCACATTCGAGTTGCATTAAAATGTCATTGGGAATGGCCTGCATCATGTATGATTTCGCCACTTTGTCTGCCTTTAGTCGCAGTTTTTCTTCATCACTGCATTGGTCAGCAGTTTTCAAGATCCTCTGTTCCTCTCTTGCAGGAGTGGTGTCAGTAGTGGCGGGAATTATGGTCCAATAATGTATGGGTCCATTGTAAATAGATTCAAGCAGGTTCTCAGAATTGTCCTTGCTTTCTATGAAGTTGATGAATCTTCTCTTCCAGACTGCGTATTCTCCATGTCGGATGATGGGAGGTCTAACATCATTTCCCATGCTGAAAGAGTCCATTGCTTGTGTTTTGGATATGATCGTTAACGTGTAATGTGAGGAAAATTGGAATTGAATTTTGCGAATTGAAGAAGTGACGTGTTACTTTGCGAATAGATATGTGAGTTCGCAAAGTTGATAAGGTTCGCAAAGTGACCAAAGTTCGCAACGAGGTTAAATGAGTTCGCAAATTGTCCTGGATTCGCAAAGCAGTTGTGAGTTCGCAAAGAGTCAAGAGGTCGCAAAGTGTCTTGAATTCGCGAAGTAAACTGGAGTTCGCAAAGTGAGCAAAGTGAGCAAAGTAGTCTGAGTTCGTGAAGTGATCTAGTTCGAATGAGTTCGCAAAGTGGTCCAAGTTCGCAATGTAGTCAAGAGTTCGCAAAGTTCTAATTTTGCGAATTGATAACTGGATTCGTGAAGTGAGAAAAGAACCTGAGGCGTTGATCTTCGAAAATCTAACGGTTCGGGAACTTAGAACCCGCAAAGTGGAACTTTGCGAAGTGTGTCGATGCGTGAACTAAGAATTGCAAAGAAGCCTTGTGAAATTCTTGAGTTCGCAAACCTAGTTCCAAAAAAAAAATTCCGTGCGCAAACTCAAGAACAGACTGAGGAACAGGGCTGTTCTTCAAATGTTTTAGACAGAAATCCAACAAATCTGATACAGCCTCCACGGAAACCAATTTGATAGCTCAGAACTGATAGCTACACAATCTTGCCTTAACAAAAAACAGAATATCTCCGAGAATAGTTGATATACATGAGTCTGAGCTTTGCGACAGAGGATGAACTACCACACAAGAACTCAACCTGCTAAATTCTTTAAAGTTTGAAATGAAGTTTCCTCACCTACACGCTTTCTCTGATACCACTTGTAAATCCAGATTATCCAAGAACACTTCAACAGATTAAACCTTCGTAGAGTGTGAATAGTGTGCTTTTGAGGTTTAGTGTTGAGTACGTGAGATTTTAGCAAAATGGAAACTTAGATTAATGAAGTTAGGGTTTAAGCTTAAATACCTTGTGAGGTATTTAAGCCCATTGGGCCCCTAAGAAGCCCATTACAAATACAACCCAATTACATAAATAAAACATCTATAAAATACATTGAAAAGAAATTACAAGACTTAGAATTAATATTTTGGACACTTCTAAAATATTCCTAACACCTTCCACCTCTCGTCCTGTTCCAGAATCCTCTACATATAAATGCAAGCAATCTGCCAAGGAAATTCCTGTATCTCACACTAACTTTGTATCACATGTACCCACAGACAAAGGCGTGAGATCTAAGGAAGCAAAGAAGGTTCGATCTGGCTCAGCAAAGAAGACAACATCCCTGACAAGAAAAAGAGACCAGTCCCCAACCATTCTTCTCATGTTTCGAAATCTTTTGCATTTCCTAAAGTGACTTCTTGTAATGTCGCTGAACGTATTTCGTTATTTCATGCCCTAAATTCAAAATTCTGTCATGAAAACAATGTTGTACTTTCTTTTCCTCACGTCAATCATTTCAACAGAAACGCTCCCACGTCGAATAGCACTCATTCTAAGAGCATATCACCCACGCCGTCCAATCATTCTAACAAATCAAAAATAAAGAATCACACTGCATCCAAGACCAAGCCGATCAAGAAATTAAATCAAAAACAGATTTGGATTCCTAAATCCGAACTGCATCTTATAGGAAATCGTCATGCTTGGATTCTTAGACCAATTATCCAACAACCTAGCAAGGAAACATATCTAGCAACGAACAAGTTAACAGTTAAACCTGCTATCAAAGAAGGGCCCATCTATAAATGGGTGCCTAAACTTACTTGATTCCTTTTGCAGGTCCGTCATGTGTGGTACTTAGATTCAGGTTGCTCCTCACACATGACTGGAAACAAAGAGCTGTTGAGCAACTTTTCTGAAGGATTTCTCGGAAAGGTCTACTTCGGAAACGGGCAATCTGCTTCCATGCTAGGGACGGGTGATCTCATCCATGACAGACTGACCATCAAAGGGGTGTCTTACGTCGAAGGCTTGAGCTACAATTTATTCAGCATCGGACGCTTCTGTGACAAAGGCTACAAGGTGAACTTCGAGACCAACAAATGTAGTGTCACAGATAACAATGGAAGAGAGTTACTCACTGGCTATAGGAAAACGAATCTCTACTCCATTTCTCAAAACTGTCCGACCGACGTGCCTCATCTCTCGAGCCTCCCTACATCAGATAGATCTCTGGCATCAGCGACTTTCCCATCTCAACTTCAAAGACCTTAACAAACTGCGATCAGAAAACTTGGTCAAGGGACTTCCCTCGTTCAGATACCACAAGGAGCATCTCTGCTCAGCTTGCGAAATGGGAAAGATAAGGAAGGCATCTCACCGGACCAAACACATAGCCTCAACTTCCAAACCTCTCGAACTCATTCATATGGATCTGTGTGGACCTATGCGAACTCGGACCATTAATGGGCGAAAATATGTGTTGGTTATTGTGGATGACTTCTCGTGCTACACTTGGACCAAATTTCTCAGAACCAAGGACGAAACTCCAGGTCTAATCATAGAGTTCATCAAAACCGCACAAAACCTCTACCAACTAAGTGTTCAAATCATTAGAACTGACAACGGGACAAAATTCAAGAGCAAAAAACTCAGCGACTTCTATGCATCACTTGGAATCACCCAACAGTTCGCAGCGGCAAAAACTCCTCAACAGAACGGGGTAGTCGAGCGCAAAAATAGAACCTTAGTTGAAGCAACTCGTACACTCCTCATTCATTCTGGATTACCACACTTCTTGTGGGCCGAAGCAATAAACACGACGTGCTTCACTCAAAATCGTGGTTCCCTTCACAAGAGGTTTAATAGGACTCCCTACGAGTTGATAAATCGAAGAGTGCCAGATGTCTCTTTCCTGAGAGTCTTTGGATGCAAGTGCTATGTAGCAAACGATCGTGAAGATAGAGGCAAACTCGACCCAAAAGCATTTGACGGGATATTAGTGGGATACTGAACAACTTCAAAAGCCTATCGAGTATATCTCAAGGAGAAAAGGTCTGTGATGGAAAGCATTAACGTAACGTTTGATGAAGTAGACCGAGTAGTTTCTGTACAAATCAGTCCAGAACCAGGACTTCTACGAGAATTGACAAAGGATCAACCAAGCACATCCTCAGTGGGGGAAACTTCAAAATCAAACACTTTGAGCGACATGGAACTCGATCTCTTACTCGAGGATCTCTTTTCTAAGCCGACGCCACCCACCGCTCCAACAACCTCTATAGCACCAGAAAATAATAATCATGCAGAGACTAGCAATGACAATTCCCCTCCAACAATGGAAAATCTTCACCTTGATGACAACAGTGAATCTCCTACCGATACTGAGATTATCTCTAGCTCAGCCACTGAAACTCCTCAGCCGTAGGGTTCAACAATAGAAATCTCTTCAGGAGAGTCAGTAATACCTCAACCTAGAGAAGAAACGGAACATCCGACTGATCAGAGTGAAGAAGCAATACACAATACAAATGCAGCTGGATCATCGCAACCGAGTACAAGAAAGTGGACCCGAGCACACCCAAACTCACAAATAATTGGGGACCCCTCAACTGGTGTAACCACTCGAGCATCAACAATAAATGAAAGCCTCTACTCATGCTTTCTCAGTCAAAAGGAGCCCAGCAAAGTAGCTGAAGCACTTGCTGACCCTGACTGGATAATCGCAATGCAGGAGGAAATCAATCAGTTTGAGAGGTTAAAAGTCTGGAATCTAGTACCTAGACCAGCTGGGAAAACAATCATAGGGACTAAATGGGTGTTTAAGAACAAAAAGGACGAGCAAGGAGTTGTTATCCGGAATAAAGCAAGGCTGGTGGCAAAAGGTTACAATCAACAGGAAGGAATCGACTATGATGAAACATATGCCCCAGTCGCAAGCATTGAAGCCATCAGGATCTTCTTAGCTTTCACTGCGCACAAGAACTTCACAGTCTACCAGATGGATGTCAAAACTGCATTCCTCAACGGAATCCTAAAAGAAGAAGTTTTGTAGCACAACCTGAAGGTTTTATAAATGAACAACTCCCAGACCACGTCTACAGACTCGATAAAGCTCTCTATGGACTTAAACAAGCTCCCAGAGCCTGGTACGAGGTCCTCTCAGATTTTCTCATCTCCTCTGGCTTCACAAAAGGGAAGATCGATACAACTCTCTTTATCAAGAAGGACGGCTCAGACATTATGTTAGTACAGATTTACGTCGACGACATCATATTCGGGTCGACGGACTCAAGAATGTGCAGGAACTTTAGGGATCTCATGAAGCAGAAATTTGAAATGAGTATGATGGGCGAACTAAGATTTTTCTTAGGGCTTCAGGTTAAGCAGCTTCACGATGGAATCTTCATCACTCAGTCCAAGTACATTCACGACATACTCAAGAAGTACAACTTGGACAACTCAAATGCTGCCAACACTCCCATGTCTACCTCATGCAAACTTGATGCAGATTGTAATACCCGTAAATTTCAATATGGGATTTAGAATGTAAATGACGTTGTAAATGTCCGGATTAATGAAATTAGTATTCGAAGAAGCCCAAATAAAGGTGTATGCAAAATAAGAGGTTCAGCCCATGACAATACTCTACCAAAATAACTTGACCCAAATCAATAAGAAATTAAATGAGAAGGTGCTACGGACCAAAATAATTTTAATCTTGGCCCAATAATGGTTTAAGGATAAGAATGGGTCCTTTCTTAATCCCAAGGGAAAAGTGACGTGTTCATTTGCTATCCCCTCATTAGTTGACCAAAAAGCAATCATTAATATTAAAGGAAGAAAACGTGAAAGCAAGGAGGACTTTCGAATTATAGATAAAGTCTAAACTTTCCAAGACAACTAAGGACATTACTTAGTATAAGGGGTAAAATTCACCTCCTAGTCCAAGCCATGCACGGATTTCAAGTTTTACTACGTATATCTAAGTAAATTTCAGTAGAGAAAAAGGTACACACAAGAGTAACGAAAGGCTAGAAGGAACAGAGGGAGAAAAGGAGAGCTCAAACGAGAATCAACTAGCTTAAGAAATCCTTAGCAGATCAAATATTTGGAAGTGAGAGGTAGGTGAAAATCCTCACCTACAACACGTAACATTCCATGTGCCTTCTCTGCTAGTGATGTTGTAATGCTTGTGTGACTTAAATAATATTTATCTGAAGTTTTTGAAGTGATTAATCGCTTGTATGGTTTGTGGGATGGGTGTAACGAATTCTGGTATATTTTATGTGAACTATTGGAATATATGTGTTTCTGCGAAATTAAAGTTATTCTAACTTAAGGAGGTATATGGTCGGTGTCAACGTAATTTATATGATAGGAAATATACGTTAACTATGAATTATGTGATATATGCTCGAGCTAGGTTAGAGCTATGAAGGACTTATGTTAAGAATACGTTTGTTCTTAGGAGATTAGTTTTCATCATTAGAGCAAGCGTTGAATTATTAGGGTTCAATTTATTTGAGACACATGATTAACTTTCAAGTTAGAATGGTTTTCGTTATCTGTTGACCGTTTGGCATTTTTAGGCTTTGGATATCCTAGGTTTCGAAATGTTTATGTGATTTAGATGTTATACGTGATTTATGGGTGTTAAAGAAATTATGTGATCTCTTCGTGACTTCAGATTTTTAAATAAGCCATGAATAGTGTATATGTTAGTATTTTAGGAGGGGTTCTCGGTATTAGAAAAATGATTGAACGTTAAGGAGTTATAGTGGCTAATTTTGAGTGCTCAAGTATTTGCTCACATTGGAAGTTTTATGCAATGGATGTGTTCGGCACTAAGGAGTCTTGGGGTTTGAATTAAGATAAGTGTTAGTTTAAAGTTTAGCTATTAAACCTAGAAAGGTTCTCGTGATTTATTAAGTGGAGTTAGTATGCAATATAGAGTTCGGTTGACCGAATGTTTTCGTGACCTAGATGTCAATATCCCAAAAATTTCGTGATTTAATGTAAATAGGTAGACAAAGTTTCGGTGCATCTAGTGTCTTCGGCAATTACTTTTAAAGCTTCCAACATTTAATAAGTTTTCGGTATTTTAGGGTTTTCGGTAAGTTTAGGGTTGTCCACATTATACAGGGTTTTCGAGTTCTAATAGTTTCCGACAAAGAATATGATCGGGATTGGGTATTATTTTCGGGCAGATAAATAAGCTTACAGGTAGATAAGTTTATTTGTAAGCAGAGTTAGAATTATTGGGAGAATTATTTTAGGGAAATCAGGGAAAATATTTCTTAGAGAACTTGGGGGAATCACTGTTAGTGAATTACAGTGTGAGCGGAATATTTTCGAGGAGAATATTAATTCATTTATGTAATGTTATTTTAGTTGCACTGCATGGCATGTGCATGACACTTCAGTGTGAGAGGATGACCGTATGGATACGACACCTTAAGGTGTCGGCGCGGGGCGCCAATGGGTAGATGTGACCGATTTCGGTTGTCGACTCGGAGTCAAGTTGAGGTTGGTACTAGTGCACCTGACGGTTGGTGCCGTCGAGGCGGGTGGTTGGTGCCGCCCGGCTTTATGTGACCGGTTGGTGCCGGTATGATCAGTGGTTGTTGCCGCTGATGACGGTTGGTGCCGTCGAGATGAGTGGTTGGTGCCGCTCGGACTCTACGGTTGGTGCTGTAGGTTCATTTATGAGGTGCATAGTCCGACCTAGGGCCCTAATATTGAGATAGGGTAGAAATGGGAAACGAGCGTGCATTGCATTTATGAGCTGTTGGGATTGGGATTTGAGTGCATGATGCATATCATGCATATTTCACCTACTGGGCAAATAGCTCAGGGTTTACGTGTTGTAGGTACTGAGCCCGACGCTAGTGCGCGTCACGGCTGAGGCGGACTGACGGCGGTGCTCCACGGACTTTTGAGGGCGAGGCTGTACATGGATGCGACCTGTGGAGCGATTAGGGTTTTGAGCGTTTTGATATTTTGGGGGCTACGGCCCGTGTAAATTCATGACGATGTAGATGACGTTAGGTGTAATGTATTTTATTTAAGAAAAAGTTTTTTGTTAGACGGGTCTTCCGCGACTTACGTTGCGAAAATCCGCCACAATTAGTATTGGAAAGTGAGGGTCGCCACAGGTGGTATCAGAGCTTAGGATATAGATTCTGTAGACTATCCATGTACGGCCGCTCAAAAGCGTGGAGGATCAGCCCTGCCTGTAAGTTTTAAGTTTTGATGTGATTACATGTTTACGATAATGTGCCTCTTTCTGTGACTAATTATAGATCATAAGATGACGAAAGGGCGTAGAGAAGTGGGCGAGACTAGTCGTAGAACCAGACCCGAGTCCCCTACCATTGAACGGGACTCAGTCATTCTGCGACTTACCGAGCTGATCCAACGGCAGTCGGATCAGATTAGTGATCTTATCCCACATCGTAGTTCATCCGAACACCAGCCGTATCCCCAGCCTGAACGTGTAGAGATCATCGGGGAACGGTTTCGGAAGTTGAATCCTCCCACTTTTGACGATGCCATCGATCCTACGGTGGCAGACGACTGGTTATGCACTGTAGGGGACATGTTCTTATACAGTCGAGTCCCAGAAAATGAACGAGTTCTCTGTGCTGCCTCGATGCTCCGAGGGAATGCCAGATTTTGGTGGGACACCATCAAAATTTTAGAGGACCCAATGACCATGTCATGGGAAAGATTTAGGGAGCTATTTCGGGGTAAGTATTTTACAACCCACGATCGAACTCGGAAGATGAACGAGTTCATCAATCTTAAGCAAGGCGAGAAGACTATTGCGGAATATATCCGCAAGTTTGAGGAACTGTCGCGCTTTGCCCCACATATGGTGGCGACGAACGAGCTAAAGGTAGAACGCTTTCAAGTGGGTCTCAAACCCGAAATTTACCGAGACGTTAGTATAGCCGGGGGCCGGGAGCTAGCATTTGCCCAAGTAGCAGAACGAGCACTAATCGCGGAACAAGCGGAGGCACAGATCGTAGAAGCGCAAGAGGCGAAGAAGAGGAAAGAGGATCAGCATGGTAACGGGGGCGAGCGGAAGCATCAAAACATCGAAATGGGCCCCAACAACAATCTAGCTAACCATCGGCGACAACAGATTGGGCAAGAAAGTCCAATTGGGGAATTGATCAATGCTCCTGCTCAAATTAGAAAACCCGCCCCACAGTGTCAGCAGTGTGGGCGTTACCATTTTGGAGTGTGCTTTGGGATGAATCCAAATCCGAAATCCAAAGTGCAATGCTTTCGATGTGGACGGTCCGGCCACTATGCCAAGAATTGTCGAGCGAACCTAGCCCCACCACAAGAACGACCACGATTGGTTCCCGCCCAAGTTTATGCGCTAACCAACGAAGAGGCGGAGGCCAATCCTACTTTTCCCACGGGTACGTTATTTATACTGTGCCCCTTTCCCATCAGCTTGATCTTCAAAGTTGAGCAACATGTTTTGATGTGTTGAATAGTTGCGTGACATTGGTAAAGATTTATCCCATCACCGAAGGAAAAAAAAATATATCTTAAGTATTGGGACATTAGAATGCGCAGCGGAAGCGTAGTGGAGATATGAATAAATATATCTAGGAGATATAAGAAATATAAGAGCGGGTCTAGACATAAAGAATTAGATGATGATAAAGCTGGGCCACACATTTAAATGTGTTGCCCTAGATTGTGTGATATAAAAGTAGGATAGAATTTTACTTAACAGAATGCAGATGGATTAGGGAATAGAAGAAATCATTACCCCTCGGTGAATTTCGGGGACGAAATTCTTTTAAGGGGGGAGGATGTAATACCCGTAAATTTCAATATGGGATTTAGAATGTAAATGACGTTGTAAATGTCCGGATTAATGAAATTAGTATTCGAACAAGCCCAAATAAAGGTGTATGCAAAATAAGAGGTTCAGCCCATGACAATACTCTACCAAAATAACTTGACCCAAATCAATAAGAAATTAAATGAGAAGGTGCTAAGGACCAAAATAATTTTAATCTTGGCCCAATAATGGTTTAAGGATAAGAATGGGTCCTTTCTTAATCCCAAGGGAAAAGTGACGTGTTCATTTTCTATCCCCTCATTAGTTGACCAAAAAGCAATCATTAATATTAAAGGAAGAAAACGTGAAAGCAAGGAGGACTTTCGATTTATAGATAAAGTCTAAACTTTCCAAGACAACTAAGGACATTACTTAGTATAAGGGGTAAAATTCACCTCCTAGTCCAAGCCATGCACGGATTTCAAGTTTTACTACGTATATCTAAGTAAATTTCAGTAGAGAAAAAGGCACACACAAGAGTAACGAAAGGCTAGAAGGAACAGAGGGAGAAAAGGAGAGCTCAAACGAGAATCAACTAGCTTAAGAAATCCTTAGCAGATCAAATATTTGGAAGTGAGAGGTAGGTGAAAATCCTCACCTACAACACGTAACATTCCATGTGCCTTCTCTGCTAGTGATGTTGTAATGCTTGTGTGACTTAAATAATATTTATCTGAAGTTTTTGAAGTGATTAATCGCTTGTATGGTTTGTGGGATGGGTGTAACGAATTCTGGTATATTTTATGTGAACTATTGGAATATATGTGTTTCTGCGAAATTAAAGTTACTCTAACTTAAGGAGGTATATGGTCGGTGTCAACGTAATTTATGTGATAGGAAATATACGTTAACTATGAATTATGTGATATATGCTCGAGCTAGGTTAGAGCTATGAAGGACTTATGTTAAGAATACGTTTGTTCTTAGGAGATTAGTTTTCATCATTAGAGCAAGCGTTGAATTATTAGGGTTCAATTTATTTGAGACACATGATTAACTTTCAAGTAGAATGGTTTTCGTTATCTGTTGACCGTTTGGCATTTTTAGGCTTTGGATATCCTAGGTTTCGAAATGTTTATGTGATTTAGATGTTATACGTGATTTATGGGGGTAAAGAAATTATGTGATCTCTTCGTGACTTCAGATTTTTAAATAAGCCATGAATAGTGTATATGTTAGTATTTTAGGAGGGGTTCTCGGTATTAGAAAAATGATTGAACGTTAAGGAGTTTAGTGGCTAACTTTGAGTGCTCAAGTATTTGCTCATATTGGAAGTTTTATGCAATGGATGTGTTCGGCACTAAGGAGTCTTGGGGTTTGAATTAAGATAAGTGTTAGTTTAAAGTTTAGCTATTAAACCTAGAAAGGTTCTCGTGATTTATTAAGTGGAGTTAGTATGCATTATAGAGTTTGGTTGACCGAATGTTTTCGTGACCTAGATGTCAATATCCCAAAAATTTCGTGATTTAATGTAAATAGGTAGACAAAGTTTCGGTGCATCTAGTGTCTTCGGCAATTACTTTTAAAGCTTCCAACATTTAATAAGTTTTCGGTATTTTAGGGTTTTCGGTAAGTTTAGGGTTGTCCACATTATACAGGGTTTTCGAGTTCTAATAGTTTTCGACAAAGAATATGATCGGGATTGGGTATTATTTTCGGGCAGATAAATAAGCTTACAGGTAGATAGGTTTATTTGTAAGCAGAGTTAGAATTCTTGGGAGAATTATTTTAGGGAAATCAGGGAAAATATTTCTTAGAGAACTTGGGGGAATCACTGTTAGTGAATTACAGTGTGAGCGGAATATTTTCGAGGAGAATATTAATTCATTTATGTAATGTTATTTTAGTTGCACTGCATGGCATGTGCATGACACTTCAGTGTGAGAGGATGACCGTATGGATACGGTGACACCTTAAGGTGTCGGCGCGGGGCGCCAATGGGTAGATGTGATCGATTTCGGTTGTCAACTCGGAGTCGAGTTGAGGTTGGTACTAGTGCACCTGACGGTTGGTGCCGTCGAGGCGGGTGGTTGGTGCCGCCCGGCTTTATGTGACCGGTTGGTGCCGGTATGATCAGTGGTTGTTGCCGCTGATGACGGTTGGTGCCGTCGAGATGAGTGGTTGGTGCCGCTCGGACTCTACGGTTGGGGCTGTAGGTTCATTTATGAGGTGCATAGTCCGACCTAGGGCCCTAATATTGAGATAGGGTAGAAATGGGAAACGAGCGTGCATTGCATTTATGAGCTGTTGGGATTGGGATTTGAGTGCACGATGCATATCATGCATATTTCACCTACTGGGCAAATAACTCAGGGTTTACGTGTTGTAGGTACTGAGCCCGACGCTAGTGCGCGTCGCGGCTGAGGCGGACTGACGGCGGTGCTCCACGGACTTTTGAGGGCGAGACTGTACATGGATGCGACCTGTGGAGCGATTAGGGTTTTGAGCGTTTTGATATTTTGGGGGCTACGGCCCGTGTAAATTCATGACGATGTAGATGACGTTAGGTGTAATGTATTTTATTTAAGAAAAAGTTTTTTGTTAGACGGGTCTTCCGCGACTTACGTTGCGAAAATCCGCCACAATTAGTATTAGAAAGTGAGGGTCGCCACACAGATCCATCAGGAAAATCTGTTAACAAGACAACTTATCGAGGCATGATCGGATCCTTACTCTATCTTACGTCCAGTCGGCCTGACATCATGTTCGCCACATGCCTCTGCGCTCGCTTCCAAGCTGATCCAAAGGAGTCTCACTTGCTCGCGGTCAAGAGAATTTTCAAATACCTCAAGGGAACACCAAACCTAGGTCTATGGTACCCGATGGAGTCATGCTTCGACCTCATAGGATACACTGACGCTGATTACGCAGGATGCAAATTGGACAGAAAGAGCACTTCTGGAGCCGCTCAACTTCTTGGGGATATACTAAAATGGTGCGACTGATAGATGAGATCTTCGCTACTAAGGACTGGGCACAGAGGACACCCAACAACTTCCAACTTGATTTTGACACCACCTCGTGCCCAGACCTATCATTATAAAAATCCTAGCAAACCACCCTCTAAAAACCGCCCTAAACATCACCGAGGTAGTCCCTGAAGTATATGTGCAACAATTCTGGTCCACCCTTCAAAAACCAACCAATAACCCAAGAATAACCAGTCTTTCAGCCATAATTGACAACACCATAGTTGTCTTTACCCCGTCCATTCTTCGTTCCATACTAAACCTACCACACTCACTCCTATATAATCCCCATCCTTCCAACGACGACCTAATCAGGGACTTCCTACTCATGGGCCACAAACCTAACGCCCAAAATTCTATTCACCTCCCTGACTTCAATGCCAAAGACATCCTTGCACCTTGGAGGACCCTATTCCTAATAGTGAACAAGTGCCTTTCACCAAAGCACTCAGGGTCCGACAAGTGCAACCGAAACATAATGATCATCTTCCATGGGATAGTCTTCAACAAGAACTACGACGTCGCCCAACTAATCTAGACGGACATCCTTGACCAACTTCGAAGACGAGGTCTTGGATCCACGAAGCCGGTGCTTTCATACCTACGGTGGCTACCTGTCATCGTCCAACATTTCGTGGATCTTTATCCCGAAATCGAGTGCCGACCCAGAGATGAAGGCTACCAATCTCCGAAGCTCATCAAGATACAATCTACAAAAAGCAAACTCGATCAGGAGGCCATGATCATCCCAGACTATCTAACTCAACTCCTCCATCCAAATGAACCGGAGCTCCTCAAATACCTACGAGCCAACCTTGATGACATTCCCGTGGTTCAACACATCCCAGTTGAACCTAACCCAGGGACAAGCCAATCCCCATAGCCAAATGTAGGTCTAGGAAGCTCTTCATCTCCTACTCCAAAACAAAAGAGAAAATCAAAAGGGGCTGATAGAGGCGTCCAACAGGAACGGCGTACAAAGCAAAAACACGACCGTAATCCTCAGTCCACCAGTCCACAAACAAGCCGGACCGAGCCCGTAGGTACAGGGGATGACTTTGTCTTCCCCCGAGTAGCAGTCGCGACATCTGGTCCAATCGCGCAAACTACCCTCCCCGGCCACTCAATCATCTCCCAACAGATGATTGTTTCACATACTCACGAGGTGCCACGTCACTCATCACCACCTCGCTCGGAGGAGGTTGATGTAACAAGCAGTCATCAGCCTCAGACTGCACCTTCTTTGATCACGTCTAGTCTAGTGCCCTCACCATCCATAATTTTTCCACTTTCTAGGACACTACCATTACTTTCTGCACCTCTAGATCTTAGTGATCTAGACAGAACGCTCCATGATGTCTCCGTACTAGAGTCTAGTACGGAACAGAGCGGAAGACCCAACGTAGTGGACATCACTGCAGCTACGACCTTGGGCTATCAATCTGAGCCTGTCTCAGCTTTGATGTCAACGATGAGCCTAAGTGGCCTCGGTCTTTCAAGCCCTGTGCAAACAGGCGGCAAATAAGTACCCTCCACTGATGTTGTGACGACGGAACGTCTTAGTGACTCCGTCAGGTTAGTTTCCCCATTCGTGACGGAGGCAAGGCTGGAAGATCGCCTGGCTGAGCTCAGAAAGGATCTCGAGGACACGATCATGACCCAAGTCTACTGCGCCATTGGGACGTCCTCTCGAGACAAAGGGAAAGCCCCCGTCACCGAAGAAGCTACCCCACAGGCCACACCCTCTCCTGACGCTGACGGCGGGCCGTGGAACGTTCCAATCTACGAACTCATTGACGTTCTACTGGCCAGACTCCGCACTGCACCGAAGCTGACTGAGGTACTCAGACGTCTAGAACTTCCATTCAACCCAACGAACCCAGGCGAGGGCCAATCCTCACATTCACGTGACGACCCCGACAACCGTGACGAGCCTGACGGTGGGGGTCGTCCCGAGGGAGAGACGGGACGAGGGATAGGGCCTCGACCTATGCCGCCACAGCCTAGAGCCACCCAAACACCCACCAGAACAAAACCACTCACACCCAAACAAACAAAGAAAACTACCCGAACTACCACCAAAACAACCCAACAGCCCTCCTCACCAACTATGAGCCTCTCACCTCCTCTTCCCACAAACCAAGACAGTCCCTTGATATATCCATCATCTCCCATCCTTTCCCTTCAGACCAACGAACCAATCCAACAAACCGAAGAACTGTACAATCCACATGGCACTGTGGAAAACTACATCTTCAACGAGGATTGGATAACCAAACCGATGGACCCAGCCATGGCCAGAGGACTAATGGAGAATGCCACATATTTCCTAATGAAGGCAAACATCAGCCTGGCCCTTATCGATGACGATGAACTCGAGGAAGGTGAAGACTGCGAGCAGACATCCTAGAACTTCCCGAGTTACTCCAACACACCGTCATCGATGAGGAAGGTCCACCAATGAAGACGAAGACAAAGGAGGTGGTGGAATTGCCATGGGAGAATGTCAAAGTAACTGCCCCCTATCAAGAAGAAATTCGAAGGAGAATCTGGAGAAAAGATGATAGAATCAAGAAGCTCGACGAACTTGAGCTTAGAGGACTGAGCCATCTCTCCAGACCGAAAGCAGTTCAGTACCTGCTGTCGCTTCGACGAATTCTGATGTTCAGAGGACAAGGGGGCGACGTAGACACTCTGAGAAAGGAAGAGACGAAGAAGCCCAGAATCAGAGAAATTCTGGGGGTTCGCAAAGTGAGGTTCGCTGACATGGATATGCCTATCTACAAGGTACGGAGAGAAAATGGAGAATGTGCAGAACTGAATGAAGCCGACCTCGCCTACATCAGAGGAGAAGATGTCGAACAAATAGCGAGGAAATATAGAATGCTTGGAGCACTCAAGACGCCAGAACTCAGACTTGGCTACTACGCACTGAAGAGGTTCATTCTACGCCAAGTCAAGTTCAATGCAACACATGATAACAAATGGCGGTCGAGAGCAACATGAAGAAGGTGAATCTGACGAAGCCATCCTTTGAGGTCCCAGATCCAAGTTATGGTGAAGGGCACATCATAAATGAAGACGACGATCCACCAATCGTCTACATCAACTTCAAAGGAGAGAAGAGACTTATGAAGACATCAGAGATTCACAAGTTCAGCGACGGAACCCTACTGATTATCAGGAAGAAGCTCAGAAGGATACTCGAGCAGCTAAAAGAAGAAGAGTACGAAGTTCAAGAGAAATACGAAAAGCTGATCGAGACCATCTCTGCGAAGATTTCCTTTCGAAGAAGGTTACGTTCGTTTGAGTACTTCGTAGGGCTCAGGAAATCTCCATACAATGTGAAGAAACCCAAGAAGAAGACAACTTCAAGGACGCCAGAGCAAAAAGGATGCTAAGGGGGAGATTGTTAGGAATATTTTTTAGCATCCTTTGATTTTTGTAATCTTGGGTTTATTTAGGTGGTTGTCGTAGTTTGGGGAGACTTATGATATTTGTTGATAGTTTTGTATTGGGCTTTAATATACCAAATAGTTGTGGTATATAAAGCCCCATTTACCCTAATTAGGGTTTTATCAAAAGAATTAGAAAGGTAAGCCACCTTGTACTTTCCCTTAGGAAAACACACACTAACACGCACTCAAGGTGTTCTTCACGTTTTACACATTCAAACCTTTCTTTTGATCCTTGTTTGGTAATAAAAGGGCCAACAACGAGCAAAACTCGTAAAGAACACAAACTAAAAAATATTCTTCTAAACAATATGATAGAAGAAAAAATTGAAAATTTAAAGAAGAGAACAAAAATTCTCAAAAGATAATAAAAATTATCAATACAAAAATAAATTTCAATACAAAAATAAATTTCCTCCTATTGTTTGCCTAAAATGCGGTAAAATCGGTCATAAAGCAAGTACTTAGGAAATCGCATACAAGAAGGTTTAGCCTTATGCAATGAAATAAAATTAAATAAACAAGTTAAGAGACATTCTCTAGACGAAAAGAAACAATTAGGAGAATTATGTGGTCAATTTGGCATGGAAAATCCTTCTACGAGTAAAACTCGTAAAGAACACAAAACTAAAAAATATTCTTCTAAACAATATGAAAGAAGAAAAAAATCGAAAATTTAAAAGAAGAGAACAAAAATTCTCAAAAGATAATAAAAATTATCAATACAAAAATAAATTTCACTATAAAAATAAATTTCCTCCTATTGTTTGCCGAAAATGCGGTAAAATCGGTCATAAAGCAAGTATTTGCTGGACTAAAAAGAAAATTAATAGTTTAGAAATTGATAATGAATTAAAAGAGACATTATCAAAAATTCTTTTAGAATCCGATAGTGAATCATCAGAATCTAACTCAAACGATGAAAATAATAATGTCATCGAAGAAATCACGTCATCAGAAACGGATGAATGCCAAAATTGTCAAAAAGGACAACCTTGCTCTAAGAATTTGGATAGTCCAGAATCTGAATTAGAAGATAATAATTTGTATCAAATTATATCCCAGTTTCAAGAAATAAATGTTCTTGACAATAATCTTCTCGAAATATTAAAAGAAACAGATGATTCAGGTTTAAAAAATCTAATAATTAAAAGAATAATTCAAAAAGAGGAAGAAACTTCTAAAGAAGTTGTTCCTAAATCTGAACCCTAAAGAATGTCCGAAGTAATGAAGTTACTTCATAATAAAAATAAATTTAATAAAAGTGAATCTCCTACTAATATAAGAGATTTAACCTCAGAAATTTTAAATCTTAAAAATGAAACAAAAAATTTAAAATTAAGTCATATAGACTTAGAAAGAAGATTTTCTAAATTAGAAAAAGGAAAAGAAATTGTTGAAGAATTTACTAACGAAGAATTCGCTAGTAGTTCAAAAAATGTTGAAAATGATAATTATCTTTCAACTTTAGAAGTTGTCACTTCTAAAAAATGGTTAGTAAAAATATCATTAATAATTGACGGAAACTTTCAGAAAAATCTGATTGCACTAATTGATAGTGGAGCAGATTTAAATTGCATTCAAGAAGGAATAATTCCTACCCAATATTTCCATAAAACAACTCATTCTCTTAGCTCTGCAAGCGGAGAAAAGTTGCAAATTAATTACAAAAATCCCATGGCTTTTATTTGTAAAATAAGGTCTGCATTCCTACGTCATTCTTACTAGTTAAGAATATTACGAACCAAGTAATTCTTGGTACTCCTTTTCTTAGGAAAATATTTCCTATCAGAAATATTGGTGAATACAGATTTAAAGGAAGCTTCGAAAATAAAGAAGTATACTTTGAATTTATTACAGAACCTTTTTCTAGTATTCTTAATGAAATTAAGGATTCTATTCTTATTAAAGCCAAAGAAAATCAGGTAAATTACCTTAAGCAAGAAATTAGTATACTTACGATTGAGGATAAACTCCAAAATCCTAAGCTACAAGAAAAAATTAAAATTACATAATGAATTTACATTGCAGAAATGTAATGATCTTACTAATGCTTTTTGGAATAGAAAGAAACATATAGTTTCTTTACCCTATGAAGATGATTTTAGTGAGAAAAATATTCCCACTAAAGCTCGTCCTTGTCAAATGAATTCTGAATTATTAGAATTATGCAAAAAAGAAATAACTTCTTTGTTACAGAAAGGTTTAATAAAACCTTCAAAATCACCTTGGTCATGCACTGCTTTTTATGTTAATAATCATGCCGAAAAGGAAAGGGGAGCACCCATGTTAGTTATTAATTATATACCCTTAAATAAGGTTTTGAAATAGATTAGGTATCCTATTCCAAATAAAAAAGATCTTTAGACAGATTATTTAATGCCATTATATTTTCAAAATTTGATTTAAAATCAGGGTTTTGGCAAATTCAAGTTGCTGAAAAAAGGCAGATATAAAACTGCGTTTACAGGCCCAGTTGGACAATTTGAATGGAACGTTATGACTTTTGGTTTGAAAAACACTCCCTCTAATTTCAAAATATTATGAACAATATTTTTATTCCTTATAGTAATTTTGTTGTCGTTTATATTGATGATATTTTAGTCTTTTCTAAAGATATTGAAACTCATGTTTTGATATTTTTAAGAAAATTGTTATTCAAAATGGATTAGTTATATCTAGCCCAAAATAGTTTTATTTCAAACTAAGGTTCGATTTTTGGGTCGTACTATTGAAAAAGGTAATGTTAACCCTATTAATAGAAGTATTGAGTTTGCGTCAAAATTTCCTGATCAAATTCTTGATAAAACTCAACTTCAAAGATTTTTAGGGAGTCTTAATTATATTTCTCCTTATTATAAAAATCTTGCAATTGATACATCTATTTTATATGATAGATTAAAAACGATTCTTTGTCAATGGACTAGTAGTCATACTGAAGCTATTAGAAAAATTAAGAATAAAGTCACGCATTTGCCATGTCTTATGCTTGCTAATCCTAATTGGCAAAAACTTATAGAGACTGATGCATCTGATTTAGGTTTTGGAGGAATCTTAAAACAAGTTTCTCCAGAAGATAAAAAAGAATATTTAGTTAGATTCCATTAGGGGAAATGGAATAATGCTCAGAAAAATTATGCTACTATAGCTAGAGAAGTACTTGCTATTGTCAAGTGCGTTTAAATCTCAAGATGATTTAAATAATCAGAAGTTTTTAATAAAAACTGATTGTCAAGCTGCAAAATTTAGGTTTCTGAAAGATTTTAAACATGATGGCTCTAAATAAACGTTTGCGAGATGGCAGGCTCATTTAGCCCCACGAGGTGGAAAAAACGTTATTGCTCAAATGGGCAATAAAAAATTAATTAAGGAAAATCTATCAGCGTCCTCAAGTAATACTTTGAGTGGCGAAGAATATAAGGAATTCCTTGAGTTTAAAAAGCAAAAAGCTAAGTCTTCTAATGAAGGCACTTCTTACGCAAAAGTTATTGCGGAAGAAGACGATGATGTTGATTATGAGAAGATTTCTCATACTGAGGTAACAATATTACTTGAATTTAAAGATTTAAAATGGTCTGATGAACCTTGGACTATAATGACAAGGTATTTAGAAAGAGCATCATCTGCTGCCACGTTTTATAAAAATCGTGATAATTATGAAAATATTCTTAAATCCACAGGAACGTGTGATTTTGATCATTTTAATGCGGGAAATTCCCAAACAGCTTTGAAAAAAGGTTATACCTTTAGTAAAATTATTTTCAAGCAAATTTCGCCTGAAAAATGGGCTATTCACCCTTTAAAGGATAGAGAATATTTCCATTCTGAGTTAAAAACTCTAATTAAATTTAATTATTATGATTATATCGATGCCTTTTATAAAGTGTTTTTATACCAGAATGAGAATAAGAAACATTCTTGGTGGATTAAGATTTGTGCGGATGTTTATAAGTCTGAAATCCCTAATTGGTTTTATCACTGGTGGCTTTTGTTAGAAATTAGTTGTAGTGTCCTCTAGTTATTTAAGTCTTGGGTCTTTGTTTCTTGTTGTTGGGAATTAGTAGTTTGGGGAGACAACTTGTATTTAGTAGAAGTTTTGAACTTGGCTTTAATATACCAATTAAATGTGGTATATAAAGCCCATGATTACCCTTGTTAGGGTTTATCAAAAGAATTAACATTTGAAGCTGCTTTTGCTAAACCCACACATGAACACACACTAAAGGTGCTTCACACGGTTTAATCTTTCTAATAATCTTTTGATCCTTGTTTGGTAACAAGTGGACCAACAAGTGGTATCAGAGCCAAACGTGGATCGATCTCATCAATTTTAATCCAGTTTTGTTCGATTCTGAAAAGATTTGAAAGAACACTTGCTCAAAATCCATTTTCGATTTTTTTATGTGCCTTTTAAATCGTTTTTAACCATCTTTGGTGACGAAAATCGTTAATGAGTGCATTTCTGTTCTTTTACATTGATTATAGTCAAGTTTAAGTTGGATTTAAACCAGAAAATCGAGTCTGAGATTTATTTTTTTTTGGGTCTGTTCTTCACTTTCGGGTAGATTTTTCGCACAGCTTCTTGATTTTTGTAGGATTCGACGGAGATGCTTTAATTTCGCAGGAATCGCCCGATTTCCTATCATATAAGAGAAAATCGTTCGATTGTACCAAAATCGCCCGATTTAAGCCTCGGCGAATTTCAGTCTCTAAGACTAAATCGCCCGATTTCTTCCCTTCCTGCAAAAGGAAATCGTTTGATTCCACAGAATCGCCCGATTTCACTGTAGCAACATGAATTCTCTTCAAAACACTAATTGGTAATTTGAGACGAATCGCGCGATTAGATAAATCACCCGATTAATAAAATCGCTCGATTCAACCTTACCAGATTTCGTTCAAATCGTCCGATTGACACATTCCTACCTAAACGCAAATCTTCCTATTTAAATCTCTTAGTCATAGGTATCAAATCGTCCGATTTCTCATTTTAACTAAAGTCATGCGAATTAAATTCTTTTAACTTCAAATTGCCCGAAACTTATCTCGCCCGATCTCAGTTTCTGACCCAACCTATCCAAGTAAATTAGTTGAGTCGCCCGATTTAGATCAATATTAAGTCACTCGATTTTCACAATTAGGATCTGAGTTGTCCGATTCCAGTCCTTAACTTGTTCGATCAACTAAAACTTAAATCGTCCGATTTCTTGATCTTGACTAATTTTCTTGCGACATCCGAACTTAAAAAAAAAAGGAAAAACACACAAAACCATATATAGCTATAATAATACTAAATATTACTTTTTCTAATTCAAACTTGACTAAAATTGTTCGAAACTAACATTTCATTTCGCAGATCACTTCCACGTAACGATCACTACCAAACAACGAATGGACTCCTTAGCCATGGGAAGCGATATCCGTGTTCCAGTCCTGAGGCGCTGTGACGCCCGGGGCCGAAGAGGGCGGGGAGTGATCGCCGGTGCCAGGTGCACGGACAATGAGCGGCTCCTGGCAGGCTTCTAGGCGAAGGGATACATGAACAAACCGATCCAACACCAGAATGAGAGGGGATCCTGAGACTGACAATGTATGGGCGTGTCAGGCTAAGAATCGTATAAATGGATTGATAGTACTACTCATATCACCAAGGTCGACCTACCTTTTCGGGAGTCCATCCGAAAGAACTTCGAAGTTAAGCGTGCTTGACTTGAAGCAATCTTAGGATGGGTGACCCCCTGGGATGTTTGCCCAGGTTGCGTGTGAGCGAGGACGAAGCACGCTGAAAGGTTAAATGGTGGTACAGTGGGGCCAGACTATCAGTCGGAGTGTGGTGGGCCCAACCCCACAGGTCCCGGTAGGGACGGATGCTACAGTGACACCCGGTATGGGACGGGTCGTTACAGGTGGTATCAGAGCACAACCTCTCGCAGTACGGTGCTGGTTCGGGGACGAACCAGGCGGAAGCTGGTGGGCATGTGACGCCCGGGGCGGAAGAGGGCGGGGAGTGATCGCCGGTGCCAGGTGCACGGACAATGAGCGGCTCCTGGCAGGCTTCTAGGCGAAGGGATACATGAACAAACCGATCCAACACCAGAATGAGAGGGGATCCTGAGACTGACAATGTATGGGCGTGTCAGGCTAAGAATCGTATAAATGGATTGATAGTACTACTCATATCACCAAGGTCGACCTACCTTTTCGGGAGTCCATCCGAAAGAACTTCGAAGTTAAGCGTGCTTGACTTGAAGCAATCTTAGGATGGGTGACCCCCTGGGATGTTTGCCCAGGTTGCGTGTGAGCGAGGACGAAGCACGCTGAAAGGTTAAATGGTGGTACAGTGGGGCCAGACTATCAGTCGGAGTGTGGTGGGCCCAACCCCACAGGTCCCGGTAGGGACGGATGCTACAGTGACACCCGGTATGGGACGGGTCGTTACAGGCGCGGAGACTTCGGAGTCTGGAGAAGCAGATTCCTCAACTTTCTTGAAATAAAGGACAATGGCGAAGACATCATCGATTCTCTTGAGAATGGACCATAACAATTCTGGATCACAGTCCGTGGTGATAGCACCGTCTCCCCAGCAGTTCAAGAGAGCACAATACTCAAAACTCCAGCATAATACACTGATGCAGAAAAGAAACGAGCTAAAGCAGACCTTCTGGCAAGAAACTATTTGATGCAAGCCTTACCTAATGACATACTGATTCAAGTGGATAGCTTTCCAACCGGTAAAGCAATGTGGGATGAGGTTGCAAAATTAATGCGTGGAACAGAGAGTGGAGTAAGAGCCAAGAAAGCCAATACCCTAGCAGCATACGATTCATTCAAGGCTAAGCCCGATGAGCAAATTGGCAAGACCTACAACAGGTTCATGGTCCTCGTGAATGAACTAAGGAAGATAAACATTGTAAAAACGAACATGGAACTCAATGTCAAATTCCTCACCTCCCTACTCCAGAATGGAAGAGAGTCACCACACACTTTAGGCTTAACAAGGACCTAGACCAGATTGACATTCACAGTGTTTACGGAAGTCTGGAGCAGCACAATGATGATGTTTATGAAGAAATCGGAGATAAAAAGGGTAAAGCAATCATGGACACAGTTGCCCTAATTACAGATACTAATTTAAAAAAGTGCAAAAGCTGCAAAGAATAAGTCTGGTAAGTCTTCAAGTCCGTTAGAAAGTGAAGTCTCTGAGTCAGAATCAGGTCCTGAATTCAAAGACTTCGAGAATCATGTGGCTTACATAACGAAAAGAATGGCAAAACAATACTTCAAAAAGTCATCATCATCTGCCAATCGACAGGAGTCTCATCAAGTTCCAAACACCCGCCAAAGTTTTTTCAACAGCCCGATACTAGGACCGACTCTGAGCCTAGCAAACGCTTTAATTGTGGAAAGCCTGGACATTTCGCTAGAGACTGCTTCCTTCCCAAGAAGAAGGATGAAGATTACTACACCAGAAAACTTCAACTGCTCAAGCAGAAGAAATCTGGAGTTGCATTGATGGCTGAACAGGACCATTGGCTGGACGACACTGAAATTGAGTCAGAGAAGGTAGCCCTGATGGCTCTGGTGGAAGAAAAAGGTGACCCTGAGCAGTAGGACCTTGAAGCTAATGCTGGTGATGAGGACAAGGAGCTGTCTTCAGGAAAGGTGGTAGAATCTCTTAACCATAAACTACATTCTGAACTTTAAGAAAACTACGTACTACTTCAAAATGAACTTAAAAATTCCAGGTCAACAGAAGTAAAATTAGCTAATACTTTAGAAGTTCTAGAAACAACACGTGAAGAAGTAAGTAGATTAGAAACTAGCCTGGCTGACTCAAGAGCTAACTTAATTGAATCTGAATCAAGAGTAAATGACTTACAAGCTCGTTTTGATAATAATTATGCATGTCTACTTAAGCAGTTACGAGATAATAGCAATTTAGACTGTCGGCTAGGAGTAGCGCAGTCGAAGATCGATAGTCGTGACTTAGAAATAGAAGATTTGAAAACACAGGTTAGTGAGTTAAAGGCCAAATGGACAAATAGCTAGGACGAGCGAATTACAAAAACATGCGGATTTGAAATCTTAAGCAAAGAGCGTGTAAAATTATATGCTATGATTAAGAAACTAGAGGACCTACTCACTAAGAGAGGACAAACAGATAGAATAATCTTCTTGAATAAGCCTAGAGACATAGAGTTTTATGATCCACGAGAAGGATTTGGATTTAATCCAAACTCCATTCCGGTTATTAAAAAACCTCTACCTCTGTATGACGTCAGTTTCCTAGGATTAAATATACCTAGTCTTATGCCCTTTACTAACTCATCCGCATCCGATGCATTAGAGAAGAAGAAGAGATATAGAGAGGACAGGGCGGAAATTTCTCTTGACTATGATGAACTGAATAATAGTGATAAGACAAGGGAGATACCTTTGTCTGATGACTACTTACCTATCTATGCACCCTCTTCCGAAGAAGTAGATGTCAAAAAACCAAAGATTTCTAATGCATTTATACCAGCTATAATCAGAGAAATATCTGACATGCGGTCAAGTCTAGAGTCAGATAGGATAACTTATCAGTTAGAGGATCAAATACTGTTCAGTATAATCTCCTCATTAGAAAAACAAATCGACACTAGCGAAACTTCAACCTTAACTCTGGAGGCGGAGAAGATAACTTTCCAAGTAGAGAATGAAATACTAGTATGCAAAATTTCCTCACTTGAATAACAAATTAACACAAGCTTAGTTTCGCCCCCTCTGCAAACTTCGTTAGTTGACTCCCAAATAGACATCCCTAGCAAATCTCAATAAAAAAGAAAGCAGATTGCTTCTAGCAAATCCAAGCTTACTAACTCATCATTGCATGTACTCACAGGCAATCGTTTAAATAAGAAAGGGAAAAAGAAAGCCACAGGAGACGACCTACCAAAGAACGATGTTGCTTATTCACTTAGAAAGAAGCAGCCCGTTAATTTTGAAGCGTCTAGTTCTAATTTTTGTAACAGGCGTCAAGTGTGTGCTAAGAATTATCATGTTGAACCTTCATCTATTATTCTACAGCCTGTAACGACTACTAAGAATCGTACATTCTATGCTAGCCGTGATGATGCTTTTATCTTAAATGCTAATACCAATCTACTAATGCCAGCATGTCCAAGGAAACACCACCATTTTTCTCTTAAGTCACAATACTACAAGCCAACAAAGCAAAGCCATCCCATAAAACCGAAACAAAAGCCAAAGCTATAGGAATGCGTAGCATATGGGTTACAAATCAACAACTCGGAGCATGGACAAATCACTGTCATCCTCTAGGGATTAAAAAGATCTGGGTCCCTAAGCAATCATCTGAAGTTGTAGATAAATCTAATACTAACCCTAGAAACAGACCCATAAGAAAGGCATACATAGACTATAAAACTAATATGGGAGGACCCGTCCTTAAACGGGTACCTAAATCCCATTAATTCTTTTTTGCAGATCCGTCATGTGTGGATACTTGATTCTGGTTGCTCTACACACATGACTGGAAGAAGAGAGCTATTGAGCAACTACACCGAACATTTCGGTGGAAATGTGCGCTTTGGAAACAATCACGCGGCTCCTATTTTAGGACATGGCGATCTAATTCATGACAAACTGACGATCGAGGGGTTCTTATATGTCGAGGGTCTTAGTCACAATCTCTTCAGCATTGGCCAATTCTGCGACAGATAACTAAAGGTTCAATTTCATGCTGAAGGTTGCAGTATTACTCATGAGAGTGGTCGAGAGCTTCTAACTAGAACGAGGAAGACAAATCTCTATACCATCGATTTGAAAACTACTCGACCCTCCTCCAAACTGTGTCTCATGACGAAGAACTCAATTCAACAAACTGACCTTTGGCATCAAAGACTGTCCCATCTCAACATCAAAACATTGAATAGACTACACAATGACAAACTAATGAGTGGATTACCAGCCTTGAAGTATCACAAGGAACATCTATGCAGTGCATGTGAAATGGGGAAGATGAGAAAAGCATCACACAAGGCAAAACTCGTAGCTTCAAGGTCCCGACCATTAGAACTACTGCACATGGATCTGTGTGGACCTATGAGAGTACAAAGCATCAACGGACGAAAATACGTTATGGTAATAGTGGATGATTTTTCTCGATATACGTGGACAAGATACCTTAGGACGAAATATGAGACGCCCGACTTGATCATAGACTTTGTACGGAAAACTCAAAACTCACTGTAATGCAACGTTCAAGTGATTCGAACTGACAATGGTACTGAATTCAAGAATCAATTGCTTGACAATTTCTACTCATCACTTGGAATCACTCAGCAATTCGCTGAAGCTAGGACACCCCAACAGAATGGGGTCGTGGAAAGAAGAAATCGTAGTCTAGTTGAAGCAGCTCGTACAATGCTAATACAATCCAAACTTCCTCATTTTCTCTGGGCCGAAGCAGTCAACACAGTCTGTTTCACTCAGAACAGAACTAGCATTCACAAAAGATTCGGAAACTCCATACGAGCTCATCAACAAAAGGATACCAAACATCAGATTTCTTCGAGTTTTGGCTGCAAATGCTTCGTCTTGAATGATAGAGAAGACCGAGGAAAATTTGATCCAAAAGCAGTCGAAGGCATTTTCATTGGATACTCCGCCGAGTCAAAGGCATACAGAGTTTACCTACCACAAAGGCGAATTATCATGGAAAGTGCAAATGTTACGTTCGATGAAGTGCCAACTATCGCTTCTGGACAGATAAGTCCAGAACCCGGACTCATAAGAATGTTGACAAAAACTCAACATAGCATTCAACCCGAGAAAAGACCATCTACCTCTCAACCATTCAATGAAGACGAGCTGGACCTTCTGTTTGATCAAATATACTTATGTCCTCGTCCACAATTGGACCCTACTCAAAACAATGAGAGTAGAGATATATCAGAACCACACGTACACAGTTCAACTGGCCCAAATGAGATGCCTTTAAGTAGCCAACCTCAAACTACCACGACTCATCAATCCGCTCACAATGAAGACGTAGATGCTCCATCGGATAATTCAGGTAATGAAGATCAATCCCCCATTGAAATCTCTAGTACCGACGAAGCTGAACCTAGTGAGGAACTTGACCATGAGGAATTGAGTCAACCACTTCCTCACACAAGGAAATGGACTAGAGCTCACCCAATGTCTCAAATTATCGGCGATCCAAATCAAGGAATAAGCACACGCTCCTCAACAATAAACGAGAATCTATATGCCTGCTTCCTAAGTCAAAGCGAACCAAGTAAGATTGAAGATGCATTAGCTGATCCAGACTGGATACAAGTCATGCAGGAAGAAATCAATCAATCTGAGCGACTCCAAGTGTGGAGATTAGTCCCAAGACCACCAGGAAGAACAATTATAGGAACCATGTGGGTCTTCAAAAACAAAAGAGATGAAGATGGAATCGTCTTTCGGAACAAGGCCCGATTGGTGGCAAAAGGCTACAATCAACAAGAAGGAATTGACTACGATGAAACCTTTGCTCCAGTCGCTCGAATTGAGGCCATCCGACTATTTCTTGCGTATGCTGCTCACAAAAACTGCACTATTCACCAGATGGACGTCAAGACAGCCTTCCTCAACGGGGTACTTAAAGAAGAAGTCTACGTGGCACAACCTGCGGGCTTCGTGAGCAAAACTCATCCTGACCATGTGTACTTTCTAGAGAAGGCACTATATGGACTAAAACAAGCCCCACGCGCTTGGTACGAGGCACTCTCAGATTTTTTGATTAAATCAGGGTTCACAAAAGGAAAGATCGACACAACTCTCCTCATCAAAAGTCATAAATCAGGAATTCTCCTCGTTCAAATATACGTTGATGATATTATCATTGGGTCCCCAAATCCAAGATTGTGCAAAGAATTTGGCGATCTAATGAAGACAAAGTTCGAAATGAGCATGATGTGAGAACTCAACTTCTTTCTTGGTTCAAGTTAAGCAACTTCCAGAAGGCATCTTCATTAACCAATCAAAGTACATCCACGACATACTCAAAAAGTACAACTTGGATAATTCTACGACAAAGAACACCCCAATGTCCCCTTCCTGTAAGCTAGACTTGGATCCAGATGGAAAGTCGGTCAATCCAACCACATATCGGGGAATCATCGGATCGCTTATGTATCTCACCGTCAGCAGACCTGACATTGTATTCTCCACATGCCTATGTGCTCGTTTTCAAGCCAATCCAAAGGAGTCACACATGCTAGCAGTGAAGAGAATAATGAAGTATCTCAAAGGAACCCCGACACTCGGACTATGGTATCCTAAAAACTCAAATTTTCAATTACTTAGTTATACTGACGCAGACTTTGCAGGATGTAAGATGGACAGAAAAAGTACATCTGGAGGCCTACAATTCTTAGGTGACAAACTAGTAAGTTGGTCATCTAAGAAGCAAAACTGTGTTTCCACCTCCACTGCCGAAGCGGAGTACGTTGCTGCGGCCAGTTGCTGCTCTCAAATCCTGTGGTTGCGAACACAACTACAGGATTACGGGTTTGATTTCAATAATATTCCTATTTATAGCGACTCAAAGAGCGCCATAGCAATTACTTGTAACCCTGTCCATCATTCTCGCACAAAGCATATAGATCTTAGGTATCACTTTGTAAAAGACCATGTGGAGAAGGGCACAATTGCCATGTACTTCGTAAATACCGAGGTTCAGTTGGCAGGCCTATTTACTAAGGCATTGGATGAAACTCGATTCCATTTCCCTGTATCTGAGTTAGGCATGCTGAATCGCGAACCTTAGGAAATCTTTCTCCACAAAGTCTTTTGTAAAGTATACATATTTAGTATCTTATTTTTTTGGGGAAGCTTCGTTAACAAAATTAAGGGGGAGCTTGTTTTTTTTCATATATGCTTAAGTTTAGGGAGAGCTTCAGAACGATATGCATAAGTTAAGGGGGAGTAGTTGTTCTTCGTAAACTAATCTGTAAATGACTAATACGTTCTTCCAAATGTTAAAAACAATCTTACAAATGCAATACGCAAACATATCTAAAATACCAAATTACTTCAACAGAAAAAATCATAAGACTCAAAAGCGAGTACAGCTTGTAGGAACACAAAATAGAACAACTCTTAAAACGACAAACAAGCAGATAAGAAGAGAAATCTCAATCACTAACACTGACTCAAAAGCCAGTACGGCTTGTAAGAACCCAAAACAGAACAGCCATTAAAACGACAAAATAGCACATAAGAAGCGAAATCTCGAATACTAACATATCCAAATTGCGATGAAAACGACGAATTAACTCTGAGTGTTCATTGCTCTCTTCTTGGCCTTGTTCTTGATTCCAGTTCATCTTTGGACACTCGATTTAGCTGCTTGAACGATTTCTGATCTTACCATTTTATCTGATCACGTCTGTTTATAGCCAAGAATCCAACAACAACATCGTTAATCCCGACAACAAAAATAATTGTAGAGACGGATTTTTGACTTGATGGTTTAGCGCCGCGAACGAAAGCGATGCTTTCTTTGTCAGATTCTCTGATTCTGTCCCACAAAAAAAAATTATTATTAAAAAAAAATTAGATCTAGGAAAACTCGTTGATTCGTTATTAATTTTAGGGCCCATTTTTCTTTCAAGTCAGTTTATAGTTGATTAGTTGGAAATCTTACATTTGACAGCTGTTGGTCCGAGATTTCACCAACAATACGACTTCGGACGGATTAAACACGCCTAAAGATCGAGATTTAGGTTAGGGCGTGTGGGCTTGGTGGTGTTCTTGAGGAGACTCTCTCACTCTAACATATGTTTATTTTCTTAACACACACAAGCACACCTATGTGTTAGGGTTTTAGTATTTATACCACAAGTTGGTATATAATACTTGGGCCCTTGTGTAAGCCCATTACAAAATAACTAAGAACTAACCCAACTAAGAACTAGCCCAAAGTTTTAATAAAGCTAACCAACAAAGATAAATGAAATTGAACACTACAAAATATTTCCTAACAATCTCCTCCTTAGTGTTCAATCTTCAGTTCAGCGCGGGATATCTTTGTTGGGCATATTGGAGATCTCGACTCCTAGCAAACTTCCCCTACAAGGGATATCTCCTCTTCTTGCGGAGGCATTGATGACTCGGCTAGGACTCACTTGTTAAGATTCTCCAATCTTCTTCTTCTTGGCGCCGGATTTGTTGTCTTCGAATGGAAGTTGTCTAGTTCGGCCTCGAAGATGACTCGTCTGGCTCCAGAAGAAGGTAGGCGTGGGGCGTAAAAAATGTGCCAAGGCTCTATTGAAATGTGACTTTCAAGAGTAGGGAACCCGGTCTTCAGAGTGGTCAGCGCAGTGGTGGCGGAATGTGGTGGATGAGATGTGCCATGGCTCCTTCGAGTGTTCCATTATGAACATAATAGCTTGACACATAAGAATGTGCGCGGAGGTAGTGAAAGCCTCCGGCGGGGCGTAGTTGGTGGAGGTGGCGTGGATGATGGTTGCTGCTGATGCTGCTGTACGATCTTCAACTCATTTCTTCTCCTTTACTCCCCCTTGAGATGATCTCCGTCTTCGGGATCGTCACGTCGTCCGTGGGACGAGTCTGCCTCTGGTGTTGATGGTGGTGATGATGGTGTGGTGTGGTGTTGAGTGAGGCAATCAAGTGGGATTCTCAGGAGTAGCAGCATTTGGCTTTCCTCCAAGTTCATTTCGAAACTTGGAAGAGGCGGAGCAGCATGTGGTGGCATAAGCGTAGGCGTGGTGGAGTGGTGTCGGTGATGGGACCTTTTCCTTCATAGATCCTCGTTGAGCGCGGCATGGAATGTGTAAGTTCCTCGCTGATTGCTATGAGTCGGGGCTCCATCACGAACGGGGTAACTAACCAGACGGGGGTCACAAAGACGCTCCGTCGTCACAACATCGAAACATGTGTTCGATGCGCTGCCTGTTTGCACAGGACAAAAAGAACCGGAGAGCCACAAAAGCTTTCCGTTCGCACGGACGATGAGACAAGCTCGTATCCGTGGCCCATCGATAGTTGTGGTGAGGGTGGCTGTCGTGGGTCTTCCGCTCTCGGTCACAAGGACGTCATCAAGCGTTTGGGCAAGTTCACGAAGAACCTGCGGTGCGTAAAGAGTGTTTGTGTCCTAGAAAGTGGAAAATTTCGGTGGGTGAGGACACTAGACTCAACGTGGGTGGAAGAGGTGCAGTGAGAGGCGGGGCACTGCATGTTCAACATCAACCGTCTCCAAGTGGGGCGGTGATGGCTAACGTGGTTCCTCTTGTGCGAAATGAAACAGCTATCTGCGAAAGGATAGCTGAGTGGTTGGGAGGGGTTAATTGCGCGGTTGGACCAGATGCCGCGACTTCTACTCGGGAAACGAGCGAGTCGTCTCCTGTACCTATGGGCGAGGTCCGGGTTGTGGTGAGATATGACAGAGGAGTGCGATCATGTCGTCGTTGGTTCGCAACTCCTACAAGCGACTTACGTCATCCTCCCGAGATCGTTGATTGGATCTTTGCATAGAGAAGGATGTCGCGCGACCTAGACCTAGACTAGAGAGGCTAGGGTAGGCTCGTTCCTGGGTTAGGATCAGGGGGTTTCACTGATCCATGGGAACTATGGTGGCGTGGCGTGATCGCGTTGAAAGGCGACCACGAGTGATGTCGACGAGGGTGGCCCAAAACTGTTGATCAGACACTTCTGAGACTCGTCAGGTGGTGGTGGTGGTGAGGGCGTAAAGAGGATCACGGTGGCTTAGGACGTCTCCATGTAGCGCACCATGGTGGAATGGATGGCAGTGGGTGGACGGTGGAGTCTGGTACATGAGATCCACATCGCCTAAGCATCGAGATTAGATGGCGCGCCCACTGATGGTTGGTTGAACTCTTGTCAACCCTTCTTTATGGGTCCGGGTTCTGCACGGATTTGTACAGAAGTCATGATGATTGCTTGCTTCTCTGACATCCCTTCATGCACGTGGAGCAACCCGTGTAACGTGCATGATGGGGTTGGTTGCTCGCAGTGCATACCGGTCATGAATGTGGAGCAACCCATGTACCATTCATGCCGGGGGTGGTTGCTCACGTCGTGTACCAGTCATGTATGTGGAGCAACCCGGGTACCATACATGCTGGGTGTGTGAAATTGGCATTTGGAAATTCCGCTCCGAAAAGTTTGGGGGTGACCTAAACTTTTTCTATAATGTGTCAATACCGTCCTAGGTCGATCGTTGGGTACGGTGATCGTTGCCGCGTTTTGGATTTGCCTTCAAAAATTTCACAAAAACGTCGTCTATACCGAAAATTTTGGCCCAGAAAAATTTCTTTCGAAAATTTTAAAAGTGTAAAATAGACAAAGTCCAAAGGCCTTAGAAAATTTTTCTCTATCCAATGATTTTTTTTTTTTGCTCCTTAAAACCTTATTTAATCCGAGGGGGGCCCAGAAATTTTGGTGGTCAAAAACGTTCAAGTGTAATTTTAAAGAGTATTTTTTGCAAGATTTGAAGCTAAAAGGTGTGTTTGGATCAAGTTTAAAGGTTGGGTGCAAATTTTTCGGGGGGTGCGAAAAATGGTGTGTGAAAATGTGCGAAAAATGTTGTCCCGAGAAATTTCGTTGTGAGAGTGAGTCGCGAAAATAAGGAAATTTCGCATTCACATTTGAAGTAAAATTTCGCATGTATAAAAGTTTCGCATGTATAGAAATTTTCGCATGTATAAAAATTTTCTCAGGTATGAAGCTTTCGCGGTTTGGAAATTTCTCAGGTTGAAAAACTTTCTCAGGTGGAAGTTAGTTCAGATGAAATTTTCTCAGGTTGAGAATTTTCGAAGTGTAAATTTTCTCAGTTGAAAATTTCTCGGATTTGAGAAATTTCTCAGTTTTGAATATTTTCGCAGTTTTGAAAATTTAATCAGTTTAAGAAAATTTCTCGGATTTGAAAAAAATTTCTCAGTTTTGCAAAACTTTCTCGGGCAGTGAAAGTTTCTCGGGTTGATAAAATTTCTCGGGCAGTGAAAGTTTCTCGGCCAGCGAAATTTTCTCGGCTAAGAATTTTCTCGGGTAAGAAAATTTCTCGGCCAGTGAAAGTTTCTCGGCCAGCGAAATTTTCTCGGCTAAGAATTTTCTCGGGTAAGAAAATTTCTCGGCCAAGAACAAAGCATGGGCAGCGCGACTTTTACCAGAACAATGGCTCGTTTTCGCTCAAATCTCACTCAAAATCGACGAAACGTGTTCCAAAACTTCAGAGAAACATTCCTAAACACATAATCAACCTTTGGGATGTCTAAAAACAACAAATCGAGGTCGAAATCGCCCAAAAACTGAAAGTGACGAAAATAATTTTTCAAGCAATTTTTCACTCAAATCTTGCTTAAAACACGCAAATCCGGTCGCGTTGGGCTCTGATACCACTTGTTGGTCCGAGATTTCACCAACAATACGACTTCGGACGGATTAAACACGCCTAAAGATCGAGATTTAGGTTAGGGCGTGTGGGCTTGGTGGTGTTCTTGAGGAGACTCTCTCACTCTAACATATGTTTATTTTCTTAACACACACAAGCACACCTAACTATGTGTTAGGGTTTTAGTATTTATACCACAAGTTGGTATATAATACTTGGGCCCTTGTGTAAGCCCATTACAAATAACTAAGAACTAACCCAACTAAGAACTAGCCCAAAGTTTTAATAAAGCTAACCAACAAAAATAATATAATGAAATTGAACACTACAAAATATTTCCTAACAACAGCTCGGGGTGATTCTCGTCAATTTCTCTTCATCGATGCTTAAAGCACAATTTTAAGTTTGAAATTGCTAACTCCTTAATTAAAAAAATCGTCGAAATTCTCAAAATCTATTTTAGAAACCTTTAGGCGATTCTTCAAATCGATCGACTTCTCCAATCGCACGATTTCTTAAGTAGCTTAACTATATAAATCGCCCGATTCTCAAATCATTTTGAAAGTCAAACTACATCCGGCGATTTCATATTTCGCGCGATTTCTTACTCCTTTAATTTTCTACAGTACATCTCCTTCATATAAATAGTGAAATCGCTCGATTTCTCGTCACTTTCCCAACTTCACGCGATTCACAGCTTTAAAACTCTTCAAACTCTTGAACAGACTTTGTCGATCGGACTCTCAAATCTCTCCATTTGCGTCTTTCTGCAAATCCCTACACAACAACGGTATGGGATTTCACTAGATCTACAAGTTTTCGTTCGTTTATTACTCGTTTTGCTTGGATTATTTCCATTTACGGCTCAAGAGTTCTTCAGTCTCTACTCTGAAATTCATCGCTTCGAATCGATGAAATCTCTCTTATATGTGTTCACTGAGTTGTTTTTAACAATTTTATCTGTTTTGCGTAATTGTTCTTCAATTATTTCTGATTACATCTATCTTAAAGTCGATTCTGCGTTTCAAACTCAATTTGCCCAATTTTCCCTCTTTTCCGCTGTTCAACATAAAATGCCTTTAATCGCCCGATTACATCCTAATACATTTATCTGATTGCGTCCTAATCGCCCGATTTGCTTTAATCGCCCGATTTTCTCGTTTTACTCACAGCTGCCTCAAAATCGTCCGAAAATTGACTTTTTCTCTAAAAGTTCAATTTCAATCGCCCGATTCTATTTACTATCACCCGAATGCCCACTAACTTTAAATCGCCCGATTTGTCTTCAAAATTGCAACTTCAGATCTAATTAACCGATTATTCACTAAATCTAAAATCGTTGATTCCATCGGACAATCATTAACCTTCAAATCGCCCGATTTGGCCTTCTGCTGAATCGCCCGATTCAATCGTTCAATCGATGTTGCCACAAACAGTGAAATAATCGCCCGATTTCACTTGAATCTTTAAAGTAAATGCCAATAACTTAATTGCTCGATTACAAAATATGAATTAACTCGTCCGACTTAATCGACTAACTTCAGCGATTGCATTAAATCGATCGATTCTACTTTCACAAATTAAATCGATCGAGTCCACTACCCTTATAGTTCATGCCCGATTTTGACTTATGCTTCAATCGGCCGATTTAATCAATCCAATATTTCTCTCCGTCAATCGCCCAATTCTACCTTAACATACTTTCGATTCAAACTACCCGAATTGAACTTCACGCGATTTGATTTCACTGTCGTAGTCTCGTGCCACCAAATCATGCGATTTAACACCAACGATACTATCTAAGTCGAGTCACATTATCCAAGTCCCATAGAACGTATATTTAACATTTGTTAATGACTTTGCTGAACTTACAATTTTTGATTTCTCAACATTGTGATCATTGGATTACTCAGCTAATGTTTTTTTTTTATATTTTAATCTTATTTTAAGGTTGATCAATATGGTGCGAGAAATTGACGATGTCTTCCCGTCTAAAGACTAGGCTCAGCGACTCCCTAATAACGTCCAGTTAGACTTCAAAAACACACAATGTCCCGACCCTATCATCCCAAAATTTCTTCAAAACCACCCTCTAAAAGACCATCTTTTTCCATAACCAGGCGTGTCCCCGAAGTATACGTGCAACAATTTTGGGCCACGCTCCAGAACCCAAATGACAACCCAAAAACAACCCGCCTCTCCGCTCGAATTGGCAACACCATTGTTGTTCAGACCCCAGCAATCATACGTTCCCAACTAAACCTACCAACCTCACTAAACTACGACAACCATCCTAGTTCCGACAATCTGATTGCCGACTTCCTCTTCATAGGATACAAACGAAACGCCCAAAAATCAATTCATCTCCCCGACTTTTGCGCCAAAGACATACCTCGACCCTGGCGGACGCTGTTCCTAATTGTCAACAAGTGTCTTTCACCTAAGCACACCGGGTCAGACCGCTGCAACAGACAAATCAAGTTGATCTTCCACGGCATTGTATTCAACAAAAATTGCGATGTCGCCCAACTAATTTGGTCTGACCTTGTTGATCAACTGAGAAGACGAAAGTTCGGCTCCACAAAGGTCCTTCCTTCATAAGATGGTTTTCCATCCCCGTTCAACACTTCATTGACCTCCACCCCGAGATTGAACGCCGTCCCCAGGCCGAATGTTATGACATTCCCAAGCTCGGCAAAATTCAATCAACCAAGACAAAGTCAAAATTCGATGAAGAGGGCATGCTATTGGGCGAACACCTTCTACAACCCTGGACAAAACAGATTCCACCCTTCAAGCCTACCTACGAGAGAATAACCTTGAAGACATCCCCATGGTTCAAACCATCCCAGTTGAACCTAACCCCGGGATCAGCCAACCTCACCAGCCAAGTCTAGGTCTAGGACAACTCGATCCCCACAACGAAAACAAAAGAGAAAACAAAAGGGGGATGCCGAAAGTAGCAAGAAGGAACGGCGTACCAAAAACAAGCACGACCGTCCTCCTCCATCTACTAGTCAGCAAATAATCCGGACCGATTCCATAGGTTCAGGGGGTGACTTTGTCTTCCCCCGAGTAGAAGTCGCGACATCTGGTCCAATCGTGCAAAGTATCCAACCTGCCCACTCAATCATCTCTCAACAGATGATTGTTTCACATTCTCACGAGGAACCACGTCAGCCATCTCCTCCTCGCTTTGAGGGTGTCGATGTTGAAATATGCAGTCCTCCGCCTCACACTGCACTTTCCTTGTCCACAACGAGTCTGGTAACATTACCACCTATATTTTTTCCCTTTTCTAGGACACATACACCTTTTTTTTCACTGTCAGGTCTCGGTGACCTGACCAGAATGCTCTTCGATGTCTATGTACTAGCTACTAGTCTGGGGCAGAGCGGAAGTCCCACAGCGGTCAACACCACTACAGCTGCTGTTTTGGGCCATCGATCTGAGTTCGTCTCAGCATCGATGTCAACGATAGGCCTTAGTGGCTTCGGTTCTTCAAGTCCTGTGCAAGCAGGTGGCACATCAGTCCTTCTACTGATGTTGTGACGGTGGAACGTCTTCGTGACTCCGCCTCGTTATTTTCTCCGTTCGTGACGGAGGCCACACTCAATGTTCGCCTAGCTGAATTCGCCAAAGAACTCCAAGACTCCATAATGACCCAAGTGTACAACGCGATTGGGACATCCTCTCGAGACAAGGGCAAAGCCTCCATCCCTGAACAAGCACTTTCTCAAGCCGATCCCTCTACTGCCCCTGACGACGGTCCGTGGAATGTTCTTGTGACGGAACTGATTGATGTCGTCATCGCCAGACTCCGCACTGCAACGAAGTGCAGCGAATATGAAGCGAAGGTCCTTAGATGACTAGAGCTTCCGTTCACGTGCAGAGGTGCGGCTTTGACTTCGAATCAGCCGCTTGAAGACCCGGAGGGTGAGGGTCGTCCCGAGGTGGAGAAGCAACCAGAGCCACAGCCTCAACAACAGCAGACGACTCGAACCACCAAAACACCTACACCCTCACGAACCAAAAAATCTAGCCGACCTACTACCAAAACAACCCAACAAGCCACATCACCAGATACACACCATCTAAGAAGCCCTCCAATATCTCCCTCATCTCCTACCAACGAGCTCATCCTATCCCTCGAAGAGTTATACAATCCTCACACCACTGTTGAAAAGTACATTTTCAACGAGGATTGGATAACAAAACCAATGGACCCAGCCATAGCTAAGGGCTTAATGGAGAATGCCAGATACTTTCTGTTGAAAGCCAACGTGAGCCTTGCCCTTATTGACGATGATGAGCTCGAGGAAGGTGAAGACTACAAAACCGCAATTCCAGAACTTCCCGAGCTTCTCAAACACCACGTTGTTGATGAAGAATGCCCTCCCCTGAAGTCGAAGATAAGAGAAGAGCTTAATCTTCCATGGGAGAATGCCAAAGTGGTTGCTCTCTATCAAGAAGAGATACGACGGAGAATCTGGAGGAAAGAAGATAGGATTAAGAAGCTGGATGAGCTGGAACTCATAGGACTAACCCATCTTTCAAGACCAACTACCGTTCGGTACCTGCTTTCTCTCCGTCGAGGACTTATGATGAAAGGGAAAGAAGTTGATGTTGAGACTCTTCGAAGAGAAGAGAAGGAACGAGCCAGAATTAGTGCAATCATCGGAGTACGACGAGCTCGACTCGACTTTTACGAATTTCCCATCTACAAGATACGGCGAGAAGATGGAACGGCGAAGAACTGATTGAAGGCGATATCTCCTACTTAAGAGGTGAGGACATTGATCGGATGGTTGGAAGCTACAGGTTTCTTGGAACGCTTCAGAATCCAGACCTCAAGGTTGGATATGTCGCTGTTAAGCGATTTTTGATGCGCCAAGTCAAGTTCAACGCGACCCATGACCTCCAAATGGAAGTCGAAAGCAATATGAAGAGGGTAAACCTCACCAAGCCGTCCTTCGACGTTCCAGACACAGGTTTTGGCGAAGGACACATAATTAATGAATGGTGTCCACCTACCGTGAGCAACCACCGTGAACACCTACAAAAAATCTCTCGTTTTTCAGTTGTCACCTAAATCGCCCTCTTCGATAAAGTTGATTTACGAGAAAATTCATCATCACTATTCATATTTGTGTATATATATATGTATATATATATAATATGGGGAAACTTAATGTTAGGATCGGTTGCGTATTTAGAGGGGGTGAATAAACACTTGTCTCTTTTTCGGTTCTTAACCGGTTAAGGTTAGATATTTGTGCTTGATATTTGTGTATGTGACTTGTGCGGAAGCTGACCTGTCGGTTTTGAACCAAGACCGGATGGAAATGTGATTTGTGTGAGTGTGTTTGCCTAAGACACAGAATTGTTTATGGAAGTTCGGAGCAAAAAATCTCCTACGTCTTCCCTTCTTCCCCGCAAGGAAGGCACCACTAGAAGACTTGGATTTACAACCTTTGTTGCACGACCTTCTTAGCTAGACTAACACAGTACAATCCACATGGGTATACTCAGCTAACTAAACTCCTAGACACCACATAGACAGCTTTTTAAAGTCCGTCTACTTTCAAGAGCTTTTCACAGTCCATTGAGAATAACACACTCACTTTCTAACCGAAACGGTCTAAATACAGTACGGACAACACCTAAACAATTCTTGCTTATGAGCTTGAACTTTTTCTCGCATTGCGTAATTTCAAAGATGGTGAAGTAATTTCTTCATCTTGCATCTCTCCCTTTTATAGTTGGGTTTGATGTAGAAGGCCGTTGTGAGATGGCTCATTGTACCGCGCAGAGCTTTCAATGACTTTCCCCAGAATGGGTCTGTCCGATATTTGCAGCAGTCGCCCTATGTATTTTTCTTTATTTCTTATTTGGCTTAGTTTGAATTCAACTTGGCTCCTGCTGTCATCCTTGAATTAATTGCTCGTTAGAAGCTTTCAACTTGTCGCTCTTCAAATAAATTTGAATCTTATCCATCGTGGCATTTCCAGTGTCTGCGTTTCGGTCTTTGGTGACCTTCTGATAGCATCTTTGATCCGGTTGATGGTTGCATTTGGCGAACTGCTCTCCTGTATCCGGTTTCACCTGTGTCTAACCGGTATACGTAATTAAGTTAAGTCCAATCACCAAAACTGTTAATCTGAATTCTTTAAATTCATGATTCCTAACAATTTCCCCCTTTTTGGTGATTGATAAAACTTAATGAAGCAGAAATGTATTTATTATCAAAAGAGTTTTCATACATAAGTTACCAGTCTATTACAATCGTTTTAGCCTATCTAGTACTTAGACTTGGCCAGTTATTCAATCTTCCGGTTGATGAACTTCCCCGGTCTGTCTGGTGCATCCGGTCTTGGCCTTCTGCTTCGTCCAGCACTACTTCTTGCAATCATTTGCAGTGCCGTCATTCCCCCTTTTTGACAATACTTGTCCAATTTTGAGAAGGTAGTCCCGGTTCCTTCTGGACAGTGGCTCCAGTTCGGTGGATGAGCTCCGGTAGAAGCGGCAATATTTTGACTGGCATGGCATTCAATCGCCAAACAGCCGCTCGTCTACTACCGACGCAGTTCTTTGGAGTTCAGGCACTCCACTAGATGGCCCGATTTCTGCATAGTGTACAGAAACTCTTTGTTGGTCCCGATTGCACCAAACAAGGAATCAAAGAGGCTTTAATGGAATGAAAAGGGAGTATTCTCACCTTTGAGTGTGTGTATTGTGTGAAAAATTTGGATAAGCCTTTGATCTTTGATTACCTTCAAAAGTGAGTTGGTAATACCTTATATACCACATTAACCCTAGGTATATTAAGGCCCAATCACTAAGTATGAAATAATTACATTATAGTCCTAAGCCTAAGCTAAAGGATAATTACAAAATAAATCCTAAGACTTAAACTATTGACACAATCTATTAAATATCCTAACAATCTCCCCCTTTGTGTCAATTGTTGGGAGTCTTGGATCTTTAGCGTAGCGGTGGTGGATTATCGTGTGAGTGTTTCGCGAAGCCCTAGCTTGAACTCGAAGGCGCGGAGATTCCTTCGAAGTACCATTCGATTAGCTATAGCGTCAATGAGCTTCGCGAACTTGGATCGGCAGAGAGGACTTCTTCTGAAAGTATGCGGCAAATCTTCATGAGTTTGTCTTGGATGATGGTGAGCGTTCCATCCGAGAACTTTGCCACTTCGGAGCAGCGCAGCATCCTCATCTTTCCCTTATAGTTCGAGTAGGCGACCGCCGGATCGTCTCTGTCGATCACATCGCCTTCTCGGTAGTCGTCCGCGTTCTTGAAAGATGGGCGAGTCAGATTCACCTTCTTCAGGTTGTGCTCCACCGCCATCTGCAGATCGTGGGTGGCGAAGAATCTGACCTGTCGGAGCATGTGGCGTTTGAGAGCCACATATCCCATGGTGACCGGTTCAGCACGTACGAGATGTCCAGAGCTTCTGAGGACGAGTCTGAACTGCTTCATGGATTCCAGCATGCTGTACAGGTCGCCCAGGCGCAGAAACTTGAAGTCTGCCTCACTGACTTCACGGTAGCTCTCATCCTGCCTCATTACTGTGAATACTGGGTAATGGACAGGTCCTTTGGACTCTTGGCGGAGGTCAGTGACTTTGCTGATGGGGGCCCGATTCATTTCCTGAGCGATGTTTTCCTCATCGGATAGCGTCCTTTTTGTGCATTTGTGGCAGAGAAGGCTCCATTGATAGAGCTGCTTCTTTCTCTCGCTCCAATTTTGGATGTTCATCAGCTCATATTCGTCGAAGGTTGTGATGATCTGCTCCTTGCGTCGCCAGATCCTCTTCCTGATCTCTTCTGGAAACGGCGTGGTGATCTTTTTGTTTTCCCACGGTGCTTCCGGTATATCCACCGTGGGTACATCCGTTTGAGCAGCAGGGGCCTCAGTTTGCTGCGCTTGGAATTGTAGGATGTTCTCGAGCTCGGCAGGTTCAGCGTCGTACTCATCTCCGTCCTCGTTGTCTGCAGTGTTGATCAGCGTTAGTGAGGCTTCCATTAGCAGACGTCGAGCGTTTTCCACCAGCTTCCTGGCTGCTACTGCATCGGCGGGTGTGTACAGCCATTCATCGTTGAAGATGTAGGCTTCGATCTCGTTCTGTGCGCAGTAGACGTCCTCGGGAGCTATGTTGGAATCGGTGTTGAGAGGAGTGTCGCTGTGTGGTGGCGAGGGTGTTGCGTCGGAAGAGTTTGAGTTTGTGGATTGTGGGGATGGTTGTGGTGGAGATTCTGGTGGTTCAGTTGTGGTGATGGTTTTGGCAAGGATGATTTGGGTGTCGGGTGGTGTAGGTGTTGTGGTGGCCTCTAACATTGATGTGATAGTTAGAGGTTCGGAGACTGTGGGTGGAGACGGTGTGGGGGTGGTCTCTAACGTCGATGTAACGATTAGAGTTTTGGAGACGGTAGTGGGTGGTGGTGAGGGTGATTTGGCTAGTGACTCAGGGTAAATAAGGTGGGTTTTTTGGCTAGTGGGGTGTGAGGTTTCTGTTACGGGCGTTGTTTCAGGCCCGGAGGAGGAGGACGGCGTCGAGTGCATGAGTCCTTGGGATTGTTGGCCTAGCTGCCTATTCTCCCCCTCGCGGCGATCTTGATCATCGTCTTGATCGTCGCGCCTGATCCCGCTGGACTCGCCTTGAGCGCGGCACGTCATGGGTTGAGTCATCATTCTCTTCATCTGCTGTTCCTCCTCATCGAGTTCCGTCATCGACTCGAATCTTGCTCGTAGGAGGTAGAAGAGCTCCTTCGCGGAAATGGCAGAGAGAATGGCTTCAGCGTCCACATTTTGAGTCGGTGGTGGCGTCTCCGGGGCCACACCTTTCCCTTTGTCGACGGTGGATGCATCGAGACGCGCGTAGACTTTATCGAGAATCGACGCCTCAAGAGTCTTTGCAAACTCTTGAAGACGTGTCTCTAGCGCGGTCTCGGTGATGAATTGGGGTAAGTTTAACAAGTTGGATTCACGGAGAATGCCAACTAACACCGAATCGGAGAAGATTGCCGATCGGCCGCCCGTTTGCACAGGACTGGAAAAGACGGGGTCACTTAGACTTCCCGTTGGCATCATCGATGAGACGGACTCAATCGAATGATGGCCTAGGCTCACGGTTGTTGTGATGTTGGCCGTGCTAGGTCTTCCGCTCTCAGTCACAGAGACATCACCGAGCGTTCTGACAGAGTCACGAAGACTCTGTGGTGCAGTAAAAGGTGTATGTGTCCTAGAAATGTATGAAACTATGGGGAGTGAGGGCACTATACTCGATGTGCATGAAGAGGATGCAGTCTGAGGCGAGGGACTGCTTGTTTCAACATCGATCATCTCCAAGTGGGATGTCGATGGTATAAGTGGCTCCTCGTGCAATGAAATATCTTCCTGTAGAGAGGAAGATAAGTGGGTTGGTGGGGTCGTTTGCGTGGTTGAGCCAGATGCCACGACTTCTACTCGGGAGGTGAACACATCACCTCTTGTACCTATTGGTTCGGCTCGGCTTATCTGTGGCTAAGGAGGTCGATCATGCTTTTGTTTCGATCGACGCTCCGTGGGGCGGCTTACGTCATCCTCTCGCGACCGTTTTTTCGAAGCGCGGGTGGAAGAGGATGCGGCGCGACTCGTTGACTTTTTGGAGGTGGAGGTGGGGGTTTGGCTAGTCCCGGGGTTGGGAGCAGTAGGGCTGATCTGCGCCGTAGGGACAGTAGATAGAGGTCTGGGGCTTTCTCGGAATGAGGCGGTGGAGGCT